>JALAZF010000518.1:2882500-4100000 GCA_022829125.1 Lathyrus tuberosus
CCACCAACACTCGCCGGAAACCTACCTATTTTGCCACCTAAAACTAACCCTAGCCGCATGCAATCTACCATTAACAACGAGAGAAAGTAAAACAAGCTGGAAATCAGAGAACTTACTTGATTTGAGTAGAAGAGAAAGACTGCTCGAAACTTGGCACGGTGGTCGGTTGCTCTGGAGACGACGACGGGCAAGAACGCTGATGACGATGAAGAAAAATCAGAAGGGAAAAAGTGCAAAATGGGACAACCTTCCCCCTTTTATACTGAGGGGCACGTGCACACACGCGCCCGTAGGCAATAATGAATGCCCACTAGCCATAATTACCTATTAACTGCTACACAGGGCTCGATGCACACATGGCAACCCAACGTTTCCCATTCTGTCTGACGCTTTATCTCCCCAAATGTCGGGCAATGTAGTCTCGACCACGAATATCTCGGACACGGAGGGCCACGAGCACCTCGAGACAATCATCCTCGTCTCCAAACGACGACTCCGCGTTAGCTCCCCCGAGGGACGAGCAGTCCTTAAGTCATCACTCCCATGCTCGGGAGCAACGACTTGGGGGGCTCCTGTTCTGGACTGGACCAATGGCCAGAATTGGCCCAATCCGCCTCTGCTCCAGAGCGGCCCAAATTTCCTAAGCCCAATCCACAGAGGGGAAAAAATGACATTTCTGTCCCTCCAACCGGGCAAGGAACGCCACGTTCCTCCCCGGTTTTACGCCCGTTACGCACGGCTTCCTCGCTGCCCGAACAGCAAAGGACAGGTGCCCGGAACTGCGTTTATGCCCGACATAACGGCTAGTTTCTGGCACCCTGCCCGACATAACAGCTAGTTTGGACAGTTACCTATTCTTTAGGGAAAACGGTTGTTTCGCCCCGAAAATAGGACCGTTGGCCATGCGCTGGGGGCTCTATATAAACCCTCTCGCTTGAGAGGGTCAGGTATCACATTTTTCACCCTAAGAATACACTTTGTACTTGCCCCTTTTCTCTGACCCTTTCTTACTTGAGCGTCGGAGTGCCTTGCAGGTACACCCCCTTTTCTCCTCACCAACATTTCGAACACCCTGCACGCCTGACGACCATCATCCGTCCGAGCACCTTGCCATCTGACGACCAGCGTACGTGGATCTGATCGAATACTCGAGATCAGTTGGAATGTGGTGAAATTAGAAATAATAAAATAATAAAATAAGAAAATAATGAAAATAGAGGGAGAATAGTCAGTACGTGAAAACTGAGGAAAAAGGAAGAGAAAGAGAAGAGAAAGCTAGGGCTTTGAGGAAGAAGAAGAGAGAACCCCATTGTTGAAGTGCTCTTGCTGGAAAATTAAGGTAAGGGTGGGATTTTATTTTGTATAAGGGTTTTTCGTGATAACATATAGGTGGGTGAATTGTTTTCTTTGATTGAATTTTCTTCTTATGTATGAATTTTTGTGTTATGTGTGATAATGCCATTATGATGCATGTTGGATGAATTGTGTGTTGGTGGAGGTTTCTGATGTTGTGTGTTGTTAGGAATTAGAATGTGAACCTTGAGGGAATTACTTCTATGAAAATTTGGGGTTTTGAGAAGGGTTCGAAACTGATTTCCGTACTACTGCATAGCAGAAAACTGCTTCAGTCGAAATGGTAATCGATTACCACTTTTGGTGTAACCAGTTACACCTGAGACAACTTTTATAAAATTTGATTTTTCCAAAGGTGTAATTGATTACTAGTTTTGGTGTAACCGGTTACAATGTCCAAAAAGAACGTAAACTGAGCAATTTTTAAAGGGTGTAACCGGTTACTGGTTTTGGTGTTACCGGTTACGTTGGAAAGGTTTAGCCCCTGTTTTGATCAAGTGGTAACCAGTTACCCACTTTGGTGTAACCGATTACACCTACTGTGTCAACTTTGAAAATTTGTAACTTGAGTTTGGGGTGTCGTTCGAAGCGTTGGGAAGCTGAAGCAATGAACTTTATTTTAAAAATATTTTCAGTACCTGCAAATGATTTTAAATGGTGCATACTGGTGTTGGATGATATGTGTTGTGTATGTTGTGGTGTGGTATTGTGTATGAATGGTATGTTGTTACCTGCTATGTTACTATAATGCTATTGTTGAACTCTTGTAGTATATGTTTGATGTTTGGTGACCAGTTTTGGCTTAGTACAGTGATTAAGGTGAATATCATTGTACATGTTGTTGTTGTTGCATTTCATTTATGAAATCATGCATCATGGTATTTGGACGGTGGTCCGCTTTTGCTGAGCCTCAATCCTATGGTGGGGTTTGGGTGCAAGTAGCTGGTTCCAGTTGGGAATCGGTGAAGCGTTACCTATGGTGATGGTAACGATTTATGGTGTGCACTGATCCTATGGTGGAGACCAGGAGCGAGTGAACCTAAGACTTCGCATTTGGTACCACATACATTGAGTCATGGAATTGAGTCTCATTGCATTACATACATGTTGTATTATATACCTGGATTGTCTGAAATGTGAGTTGTGGAATGAGTGATTTTGCTTATGTTAATCGTGCACTTACATTTTTGTAATACCCCATATTTCCCTTAAATACTCAATTGAGTGTCAGTTGGGATCAACTGAGTTCCTATGCACTCTAAATTGTGTCAGTTGGAATAATTGAAATTCATTGGTACTCTAAATGTCATCAGTTGGGACCAATAGAGCAACTAGTGGACTCTGAAGAAATCAATTATTGATAAAAGAGACAAACCAATATTAGTGAGTATAAGAGAGGATGTTTTGGTGACTCTAATATCTGGTCAATTGGTGTTAGATGACAAAATATCAAAAGGAGATATTTATGTCATTAACTATGAGTATAAGAGAGGATGTTTTGGTAACTCTAATATCTGGTCAATTGGTGTTAGATGACAAAATATCAAAAGGAGATATTTATGTCATTAATTATTATTATATATGTCCCTTAGAAATAAAAAGAAGAAAGTTGGTAAGAAGAAGAGAAAGAAGAAAGAAAGAAAAGAAAGGGAAAGAAGAGGAGAAACTCATGGAAGAGGAAGAAGAGGAGTTCTTTATCTTTATCTTATTCTAGAGGTGAGTTCCATTAGATAGCATAGCATTGGGGAAAAAATATGAGAAATGAGTGGGTTAGGTTTTGTGAAAAAATATGTTTAAATGTGAAATTTGATGTTGATGCATAATGATTTGATGAAATGTATGTTTAATAATGTTCTACCATGTTTGTTGGAGTGTTTGGATGTATTTTGGTAGTTTGGGTGGAGGTTTTGGCCATGGAAGACCTGCTTTTCACGCTGCTGGAATTTTTGGTTTCGAATGAGTCGCATAGCGAGCTGTAGGCGAGCCTTCGCCCAGAGCTCACACATCGACCAATAAGGAAAATTATTTCTGCCTCTTCCTTTCCCAGAACTCGTACATCTAACTCAAAGCGAGCAGCCTTGCCTTCCCGTCGCACAACGACCATGATAGACTTTTGTTTTCCCATTTCTTGTTTTCTTCATAACCTTTGAGCTGTAACTCGGATCGAGGAACGCTCAGAGGCGTTGGAAAGATATTCCAATGCTCTATGTGATAAGAAGTGAACATTGGATATATGAATTTGTTTGATAGGATGGAATTGAATTTATGTGAATAGGTGAAGATGAACACCTAGTGTTGTGTTGAGCACCATGTGATTAGCTTGATCTCTGGTGAGGGGCTTGGCTCTGAAAGATCTATCTATTTTATGTGATTATGAATTAACCTAGAATGTCGGTAGAGGAATAATTATGACTTTATGCCTTATGTGAGATGTTTATGCTTGATGCATTATACTATGTTACCGTATGTGTTTATGCATAATATATATATGAATGTGATTGTGTGATAACATGCTTAAAAGACCATAAGAATGGTGAGTAAACCCTTGATATTAACTAATGAAATGAATTAGTAAGATGATTAGGTCATGATGAATAACATAGATGGTAATGCTCGTGCAAGGATGCCTAGATGTGTATCATTGGCAAGTAGTTGTCTAGTTGTGAGGAGAGCTTTGTATGGAACGTGTATGGTTTGTGTTGTTTATGCCTGAGGCAAATGTGATGCCTTGTGATTGTCGAATACAATTACGCTATCCTAGGTGATTACATAAGTGAATGGAGCCTACAGGTAAAATGCTTGAGACGAGGGTGGTCCCATGGAAAGTGACGATTCATAAGGTCGACTATATGTCCATTAGAATCCTAATCAATTCGACGTTATGTTATTCTTTATCACGTAGTCGGAAACAATCCCTTGAGATGTGTCATTCCAAGAGTTGAGGCTTATGTAGAGCGATCCTCTAAATGTATGCACTATTACTTTGACATGTTTGATTCCCATGTGTAGTACAAATGGAGCCTACAGGTAAAATGCTTGAGAAGGGGTATTCTCATGGGAAGCGATGATTCATATGGAAAGCACCTTGAATTCGAATCCATTTCGTATGTCAAAGTACATTACAAGTAGGGAAGGCAATTTGGCTCATCCCCAATGGGTACCCACAAAATTACCCACAACGGGTAGGGTAAAAACCATAAAAATGGGTACAAGCACGGGCTCGAGTAATTACCCACTTAGATAAGCAGGGATGGGTGTGGGCATGAGCACCTTAGTACCTACCCCACCCCATACCCGCACAATACATATTTATATATTTTAAGTTATATTATTATATAAAAATAAATGTTTATAAAATTTTAAAAAAACATCAATTTTAAATTACTACATATTTAATCTAAGTGATCATTTATTTCATAATTCAACAATAAAGTTTTTGAAAAAACTTTTTAATGTTTTAAAAAACTTAAAATAGTATGATATTTTATATTTGATATATTTATTTTTATTAGAAATGCGGGTAACGGGTACGGGTATGAGTATTTACATACCCATAGGGTATGAGTATGGGTGCCAATGTTGATACCCAAGCAGGTATGGGCTCGGGTACGGGAATTTTGTCCAACTACGGGTATGGGGACAGATATGATAGTACCTTACCCAAACCTTGCCCACTGACATCCCTAATTACAAGGATCCGTGACCCGTGCCAAAATTCCTAGACATAGGAGAGGACGGGAAAAGGGGATGCCTTGGTATAGTTTCCGATTAGTGATTGTTTAAGGTTGATGAACTCAAGAGACATGTTTCCATACATTGTGAACTGTGTGAACTCAAGTTTTATCTCTTTCCCTTTTGACTTGAGATAGATATTGATTAGAACCCTGTAGAGCCGAGTGAAACCATAAGATAGGGGAACTCACTGAGATTATTATCTCACCCCATTATTGTTGTTTTTTCAGGTATTGTTTGCAGGTTTAGTTTACAAGTGGAGCTATGCATGAATGTTTCAGGAGAAGTTTAAATTATGTTTTCCACTGTGTATTATGTATCATGTACAATGATGGATATTGTACTTTGATCTTAGTTTTTATTGTTTTGGTACTTTCCATATCTTGTACCAAAGGTCATATTTTATGTTTTGTAAAATGGTCAAGTATGTCATTTATGCCAATAGGCACTTATGATGGTGTCAGTACCAAATAATAACACTTGTATAGTATTATTTTAGATATATACTATACAGGGCGTTACCATTTTATTATGCAATTTCAGTATATAATTGTGAATTCTCACCCCTTCTGTTTGAATGTTGCCTTTACATGGGAATTGTGTAGATAATCCACGGTAGAGGTGTGGAAGTGAGTGGAAGAGATTACTTTATGCTTTTGTTGAGTCGACGTCTGCTCTGATATGTAACACTGGGGTGGGGGAAGAACATTGTTTCTTTATTTTGTGTTTGATGGAGACCTTATGTGTATCTCCTACTTTTGTTATTTCTTTATGATCACATTATGTTATGGTTAAATCTTGATTAATTAAAATAATCAGTTGTCAATGCTTTTCTGCTGCTAAAAAATGTTGAAGTTCAGACTTGTTTTTTATTAGTAGTAGTATTATTATTTTAAAATTCCATATGTGTTACATATCCAATTGCATGATCTAGTTTGAGTTGAAAGTAGCATCCTAATTGGTTGATCGCTTTAATTTACTCTGATTTTTATTTATAAATTACGCGGGGAAAATTAGGGTGTTACAAATTTCCCCTACAAGATGGTGGTTCATATACCCTAAGTTATGGATATCTCTCTTATCATCAATGGTTTGGTTTAACTGTTTAACTTGATATGTTTTTCCATGAATTTTGTGTTTAAATGTCAATATCATGTGTTTATTAAATAAAGATGTGTTATGATGTATTAATCTTGTTAAGTTGAGGAAAATTTGATGTTGGAATGTGTTTTAGACTGTGATTTCATAATGGTATTGAAACTAGGGCTTGGATGAAGTTTAAAAGTGCTTACAGCTGCAAAAACAAGTGAAAATTCACAGAGTACTATTGATTGCACTAATTATGCAATAAATTACCACCTTTTTCTCAGGAAGAGTGGTAGTGAAATCAATTGCATGCCTGTGAATTTTCAAAATCCATAACTTGAGTTTAGAAACGCATATTGAGGTGTAGTCATATGTATTTGAAAGCTAATGCAAATAGCTATCTTGTGGTAAAGGTTACATGATGTTTTGATGTATTAATCACACTGTAAATAAAGAATAATTTTGAAGTGAATCTTATGACATAAGTCTAATGTTTTGATAAAATACTTGTAATGAATCATACTGTGAATGATTAATGATGTTGAAAACACTCTTAGGAAATGAGTCCAATATTTCAATTAAATGCTTGTGAAACCTAACATGGTAATCAAAGTAAATGTGTGGTAAATTATGAAGCCCTAATATGAAAAATAAAAGTAAATATGTGGTAAATTATGAAGTCCTAATGTGGAAAATCAAAGTGAATGTGTGGTAAACCTTGTGGAAAACCTAATGTGGCGATTAAGGTTAATGTGTTTCAAAACTGTATAGAGCATAAGGAATTTGTGTCTGTTTGATCATCATGCATCATACTAAATTAGAGTCAGTTTCATATATATATATATATATAGTGTATTACGATGTAACTTGCATGTACTCCTAGACAGTAGGAGTCTACGAACGTCTAGGAGAGTTTCGTAGTACGAGTGTAGCTCACATGTACTCCTAGAAGCAGAGTTTTACAAAGGGTGTTGTATTGCGTACGTAGCTCACATGTACTCCTAGACATGAAGGGTATACGAACATCTAGGAGAGTGTGGTAGTGTGAGGCGTACAAGAAAATAAGTTTTGAGTCCAATGATGGTACCACATTCATTAGAGTAGAGGATAAATGCATTGCATAACCATTTTTGTGCATGTTTTGCAATTTAGTATTATTATATGAAATATTGTAAGATTATGTAAAGTTGTATGTTGTGATTTATGTTACCTTTTGCGATTATTATACCATGAATTTTATATAATGTATTCTCACCCCTCTGTTTCTATGTTCTTCAGTGTGGATCTATATGCAGAGTATTCTCAGGTCGAGATTGAGGAGTAGTCGCCTTGCTATAAGGATACTGATGATGATGATGATGTAATATACCATATCTTTAGTTTTCTTTATGTTTATTGTTGTTGAACTATCAAGTTAGCTCGTATGTTAGTTGTAATAAGGCTCTGATATTATGACATCAGGGTCGGGATTAATAAGTTTCACATTGTTAAGTTTGATTTTATGTTTTCATCAAATACTCAATTATGAGAAGTTTTATGTTACCTATGTTAATGTGATGCCCTATTTGATTACATGAGATACTTATTTCATAATGTATGTGTATAAAAGAATTTTTTATTGGGTTTTAGGGTGTCACATAGTTGGTATCAGAGTAGGTATTTCCATCAAGCCTTGTGTGTTATGAATTTTCTATGCCCTTTGTGTACAAAATGTGTGTTAACACTATTAGTACGATATTCGCTTAAGTGTTATCCGATTTATTATTTAAAACTAGTTTTTATGTCTAATTGTGCCAGAAGAAATGGTTTTTCTCAATCTACTCAAGCTTTTCATAATTCTCAAGTTTACATGATGCTAGATATCCTAAAAGTATAGAGTAAAGCTTCCACCGATGATTTTCCTATGGTGTGCGCCTTTCCTAAAGTATTTCCAAAAGAAATTCACAATTTTCCACCTGAGCGTGAAGTTGAATTTTCAACATATTTAGTACATTGTACTGGATCTATATCTGTCCCTATATAAAATTTCTGCATCAGAATTAAGTGAGCTTAATAAGCATCTAGAAAAGCTATTGGAGAAGAAATTTGTATGACCTAGCGTATCGCCTTGGGGTGCACATGTGTTGTTGGTTAAGAAGAAATATGGAAATATGAGGTTATGCATGGAATATCTACAGTTGGATAAAGTTACAATTTAGAATATGTATGCTATTCCTAGAATTGATGATCTAATGGATCAGTTGGTGGGAGCTTACGTGTTTAGTAAGATAGATCTAATACCAGGTTACCACTAGATTCAAGTGAAGTTAGAAGATATTCCTAAGACAACATTCAAGAATTGCTAAGGTCATTGTGAGTATTCAGTTATGCCTTTCGATGTGACCAATGTGCCAAGAGTGTTCATGGAGTATATGAATAAGATTTTCAATCCTAATTTGGATCAGTTTGTTGTATTATTTATAGATAATTTCTAAGTCAAAAGAAAAACATGCAAAGCATATGAGAATAGTATTGTAAACCTTGAAAGACAAGAATGTGTATGCTAAGTTGTCAAAGTGCGAGTCTTGTTGAAAGAAGTTAGTTTCCTCGAAAATGTAATTTCCAGTGAGGGGAATAATAGTAGACTCGTCTAAGGTAGTGGTCGTATTGAAATAGGAAACACACAACTTGGTAACCGATATCAGAAGCTTTATGGCATTATCCGATAATTATAAAATGTTCATAGAAGGTTTCTCAAAGTTATCAAGTTAACCCGAAAGGGCCAAGCTTTTATGGGGGATGCTCAATATGCATAGGGTTTTCAAGATCTGAAAAAGATATTGACATCTGCACCAATCTTAATTTTTCCAAGTTCGAGCAAATATTTTGTGGTGTATTGTGATGCATCTAAGTTTGGTCTAGGTGGTTTACTTAGGCAGAAACGTCAAGTTGTAGTTTATGCTTCTATACAACTTAAGACTCACGAAAGGAATTATCCCACCTATGATTTAGAATTAAAGGTGGTGGTTTTTGTGCTTAAGATTTGGAGGCACTATCTTTATAGATCAAGATTCTAAGTTTTTTAGTGATCATAAGAGTTTAAAGTATATGTTTCATCAAAAGGAACATAACATGAGGCAGAGGAGATGGTTGAAATTTTTAAAGAATTATAATTTTGAATTGAGTTATCATCCAGGTAAAGCTAATGTAGCAACAAATGCTTAAAGTAGGAAGTTGTTACATATATTTTCTTTGATGGTTAGGAATTGGATTTAATCAAGCAGTTTTCAGACTTAAGCTTGGTGTGTGAGCTACATCGAAAAATGTGAAATTTGGTATGTTGAAAGTAACTAACGATGTGTTAGAAGAGATTAAAGAAGGTTAGAAGTTGTATTTACACTTATTAGATCAATTGGCATTGATATGTCAAGGAAATTAAATGGATGTTAAAGTAGGTGATGATGGGATTATGAGATTTTGGGATAGGATTTGTGTGTCTGATACATCAAGACTTGAGAGGATTATTTTGGAAGAAGGACATTGAAGTGGTTTGAATATTCATCCAGGAGCTACTATGATGTATAAAGACCTCAAGAGGACATTATGATGGCCAGCCATGAAAAAGAATGTTGTTAAGTTTGTGTATTCTTGCTTAGTTTGCCAGAAGTCAAAGATAGAACATTAGAAGACATCTAGTTTGGTGCAACCTTTGATTATCCCTAAGTGAAAGTGGGATAGCAAATGTAACACCCTAAACCCCGAACATATATTTTATGCAAACTCATGCAAAATAATACGAAGATGAAACAAATAATGCGTCACACATACTTCTCAACATTCAACTTTAACTCAAAGTGCATAATAACTCTTCAAAATAGTGTATCATTATTCAATTAAACAACTTAGAAAAGAAAACATGATAATCATAACCCAGTGTTACATTATCAGAGCAACAAACATAATACTAAATAACCAACAAAAATACGGCGAATATAAAACTGAAAATAAAGTAACGAGTAGGCCAACTATGTCATCCTCATAAATAAGAAACATCTAAGGATCTTCATTCTCTACTTGAGTATCTGCATAACATCCATGTGAAGAACACAAAAAATAGAAAGGGGTGAGAAATACATTCTATATATAAATCGTGCATAAAAAAATAGGGATAATATTAATTCTCATAATTAAGTCAATCACATAATTTCACAACAAAGATCAATCAATCAACATATGCAATGTGTCGTACCCTAGTTTTGTCTCAGACATTTCATTCATTGCATTTGGGCATATCGTATTTTAGTCTAATACATTCTTCATTTAATCTAGCATTTTACATATTTCAGAAGAAAAAAAAATCGACTTTTACTAAAGTCAATAAAAAGTCAATATTCATTCCATTTGAATAAATTAATAAATTTAATATGAATTATTTCAAATTAATTCGTTTCATTCATTATATGCATCTTGCATCATTTAAAAAGTCAAAAATCAACAAAAAATAACTAGAAAAAAGTCCAAAATATTTCATGCATCATTCTTCATTTTTTTCATCATAACCCCCCAAATATAATAACTCTAGTGATCTAATAATCATTTAATCATCATCATAGCATTACATAAACATCACCATGCATCATAAAAGAAAAGTCAACAAAGGTCAAGATTTTGTGACGAAAAGACAAAGTTTGATCACACTTGTTTTTCCTAACTAACTATACATCATCCCATTTCCCACCAAATTGCACAATGTATCAACAAAATTCATATTGCAAATGCGATATTTTCATCTCAAATTCAAATTCCATTCAAATTCACCAAAATTTCATCCAAATTTACTCACACTTTTTTCATGTTTCTCATAATTCCTAAACCAACCTTTAATCTAATTATAGAGTCTATAAATCAACACCATTCCATTCACAATCTACAAAACAATCATATACAAAACAACCCAAAAACCTTGCATTAAATTCATCTCCCAAATTCAAGTTTCTTCACCTTGAAGAAATTTTGAAAATTTCACAAACAAGCCTTAAACCTT
Organism: Lathyrus tuberosus; assembly: GCA_022829125.1. Lineage (NCBI taxonomy): Eukaryota > Viridiplantae > Streptophyta > Magnoliopsida > Fabales > Fabaceae > Lathyrus > Lathyrus tuberosus. Next base: position 2,893,695 of record JALAZF010000518.1, read on the forward strand.
GAGCAATTTCCATCCATTTCCCTTGAATAATTTCTTAGCATCATTAACATCATAATCCCTACAAAAAACCACTCATAAAACTCAAATTCGTCCAAATCCATTTTGAACTTGATTTTGAAAAAGTTGTCGAAATTGTAAAATTATTATCAAATGAGGTAGATGAGGTCAAGAGGAGTCTAAATCCGCAAAGAAAAGTGAAAAACTCACCTCGTCGAAGCTTTGTCGGAGTCTCTCCAGAATTCGGGTTTCACGCCGAAAAACTCATCGTGTTCTTCGTCCAAGTATCCTCTATTTACCATGATTCTTTGTAATTTTTTTGAATAAACTTGTTTCTGCACTTAGTATAGTTCATATCCTTTAATCATTTGGGTAAAATAACTTGAAATGTGAATTTTCAGAAAATTGGTGTTCTTGGTGTTCTTGATGTTCACGAGTGTTCATAAACATTCAAGAACACAACCCCTGAAAATTCAACTGTTTCAAGAAAAATAAAAATGCAAATTGATTCAAAAAAATCATTCTAAACATGATTCCATTATAATTTTTTTTTATCTAAAACATCAAATTATGGCCGGATCGAACCACTCAAAGTCAAATTTCGTTCACTTTAAATCTCAATTTTTCGTCATTTTTTTTTGTTTATTAATGCATTTTAATCATGAATTGTTGTTTGTGAGATCGAGTATATGAATTTTCATTATTCATCTGCGTGATTCCATGAAAATTTGAGAAAATTATGGCTCAAAAATGATGGAGGTATGAGTTTGTTCTTTGCAAGGAGGAAGATGAGCTCATTTCCAGATTTAATCTGGACCTTCCGATCTATTTTCCTCTTTGCACCCCCAATTTCATGTTTTGTATGCTTCTTTTTTCTTTTTTTATTTATTTATTGTTTTTTTATTTTATTTTAAAAATAAGGGCCTTAAACCCATTTTTTTCACCTCTTGTATTGATAGTATACCCCTCCCTCTTATTATTTCTTTTATGTTTCTTAATATTTTTATATTTATTTTATTTTATTTAGTTAATTCTTAATCAATAATTGTAAATAAAATTTTAAAAAAACATTAAAATCAATCTCTAAAAAAAACACTTAATCAACATCAAGTCATTTTAAAAAAAACATTTCATCACTCTTTCATCAAATTCAAAACCGTTTCATAATCAAATCATTTTATAGAAATACGAATCAAAACGCTTAATCTTTGCAAGTTCTTTTCAAATCTAACAGTTTCAAAAAAAATTTCGCATTAAATAACCAGTTGAAAAAGGATTAGTTAGACATACTTCTCCCTCTTAGTTCTCGAATATTTGGATGATGGTCGTACTTAGTCTACAATTTGAATACTCGTCTTCTATTTTAAAATTCATTAAATAATCAAATTAATTTAATTCTTTCATGGAAGAAAAAGATTAGATTAACGTAATTATCATCGCTAGTCCTAAGTATTTGTGTGATGGTTGTACTTAGCCTCCTGCATGAATATTCGTCATTCATTAAAGAAACATGACCTAATTTGCCTCATAAATTTCATAAATAACTTGGAAAAAAGGATTAGTTGGACGTGCTTGTCCCTCTTAGTCCCCGAGTACTTGGATGATGGTTGTACTTAGCCTCCTGTTCAAGTACTCGTCATCCTCACAAAAATAATCTTAATTAATCAAACCTCTTTTCAACCTTAGCGCGATAGAAAACTCCTTTTAAACGAAAGATGCTTTGTCAATACCTAGACGAGGCAAACAAAACTTTGCTTCTATCATTTGCGAGAAGTAAGAACGTTTTCTGCTCGAATGCAATGAAAACATAGCTCTGTGAGATTACAAGTTATGTTGTCCATTCTGATACAACTTGTAATGTTCCCTAATTTCATGATTGGGTAGCAATAAACGTTTTCCGCTCGAGTGCGAACTAAGCATCCTTCGCTAAAATCAACTAACACGCCAATATTTGCTACCCATAACTACGTAGCCTTAAGTTCCACATCGCACCTGGGGATATGTAGGAGTAAGATGCAATGTCTCGTCAGGCACCATAATAAAAAACAAAAAATATATTTTTCTTTCCTAAAACTACGTCGCTTTGAATTCACCCTGATAATTTTTTTTTTGCGTCCTTTTCTTTTTCCATTTCGAACTTTCAATAACTAGAAGAAAAACATGTAATGTAAGCTAACATTCTATTCGCAAATCTAACTAAAAGGTTCTCGTTGAGTACAACAGATGTGAGGGGTGCTAATACCTTCCCCTCGCATCACCGGCTCCCGAACCCAAATTTGGTTGCGGCGGCCATTTTCTTTTCTCTTTTAGGGTTTTATCTTCATTTTCCCTTTCCCTTTGGAATAAATAATGTTCAGTGACAACTTTGTTTATCATTTCCTGCATGCGATGAAGCCTATCTAGAGAGTCAATCCTAGTTTAGTTAAATTTGTAATGAATGTTGGATTTGTTTATTTGCTTTCTTCTACCTTATTTTCTTTTTATATTTGTGTTAATTTCACTATATATCTACTATTGGTTCTCCTGTGTTGTGCTGGACACTCCGGGTGCTTATACACTATGTGACAAAGGTCTATACACCTGAGTCTCGAGAAGAAACATAAGATAGGGTGATGGTTGCTTAGTGTCAGCCCACTGGACGTACTTGTCTTGTTGGGTGGGCATGAAAACCTCACTTAGAGTAGATCCTCTTGAGGGTATTGTTGTCCGACAAGTAATTTGTCGTAGGTAATAATATATTCATGTTGGGTCTGTGACTCTAAGAACTTTTGTAGAACTTTGTACCGTCTATTAGGATTGATGCGTAGTGTTGGCCTACTGGACGTGCTTGCCTCGTTGGGTTAGCACGAAAACCTCACTCTGAATAGATTCTCTTGGGGGTATTGTCGTCCAGTAAGTAATTTTGCTAGTGGGGGGCAATGTTTTCAAGAAAGATCTGTGACTATGGGAACCCCATTTAGAACCTACAAATTTAATGGTTGTGTAGTGTTTGCCTACTGGACATACTTGTCATGTTAAGTTAGCGCGAAAACCTCACCTAAAGTATATCCTCTTGAGGGTTTTGTTGACTAGCAAGTAAATTTTATAATGTGGGAAATGCTTACATGTAGGATCCGTGACTCTAGGAACCTTCTCAAACTCTAGAGCCTACTTGTGAGGGGATTATTGGTTAAATAGAACCATGAATCCTTCCAATATGAGAAACTATACACATATTATTTAAAACTACATCATACCTTTCTACATCCACACATAGCATGATATTGCATTTCATAAAATAAAATAAAAATTGCTTTACTTGAAACAAAATTTGCTACATCAGCATACATTACCATTTTCTAAATCAAGAAACTCATTCCATTCTTTCCATCTTCAGAAATCTAACAAGGCAAGTTGTTTCCCCAACATCCCTATGAAACTCGCGCTAATTCAAAAAGAAGGATGAAGAACTTGGAAAAGGTTCAAGAAATTATGAGAGAAGAGATTTATTAAATCAAAGGCATGATGGGTAAAATCTTAGAGACTCTACAGGCATTAATGAACAAAGAAGACCATCCATAACAAAATATGCATACTGATAATGGCACCCCATCAAGCTTCTTTGCAGGACCTCAACTAGTTCAAGGTGAGAATGTTCAATTCCCATTTCATGATTTACCTCAAGGTTATACTTCTCTATTTACAAATGCCACCAATGGAGGACTGTCTATTCAGCTGACCATACCAATTCTGGTAGTCACTAAAGTGCAGCCCACTGGATTTTCAACACACCAAGTTATTGGAACAAAATTGTTTATATCCCTTGGATTTTGATGATAACAAAGTAATTAAAGAACAATTGGATATACTAACATATGTTCAAGTGTGCAGGATCATAAGCTTTTATTCAACTTTGAATAGACTATGTAAAAGCATTTGGGGAGAAGCAAAGTATCTCAAATTCTCAAAGATCGGAATCTAATGAATCTAAATGTGTTCATCAGCATCTAAAGGATCAGAATTTGATCATGGTATTCCTGCCTCTGGTGTTAAATTAGAATTTGAAGGCTAAAGGTGCCTCTAATCCGTACTCTATCTCCTAGACAAACCTGTCTTGTCAAACACCAAATTTATGGAGAAATTCAACTAGGGTTTCATTTTACAAGGCTCAAGGAATGAAGATGTGACCTCTTAAGTCTGTTTAACCTTTTGGTAGATACCTAGTACTTGGATAGATGATGGGGACAATGCTATTATTCACTGGACAATGTTTCTAACCAGATACATCCTCCAACGTCTTTCTTGACATGCTTCTTCACAAAGAAATATCTTATGCTCATCCCTTCCAACAAATATTTATCTACCAGCTATAAAAGGAAGGTAAAGATTTAAAAGAAGGACACAACACTACATTAGAACAACTTGAGCATAACTTTGAGCTATTGTTTATAATTGTTATTGCAAAGTTCTTAATATTTCTTATCTTTGTATATCTTAGAAATTTTAAGAGTTAAAAACCTTTGTGGTTGTTGTACAATTGTTATACTATTGATTGTATATCAAAGTATAGTTGTAATCGTTTCTACTAAACTATTTGCTTAAAATAGAGGAAGTCTCTTGCAAGGTTGCTTGAGCAGTGAAGTCTCTTGCCTGTGTGCTTGAGTAGTGAAGTCTCTTTCTAGTGTGATTGAGCAGAAGTCTATTGCTAGGTTGCTTGAGTAACAATAACTTTCTGGATTGATTGACCAGTTGAAGTCTCTTTCTGGTTTGATTGAGCAAATTGGTAATCAGTGTTGATTATAGTGAAAATCTCTTGTTGAGAAAAGGGGATTTGACTACTCTCGGTGTAAGAGAGAAACCAGGATAAACTTTGTGTGTTGATTTTTTTACTACTTCTGAACTTTATTTTTTTCGCTACAATTCACATTTCTGATCAGATTCTGACCTCGTTCAGAATTTGAAGCTCTATTTTTCAGAAGTGAAAAAGAAATATCATACACAATTCAACATTTCCCTTTCTTGTGTATTTTTCTCACCTTTAGTTGGCATCAGAGCACGGTCTGTACTATAACACTTAACAGTGGTTCCGAAAATATCTTGAGAAAAAGACATCCTTAATCATACCTGATAGTCCTGAGGTGGCTAGTCATGATGGTGGTTCTTTTCGTGGTAATAAAAACCATTATCAAAGTACATATGATAAAAAAACTATATTACTAGACCACCAATATTCCGTGGAGATTCTACTGAATTTGAATGGTGTAAGAGTAAGATGTACACTCACATCATGGTCTAGATGATGATTTATGGGATATCTTGGAAGATGGAATTGACATTCAAGTTAATGGTGTTAGAATGGTTTTTGACAGAAAATCTCTCACTCTTGCTCAGAAAAAGATATACAGGAAACATCATATACTGAGATACATTCTTGTTGATGATTTGCCTCATTCTGAGTACATAAAGATTGTTGATAAGTTTACTATCAAAACTATCTTTAACTCTTTATTTTCTACCTATGAAAGGCAATCGACAAGTTCAAGAAGCCAAAGAAAATATTATGGTTCAACAATATGAGCTGTTTAGAATGAAAGATAATGAGAATATTGAAACTACGTTCTCATGATTTCAAGTTCTTGTGTCTGGATTTCAGGTCTTGAACTACAGGTACACTACATCTGATCATGTTAAGAAGATTCTTAGAAGTCTTCGTGCCAAATAAAGACCCAAAGTTACAGCTATTCAAGAGGCTAAAATATTAAACACATTAAGTCTTGAAAGTCTTGTTCGCAATCTCCAAAGTCATGAGATGGAGATAAATGGAGATGAGACTGTAAAGCATTCTAAAACACCGGCTTTAAATTCTGTTGGGAAGTCTATGAAATCTTCTCAGACTAGGGAGCATAAAGAAGCCACTCATGATGAAGAATCTAATGATGATGAAATGGCTTTCATCGTCAAAAGATTTCAACACTTGGCCAAGAAGAAAAACAGATTCTCTAGTAGAAAAGGTGGCTTCAAAAGGTCAAGTTTTGAAAGTGATAAAGATGATCAAATGGGTTGTTTCAACTGCTAGAAGCCTGATCATTTCATTGCTGAATGTTCTGATCTTCAAACAAACAATAACAAAAAGGAAAGCTTCCAAAGGAACAACTTCAGAAGCAAGTTCAAGAAAAGTCTCATGGCAACATGGAAATAACTTGATAATGAAGGAGAAGTTGATAAAGAAGAAGCCAATCTTTCTTTGATGGCCTCAATTTTCTCATACTCATAATCAAAATATGGATCTGACTCAGATTCAGAAGACACAAAAGAGGTATTTTCTAACCACTCTAAATCTTATTTAATTTCTTTATGTCAAGATCTCATGGAAAGATGTCAGTAGAAATTCGTACATATGAAAATTTTAAAGAAGCAGTGTGTTATTACAAGAGATGGACTAAACTTCTCTAAAGATAAGGTTGAAAAACTTAAAGGATATCAACTTGCTTTAATAAAAGATATGTCTGACAAACCTCTAGGTAAGTATGAGTTAGTTCTTCAAGAGTTTATCATATCTGGGTTTGAAAGAACCAAACTTGCTTCCATGATCTATGGAGTAAGTAACAACAAAGGATAAGGTCTTGGTTATCATCAAAAACCTTATAATCCAAGGTTATCTTGATGAAACTATCAGATCCTTCTTCTTCAAGCACTGCTCAAAAGGGGATGAATGCTTAATTTATGCCTACTGCTGAAAATGGTAAAGTTCTAAACCAATCAAAACCTATTATGAATGACTCACAATTTTTGATGGAATCAAAATCTCAGACTCAAAGGTCAAAAGTTCTGAGTTAACTAGAACCTAAGACTCTCAAGTCAGAAGTTCTGAAGAATTTAGAACTCAAGGTTGTTGAATCAAAAGTTCCAAGAGGTTTAGAAGTCAAGGTCAAGACTTATCCTAGACAAAATCTTAATAGACAAAAAGTATGGAATGAGTCTAGACCCTACTATAAGGAAAAAGCTCAAAGTAAGAGGAAGTCATGTAAATCTAACCTCAAAGGACCCATAAGAGTATGGGTACCAAAGAATAAGATTGTTTTTTTTTTGTAGATATACTAAAGAAAAAAGCAAAGTGACAGCTGTTGTTCCAGGACAATAATTGCTTACAACTTACAACAAAAAGAAGGCCTATATTCCAAATCTCATCTCTGAAGGAGGAAGGAAATGAGGAATATGGAAGAAATCAGTAAGACAAGATTACTGGTACAGGGAAGACTGATGTTTTCCTACTTTAAACTGGTGCTTCAGACTCTTGGTTATATCTCTGAAGTTTATTCAGTTGTTTTGGGAAGACTTATGTTGGTTTTCAGAAGAGCATTGTTGGAACATTATTATTCCTCAAGGACAATCTTAAAAGCGGATCTGAAACTTCATAAAGAGAGGTATGACTATCTATGTGTTTTTATGCAACAATTTCTAATTCTAACATTTAAAATGTTTGTCAGAAGAACTTCATGTTTCTGAATGAAGAACTACACTTTACTGTGATAATTCTAATTCTATTAGATGTGCAAAGAATCTTATTCTATATCAGAGTCGGATGATGTTCATAAGTAAATATAATTAGAAGTTATGAACTAGTTTTTGATTAATAATAGCCTCTGAAACTCAAAATAATATTAATATCCTCTGAAAAGCACACAAGTGAACAAATTTGCTGGTTATGTCTTTGGAATCTGTCCTCTTACTTGTCATAAATTTGAAATATCTTCTGGCACGTGGATTATTACTGTTGAGTAAAAACTCCCCAGTTCTTGGTTAATTGCCTTTATTTCTTTGCTTCTTGTTTCTTTTTATCTTTATGTTTTGTCTTGATTAAAAATCTTCTTTCACTCAAAACACTATACTTATATCAGATGCACACACTTCACTCTCCCACTTCCTACAATTTGGCTTTATCAAACCTCCTCTTAAAAACTCTTTTTTCGAAAGTAAACCCCAGAAACCCTAAAATCCCCTTCTTCAATGGTATCTTCATCATCTTCTCAACATGCACACATGATCGTCGAATGTGGCAAAAGTGTGACTATCAAGCCCAAAACAATGGATTTAAATCAGGGGGATATGAAGCTTTTGATGGAAGAAATTGTTGACTTAGACTCATTTAATCAAAATGGGTATGATAATTTTATCGTTGATTGAATTTACCTATAACAATAGTTTTCATTCTAGTATTGGAATGAAAATTTTTGAAGCGTTATATGGTAGAAGGTGTAGAACGCTTTTGTGTTAGTATGAATCTGGTGAAAGCGCCATGTTAGGACCTAAAGTAGTTTAACATACTACTGAGAAGTTTAAAATGATTCAGGGAAATATGAGGATGTCACAAAGCAGGCATAAAAGTTATCATGATAAATGAAGAAAAGTCCTCGAATTTCAGGAAGGAGATCATGTGTTCTTGAGAATCATTCCAAAGACTGGGGTTGGCCAGACATTGAAGTCACTAAAGCTTACTTCTCATTTTATTGGTCCATATCATATTCTTAGAAGAGTCGGAAAAGTCCCATACCAAATTGCATTACCCCATCTCTTTCAAATCTCTATAGTATCTTTCATGTCTCTCAAGTCCGTAAGTATATTTCGGATCCATCGCATGTGATTCAATCGAATGATATGCAAATAAGAGATAACATAACTTATGAAACGTCACCCTTGCAAATTGAAGATCAACAGGTAAAACACTTTAGAGGAAAGGAAATTCCTTTGGTTAAGTTCGTATGGGGCAGAATTGTTGACAGCAGTGCGACTTGGGAGCTAGAAATCCAAATGAAGGAGTTCATCTAGATTTGTTCGGTCCAGGTAAATTTTTAAGGATGAAAACTCAATAAGTGGGAGAGTTGTAACACCTCAAAAATCAAAATATTATTCACTTGTTATTTGGATTTTAATTTTAATTTCGTGATTTTATTATTGAATTATTATTATTATTATTATTCTTATTATTATTATTATTATTATTATTATTATTATTATTGTGAATTATTTGGAATTAAGTAATTAGAATTAGGGGGATAAAGGAGAGTCAAAAGTGAAGTACTTAAATTTTTTATTTTTTTTTTACTAAAAGGAGAGTAAGGGTTAGAGAGAGAGAGATAGAGAGAGAGAGAGAGAGAGAGAGAGAGAGGAGTAAAAGTAAAAGGAAAATAGAGGAGAGAGAGGAGTAAAAGTAAAAGGAAAATAGAGGGAGAGAGAGAGAGAGAGAGAGAGAGAGAGAGAGAGAGAGAGAGGAGTAAAAGTAAAAGGAAAATAGAGGAGAGAGAGAAGGGGGAGAGAGAGAGAGAGAGAGAGAGAGTATAAAAAAGCTATGTAGAATTTTGAGGAGAAAAGCCCTAACTTCTCCAAGAGACTTTTCTTCTCCAAAATTCTGGAAAAAACAGAACCTCAAGTCACCAAGAAAACCATAGTAGAGAGTGTGCAGGGGAAGAATTCCACCATTGTTAAGAGCTTCGCGAAGAAATTTTGCACTAACAAGGTAAGTGGGATATCGTTCTTTAACTTTGTTGTTTTAGAATTTAGGATAGTGGGGTTTCCCTTGAACCTCAGATCATTTGAGTTTCCATGTAAATCTCCTGTATGAGATGATGGTTCATGGACTTTTAGTTATTAATCTCTCTCTTATCATCACTAGTTTGGTTTAAATGCAAAATTTGATGTGTTTTTGCATGAATCTCGTATTTAAATGACAATATCATGTGTTTATTTAATAAATATGTGTTACGATGTACTAGTCTTGTTAAATTGATGAAGAATTGATGTCAGAAAGTGTCTTTGATCCTTGCGAATTTTCAAAACTTCATAACTTGAGTTTAGAAACTCAGATTGAGGTGAAATCAGATGTGTTAGAAATCTGATGCACATGCCTATCTTGTGGTAAATGTTTCATGATGTTTATATGTATGAATCACATTGTGAATAATGAATAATTATGAAGTGAGCCTTAGGATTTGAGTCCAATGTTTTGATAAAATACTTCTTATGAATCATGTTGTGAATGATGATTGATTGTGAGAACACTCTTAGGACATGAGTATAATGTTTTGATAATATACTCGTGAAACCTAATGTGGAAATCAAAGTAAATGTGTGGTAAATTTTGAATCCCTAATGTAGAAAATCAAAGTAAATGTGTGGAAAATTATGAAGCCCTAATATGGCAAATCAAAGTGAATAGGGTAAACATTGTGGAAACCCTAATGTTGTAATAAAGGTTAATGTGTTTCAAAATGGGATGGAGGTTCATAAGGAATTTGTGTTTGTCTAATCACCATGAATCATACTTGATTAGAGTAGGTTTTGTATAAAGAGAGTGTGTAGTACGACATATATCACATGTACTCCTAGACATTGAGGGTCTAAGGATGACTAGGAGAGTGTGGTAGTATGGGCGTAGCTCGCATGTACTCTTATGAGTAGAGTTTAGTAAAGAGTGTTGTAGTGCGTACATAGCTTACATGTACTCATGGACATTGAAGGTCTACAAATGTTTAGGAGAGTGTTGTAGTGTGAGACGTAGCTCATATGTCCTTATAAACTATTAGAACTCAATAAAATAAGATCTGAGTTAAGTGATGGTACCACATACATTAGAGTAAAGGGTAAGTGCATTGCATAAGAATTCATGTGCATGTTATGTAATGTCGTATGATTATATGAAATATTGTAAGACTGTGTAATTTTGTATGTTTTGATTTATGTTGCCCTTTGCTGTTACTATACCTTGTGTTTTGTAGAATGTATTCTCACCTCTCTATTTCTATGTTCTCCAATGTGGATGTATAAGAAGAGTATTAGGGATGGCAACGGGGCGGGGGCGGGGGCGGGTTTAACTATACCTGTACCCGTACCCGCCTCCATATAACACACCCGCCCCCGCCCCCAAACCCAACCGGGGGTAAAAATTTACCGCCCAGACCCGCCCCCAGTCCCGCCCCGCCCCCACCCGCAAAAAATTAATTTCTTTTTAATTGCCATAAAATTAATAATTTAATTAAAAATTGATTATTTTAATAAATAAATAAATCATTTAATTAAAAATTTAATTAGTAAATGAATATTTGATTATTTTAATTGCAATAAGGGTATTAATAATTTAATTAAAAATATAATTAATAAATGAATATTAAAATAAGTAAAATAAGGGAATTAAAGTAAAATGTATTATCCGGGGAAGGGGCGGGGGCGGGCGGGTCTTAATGTTTTCCCGCCCCCGCACTCACACCTGTAGTTAAGAACCAGGTTTCCCCCGCACCCGCACCCGCACCCAATTAAATCGGGTTTTCTCCGTTAATTTCGGGGCGGGCCCGGGTGGGTGCGGGTGGGTCCGGGTTTGTTTGTCATCCCTAAAGAGTATTTTTAGGTCAAGACTGAGGAGTAGTCGCCTTGCTGTAAGGATATTGCATATGGTGTAGGAGACCATTTTCTGTAGTTTTGTTTATGTTTATTGTTGTTGAACTGTTAAGTCAACTTCTATGTTGGTTGTAATAAGACCCTGATATTGTGACATCGGGGTCGAGATTAATATTTTTCACATTGTTATGTTTGATTCTATGTTTTCATCAAGTACTCAATTATGAGAAGTTTTACGTTACCTCTGTTAATGTCATGTCCTATTTGATTATATGAGATCCTTATTCTCTGATGTATATTTATATAAGAAAAATAATTATTGGGGTTTAGGGTGTCACACTGGGAGAGGTAGTCATGTTTTTATGAAGGATATTTTCCTCTTACATGGTTAAGAATTCAAATAAGATATGTGCTAACTCCAACTAAAGATGAGAATAACATAAGAAATGGACAGTTTGAATTGTGTTGGTTTGAAAAAAAGTTGATACATACAAGCAAAAAATATATTGCATCTATAAGTAAAGAGAATAGGGAAGAGATCATGCACACAAAATTTATTCAAGTCCCCCCCTCCCCCAATTAATCGAAGGTTGATCCAATCCCATTGTACTTAAGATATTTTTACTATAACCACACTTGATTATAGACAACCACTAAAACTAACCAGTCTTAGACTTCCTTGCCTTATACTAGATGACTTACTTGTAGACATGACTACATAACCCAAACTTCCACCTAGTTCGACAGGGAAAACCCGTTTTGACTGGGTTTGGATTTTTCCTCACACACTACTAAATACGTTCATTTTGGTTAAGTGTATGGGAAAGGGCAATACCTCACACACTAACTCAGACTTCCTGGTCATTTCTCTCACTCCTGTTTTCTTCCTTCACAAAATTATTTCACGCTCTCGTTCCCATATCTCTCACTCTCTCGTTCCCAGATCTCTCACGCTCTCGTTCCAGTTCTTCACAAATGTTAAGTTTTCTCTAACCTTCTCATATACTACTCTCAATTCTATCACTCGTAGTTAGAATTTAGGGTTTCTAATTTAGGGTTTCTGAATCTAAGGTTTTTAATTTATGGTTAATGGATGATTGTTGTTGTTTACAGGGGATTAAACACTTTGAAACAGTTCTCTCACTCTACAGGTGATTAGGGTTTGTGTTTTTAATTTATTTTGTTGTTTCGTTTCTATGAATGTCTCAGTTCACTCTAACTCTAACTTTGAAAATTGATTTTGCATGATATTTGATTGCTGGGACTGATCTTTGAAGCTGGAACGTGACTTCTACCCCTACATTAACCGTTACTTTTGGAACTTAGGTAAATGCGTAACTCATGTTCTGTTCTGTTTTCACTTTTCTCAACACTCAAATTGAAATTTTAGCTTAGTGTTTTCACTTTTCAAGTCATGTTTATATTATTTGTAAGATAGTTGTGGTATTATTAGGAAACTTTATTTTGTAGATTGTAGTATTATTAGTATGTATATTGAAAAAAAACCTTTGTTTCTGTTTGCTAGTACTAATACGTTAGCAATTATGTATGTTATTTGTAACTTGAATTCGCTTTGGTTTTGTTACTGAATCTTAACAAGGTTTTCAACAAGGTCAAAGTGGAATGGATCAAGGTAATTGTATGTATATTAACTGAATATACGTTTGGCATTGTATATATGTTAGATAATTGTTGATGTGGTGTGTGTTTGTTGAATGCTGAATATTGATTAAGTTGTTACTAATTATTATATATGGTGTTTAATGAATGTTTTAACTACTGAATGCTACAACTTTAGTAATGCTGATGTAGTGTGTGTTTGTTGAATGTTGAATGCCGATGAATTCTGAATGTTTGAACTAAATTTGTTTGTTTAAATAAATGAAATGTTGTTATGAATCCTGCACTTTAAGTGAAGCTAGCTGCTTTAAAGTAGAATTGCAGTGAAATTAATTGTTAGTAGTTAATTGTTTCTCTAATTTATCTAGTTTATGCTACTGTTAGAGTTTATGAATACTACAACTTAAACTTGTTTATCTAGTACACCTTAAACTTGTTTATCTAATTTATCTAGTTTATCTAGTACACCTTAAACTTGTTTGCTTGTTTCTCTAATTTATCTAGTTTATGCTACTGTTAGAGTTTATGAATACTACAACTTAAACTTGTTTATCTAGTACACCTTAAATTTGTTTATCTAATTTATCTAATTTATCTAGTACACCTTAAACTTGTTTGCTTGTTTCTCTAATTTATCTAGTTTATACTACTGTTAGAGTTTATGAATACTACAACTTAAACTTGTTTATCTAGTACACCAGTTTATGTTGTGGATGAGTTAGATATTTTTGAGCAACATTTCAGTCATGGTACGTTGTAATTAGTAACATGGTACACTTACAAATTAATCAACATTGAGCAACATTTCACTTACTAGAATTAGTAACATGGTACGTTGACTAAATGAGTTAGAATGTTGATTAAGTTGTTACTAATTACATTATCTAATTTATATAGTAATTACATTTGTGGATCCAACTAGTGTGTGTTTGGTACTACAACTTAAAATGATGAGTATATCCAAATGATGAGTAATGTTGAATGCTACAACTGTTACACCCTTCTTTTATAAGATATTAAATGAAAAATCTTTAATATATGCTACTGTTAGATTTTACTCATAGTATTTAATATATGTTCATAGTATTTAATATATGTTCATAGTATTTAATATATGCTTTCTCTAGTACACCTTACACATGTAGTATTTACTCATATTATTTAATATATGCTACTGTTAGATCACACATGATAGTATTTTGTATCTGTTAGTATGCTACTGACTGGTGTATGGAATGTTTTTAATCTACTGGTGTATGGAATGTTTTTAATCTACTGACTGGTGTATTTTGCATCATAGTATTTAATATTATCTAGTTACACATGTAAAGTTTATGCTACTGACTGGTGTATGGAATGTTTTTAATCATAGTATTAATACAAGTGACTGGTGTATGCAATGTGTTTATGAATATGATTTTAATCATAGTTTTTAAGGGAATTGGAATGTTGATTGGTAGTTGTTGATAATGGCTCCTTCGCCATTTCAGTGATTGGTGAGTCTAATCAAAATCTACCAGTCAATGAAGTAGGTTCAACCACGCAACCTAAAAAGAAGAGGAAATCAAGTGCAAGTGGTTCTAGGCAATCATCTGCTTGCTGGGAACACTTTGTTAGATTACTTGATGACTTAGTTGATGCACCCACTGCAGCCTGCAAACACTGCCATAAAAAATACGTGTGTGACCCTAGGACACACGGCACCACTAGTTTGAACCATCATATTAAAAAATGTCCTAGGATGCCCCTTGTTGTGTCAAATGATCCCACACAAACTATTCTAACATACCCGACTGTAGATGGCAATTTGGTTCAAGTCAGCTCTAGATTTGACAAGAAAGCTTATAGAAGTGCTTTATCAGTTTTTGTAGTTCTAGATGAGCAGACATTTAGTGCAGTAGAGGGTGAAGGGTTTAAGTTTTATTCTAGAGTAATGCAGCCCCAATTCACCATCCCATCTAGGCGTACGGTAACCAGGGACTGTTTTCAGCTACATTTGGATGAAAAACAAAAGTTAAAGGCCTTTTTTAAGTCTGATTGCAATTGGGTAGCACTTACTACTGATTGCTGGACTTCTATACAAAATCTCAACTACTTGGCCCTTACGGCACACTTTGTGGATAACGACTGGAAGTATCAAAAAAGAATTATAAGCTTCGTCGTAATTCCAAACCACAAGGGTGAAACAGTTGGTAGGAAGATTGAAGAAGTGTTGAGGGATTGGGGAATTAGGAATGTGTCAACCATAACTGTTGATAATGCCACTTCCAATTATGTTGTTGTGACCTATCTAAAGAAAAAAGTTGCAAATATGAATGGGTTGATGGGTGATGGAAAGTGTTTTCATATGAGGTGTTCTGCTCACATTTTGAACTTGGTGGTAAATGAGGGTTCGAAAGATAAACATTTATCCGTAACTAGTGTTAGGGATGCTGTTAGATTTGTTAAGTCCTCACCTCATAGGGAAGCCAAGTTTAAAGAATGCATTGAATTTGCTGGAATCACTTGCAAAAAATTAGTATGGCCTGATGTTTCAACTCATTGGAACGCGACATATTTAATGCTAGATATTGCGGAGAAGTTTTAACTCACTTTTGAAAAGCTTGAGGATGAAGAGTCGAGTTATAGGGAGTTCTTTGGAAAAGGTAATTCCCCTAGTAGTGATGATTGGGACACTGCTAGGGCTTTTGGTGCTTTTCTAAAGTTATTCTATGAAGCAACTAAAAATTTTTCCACCTCTAAAAATTTGAGTTTGCATACTTGTTTTCACCAAGTCTCTGCCATTCATTGTGAGTTGAAACAAGCTACAATGAACTTAAATGATGTTTTTGCAAGTGTGGGTGGGGATATGATGGAAAAGTATAATAAATATTGGGGGAGTGCTGATAAGATGAACAAGATGATATATTTTGGTATTATTCTTGATCCAAGATATAAGTTGAGTTACATTGAGTGGACGTTTAAGGACATGTATGGAGTTGGATCGAAGTTTGGTAGTGACTTGGTAAAATCTATAAAAGAGGATTTACAAAAGTTGTATGATTGGTATAAGCAAGCTTATGACCAAAAATAAAATTCCACACACCCTCTTGGTAGTGGTGGAAATAATGTGTCCAATGATGAAACAACTGCAGTTGCTGCCCGTTCATCCATTATGGCTAGGGCCGATGCTTTTGAGCAACATTTAGAGGAACAAGATTCAATTGATCAGTAAAATGAGCTTGAGGGGTATAATTCTAGTAAGTGTGTTAAAAGGAATCCTAACTTTGGCATTCTTGTGTGGTGGAAACGCAATTCAGCCGAATATCCTATTTTATCTACAATGGCTAAAGATATTTTAGCCACACCAGTTTCTACCGTTGCTTTCGAAAGTTATTTTAGCATGGGAGGGAGGGTCATAGAAACCTATAGGACCTCTCTAACCGCTGAAATGGCAGAGGCTTTAATTTGCACCCAAAATTGGTTAAGGCCTTCTTTTACATATTTCAAAGGCATGAACCTCATGGAAGATTTTGAGCTTTCAGAAGATATTGTAACAGGTAAATTTATTACTTTATTTTAAATAAATTAGATGTTTTATTGTTATATAATTATGTCTTTCTAAAAATATTTATTTCATTATTTTAGAGTTTCAACAAATGTCTTCAACAGCAAGGGGAGGATCGGATGTCTCATCATCACAGTCTCAGCCACAACCTTTTGGTTGTGCTTGAAATGGATGTATGTATATCATTGTCTACTTATTACATTATTATTTTTTGATAACTAATGTTTATGTTGTCTAATTTTCAGGTCAAATAGTTTTTTTGAATTTTTGGAGTCATATATGACTTATATATATCACTAATCAATGGCCAAATGAAGAATATGTATTTATATTTTGTCCCTTGAATTTTGAAGAAACTAGCTAGGCTAACAGGAAAAAAAAAGGTTAAGTATAACTTATTACATTCTTTCAAATTAAGTCAAATTATTATGTCCAATAGATAAAGTTACAGTTGTATGTTCTTGCAGGTTAACGATGATGTTCTTGTCGGTGACAACTCTACAGAAGTTGTTTTGTGGCTATTTTAGAGGACTGTTGAAATACTTGTTGATGGTGATGCTCCACATGTTTTTGTAGGTATACTTAACTTTTGTTTCTGATTTGTGTTGAAGATTATTAAGCAAAATAAATTACTGGAAATGTATTTGAGTTTAAACTCAATTTTGTTTTGTTTTTTGTTTAGGAAATACTAGAGAGCCACTTTCTTGGAAAACCCATCTCAGAATAGCTATTGATGCAGCTAGAGATCATGGGCACACATGGTTAGAGATCATTGCCTTAGAATAGCTATTTGAGTTTACTGGTCATGTATTTGAGTTTATCTCTTTTATGCAGCTAGAGATCATTGCCTCAGAATAGCTATTTGAGTTTACTGGTCATGTATTTGAGTTTATCTCTTTTATGTTGGTCTTATGATCTTGTTTATATCCTGCTGTCTTTGTATATTGATAATCAATCATTTGTGTTCTATAGAATTACATGTGACTACTAGGATCATGGGCACACATGGTTATGTTGCCCCATAATACATTGCAACAGGTGATTATATCTATATCTACATTTATATTTTTACACATGAAATGGATGCTTTTTGGATTGAACACGAGAAATAGTCTAATATGAATTGTGTGATGTTATTGAACATGTCATTTGTATGTGAAGAGTAATGTTTATGGATTTGATGTAGTGCTACTTGAAATGTTGATAGGATTGCAAGCACATGATTCAAAAAGGCCTTCAGAGCAGCAAAATCTGGTTGAATGAATTAAGTCTTCTCTCTCGGATAAAAGAGGAAGCCACAAATAAGAGATTGAAGATAATGAAGGTAACCTAAATAAAAAAACTGAATTGTTCAAGTGACAATGTTTGTTCTTTGTTTTTTCTTTTGTTCAATTGTTTCTGCTATCATAAGTCACTTATTCCTTTGCTAGCTTCTAGCTTCTAGTGACAATGTTTGCTCCCTGTAATAAATTTATACTATTAAAGTGATGTCATGCTATTGATGAATGAAAAATGAAAATATGATATGACTATTAATGCTTGTTTTTTGGTATTCATTTCTCATCTAAAAACTGGTTTTGAATTTGTTGAACTTTATATAGGTGGATAGAAAATTAGTTAAACAGACAAGTTCTTGGCTCATTCACAATCATAAGTTTTTAGCCATGAGTCTACTCGTTGAAGGAAAGCTTATTGCAGTTTAGATGTGGAGTGGGAATGTCTTTGGTAGTCCAACTATTGATGTTATTCTTATTGAAAGGTCATTGGTAGTAGTGTATAATATTTTTACTGTTTAAGTTGTAGTAATTTGTTGTGATTTGTATTTATTTTGATGCTGGATTAAAAGTGCCAGTAATTTGAATTTGATTTATGTTACCATTGGATTTATTTTGGATTTAAGTTCTTGGTAATTAAGATTTCTGGTGGATTTAGGTTCTTGTTAATTGGAAATTATGTTGGATTTAGGTTCTTGTTAATTAGAAATTATGTTGGATTTAAGTTGTAGTAATTTGTAGCTCAAAATGTGTTATTGAGCTCAATAAAAAATCAGCCCAATAACCCGATTAAACCGGTTGCAATAACCCGCGAACCGTCCCAACCCAACCCGTCCAAATCGATAAAGAAAATGGGCGGAAATGGGCTTGTATGGCTCAACTGCGGGTTGGGCTGGGTGAGGCTTTTAGGCCCGAAATCGCCCAACCCGGCCTGTTGTCCACCCCTAGTCATGTATGTCTAGATACAAATGACCATATTCAACCTTGTTCACTTTTGCATTGATGATCATTTTCTTATCGAGACATATGATCATTTCCTTCTAGGAGTAGATGATCATATTAGACTTGACAATTTCTTAATACACCACCCATGTTTCTTAGACACCACGCGAAATTCCGTTTTTACCCCCAGTTTTCGGATGTGCACATCTGGACGCACTGTTTTTTTTAAAAACGTTGATTTATTCCGGATGTGCAAATCAGGAAAAAATTTTGATCTGCAGATCCAGAAAAAATCAAAAGTATTCCATAAAATCATTTACTTCTAAATATAATTAAATCCAATATAGAAGTAAATCATTATATTGAAAAAAAATCATTTAGACGTAAATACCATATTAATCATTTAGAAAAAAAATCATATTAATTTTAATTATATTGGATTTTAATTGTATTGGATTTAATTATATTGAAAAAAAAATCATTTAGAAGTAAATACCATATTAATCATTTAGAAAAAAAATCATATTAATTTTAATTATATTGGATTTTAATTATATTGGATTTAATTATATTAGATTTAATTATATTGAAAAAAAAAACATTTAGAAGTAAATACCATATTAATCATTTAGAAAAAAATCATATTAATTTTAATTATATTGGATTTTAATTATATTGAATTTAATTATATTGAATTTAATTATATTGAAAAAAAAATCATTTAGAAGTAAATACCATATTAATCATTTAGATTTTAATTTTAAGTATATTGGATTTAATTATATTTAAAAGTAAATTATTTTATGGAATACTTTTGATTTTATACGGATCTGCAGATCAGAAAATGATTTTATGAAATTTTTTTTTTTTTTCGGATTTGCAGATCAGGAATTTTTCCTGATTTGCACATCCGAAACAGATCAACGTTTTTTAAAAAAACGGTGCGTCCGGATGTGCACATCCGAAAACTGAGGGCAAAAACGGAATTTCGCATGATGTCTGAGAAACCTGGATGGTGTATTAAAAAATGCCCTAGACTTGATATGTATGTGTTCTAACTCGTTGCCTTGGGCATAAATGATCAATTCTCTATCTGGGAGGCAAATGATCATTTTCTCTATATGTAGATAATTAAAATTCTTCTACATATAAAAAAACACACTATAATACCAATTATTTATAATTATATTATTATCATCAAAACTACACAATTATTAATTATTGTTTTTTAAACGATATTTCGTTCAACATCCTCAGCCTTTTCAATTTACATAAATTGTTTCATATTTTATGGATTTTTGGATGTTAGATTTCTAGTTAAGGGATGTTAGATTTATGCATTTTATGGATTTCTGGATGTAAGGTTTTTGCATTTTCAGGAACCTGTTACTGCTACATTGTTTGTGATGAACACTTTAAGCTTGTATTTTTAGGGGTCACGATGAAACTAGCAATTCAAGAAATCAAGAAAATTTTCTCAAGTTGTTAAAGCTTTTAGCATTTTACAATGATGAAATTGCAAAAGTTGTGTGGAAAAATGCTCCACAAAATTACAAGTATACTTCACATCAATTTCAAATAGAGCTCTTGTGAATTCTCTTTAGTAGGGTGAAAGAACATATTCGTGAGAAAATTGGTGGTTCTAAATTTTGTGGACAAGACTCTTAAAATAAGGAACAAATGACTATTGTATTAAGATTTGTTGATAAAGATGGTTTAATACAAGTGAAACTTTTTTATGTGAAACATGTTAAAGACACCATATCTTCAACTTGTAAGGAAGCATATACTTGCACGACATAATCCTGATGTTTATAACATCCGCAAACCAAGGGTATGATGATGCTAGCAACAAGAGAGGAAAATGAAATGGGAAATATTACTTACTAAAATGAGATCTTTTTGTGAAAAACATGGTATTGAGATTCCGGATCTTAATGATTTTCATTCAACAAAAAGATATGGACGCTTCCGTCTTGACGAGAATCAAATCACAATGCAACATTACGTTAAAGTTGAATTATTTTCACTACCATTGACAACCAGTTACAAGAGTTGAATAGCAGATTTAATTAATAAGAAATATAGCAGATTTAATTAATAAAAAATGAAATTGTTAACCCTTTCTTGTGCTTTGTCTCTTAAGGATGTATATAAAGCTTTTAGGTTGATAATATTTGTTCTCTAATTGAAAAATATTATCTTATAGATTTTAGTAATAAAAAAAGAATAATTTGTAATTGCAACTCCGATATTTTTTATTTGTCGCTTGTCAAGCATCAAATTTGAATAATTTATACTATTCAAGAACTATGCTCGTGTTTGGTTGCAATTGGACAATCTGAAATTTACGTCTTGATTGAAATTATTTATTCCAAAAATACTTGTCATTTTAGATTACCAATGCAATTTAAATTTTTATCTTCCAATTGTAAATTCCAATTAATACTCTTAATTTATTGTTTTCTCACTTTAAATTAATGATAATTTGAATACTGATAAAGATAATTTAATAAAATTATTATTCTCTCTTTTATGTATTAAATCTTCTTAATCTATGTCTCTTTTTATGTATTAAATTTTTTTAATTTTTTAATTTGTGCAAAGTGTCAAGAGTGATTTTTTTTAAAACAGATGGAGTATATTGGAACATAATTCTTTATTGTTTGTTGTCTTGAAATTTGAATCTATAATGCTTTTTTAAGACAATTTGAATGAATGATATTGCTATTTATATTGTCAAGGTATGGTTATTAATATTTAGATATTGTGAGAGGCAGAGTTGAGATTTAAATTCTCCAATTTGAGATTTTGAATATGTGATGCTTAAAGTGAAAATGAGAGCAAAAGTTTGATTTCTTTTGTTATGGATATCCAAGAAGTCCAAAATATGGGTCGGTTAAAAAACAAATATATTATCCAGTTTTTTATAACCAGATATGGTTATGGGTATGGATAAACCACAAATCTAGTTAAACTGGATACCTCTACTTATAAACATGCAAAAGCTAAGTACCACATAGTGTATTAGTTACCATATAACACAGTGGTTAAGTACAAGTCAAGTTCAATCCATGAATCTGTGCTTCATCAACTTCAGAGCAAACTTATCTTTACCGAATATGTTTCCCTTTTCCTGCACATATGGAGGAAAACACTTACATGTACATCTTTTATACACTCACTCTCTCCTTCATACAGCATAACAGAGATAATTAATTACAAAAGATTCATAACATTAAACTTATTTAGTTTCGTCTTTTATGCACATGGTTATCAAAATCACAATCTAAATCTTAAAATATTACAATTTTGCAATCTCACTCACACCCCAAAGTAGAATTGTGTGTGTTGTAGTTAAATGGTAAAACAAAATGGTAAAACCATTATTTACCAAAGGTAGCAAACATGAAAGGCAGCTAATTCATTCCCCCGCCAAACAGAAACAGAAAAATTAACACCAATAAGAACGTGGACAACAACATCGATATCCGTTTAGGATACAAAGCAAACAGTACATGTTTATATTGTCATTTTCTATCATTTATGGAGTTGAAAAACAAGTGATTGAATCACTTCAGTTTTGAAAAAAAAAAGTGTAGAAATCCAAATCTGCACCTCAACATCACAAAAAAATGAATTAAAAACATGACATGCAAATACCTGTAGGTCTACTGCTTGGAACAACAGCTCAAGATGTGCCTTCCTGATACGGTTCTACTTCCTGGAGTTGGCAGATCCATTGGACAAAACAAAATTTGAAAGGTTACTCGATACATCAGTCTATTTAATGACATAAAGTGAAGGTTAATTTGTATAATTGGCAGACCCATAGGACAAAACAAGATGCAAGAATTCTATTCTATATTTTAATGTCAATCCTCATTTTCTCTTTCAAAACTCATGTCGGATAGATTATGCTTCTCCCTCTAGTATTTCTGCTCTTAAAGTAGTGCTAAGCATTTAGGACAAATTTGGACTCACTGTAGACCCAAAAATCATACTGGTCTGTGTTTGTTACAACCTTCTTGCTTAAGCCACGATGACATCAACGAGAGCATCACTGCTCTCAGCACTTATATTGTCACCAGCTACTTCACCCTTCCATTTGCAAAACCAGACGCGACTCTCATTTAAACAACAAACCAATCTGCAACCATCGAGTTAGAAGAAGAGGAGAGAGGGACTGTTGTCACAAGTTATTAACGCAACCACCGTTACACTTGTACTGGCAAGCCAACACTTCCATCATTAGTGCCTTTACCCAAATCTAATGAGAAATGTGCTTGATTTTTCATTTACTATGAAGGATGAGCGTCAAGGAATGACTACAAGGAAAGGCCCATTGCATACAGAGGTGTCTAGGAGGGTCCTGCGATGGTGACTGAGAGAATAGGATGGCGAAACAATGCAGCAATATGGCAGTTAGAACAGGGCAGTGGAGACGATGGGCTAAACCACAACTACTAAAACTACAATGGTGACGAGGCAACGGTGCTCGAGGACAACAGAAGTTTGTGACCATACTTGGTTGATAATGTTTTTGGGGAGATTTGTAAGAAACTCTTATTAAGTAAATGGGAAGGGAACTTTCCTTTAGAGATTTGTTAGTGTGCGAATGAGATAAAGTTTTTTTTATTTAGTTTCTTATATCTTTGACAGCATGCCCTTATAGTGTGTGATGTCATAAACGCTATAAAATGTGTGTTTAGATATACATCTATAGTGCTTTGTTAGTAAGGACAGGATATTAAAGTGATCTCTTTTATAGTGCTTCATCTATGAAGCACTATGAAAGTCCTCCACACAACATATCATAATGCTTAATTTTAAGTGTTATAAAAAGACCGATATTATTGAAACTTTTATTTGGTTTCTTCATGAGAACAAGAGGTCTTTGATTAGAAGCAGGGGTTTCATGAGAACAAGGGGTCTTTGATTAGAATGTTCGCATGTGACCGATGGACGACCAGCAAGTTTGCAAGGTCAAGGGATGGAAAATTGGTTGAGGATGTGGTTGTGGACAAGGATTTTTGGAAGGGTATTGTAATTGGTTTGAAGGATGCAGGGCCACAAATCAAAGTGAATCGAATGGTTGGTTCAAATGAGAAAACAACCATTGAGTTTATATATGAGGCCGTGGATGGAGGAGCTAAGGAGAATATACAAAAAGAGTTCAAAGAGGTCAAAAAGAGGTACCGAACTATCCTTGTAAATTAATCAAATTTTAACTTTAGTTTTCAAATAACACACAAATTCAATTTATTCTATACTTTAGTTATTTGACTACATGGAACATCACTGATGAAAGGTGGGAGAACCCTCCTTAGGTCTTTGCATGATGCAGCTATTTTTTTAACCCTAAATAGCATTATTCTCCTAATTTTAAAGTAAAAATGGGTCTAATGAGTTTTATAGAGAGGTTGGTGGGTGATCCAGAAGAAATCTGAAGCTTACTTGTCTAAAGCCCATGAGCAACTCCTGACTGTAGATTTCCCCAATGCCTTTAAGACCCTGAAGTTGAAAACAGTCATTTAGCATACAATATTTGTTAAATTTCAAATTCCAATGCCTTTAATCCTTATTAACATATAATGACAGAAAAACTTGTTACCATTACAAAAATAAATAAATAAAAGAACAGAGAACCAGAAAGAAAAGCACCTTCAGATCTGGTGTTCTTGAATATTTAGACAAAAAAATTGACCTGTTTGAAGATATCAGTCGCCCCTGCCGAATACTTATTAATTAATATCAAATCATTATCTAAAAAGGGAAGTACAAGAGATAACATCAATAATAACGCCACTAGAAGAATGAGGAAAGGTGTTAGGCATTATAAATTTAAAGTCAGCTCCAAATATAAGGGTCTGTTTAGTTTCGGCTTAGGTTAATATAAGAGCCTAAGGGCTGACCCATTTGACAATCCTAAAGGAAACAAAAACATTAAGAGATATGGAGTCAGTTTGTTACCTGAGCAGCATTGGTAGTGACAATGAAATTGGCAGAATTAGAAGATGACAATCCTGTGTGCAGCACCTAGAGCCAAACCAAAGATATAAAAGCAAATAACATGGCTAGTTCAGAAGAAAAAAAATCCCAACACCACAATAATACTCCCTACTCTATTTATAACTTATAAGAAATCTCTCCAAACTCCATTTCCCCTTATTATTTTAACAGCTTTTGTTAAAGGTTGCACATAAAGAAAAGTTTGAGAGACAAAGTGATTTCTATGTTTGGATATCATGAAATGAACGGAGCAGAACGAAGATATCATTCCATTGTTTGGAAATTTTAAGACGGCACAAGGCAAGTTGTTCATTGCGCCCAAATTGGAGGGATAGGAATATGGTGGTAACTGATGGAATGGAATGGAATTCATACCACTTCATTCCGCTCCTCTCCTTCCGAATTTAAATGATTCAAACAATGGAATATTATTTTATTCCATCCCATTCAACTCAGCTTCGATCCATCAATCCAAACAAAGCATATAGTAATAATGAGATGAAAAATTTTAAAAATAATAAATTGTGAAAGTCCAATAATAATACTAATAATAATCTGGCTCAAATATCCTATGTTAATTGCATGTATGTACCTGACCAAAGAATGTTAAGAATAGGAGACCAACAAAACCTAAATAACATAATAAACAAGTAAGAATAAAATCAATCAACAGAAAGAGTAAGCGTCATAGTGTGAGATAGACATAGGAAATAGTACAAGCTCCAAATATAAAGAGGTCGTCGAAGAACTTGATTACGACGGGTAAATCGAAAAAGGCGTGGCTGATCTTAATGGCTCCATTTGACAACAGGGAAGTTATCTCTTCGTCCTTACAAGTCGCTAAAAGACATAATATGCTATCAGCGATGGCGATTAACTTAGACAACTCGGTGTCCACCAGATGATTCTTCTCGGCTTCAGTGAGGCGAGATAACTCGGTCTTGATGAGGCGAGCTATCTTGTCGTCGGTGAGGCGAGATATTTCTCTTTCTGAGCGAGAAGAGATTTTGCTTGCAATGTAGTTCAAAAATACGCGGACTGCCGGACGAGATGATATATCGGGGTGGGCGAGAGCTCTAACAATGGGGTTAGACTCTCCCTCATCGGGAACGAGATAGCGAGAGAGAGAAGCAGGCATAAGGTTCCACATTTGACGTTGAAATTCCTTTATCGTGATTTAAACAAACCCTCGGTGCACCTGATTATACTTTATACTAATTCTACAAAGTTCTTCTAAAACAAATTCTTCTGAAATTCAAATTTTACTTATTTACTCATTTAATTAATACTAATTCTACAAAGATTTTCTAAAAACAAATTCTTTCGAAATTCAAATTTTACTTATTTATTTGTTTATTAATTAATATTTGAATTAAATATTTTATTACGCTAAATCAAATTAAAGAATATGTAACCAAAATTCATGGTAGTTCCATGTACATTTATCGTATTGACATGTGGCACCATCTCGTTGATCGAAGGAACACTGTTGATGGTCATTGGATGCTGATGGAAGACTTTAACAACATCATTCGTCCGAGTGAACAAAAAGGAGATAATTTTAATCATTCTATGTCAGTTGCTTCGTTAAATCTTATTGTTAAATGTAATTTAGTTGAAGTAGACATGACTGATAGAAAATTCACTTAAGATAAGTCTTGTAATGGTAATCAAATGGTCTATCGCAGGCTAGATAAGGCCCTAATTGATGTTGCTTGGCGCATGGCCTTCCCTGATGCATATGTTGAGGTGTTGTGTAAATTTCGTTCTGATCACAACCACATTCTCCTTAGGTGTGGCATTCCCCTCCAAGACCATGGGTCGCGTCCTTTTAGGTTTGAGAGAGCTTGGATCACTCACCTGGAATACTCAAATATAGTCCAGATTGCTTGGGGGAAATCCTCATATAGCATTGTAACTTGCCTCCAAAATGTGCAGTTCTTATCTCAGATTTTCGACACAAGCATTAATTGTAGGGAAGAGATAATGATTCATGCAATAATGACTTTGTTGAAAAGTCGAAATGGTGTGTTATGACATGAGGCTTTCAAAGATTTTGATTTGTCGAAGGTAGCGGTAACTTTGGTCGATATTACAATGAGTAAGAGACCAGGAGTTTTGTAGGTTTGGGGACTTAGTGGAATTCAGGGTTCCCAAGTCGTTTTACTCTATGTAGTCGAAGGAAGTATAATTAGATAAGATCAAACAGTTACTCAAGGACACATGGAAACCTGTCGAAGGTGAAGGCTGCATGAAGACGAAGATGTGGCATAGTTTGCTTAGTCGACCATTGCATGCGGTTATTTTAGGATTAGTATATAAGTAGGAGTTCGCTTATGTTGTAAGGGTCTGCAATTGTACACAAATTTTGCAAAACTCAAAGTATCCGTGTGTTTGAGAGAAAAGAGTCAAGAATGTACGCATGCATTCCACTTTTATAAATCAAAGTCTTTATGTTCGAATCATTTACTACATTGAATTTAGTTTTCAATCACTCTTAAGCCTTCTTTTTCATTTCGATTTCAGTTTAATTCTAGTCATTATTCTGGAAACTTTACATTTCGATTTTGATGTCAAAATTGCTTGAAACTCATGATTCACACAAATATGTTCTTGAATCTTTTCGAGTTTAATCCCTTAAGTATTAATTGAAACTTGTTTTTTGTTTACTAAATTTCATAATAAATAAATTGGCACGCCCAGTGGGACCTGTTTTTTTTTTTAATTTATACTTTTCTGCTTTTGAAAAGTGTCTTTGTAAATTTCTTCGTTTAAGAAACTTCTCAAAATGTGGGTGTGCATGAGATTGAGGAGTGGTAAGATAACCAAAAAAGAAGTTAGAAAACCAATGAGGAAATACACTATAAGAATGGTTTCTCCTAGAAACAATAATGGAGAAAAATCATCTAATAGCACGGGGGCAGGCACAATCACTGCGAGTTCGACTGAGCCAATCATTTTTACTATTAACATGACGGTCATACCATCAATGGCGGCTATGCCATTAATTGCACAAGAAGGGACAATTTTCTCTCAATAATGCAGTCACACAGTGACTTCCGGACTGACTATGACAACAAATTTTAGACCTGTTGCCACAAGTTTCACAATGCATATACCTAGCAGTGAACAACCGTATGGTATGCCAACGTCAATGATGGCAAATTTACATATTAACCCTTCGACATTTGCTGACAATGCTTCAAATGCATATTCGCCATTTTTGGCATCAGGATCGGCTATAGGTAACCCTGGTCGAACCACTTAACCCCAACTGAGGATGGGATTTAATTCCCAAGTGATGCTAACATTCACTACGAATTTTGTGATGGCAATGAGACGGCAGATAGATGAGAGTAAACATGATATGGTCAATACTATTACCCAACAAATGGGTACCATATTTAACCCATTGATTCGAAATACGAATCAGAGTTACCAACAATGGGAAACTCAAATGAATTGATTTGTTGACTTATTCAGCGCGCCTCCAACGTAAGTTTGACCCATAGTACAATCTCAAGTGGCTAGGCCAATTCGAAACGAAGGGATAGTCCTTGAGGAAAACACAGTGAATCAAGGGCAATAATTTGTGTCCCACGTGGTCGAACAAGAGAGGCCTAGAGAAGTCGAATGCTTATCGGTTTTAGTAGTTAATCAAAATTAGGATGCTGACCAAGTGGCCCATCAAGTTCGACAGGATAACAATAAGACTTTGGTTATGATAAGCATACCCCCGCCCATCGGTTTAAAACCCCGATTAGTTCATAACTATAAGACTTTGGTTATGATAAGCATACCCCCGCCAATTGTTTCCTTTATGATTTAGCCATACCTAGTTTCACCAGAGGTTTATTATTTACATAGCTGATTTCATTAGGTCGGAGGTTAAACTTAACACAGCCATATCCAATTATGCTAGAGGCTTCAAGTAGCTTGGACTTCAATTAGGCCAGAGGTTTTATTAACTTTACCCGGCGCAACCGATTATGCTAGAGGCTTCAAGTAGCTTGAACTTCAGTTAGGCCAGAGGTTTTATTAAAGTTTCTCGGCCGCAGCCGATTATGCCAGAGGCTTTAAGTAGCTTGGACTTCAATTCAGCCAAAGGGTTTATTAACGTTGCCCGACTGCAGTCGATTATGCCAGAGGCTTCAAGTAGCTTGGACTTCAGTTAGGCCAGAGGTTTTATTAACCTTGCTCAGCTGCAGCCGATTATACTAGAGGCTTCAAGTAGCTTGGACTTCATCCTAGATCGTGTCTTAGGACCGTCTTACATGTTTTATACAATATATTTGTTTTAACTATGGGCGCCTATTAAAAACCATTGCTCTTGCAAGAGAAAAAAGTGTATTCCCACAATTTTTATTTATGATGTTTATTACATAGTCTAGATAAGATAAAACTCAAGACTAGTTACATTCCAGGTCCTAGGTATCTTAACATCCTCTAAACTTTCTAACTTGTAAGCCCCGTTATTCAACCTCTGATGGATACGAAAATGCCATTCTCAATTCGGACTAGCTTGTCTTTCTTATTTGGGTGAGTCACCCTTTTTACCACCAGATCTTCTTTGTGAAATCCCTTTTGCTTTACTTTGATATTAAACCTTCTAGCAATTCTCTGTTTGGCTGTGAATTCCCTTGTGTGAGTTGATTCCCTGACTTCATCCAATAAATCTGTCGAGTTATCTGTAACACCCTAAATTCCCCCGCATAAATTCATCGAACAATCAGAGTTAAATAATACAACTCCGAAATAAAGGGCATTACTTTAAACAAAAACTTGCTCATAAATAGATATGTAACATAACTTAAAGCATATTTTAATCCAAAAATACTCTTTATTACACAGCGGAAATGAATCATTCGTAACTGTAAAGGCAACCACAATTCTTTAACCAAAATAAAACATGCATAAAAGCGTTCCCGACTCCCAATGTTACATATCAGAGCATACGCCACTAAAGGGAAGCACCTCGTCTTCACCACCCACGACTTCCAAAATACTCTTGATTATCTGCACGTTACCCACGTGGAGGCAACATTCAAACAGAAGGGGTGAGATTCTCAAATCAAACAAAATAGAAAGATGATATAAGTATAAGAGCATAAATTATCAAGTATATCACCCACATCACTCCTTCCAACACAATTTGCACAATTCAACATAACACAGATAATCAATCCAATCACAATGCAACACAACTATCAAAAGAAATGCAAAGAGACACCAACTAGACTCAATGCATGTGGTACCATTTTTGATCCCTGTTTCATGATCACAATTCCTGTCAGACGTCAATTAATCGCTCACACCCCACATGGGCACACGACAATCGTGATTGCTCACACCCCACATGGGCACACAATCACCTCAACAACAACAACATTGATTCCATCAAGGAATCCGGATAAACGCTCACACCCCACATGGGCACATGTCATCCCTTAACTCATGCATATGCTTATGAACCTTCAACGATAACATGCAACAACAACTAAATGCATACATATAGCATTTCATTACCACATCACATCACCATCATACAACGACCAATAATTATGCATCCAAACATACATCATCATGTTTCCTCAACAACTACACATATGTGCACATTTAAACTATGCATTTCACATTCCATCATATCATTGCATCAACGAAACACCTACACATACATCGCATATAACTCATTAAAACATGCCTACCACATAACGTGTCGTAACAACTCAACGCCATCATCATATTACCACATAAGTAACAGCTAGTGCATTTACAAGTTACGTCACAATAACTCAACAACGACATCATGCAACTTCATAAACAACAACTATTGCATTTATCAGTTAAGTCACAACACATCATACCAAAACTAGTCAACAATATCATCACACATTATTATAAGCAACAACGATTACAATCACATGGTATGCTACCACAACTCCTCAACAACATCACGCAACATCATAAGCAACAATCACAACACACATTCCTACGACTAACTCCCACATTTCACATTATCACATCAACATCAACACAACAAGCATATAACACCTCCATACATACTCGCCGTACAACAGCAACAACACAGCATTGATATAATATAAAACATATATTTTTCATGAATTTCCAATTAATAAAAATGACATTTTTCACTCCAGGTCGCTTTAAGCGAGCCCAGCTCGCGCTAAGCGCACTCGCCTCTTCCCCGAAGGGGACAATTTTCCTCAGGCCGCGCTAAGTGCCCTCTGCGATTTTTGCAGTCCAAACCCTGCGATAACATCAACTTCTCACCTGCGATCCTACACTCCTAAACTAGTTTTTAACTCAGATTTTTCACAGATTATGCCATTATAACCTATACCTAACATATGCGTTTCAACCAAACAATCAAAACACAACAATTGCATCAATTTCAATCCCTTAATCATGGATTCTCCCAAAAACCCCAATCACCATTCTCATGGATTCAACCTAATAATTTCTACCCAAATACATACATCATCAATCCCTTAAGAGATTAAAGAACCCCACCCTTACCTTGTATCGATGAGCTTTCCTCTTCTCCAATGGGTTCTTCCTCTCTTCTCGCCCTTGCCTCCTTTCACCTCTTTTCCTTCTTCTCTCCTTTTACGTAGAATGAATCTAACTTCTCATTCCCTAACTCCTTACATAACCCCCAACTATGGTTTACCTCATTTGCCCTCACTCATCCTCCTACAATTACCACAATGTCCTTCACACCTCTGCACATCTGATTATCTCGTTATATTATTATTAATAATTTTGATCCATATTATCCAAAAATAATAATAATAATAATAATAATAATAATAATTCACATTACTCACATAATTCCACTAATATCCAACTTTACACCATTCTAATTAATTAAAATAGATTCATTAATCTTACACTCTACACCGCCAATTCTCTACGCTTTTAGTCACACACCCCTACTAACCCCAAGACTTATCCTTAGGGCCACTACCCCTACTACGGGTACTTAAACGAAATTAAAGCACACCAAAACC
Source organism: Lathyrus tuberosus (assembly GCA_022829125.1). NCBI lineage: Eukaryota > Viridiplantae > Streptophyta > Magnoliopsida > Fabales > Fabaceae > Lathyrus > Lathyrus tuberosus. The sequence continues at coordinate 2,925,485 of JALAZF010000518.1, forward strand.
ACAATCAAACACAACAACTCATAATTATATTCGCAAATAATAATTAAATAAAAACGGGGCGCTACAACTCTCCCCCACTTAGAATATTTTCGTCCTCGAAAATTCACCTGATGCGAACTACCCCGGATACGTCCTCGTATCCGACTAGTCAATTCCCATGCCATGAAAGGCAACACCGCGGTTAACACAAAAACAACAACATACCGTATTAATGACAACAACAACAAGATGCAATGCTCATGCAATGCACTCGACGACCAACTCAAGACACAATGAATACCCAAGTTAAGAACACACAGGTTCACTATGAACCATAACACAACACGATCGTTACCATCACCATAGGCAACACTCCCCTAATTCCCCATCATAGGAATTAGCTACTCACACTCGAACCATCACCATAGGCAACGAGGCAACAACAAGGATAAAAACACAAAAGTCCATAACACAACCTCAATGTGACCAAACTACCAACATCGCTGTTACACACGTACGAACAAACTGCACTACACCATACTTTCCCTGCGCACTCGAATTACTTGCAACTATCAAATCTACCAAGTTCACATCCAACTTCCGACCATCAAAGCAGACATAAGAAACGACCTTCGACTTAATTCATCGGGAATTCCGACCAAACAGGTATTCTACACTCTTGTGATTACTAAACACTTCAGACCTAGATTCATAAAAATAATACCTCCGGATACCCAACACAATTACAACCTCAGCCAATTCCAAATCTTGAATAGGATAGATACTTTCATGAATCTCCAACTATCGTAGAACATAAGCTACAACTTCACCATCTTATATTATCACACTGTCTAAACTCATCCTAAACACATAACAACATCCCAATACCATAACCGCATAAGGATACATATTTCCAATTAATTCCGACAAGAAAAAAAATCACCTTTTCCCCTCCTAGACTGCGCTAAGCGGGGTCCGACTCGCGCTAAGCGTGCTCGCTTCTGCCTCGAGAGGGCGAGAGTCTTCCAGACCGCGCTGGGCGCGCTCAACGGTTCTAAGCGCCCTTCGCGATTCCTGCTACAAACTCCGTGATAATAACCAACTAAGTCCAAGAATATTATACTCCCCTTAACCCACTTCAGAGCTTCCTCATTGTAGAACTACATCTACTTTGGATAGATCCACCACAATACCCTCATCTGAATTAACACAACCAAGTAACTCGTCTCTACTAACCAAAAATCACACTTTGATAACTTAACATATAACTGCACTTCTTTCTATACTTGTAACTCAATTCTCAAATACTCTACACGTTCTTCTTCCAATTTTATAATAAATCAGAACATCCACAACGAACACCAGTTCTAACTTATCCAAATAAGTATGGGAGATACAATTCATACTCTCTACATACACTTCAAGGCATACTAGCCACTACCATCCTCCACCCGACATCCTTGGTCAAATCATGGTCTCACATTTCCATTTATTTCCTCATTGGATCATCTTTCCAATGCTTCAAGTCCCATGTCAATCGGATTCTTGATTCATCACACATCAAAACTTAAGCTATCTAGAACACAACTGTGAGTTTCCATACTACTCACCGATCAACTCGCAACCTCATGCTATCATCCTCAAGTCTGCCTCATCCTCAGATGTAGGAATCTGCATCGACTAAGCAAAATAATCTGTAAGCACTTGGCTTAACTCCAAACAATTCACTGTACATGCCATCCCAGCTGGCAAGACACGTCTATCTCATCCAACATGATTTCGTCTACTATCAACAAGAGATTAAAGGTGATCAGTTCCTCAATTTGTCAATAGACAGCCGGCAACCATAAAGGTGGCATAAATCGTCATTACCCAACTACAATAGCGTCATTTACTTCGTGCCCAAAGTTACCTAAGTATAATGCTCTACTATCTCTCTAAGGCTTACAACCGTTTTCTTAATTTCCTTCTTTTCAACCTCGTCAGTGATACATAAACGTCCAAAATCCATTACACATTCTCCTATACACGCTTGTAGCACAACCCAATTATTGATTATTCTACAAACACCGGAATTGCTACTACATCTAGTACAATCTACATCGGTCCGCTCTAAAGGAAACCTTTATCCAAGTAGAGGAATTTAACAATACTAATAAATCCTTCATCCTTTCTTTAATTTCACAATCTCGATGATCCGTATAGTTTCACATTTGGTCTCATCCTAATCACAACCTTAACAGTACTATCCCATCATCTGGTTGGTGATAGAAACTTTCCAAAATCTTTCTGACACATGTCGACGCCCTGTCATCAATGACACATAATCCACTTTACTATTTAACCTCCTCCATTCCTCAAAATCTCTCCACTATACTCATTCTCAATTGGCATACGCCGTATCTCCATGTGCTTCTCTGAGGTCCTCACCTCCGTCCTGTTACCAAACATCTTATATCTGACCTCATCTTACCCACTTTTAGCAAGACTCACTCAACTTCAAACGCAATTATCTCCTTCAATACGGACCTTTTTTATACAAAATTATATGCCAAAATGAAGGTAAATTCCTGTAGATTCCAGAAATTCAAGAATCGCTTAAATCTGAGTTACGAGTAAAACGTTATCACTTGTTTTGTGAAGATTGTTCAATAAGTGCGAAAATGAAGATTGGAAATGGTGAACATGAGTTCCACCTCTTTCTCTTACTTCTTAGATCTTCCAACTATCCTCACTTTTCACCTAAATCTGAAGGTAATCCGACTTCAATTCCATTATACCGAAAACACACTAGCCCACCAGTTGGTCCATTAAATCATCAATCCCGTTGAAATGGATATTTACTCTCAATCATTTCCTTGGCCAACTGTCAGTAATCCACATAAAATCTCGTACTACCTTCTTTGTAATAACACCGGAGCTACACTTGCCTCAACAACATACTACACCACTCATCTGAATAATCGGTAAACACAGGTTTTAACACCTACCAATCCGTCCCAAGAATAACACCATCTTGTTCCAACTAAAGATAAATGTGCACTTCCTAAGGAAATACGTCAGGATACTCCACACATCACCGACCCATCTCTAGCCACAACATCGCCTTCCCCCTCACAAGGAAGCAAACAATGAAAACATCTGACCGTCTTCCCTCAAGGATCACACCCTTCTCAACAGTTGGACAATCCAACACTGCACTCCCTCATGTGACAATATGATATACAATCCCTCAACCACTGGAATATCCAAGAGAAGCAGACACTTCTCCCCCACTTGTTTCATTCCCAGCCTGCATATGGAAAACAAAATAAGCACCGATAGTGTTTTCACACACATGTCGCATACTAGGGAACAACATAATTAGACAACCTGGCCGGACGGATCAACCTGCTCTGATACTACTATGTAACACCCTAAATTCCCCCGCATAAATTCATCAAACAATCAGAGTTAAATAATACAACTCCGAAATAAAGGGCATTACTTTAAACAAAAACTTGCTCATAAATAGATATGTAACATAACTTAAAGCATACTTTAATCCAAAAATACTCTTTATTACACAGAGGAAATGAATCATTCGAATAATAAGGCATAACGGTTTCAATTTACCAAAAATTAGTTTTGTAACTGTAAAGGCAACCACAATTCTTTAGCAAAAATAAAACATGCATAAAAGTGTTCCCGACTCCCAATGTTACATATCAGAGCAGACGCCACTAAAGTGAAGCACCTCGTCTTCACCGACCACGACTTCCAAACTACTCCTGATTATCTGCACGTTACCCACGTGGAGGAAACATTCAAATAGAAGGGGTAAGATTCTCAAATCAAACAAAAGAGAAAGATGATATAAGTATAAGAGCATAAATTATCAAGTATATCACCCACATCACTACTTCCAACACAATTCGCACAATTCAACATAACATAGATAATCAATCCAATCACAATGCAACACAACTATCAAAAGAAATGCAAAGAAACACCAACTAGACTCAATGCATGTTGTACCATTTTTTATCCCTGTTTCATGATCACAATTCTCGTCGGACGTCAATTAATCGCTCACACCCCACATGGGCACACGATAATCATGATTGCTCACACCCCACATGGGCACACAATCACCTCAACAACAACAACATTGATTCCATCAAGGAATGCGGATAAACACTCACACCCCACATGGGCACACGCCATCCCTCAACTCATGCATATGCTTATGCACCTTCAACGACAACATGCAACAACAACTAAATGCATACATATAGCATTTCATCACCACATCACTTCACCATCATACAACGACCAACAATTATGCATCCAAACATACATCATCATATTTCCTCAACAACTACACATATGTGCACATTTAAACTATGCATTTCACATTCCATCATATCATTGCATCAACGAAACACCTACACATACATCGCATATAACTCATCAAAACATGCCTACCACATAACATGCCATAACAACTCAATGTCATCATCATATTACCACATAAGTAACAGCTAGTGCATTTACAAGTTACGTCACAACAACTCAACAACGACATCATGCAACTTCATAAACAACAACTATTGCATTTATCAGTTAAGTCACAACACATCATACCAAAACTAGTCAACAATATCATCACACATTATTATAAGCAACAACGATTACAATCACATGGTATGCTACAACAACTCCTCAACAACATCACGCAACATCACAAGCAACAATGACAACACACATTCCTACGAATAACTCCCACATTTCACATTATCACATCAACATCAACACAACAAGCATATAACACCTCCATACATGCTCGCCGTACAACAGTGTTAGTTCTTGTGATTGGCTAAAATTTTGGTAAAACAATGTTAATGTCATGGTTGGTGTTTCAACATGAGCTTCTAACATTATTGTTATGTTTGGTTAACATTCTGGTTTTGTTAAAAGTTGTAAGGGTTGCAGTTGTGTGCTGATGTTAAACCCGATGTCGTGACATCAGGTGTGAACATTAGTCTGAGATGATGTATTAGGGCTGCGCGTATTTCTGGTTTTAAAGAGATATTCTGCTGAAGAGAATCAGAGATTGCAGGCGAATATCATGGGTTAGATATATTCTGTTGAAATCATTTATGAAGAAGATTAGTTTGTTGCTAATTTAATGCAAAAAGATATGGAGAATAATCAGAGTTAATTATGAAGAGTTGATTGAAGATTTAATTGAAGATCTATTTAGTAGCAGAATCTTTTGCAGATTGGGTGCAGAAGATTTGTTGTGATTTGAAGGCCCAAATCCAGTTGGGAAAAGGTTATAAATAGAATGCTTGTAATCTAGAATAGACACGGGTCCAAGATGTAGATCATTAGGGCTTAGTCTAAGTGAACCACTCGGGTTGTGAGATGGTCACTGTGTTCTTACTCAGAAACCTGTAGGTAATGAGTTTTGTATTGTTCTTGGAGGAAGCTTTGAAGCAACTCCAAGGTGTGTCATGGAAGGGTGACTTCTACTTTTCTGTGATTGAAGAGTTATTGGTAATCAAGCTGTTGATGCAGTGGCGAAGATGTTGACTGCTAGACATCATTGCGATGATTGGGAGTGAGATGGAGTCTCTTATCTAGGGAGGACTTAGATAGAAGGGTCATTGGGTAGTGATTAAATTAGGTAGATTGTCAACTGGTTTGTTGAGTTTGTAATTTGATACTACTAATAGTGGACTTCCTTCCTGGCTTGGTATGCCCCCAGATGTAGGTTGTTAGACCGAACTGGGTGAACAATCCTTGTGTGCTTTTCAGTACTTTTATTGTCTTGTTCATACAGCAGATATTGATGTTGTGACATCACACTTAACATCACATATCTGATACCAGAATTTCAATTGGTATCAGAGCAGGCATCCTGTCTGTTTTTGGATGAGATCTAGGGAAGATACTTTCTGGTTCATGAGCAAGGAAGATAGTTTTGCTGAGTTATGGACTTGTTCAGTTCTTATAGTTGTTTGTATGATCCCTTGGAGTGAAGGATGAACTATTCATGATAGAGTATGTTATCAGGAGAACTATTGTTGTGAGTTTGATTTGTTGGCACTTGGTTTATGGTGATGGTGTGCAAGGATTATTGAGTAGTGCCTAAAGGTTGTTGAGGAGTTGGTGTGTGTTCCGCTGCTTGGTATCTGATGTAACCCTGGTTGGTTCTTGTATCTCTGGTGGTGAGATTCTAGGAAGGTATTCTCTTGGAAAGACATTAGGGTTTGGTCTCCTCAGCAGGATGTTCTATGATGTTGTAGTTTATGCAAGACAGCTTCAACCGTTTGGTTAGAGATGCCAAAGATACTTGAGGATTATCTCATATCTTTGTTTTGGGAAAGAAGTGATCAAAAGGTGAATGGATCTTATTAAAGACTGTATGACATGGAAGTTTCAGTTTTTTTAGAAGAAGAATATATTTCAAATCAGGCATTGAAGACCAATCTGTCCAGAACATTGATTCCTTCTTTATCAATTTTCTTGGTGGTGAAAGAAGAGGCTGGAGCCAAAGCAAAAGAGTATCACTGTCAAATCTTTCATGCGGGAGTGAAGATCTTGATAAGTTATATCTTAAGCTTAGTTGTGGTGACCTAATTAGGAGGATCTTCCTGGTTATGATGTCAAATGTAGTTCTGGTATATCTGAAGATGAATTCTCTTGTGAAGGTACATGAACTGGAAGAAGTTTTATCAAGAAAAAAGCTGAGCTTAATATGTCAATTCTAATGTATCGACATCGCACTACACATCATCAGTCTATGGTAAATGCTAAGTCAAAGACCTATTAAATTGTAGTTGTTTTGAAGGATCACTGAAGCTATGAAGTTGAACAATTTTTGAGATGTTGTTCATAATGTCATAGCATTTCAGTTGGAGCTGGTTGAAGAAAAGGTAGTTATCTTGATAGCAAAAGAGAAGGAAATGATCCTTGCTTAAACTAAAATGTCTAAGGACAATTGTATAGGGAAAATGCATCCAAGAGTTTGTGTGCAGTAGCAGTGTGAATCAGCCTGTGGTCAATTGGTGTTTGCATGAGCTCTTTCAGTTTTGTGGCTTGAAGGATTAGAAGTAGCAGATTGTCTATGGTATATTTATGCAGAAGGATGGCAGTTATCACTCTTAAGTTAGACAAGAGGTCTGAGCCTTGTGCCTATAAGAAAAAGCTTCTGGAAGAGTGTGTTATGCAAGTTACTGCAGTTTTGTTGGTCTGATCTTGGAAGTTGATCAAAGGTTGATATGTTCTCGTGTGTTCGCTGCAAGAGATATGTGTGGATTACTATGGTTGTAGTCTTCAAATCCTAGTAGATGTTTAATATGATATAGACTGATGTCGGAACTGATGTTGAAACATCACTTTGCTCAGGGTGGAGTGAAAGATCAAGATACTGACCTAACTTGGAAGGCTTTTGTGGTATGAATGGTTGTCATGAAGAAGATTCAGAAGATGCTAGAATCTGAAGAAGGGTTAAACCACAGGGATTTAAGATCAATTGCTATTCACAAGTATTTAATTGATTATCCTTGAAAGACAAGATTAAGGATGGTCTGTCAATTGTTTGAACATCTTTTCATCAGAGGTTTGGAGAATCATGGGAGGGGTTCTACATTCGCTCACAAGTCTCCTAGGTGTTGACCTGGGATTATTGCTTAGCATCTGTTTCTAGAAAGTATTGTGAATGACTTGTCCAGATGGTGGTGCTATTGAAGATGAAGATGGAAGACTATGAAGACTTCATAATCTTGATGGTTACAGCTTGGATCAGTTTATTTCTGATCTAAGTGGTTGGAGCATGATGTTTGCTCTGGTTGTGAAGGTCGAGGATAAGTGGCAGTTCTCTCTGGCTTTCTACTGACGGCTCTACTAAGGGAAGTGACTTTCTTTAGTATTGCTATGGGGTAGTCTTGGACTACTTATTTTCTGAAGATTCAGGTGTGGTAGGTTTGAAGTCTTTGGAGTTTCTAAGCAGGATGGAGGTTGTCTACTCAAACTTGATTGTTGAATCAAGTCTATGAGAGCATGGAAATCTATTTCTGCAAAGGGAGGAGGTTCTTCTGAGTGGCAGAAGGTAGAGCTGAATTCAACAGTTGGATGACATAATGTTCTGACATCTAGCTTAACATCAGGAGTCTCAGTTGGTGATGTGGCTCATCAGCTAATGATAGGGTGATCTACAGGAATGAACAATAGGATACTTCAAAAAGATCGTTCTCTTGGCAGTTTGCGGGAGCTGCAGGAAGGAGAAGATGTTACATTACCTTGGCTTAGGGAGTCTAAGTGTGTTTGCTTTTGAGCAAGTGGAACATGTGACTTGAAGATCAAGTTTCCTTGGTGGATCAAGATATCCTTGTGAGAGATCTGACAAAAGTGAGGTGATCAAACTGTGGCATCTGGTTGGTCTCAGAAGTGGATTTGAAGAATTAAGATAATTAGAGTTTGGCAGCTGGGTATTATTGAGGATTGTCTTGGAACAAGTTACTCTTGGGCAGAAGGGTGATGAGTTAAAGACTCAAGGAGATTATTCTTCTTGAAGGTGGATGAGAGTTTATTTCTCTAGTTCTTTGGATAGTCCAGTTGGTGGAGCATATCAAGAATCATGGTTATGATATCTTGGTGTGTGGCAGATGTTTTAACTTGTTTTAGGACATTATCTGGTTGAATATCCTTGGTGAAGGATGGTTATGCTCTGGTTCAGGAGTTTGGTGCCTACCTAAGGAGCGTCTACATAGTTATACGGGAGAATGATGAAGTAGAAGGTCTGCCTTGGATGGAGATTGTAGAGAAGACTGAAGTAGATCGGGTACTGATTGATTGGAAGAGAGAATGACTGCCTTTGAAGGGTTGGTGATTCTTATGAATAGCCTAATTGTGACTTCATGTGTGAGCGACTGCTGTTTATGGTCATAAGGGACAGTGGTACCAAAATGAATGTGCTCAACAAGTGTGCTTAAATGTTTATCTCCATCTAGAGCATTAGTTAACCATGACAGGGGGAGTACGTGTCTATGGATCTTGCTGCAAAGGTGCATATATTGTAAAGCTTGCATGATGATCAAGCTTTTGGAGACTGGTTGCCTCTTATGAGGATATAATGTCAGATAACATGTTATGACATTAGACTGTTGGTTGGCATTGGATGGTTTTAGCCATGTGAAGCTAAGTATTTGAATCATGTGTGCATATACTTCTGAAGAGAAGTCTGAAGACAATTTTATTGTTTTGGAATGAATAATCTTCTGTGGAAGTCTTGGGTTGATAATGTTGTGAGCAAGCAGACATTGTGTGATAAGATGTCAGAACATGGTACAGGACATGTTTTTCTGGAGCCAAACAAGGATTTATTCTGGACGGTGGTGTAAGGATAAGGTGAAACACGTGTCTTCGACTATGCATGGAACTGTTTTGGCACAATTTATGGTAAGAATCAGTTTAGAAGCAATAAAGGCGGTCAAGACTGTTTTGGATGGTAGACATTGAATTTGGATGGAGTTTTTAGTTCCTAAAATAGCGTTTCTATGACCAAGAACTTTGACTATTCAAGGCTCGTTAATTCCAAAGTAACTGGTCAGCTATTTATAGAGGTTATTCTTTGCTCCCTCAGCCAATGAGTGTTCTTGTTTCATAAGTCTTATGGCGTTTATTCGTTTTTGGGTGAGCACTACTTGGGTCTGGTTCTGTGAGGGCTTTCTTTGCCAATTTGTGGCTAAAAAGGGGGAGAAAGGAAAGGGTTTTGCTAAATGGTTTGCGCAGATGCTAGGTCTGGAGTCTGCAGTTCCAGATGTGGTTCAGAGATGTCGAAGAGGATGTCCTATCCTTAAGTTGGTGTTGAGTCTTTGTGACTTGTGTCCTGAGTTATGAACACAGTTGTGACTTATGTTCTGAGTTACCTGGGTTGGCAGAATGACACTTCTTAAGTTTCATCTTATGCCAAAGATTGACTAGGGGTGTCTGATCAAAGAAGGTGTGCAGAATTCTCTTATGCCACCATTGGTCTTTTATGTATAGACAGACATTTCTTTTCTGGAGGAGTCTTCTACATTTGTTCTGGGTATGTCCTGGAAGGAAAAAGAAATGTGTTGTATTGAGGGGGAGTGTCAGATATCTTCTTCCTTATGGGCACCAAATGACTTCAGGACTTTCTACTTCTTAGGTCCTAATGTGCTGCCTGAAGTTGTTGTGCTGTGGTGATGTTATGTCAAACATGATGTCTTAACATCATTCAAAATTTCCCAAGAAGATGATTCTCCATGGTTGCTGTACACAGTAGCTACTGAAGGTCACTGTCAGGTTTAGTAGTTGCTGATGACTACTAACAGTAGTATAGGGGTGTAATTGCAGCTGTAATATGAGTTGTAATGTTTATATATTTGTTTTAGCCAAAATTAGCCAAAGGGGGAGATTGTTAGTTCTTGTGATTGGCTGAAATTTTGGTAAATCAATGTTAATGTCATGGTTGGTGTTTCAACATGAGCTTCTAACATTATTGTTATGTTTGGTTAACATTCTGGTTTTGTTAAAAGTTGTAAGGGTTGCAGTTGTGTGCTGATGTTAAACCCGATGTCGTGACATCAGGTTTGAACATCAGTCTGAGATGATGTATTAGGGTTGCGCGTATTTCTGGTTTTAAAGAGATATTCTGCTGAAGAAAATCAGAGATTGCAGGCGAATATCATGGGTTAGATATATTCTGTTGAAATCATTTATGAAGAAGATTAGTTTGTTGCTAATTTAATGCAAAAAGATATGGAGAATAATCAGAGTTAATTATGAAGAGTTGATTGAAGATTTAATTGAAGATCTATTTAGTAGCAGAATCTTTTGCAGATTGGGTGCAGAAGATTTGTTGTGATTTGAAGGCCCAAATCCAGTTGGGAAAAAGTTATAAATAGAATCCTTGTAATCTAGAATAGGCACGAGTCCAAGATGTAGATCATTAGGGCTTAGTCTAAGTGAACCACTCAGGTTGTGAGATGGTCACTGTGTTCTTACTCAGAAACCTGTAGGTAATGAGTTTTGTATTGTTCTTGGAGGAAGCTTTGAAGCAACTCCAAGGTGTGTCATGGAAGGGTGACTTCTACTTTTCTGTGATTGAAGAGTTGTTGGTAATCAAGCTGTTGATGCAGTGGCAAAGATGTTGACTGCTAGACATCATTGCGATGATTGGGAGTGAGATGGAGTCTCTTATCTAGGGAGGACTTAGATAGAAGGGTCATTGTGTAGTGATTAAATTAGGTAGATTATCAACTGGTTTGTTGAGTCTGTAATTTGATACTACTAATAGTGGACTTCCTTCCTGGCTTGGTATGCCCCCAGATATAGGTTGTTAGACCGAACTGGCTGAACAATCCTTGTGTGATTTTCAGTACTTTTATTGTCTTGTTCATACAGCAGATATTGATGTTGTGACATCACACTTAACATCACATATCTGATACCAGAATTTCAATTGGTATCAGAGCAGGCATCCTGTTTGTTTCTGGATGAGATCTAGGGAAGATACTTTCTGGTTCATGAGCAAGGAAGATAGTTTTGCTGAGTTATGGACTTGTTCAGTTCTTATAGTTGTTTGTATGATCCCTTGGAGTGAAGGATAAACTATTCATGATAGAGTATGTTATCAGGAGAACTGCTGTTGTGAGTTTGATTTGTTGGCACTTGGTTTATGGTGATGGTGTGCAAGGATTATTGAGTATTGCCTAAAGGTTGTTGAGGAGTTGGTGTGTGTTCCGCTGCTTGGTATCTGATGTAACCCTGGTTGGTTCTTGTATCTCTGGTGGTGAGATTCTAGGAAGGTATTATCTTGGAAAGACATTAGGGTTTGGTCTCCTCAGCAGGATATTCTATGATGTTATAGTTTATGCAAGACAGCTTCAACCGTTTGGTTAGAGATGCCAAAGATACTTGAGGATTATCTCATATCTTTGTTTTGGGAAAGAAGTGATCAAAAGGTGAATGGATCTTATTAAAGACTGTATGACATGGAAGTTTCAGTTTTTTTAGAAGAAGAATATATTTCAAATCAGGCATTGAAGACCAATCTGTCCAGAACATTGATTCCTTCTTTATCAATTTTCTTGGTGGTGAAAGAAGAGGCTGGAGCCAAAGCAAAAGAGTATCACTGTCAAATCTTTCATGCGGGAGTGAAGATCTTGATAAGTTATATCTTAAGCTTAGTTGTGGTGACCTAATTAGGAGGATCTTCCTGGTTATGATGTCAAATGTAGTTCTGGTATATCTGAAGATGAATTCTCTTGTGAAGGTACATGAACTGGAAGAAGTTTTATCAAGAAAGAAGCTGAGCTTAATATGTCAATTCTAATGTCTCGACATCGCACTACACATCATCAGTCTATGGTAAATGCTAAGTCAAACACCTATTAAATTGTAGCTGTTTTGAAGGATCACTGAAGCTATGAAGTTGAACAATTTTTGAGATGCTGTTCATAATGTCATAGCATTTCAGTTGGAGCTGGTTGAAGAAAAGGTAGTTATCTTGATAGCAAAAGAGAAGGAAATGATCATTGCTTAAACTAAAATGTCTAAGGACAATTGTATAGGGAAAATGCATCCAAGAGTTTGTGTGTAGTAGCAGTGTGAATCAACCTGTGATCAATTGGTGTTTGCATGAGCTCTTTCAGTTTTGTGGCTTGAAGGATTGGAAGTAGCAGATTGTCTATGGTATGTTTATGCAGAAGGATGGCAGTTATCACTCTTAAGTTAGACAAGAGGTCTGAGCCTTGTGCTTATAAGAAGAAGCTTCTAGAAGAGTGTGTTATGCAAGTTACTGCAGTTTTGTTGGTCTGATCTTGGAAGTTGATCAAAGGTTGATATGTTCTCGTGTGTTCGCTGCAAGAGATATGTGTGGATTACTATGGTTGTAGTCTCTAAATCCTAGTAGATGTTTAATGTGATATAGACTGATGTCGGAACTGATGTTGAAACATCACTTTGCTCAGGGAGGAGTGAAAGATTAAGACACTGACCTAACCTGGAAGGCTTTTGTGGTATGAATGGTTGTCATGAAGAAGATTCCGAAGATGATAGAATCTGAAGAAGGGTTAAACCACAGGGATTTAAGATCAATTGCTATTCACAAGTATTTAATTGATTATCCTTGAAAGACAAGATTAAGGATGGTCTGTCAATTGTTTTAACATCTTTTCATTAGAGGTTTGGAGAATCATGGGAGGGGTTCTACATTCGCTCACAAGTCGCCTAGGTGTTGACCTGGGATTATTGCTTAGCATCTGTTCCTAGAAAGTATTGTGAATGACTTGTCCAGATGGTGGTGCTGTTGAAGATGAAGATGGAAGACTATGAAGACTTCATAATCTTGATGGTTACAACTTGGATCTATTTATTTCTGATCTAAGTGGTTTGGAGCATGGTGTTTGCTTTGGTTGTGAAGGTCGAGGATAAGTGGCAGTTATCTCTGGCTTTCTACTGACGGCTTTACTAAGGGAAGTAACTTTCTTTAGTATTGCTATGGGGTAGTCTTGGACTACTTATTTTCTGAAGATTCAGATGTGGTGGGTTTGAAGTCTTTGGAGTTTCTAAGCAGGATGGAGGTTGTCTACTCAAACTTGATTGTTGAATCAAGTCTATGAGAGCATGGAAATCTATTTCTGCAAAGTGAGGAGGTTCTTCTGAGTGGCAGAAGGTAGAGCTGAATTCAACAGTTGGATGACATAATGTTCTGACATCTAGCTTAACATCAGGAGTCTCAGCTGGTGATGTGGCACATCAGCTAATGATAGGGTGATCTACAGGAATGAACAATAGGATACTTCAAAAAGATCATTCTCTTAGCAGTTTGCGGGAGCTGCAGGAAGGAGAAGATGTTACATTACCTTGGCTTAGGGAGTCTAAGTGTGTTTGCTTTTGAGCAAGTGGAACATGTGACTTGAAGATCAAGTTTCCTTGGTGGATCAAGATATCCTTGTGAGAGATCTGACAAAAGTGAGGTGATCAAACTGTGGCATCTGGTTGGTCTCAGAAGTGGATTCGAAGAATCAAGATAATCAGAGTTTGGCAGCTGGGTATTATTGAGGATTGTCTTGGAACAAGTTACTCTTGGGCAGAAGGGTGATGAGTTAAAGACTCAAGGAGATTATTCTTCTTGAAGGTGGATGAGAGTTTATTTCTCTAGTTCTTTGGATAGTCCAGTTGGTGGAGCATATTAAGAATCATGGTTATAATATCTTGGTGTATGTTCTAACTTGTGTTGGGACATTATCTGGTTGAATATCCTTGGTGAAGGATGGTTATGCTCTGGTTCAGGAGTTTGGTGCCTACCTAAGGAGCGTCTACATAGTCATACGGGAGAATGATGAAGTAGAAGGTCTGCCTTGGATGGAGATTGTAGAGAAGACTGAAGTAGATCAGGTACTGTTTGATTGGAAGATAGAATGACTGCCTTTGGAGGGTTGGTGATCCTTATGAATAGCCTAATTGTGACTTTATGTGTGAGTGACTGCTGTTTATGGTCATAAGGGATAGTGGTACCAAAATGAATGTGCTCAGCAAGTGTGCTTAAATGTTTATCTCCATCTAGAGCATTAGTTAACCATGACAGGGGAAGTACGTGTCTATGGATCTTACTGCAAAGGTGCATATATTGTGAAGCTTGCATGATGATTAAGCTTGTGGAGACTGGCTGCCTCTTATGAGGATATAATGTCAGATAACATGTTATGACATTAGACTGTTGGTTGGCATTGGATGGTTCTAGCCATGTGAAGCTAAGTATTTGAATTATGTGTGCACATACTTCTGAGGAGAAGTCTGAAGACAATTTTATTATTTTGGAATGAATAATCTTCTGTGGAAGTCTTGGGTTGATAATGTTGTGAGCAAGCAGACATTGTGTGATAAGATGTCAGAACATGGTACAGGACATGTTTTTCTTGATCCAAACAAGGATTTATTCTGGACGGTGGTGTAAGGATAAGGTGAAACACGTGTCTTCGACTATGCATGGAACTTTTTTGGCACAATTTATGGTAAGAATCAGTTTAGAAGCAATAAAGGCGGTCAAGACTGTTTTGGATGGTAGACATTGAATTTGGATGGAGTTTTTAGTTCCTAAAATAGCGTTTCTATTACCATGAACTTTGACTATTCAAGGCTCGTTAATTCCAAAGTAACTGGTCAACTATTTATAGAGTTTATTCTTTGCTCCCGCAGCCAGTGAGTGTTCTTGTTGCATAAGTCTTATGGCGTTTGTTCATTTTTGGGTGAGCACTACTTGGGTCTAGTTCTGTGAGGGCTTTCTTTGCCAATTTGTGGCTAAAAAGGGGGAGAAAGGAAAGGGTTTTTCTAAATGGTTTGCGCAGATGCTAGGTCTGGAGTCTGCAGTTCCATATGAGGTTCAGAGATGTCGAAGAGGATGTTCTATCCTTAAGTTGGTGTTAAGTCTTTGTGACTTGTGTCCTGAGTTATGAACACAGTTGTGACTTGTGTTCTGAGTTACCTGGGTTGGCAGAATGGCACTTCTTAAGTTTCATCTTATGCCACAGATTGAATAGGGGTGTCTGATCAAAGAAGGTGTGCAGAATTCTCTTATGCCACCATTGGTCTTTTATGTTTAGACAGACATTTCTTTTCTGGAGGAGTCTTCTACATTTGTTCTGGGTATGTCCTGGAAGGAAAAAGAAATGTGTTGTATTGAGGGGGAGTGTCAGATATCTTCTTCCTCACGGGCACCAAATGACTTCAGGACTTTCTACTTCTTAGGTCCTAATGTGCTGCCTGAAGTTGCTGTGCTATGGTGATGTTATGTCAAACATGATGTCCTAACATCATTCAAAATTTCCCAAGAAGATGATTCTCCATGGTTGCTGTACACAGTAGCTACTGATGGTCACTGTCAGGTTCAGTAGTTGCTGATGACTACTAACAGTAGTATAGGGGTGTAATTGCAGTTGTAATCTGAGTTGTAATGTTTATATATTTGTTTTAGCCAAAATTAGCCAAAGGGGGAGATTGTTAGTTCTTGTGATTGGCTGAAATTTTGGTAAAACAATGTTAATGTCATGATTGGTGTTTCAACATGAGCTTCTAATATTATTGTTATGTTTGGTTAACATTCTGGTTTTGTTAAAAGTTGTAAGGGTTGCAGTTGTGTGCTGATGTTAAACCCGATGTCGTGACATCAGGTGTGAACATCAGTCTGAGATGATGTATTAGGGCTGCGCGTATTTTTGGTTTTAATGAGATATTCTGCTGAAGAGAATCAGAGATTGCAGGCGAATATCATGGGTTAGATATATTCTGTTGAAATCATTTATGAAGAAGATTAGTTTGTTGCTAATTTAATGCAAAAAGATATGGAGAATAATCAGAGTTAAATGTGAAGAGTTGATTGAAGATTTAATTGAAGATCTATTTAGTAGCAGAATCTTTTGCAGATTGGGTGCAGAAGATTTGTTGTGATTTGAAGGCCCAAATCCAGTTGGGAAAAAGTTATAAATAGAATGCTTGTAATCTAGAATAGGCACGGGTCCAAGATGTAGATCATTAGGGCTTAGTCTAAGTGAACCACTCGGGTTATGAGATGGTCATTGTGTTCTTACTCAGAAACCTGTAGGTAATGAGTTTTGTATTGTTCTTGGAGGAAGCTTTGAAGCAACTCCAAGGTGTGTCATGGAAGGGTGACTTCTACTTTCCTGTGATTGAAGAGTTGTTGGTAATCAAGCTGTTGATGCAGTGGCGAAGATGTTGACTGCTAGACATCATTGCGATGATTGGGAGTGAGATGGAGTCTCTTATCTAGGGAGGACTTAGATAGAAGGGTCATTGGGTAATGATTAAATTAGGTAGATTGTCAACTGGTTTGTTGAGTCTGTAATTTGATACTACTAATAGTGGACTTCCTTCCTGGCTTGGTATGCCCCCAGATGTAGGTTGTTAGACCGAACTGGGTGAACAATCCTTGTGTGTTTTTCAGTACTTTTATTGTCTTGTTCATACAACAGATATTGATGTTGTGCATCACACTTAACATCACATATCTGATACCAGAATTTCAAACCGCAACAACACCACATTGATATAATATAAAACAGATATTTTTCATGCATTTCCAATTAATAAAAATGACATTTTTCACTTCAGGTCGCGCTAAGCTAGCCCAGCTCGCGCTAAGCGCGGTCGCCTCTGCCCCGAAGGGGACAATTTTCCTCAGGCCGCGCTAAGCGCGCCCAACCGCGTTAAGCGCCCTCTGCGATTTCTGCAGTCCAAACCCTGCGATAACGTCAACTTCTCACCTGCGATCCTGCACTCCTAAACTAGTTTTTAACTCAGATTTTTCACAAATTATGCCATTATAACCTATACCTAACATATGCGTTTCAACCAAACAATCAAAACACAATAATTGCATCAATTTCAATCCCTTAATCATGGATTCTCCCAAAAACCCCAATCACCAACAATCACCATTCTCATGGATTCAACCTAATAATTTCTACCCAAATACATACATCATCAATCCCTTAAGAGATTAAAGAACCCCACCCTTACCTTGTATCGATGAGCTTTCCTCTTCTCCAATGGGTTCTTCCTCTCTTCTTGCCCTAGCCTTCTTTCACCTCTTTTCCTTCTTCTCTCCTTTTACGTAGAATGAATCTAACTTCTCATTCCCTAACTCCTTACATAACCCCCAACTATGGTTTACCTCATTTGCCCTCACTCATCCTCATATAATTACCACAATGTCCTTCACACCTCTACACATCTGATTATCTCATTATATTATTATTAATAATTTTGATCCATATTATCCAATAATAATAATAATAATAATAATAATTCACATTACTCACATAATTCCACTAATATCCAACTTTACACCATTCTAATTAATTAAAATAGATTAATTAATCTTACACTCTACACCACCAATTCTCTACGCTTTTAGTCACACACCCCTACTAACCCCAAGACTTATCCTTAGGGCCACTACCCCTACTACGAGTACTTAAACGAAATTAAAGCACACCAAAACCACAATCAAACACAACAGCTCATAATTATATTCGCAAATAATAATTAAATAAAAACGGGGCGTTACATTATCCATACCCCCCGAGTTGATATTTTCTTCAAAAGCAATATGCCTCAATGTATGAGTGTTAATTTCAACTGATATCATCACATCAACTTCATAAACTATCCTGAAAGGAGTTTCTCGAGTAGTTGAATGAGGTGTAGCATGATAAAACCATAAATTTGCATGCAGGTACTCGACCCATAACCCTTTGATCTATTCCAACTCCTTTTTCATCCCGGAAAAAATGATCTTGTTTGCTAATTATGCTTGAGCGTTTGTTTGAGGGTGTTCCACAAAAATAAATCGATTTTGTTTTCCCAAATCATCGTAAAATTCTATAACTTATGAAATAGCAAATTGTGTAATATTGTTCGACACCACAACCTCGGGAAGACCGAACCAACATATTATGTTTCTCTAATAAAGACGACGTACTCTTTCTATTGTGGCTTGTGCCACTGCTTCTGCCTCCCCCCATTTGGTGAAGTAATCAACAACCACTATTAAGAACTTCATATGTATAGCTGCCACGGTAAGTAAACACAAAATACCTGACCACCACTGATAAAACGGCCATGGCGAATATATAGGATTATGCGCTAGATGGTGACAGACTATGTTTGGGTTGATTCTGGGTGTATCAGCCGGTTTTCTTGCGAACAGATCTATGTTCTTCCCCAATATTCTGATGATTTTGGCTTCTTCCTCCAAAGACTAATTAAAGCCAATCTGAGTTGTTTGGGATGATGGGACACCAATTTGTACCTTCTTTACCTCTCCAATGGTCGTCAGACTATCCTCTACTAGATCTTTTCTTGGATCAATATAAATTATGTTTACTTTTAAATGATTATATTTTATTGTTTCATCAGTTTGAGCTTTCCTTTTGAGTTTCAGACTATCTTTATAACACTTCCTTCTTATCCCCTGATCACCCTTTACTACTCCTACTCGGCCATCTTCGAGAGGATATTTCACTATGAGGTATAAAGTGCATAAAGTCACCTCCAAAGCATTGGACGATGGCCTGACAATAATAATATTGTATGGAGATGCAACATTGACGATTAATTACCTCACCTTAACACTTTTTGCATTGTCTCCATTGCCAAAAGTTATCATCCCGAGAAAATGCCCTAACACTTGTACATGCTCTCCGGACAATCCGACCAAAGTACCTTTAAAAGGTTACAACTTGGCAATATCAAAGTTCATGCCTTTGAATGCATCCCAATACAAAACATATGTTGAACTTCTCGAATCTATTAAGACTTGTTTCACGCTCTAGTCCCGGATCTGTACTTTGATTACCATTGGATCGTTTTCGTGGGCCAACACTCCTTCGGCGTCTCTTCTATAGAAATTGATTACGAACAAGTTTTCCTCCCTTTCTGAAGGCAACTTCTATCTGACATGCATCACTGGCCGAGCATATATTTTTCTAGTTGAACTGGTTTCTCCTCCTACTGAGAATCCCCTTGCAATAGTGTTTAATGTATGATGAGTCACTCGGGCTTCGCGGACTTCCTCCGTATTATTCCCCTTCTTTTACATATGGTTTTTCGAGTTGGTATCTTCCCGGGGAAGGACTTCTCTTTCCTAGATGTCCTCTGACGTCTTTAACATAGGATAAGAACTGACCTCTTTGAATTAAAATTTCAATTTCTTTTTTTTTTTTTGCTGATGACAATTCTCTGTGTGGTGTCCACGAATTATGTGGTACAGACACCATGCACTCTCGTCTTTTCCCATCACAACATGAACCACTTTTAGATGCCTTGGTATGAGAAGTAATTTGAGATGATAAACTTTTCTCAAGATATCCTATCGTCTGGAATTCAATGGCGTTTACTCAACCTCTTTGTCAAACGGATGTCGGGATGGCCTCATCGTTGTTCGATCCCTAAGTTTGGACTCAGGGTACTCTTTCTTATGCTCAGATCCTTCCTCTTTACCTTGCATTTTTTCTTTAGCATCTCGAGCCCTCTTTTCCATGTTACTTTCCTCTCCTTTGATGTAGCATTTAGCTATGGTAATAACCTCATCCATATTGGATGCCAGCTTTTGTGCTAAGGATTCATTGAACTGTCTGGCTTTAAGGCCATGCTGAAATTCCCCTACGAACATTTCCTGATTTGGATGAGACACTTTAGTTGTTTCTTCATTGAACCTTGCTAGATATTCACTGACAGATTTCGAGTACCCTTGTTGAACGTTCAATAAACTGGTAGTTGACATTTTCCTATGTTTACTTGCAGAAAATTGTTGTACCATCTTTTAAGTTAAATCCTGGTAGTTAACGATCGAGAACCTAGGTAAACTCATATACTGTAACACCCCGATTTTTAACAGCGGGAGTGTATTTTTTTTCAAAACTAATACCACACAAAATATTGACAACTGTCTTTTCAGGAAATAATAAAAATGATAAATCAGAGTACGAGCTTTTCGGTCTAAGTCTTTTCCATAAATAGGACCAGAGCAATGCCTAAGGTTATAAAATCTTTGACCATTTGAATATAATTTCGTACAAAGTATCTGACAACAAGTAAAGGTCAAAACCACACACACAAATTAAGCATTCAGCTTAAACAACCAACTTCCTAATAAACAAACATGGACAACACTCTGAAACAAAACCCTAAGCTGATCTTGAATTCCAAGCCAATGCTGACTTAGGACAAAAGAGTCACTAAGACATCGAGTCTTGATGATTCTGACCTCCAAAGACATTCACATCTCGCAAGTCTTCACGACACCTGGATACTCTAACTATCACAACCTCTAATAACCTGGGTGGTCGTTAGCCACATCATAATAATAGTAGAGGGTCACAATCTAAAAACAGCATATATGAAAGAATACACACATACAAGTACACCATGATACATATCACAATTATAGCAGTTATTTCAATTCATAGAGCAATGCACAAATATCCTAATGCAGACTCTATATGAGTGTGATCCCCTTACCCGGGTTCCTCACATGCATGAATTCCGGAATTTAACCTCTCCGCAGAGAGTCGTGATCCCCCTAACCGGGTTCCTCACTAAAATGGTTCTGCCTCACTAAAAGTGATCCCAACAGACACTGAGGTACTGCCTCACTAAAAGTGATCCCAACAGACACCAAGGTACTGCCTCACTAGAAGTGATCCCAACAGACACCGACTCAATAAAATCCCATAGGATTAGGTGACGGTACAGGCACGCTCACCTTGGTGCAGTAGAATCCCTCATGGATTAGGTGACGGTTCAAGCACATTCACCCTGGTACATGTAGACCCAACTACATACACGCAACTACGATATGCATGAGCAAACATATGCAAATGCAACAACGTAAATGATCTCATCATGTGTAATCACAATTCACAATTCAGTTCATATATTTATCACAAATCATATGAATAAATCTCAGTACAATCAGGTGGGCTCCGTCCTCTAGAGTCCTCACCTCGTGTTGTCCCATCGACATACACATCAACAGGCAAATCATATATTCCTCACAAATCATATGAAAGCACATTCACAAGTTTAGCATCATGGCATAAACACACACCCCCAACTGGGCACACAATCATGAATATAACCACATATCCCCAACTGGGCACACAATCATCACACATCCCCAAAAGGGCACACAACCATGAATACCAACACACACGCATTCAATCACATATAATATCATTAGAAAGTGCCCTTATCTTGCATGGCATCCTTGCAAGTTTATTTATGTTAGACCGCCCTATGAAATTCAACCACTTTGCTCATTCCATCTACACATACACGTTCACGTTCATTTGATTGGAATTTGTATTCCGCGCAACTCACTTTTACTAATTGAATAAACTCTACGTCCAAGCATGCACAAATTTCGCTACCGATTCAAATAAAACTAAAATATAAACAACATACAAATTAATACTAATTGCAAACCTATACTAGTGTAACTGGTCAAATTACTTAAAAGTCTTTAATAAATAGATCATTTTAAATTAAAGTAGATTCTTCTTATATAAAAATATTTTTCTCTAAAAATAATAATAAAATATTAATATAAAGACCGTTTTATTTAACTTTTTAACATTTTGATTAATATCAACCAAAATTGATAAATTTTAAAAATAATTAGTTCCATGACTAAAATAATTATTGTATAAATATATTTTATGATCAAAACAATTTTCCCAAAACGTAACCAATACTTAAATACAACTTTTGACATATTTTTCTTTTATTATAATCATAGTCTAATATATTATATGTTATATGTACCCATCAAACTTATATTTGAGAATTTAAAATTATCATTGTTTAAGTTTACCAAATCATGATATAAAATAGCCTATTGAAATGAAACCAACTATACATTCAAAGTCAAATTATATTTTTCCAAAAAAAAAATTTTAATTAATATTTGGTATGAATAATTAATTCAATTAATTGAATAACGTGCAAATAATAGAAAGGTAATTTAAAATCAGAAAATTATTTCCAAATTTTGATTTTGATGGAATTATTTTGATTTCTTGTCATTATATATTATAACTTTTGTTTTTGAATGCAAATCAAAATTTTAAGAAAGAGAAGAACTAGAATCACGTTTAGGTAAAATAGACTTACTTATAAAAAGTTATACTGAAAATTATATTATAATAATTTATTTATTTTTATAGATTTATAAATGAACATTAAATCTTATGGTTCTTTTTATTTTACAATTTAATTTATTTTAATTCAAGGGAAGAAAAAAAATAATACAAGTTTAGAGTGTTCAGGTCACTCAAAAGACAAAATCAAACTATACTAATTTAATAAATAATTTCATATTAAAATTTAATCTTTTAATGTCAAGCATCCCTAATTCAAATAAGTAAGAAAATATATCTATATAAACACATTCAAATTTTACTTGTAACATATTTAACAGTTTGCCAAGACAACACAGGCTAAAAACCCACCTAGAGGATGAAGATGAAAAAAACTGAAGAGTTCAACGATAGTCATACAGTTTCCGGTCGGTGGCGGCGGCAGATTCAAGCGTAGTGGTTGTCGGTAGAGGGGGGTCAATAATGAATTTTATTTGTGAGTTTTGTAGATATTATCAATTATAAGAGATTTATCTGTTTAATTTTTTCACTGGGAGTCTATGCCGGCCGGAAAAGAAGATGGAAAGTAGTGGTGTAAAATTTCAAAACTGTTCCGATCTAAAATTAAGTTATACTACAAGAAAGAGGAAAAAGAGAGGATAATAGTGGTGGTAGTACTTTTTTTTGTTTGGGTTTGTGGTGATCGGAAACGGGGTCATGAAAGGGGGCGGCACTAGGGAGAAAGGAGAAGTATGATTTGCAGAGTGTGAGAAAGGAGAGAGAAGAAGGAACGTGTGATTGAAAGAAGAAGGAATGTGTGTAGATATAATGCTAATAAGTATTATTAATTATTTATTATAATATGCTAATTCTAATAAAATAATAATATAATCCAAAAATATCTAGATATTTTTATGTTTTCCAACTCATTAGCTCGTTTAGTCTCTTAGTTTGCTCTCAGACGAGTTGTAATTTACTCACGGATAACTTTTATGAAAATAGAAAAATTCTATCGTATCCTTTAAATTAAAACTAAATATCATTTTTGAATAAATTTTTTTTTCCGAATAAATTTTTATTCCTTAACTTATAAATATATATTGATATTAAATTCTCATTCTATACAATATATAAAACTCATATTTAAATTTTGACTACAAACAGAGTCCGTGAAAAATTAAACATCGGGTATATTTTTATCATTTTCTTAAGAATCAGAAGAAATGTATTTTTGAAATTTTGACACAATAGAAACATTTGAAATCAAATAAAAATATAGAGTCAATTGAAAAAGTCTGATTGGATTAAAGAAGAAAACATGTGGATCAATCTGGACCACAAACGAAAGTCCTTGAAATAACAGGTATATTTTGTTCGCTACTCAAAATTTAGTAGAAAACATAGATTAAAATGATAAACATTGCAATCTAATGAGGACTAAAATATACGGGTGTTACATTACTACCCTCCAAAAAGAAGTTTCGTCCTCGAAACTCGAGGCAAGTGTAACAACTTAACTAGTTCTCACTAACACACTCACTCGAACGACCGTGCACCTATTGCAACCCTCTACAAAGTCGCATTGACTCGGACTCTAGACACAAGGCTAGACATCACTCGACCACTCAAAACAACTTCACAAGAGCACATCCACAAACGCTAGGTCCTCCAGGATCCTAGGTCCATGCTCAAACTTTGCCCACTATCAAGCCGGCAAGAATCATCTATTCCGTTCAACACAGTCTCGTCTACTATCAACAAGAGATTAAGGGTGACCAGTTCCTCAATTTGTCAATAGGTAGGCGACAACCATAATGGTGTAATAAACCATTGTTACCTAACTACAATAGTGTCCTTTGCAACTTGTTCTCAAATTTATGCGAGGCACAAGGGTCCAATACCTCTTCGAGGTTTTCTAAATGCTTCCTCAGTTTCCTGCTACCTCGATCTCATTAATGAGACACAATTTCCCAAAACAAGTTACAGTTTCCTTTACGCTCACTTAGGTCAAAACAACTGTTGAGTATCCTCCAAAGCAGTAAACGTTAATACCCGAGTACAATTTAACCTGTTTCGCTCCAAACAAAATCGTCATCCATGTAAATAAATTCACCACTCCGCCAATGCCCATAAATCTTTAGTGATTCCTTTAATCTCATAATTTTGGCGATCTGTATAGGTTCAGATTCAAATCTCATTCCAATTACAATCTGAATAATAACATCCCAAAATCGGGTTGGTGATTGAAACTTCCCCAACTTTCTTTCACCTGCCAAAACTATGCCATCTACAACACACAAATTCCCTTTTCACCAGTCTTAAACTATTGGATCCCACTCTAACCCAACTACCTTATCTCCAAATCATTACTTCGCTTACTCTCGTATGCCTTAACATGAAATGTTCCCCTTCGTTGGCCATCACCTTTGGCACCCCCATCTTCCGTGTTATCCTACATCAGCTTCAAAAATCTATTGAGTTTCTTTCCTCTTACAATTAATTTCTATTTTCCTCAAAAGAACTCATCAACCTAACCATTCTTAATTGTTCTAACATCTTATATTCTGTTGTTAAACTGTTTACGATGTCAACATCTTACGTCCAATATTTTCTCAATGCATGTTTTCTGTTATGCTTTGCTTGTCTTCATTATACAAGTACGATGAATCCAAGTCTTACTAGTCTCCACCAAACATTTCCATTTCATACTTGATTCGTCCTAATAGGCAAATGTTTAATCCTCTTTATTTCCGAATATGACAAATGCACCTCACGTGACCCATTCAAATTTGACCTTTCACTCTTAAGCATACCCTTACAATCACATTTTCCAAATTATGGGTGAGGAAATTTCTCGCACGAATTCTAAATTGACATAATTCGCATCGCTATGCGTTTCTCCAACACTTTTTCTTAACACCTTTTTCCTAATACTAATCTTTTCACTCCATTTATTCGTTCATCAGTGACACATCGTACTTAACCTCGTCCTGACTTCCCATGTCTCATGTGGAATTCTCCAACAGGTTTTTTCACTTAGTAATTTCATCCTCTAGATTCTGAATATAACATCCTATCCAGTCACTAATACATTACTCCTTATCCTTGTAATATAAGATTTTCAACCGCATGATTATTCTCTTGTCACTTCTACTACTTCTTAATCTCTAAGTTATGCCTGAATGCAACTCCTCCTCTGCAGCATGCACCCTTGAAGTAATGTTTAGTCTCCTTCCTCTTTTTCGTCGAGGTATATCACTACATCCCTTCTTACGACTCCTTTAAATTTGACTGATTCAAACAACGAGATTGTTAACCCCTATATTAAAATTCCAGTAACACTTTCCTTTCCTTGTTCACGTACAACTTCAATCCTCTTCTGTGACCACCTTGTCGATGTTAAAACTCCAATGACCCTTATACTAGATCTTCTTCGATCATCTAGTAATTTGCAACTTCAAAATTCTGCAACCAACCGTCTATAGTTGTTTCTCAACCTACCATGACCTCTATCTTGTCAATTTCAAACCACATCTTTAATTTTCTTCCCCCAATCTAAATATCCTTTTACAACACAAACCAATCCTTTTTGCATAAGCTCTTGCTAACTATCCAGCCACACCTATTCACTCATCGGTTTCTTATTCATTTCTAATCTTCACTGAGGTACCCACCAATAGATTTCTCTATGATCTAACACTCTAAAAGAATTATTCCTCCAAACAGACATATCTTACTCATCCATCTAGTTAGCGAGCACTTATCTCCAATCTTAACACTCGACCTTTAAAGAGCAACTACCAAACCAAAATTTCCTTTGCTACCATTTCCTTATTCTCATATTCGATCCCTAAATCTAACTCTAGACTTTAATCTTCAAGAACTCCATATACTTGTTATAACGTATAATGTCATTCATTAAATCCAAAACCATGGTTTTGTGTCTCCCCAGATATTAACTTCCAGCGTCCTATCGCTCTTCTAATAAACCATTATCTACCCGCGGTCTGATATTTCTAGTAAAACCATGCCGCCCATACTTGAATGATTTAAAACTTCCCAAATTGAATCATATGATTACTTAGATTCATGGTGCTACTTCTACCTTTTCCTCATATAAACCCTAATACTCATTCTCTCCCAAACTCCTACTTCTAGTTTGGAAGACAACTCCACTCATGGTCACCTTCACTAAAACTTATCCAGGTGATACTTGGTTTCCTACCTTCAACATCACATGATTCATCCTTAAGGCATTTAGTTACAGTTCTAACATAGCTCAAGAAACCAAATTAAGCCCTCAAGTACCCACCAATCACATAACCTTCCTCTAACTTTCCTAGGTTCGGCCACTTTTAACGTGCAACCCGCTTTCTTCCTAGAGAAGATGTTCCATTAATATCCAAGCTGCTCTTCGATTTCAAAGAAATATTATCTTCTTCCTAGTCAATAAACTTCATCGCATCTCGTTCTGAACTCACCGGAATGAACATCCAATAATTTTTCTCAAAAAGGTCCCCAAATCAGGTTCTTACTTGAAATCCTTTATGAACTTGACTTCCACTTATCCCCACTCAACATCTCTGAGTGACAAGAACAATTACAACTCCTAACCCAGAGTCATTGCAGAAAAAACCTTGTAGTTCTTGCTCGATCCACTCTCGTTCCATCTAGACCAACACATCCAAAGAATTTAGAGACACATGTCGACCAAAGTCGACTAATGCTCAAGGGGTTTAATTATGCTTCTTACTGAAGTACTCTAGGAGACATTAACTTCAGTTAAGAAACAATCGATTACCTAAGCATATATCATGCTTAACTCAAGACACACAACACATAACACATAGGGCTCCAAACATTTACTCCCACTAAACCAGACACTTGATCAGCTTAGGACACCCAACTCACAACCCCACAAAAATCTAGACCAAAGCTCTGATACCACAATGTAACACCCCGATTTTTAACAGCGGGAGTGTATTTTTTTTCAAAACTAATACCACACAAAATATTGACAACTGTCTTTTCAGGTATAATAAAAATGATAAATCAGAGTACGAGCTTTTCGGTCTAAGTCTTTTCCATAAATAGGACCAGAGCAACGCCCAAGGTTATAAAATATTTGACCACTTGAATATAATTTCGTACAAAGTATCTGACAACAAGTAAAGGTCAAAACCACACACACAAATTAAGCATTCAGCTTAAACAACCAACTTCCCAATAAACAAACATGGACAACACTCTGAAACAAAACCCTAAGCTGATCTTGAATTCCAAGCCAATGCTGACTTAGGACAAAAGACTCACTAAGACATCGAGTCTTGATGATTCTGACCTCCAAAGACATTCACATCTCGCAAGTCTTCACGACACCTGGATACTCTAACTATCACAACCTCTAATAACCTGGGTGGTCGTTAGCCACATCATAATAATAGTAGAGGGTCACAATCTAAAAACAGCATATATGAAAGAATACACACATACAAGTACACCATGATACATATCACAATTATAGCAGTTATTTCAATTCATAGAGCAATGCACAAATATCCTAATGCAGACTCTATATGAGTGTGATCCCCCTACCCGGGTTCCTCACATGCATGAATTCCGGAATTTAACCTCTCCGCAGAGAGTCGTGATCCCCCTAACCGGGTTCCTCACTAAAAAGGTTCTGCCTCACTAAAAGTGATCCCAACAGACACCGAGGTACTGCCTCACTAAAAGTGATCCCAACAGACACCAAGGTACTGCCTCACTAGAAGTGATCCCAACAGACACTGACTCAATAAAATCCCGCAGGATTAGGTGACGGTACATGCACGCTCACCTTGGTGCAGTAGAATCCCTCATGGATTAGGTGACGGTTCAGGCACATTCACCCTGGTACATGTAGACCCAACTACATACACGCAACTATGATATGCAAGAGTAAACATATGCAAATGCAACAACGTAAATGATCTCATCATGTGTAATCACAATTCACAATTCAGTTCATATATTTATCACAAATCATATGAATAAATCTCAGTACAATCAGGTGGGCTCCGTCCTCTAGAGTCCTCACCTCGTGTTGTCCCATCGACATACACATCAACAGGAAAATCATATATTCCTCACAAATCATATGAAAGCACATTCACAAGTTTAGCATCATAGCATAAACACACACCCCCAATTGGGCACACAATCATGAATATAACCACATATCCCCAACTGGGCACACAATCATCACACATCCCCAAAAGGGCACACAACCATGAATACCATCACACACACATTCAATCACATATAATATCGTTAGAAAGTGCCCTTACCTTGCATGGCATCCTTGCAAGTTTATTTATGTTAGATCGCCCTATGAAATTCAACCACTTTGCTCATTCCATCTACACATACACGTTCATGTTCATTTGATTGGAATTTGTATTCCGCGCAACTCACTTTTACTAATTGAATAAACTCTACGTCCAAGCATGCACAAATTTCGCTACCGATTCAAATAAAACTAAAATATAAACAGCATACAAATTAATACTAATTGCAAACCTATACTAGTGTAACTGGTCAAATTACTTAAAAGTCTTTAATAAATAGATCATTTTAATATAAAGTAGATTCTTCTTATATAAAAATATTTTTCTCTAAAAATTATAATAAAATATTAATATAAAGACCGTTTTATTTAACTTTTTAACATTTTGATTAATATCAACCAAAATTGATAAATTTAAAAAATAATTAGTTCCATGACTAAAATAATTATTGTATAAATATATTTTATGATCAAAACAATTTTCCCAAAACGTAACCAATACTTAAATACAACTTTTGACATATTTTTCTTTTATTATAATCATAGTCTAATATATTATATGTTATATGTACCCATCAAACTTATATTTGAGAATTTAAAATTATCATTGTTTAAGTTTACCAAATCATGATATAAAATAGCCTATTGAAATGAAACCAACTATACATTCAAAGTCAAATTATATTTTTCCAAAAAAAAAAATTTTAATTAATATTTGGTATGAATAATTAATTCAATTAATTGAATAACGTGCAAATAATAGAAAGGTAATTTAAAATCAGAAAATTATTTCCAAATTTTGATTTTGATGGAATTATTTTGATTTCTTGTCATTATATATTATAACTTTTGTTTTTGAATGCAAATCAAAATTTTAAGAAAGAGAAGAACTAGAATCACGTTTAGGTAAAATAGACTTACTTATAAAAAGTTATACTGAAAATTATATTATAATGATTTATTTATTTTTATAGATTTATAAATGAACATTAAATCTTATGGTTCTTTTTATTTTACAATTTAATTTATTTTAATTCAAGGGAAGAAAAAAAATAATACAAGTTTAGAGTGTTCAGGTCACTCAAAAGACAAAATCAAACTATACTAATTTAATAAATAATTTCATATTAAAATTTAATCTTTTAATGTCAAGCATCCCTAATTCAAATAAGTAAGAAAATATATCTATATAAACACATTCAAATTTTACTTGTAACATATTTAACAGTTTGCCAAGACAACACAGGCTAAAAACCCACCTAGAGGATGAAGATGAAAAAAACTGAAGAGTTCAACGATAGTCATACAGTTTCCGGTCGGTGGCGGCGGCAGATTCAAGCGTAGTGGTTGTCGGTAGAGGGGGGTCAATAATGAATTTTATTTGTGAGTTTTGTAGATATTATCAATTATAAGAGATTTATCTGTTTAATTTTTTCACTGGGAGTCTATGCCGGCCGGAAAAGAAGATGGAAAGTAGTGGTGTAAAATTTCAAAACTGTTCCGATCTAAAATTAAGTTATACTACAAGAAAGAGGAAAAAGAGAGGATAATAGTGGTGGTAGTACTTTTTTTTGTTTGGGTTTGTGGTGATCGGAAACGGGGTCATGAAAGGGGGCGGCACTAGGGAGAAAGGAGAAGTATGATTTGCAGAGTGTGAGAAAGGAGAGAGAAGAAGGAACGTGTGATTGAAAGAAGAAGGAATGTGTGTAGATATAATGCTAATAAGTATTATTAATTATTTATTATAATATGCTAATTCTAATAAAATAATAATATAATCCAAAAATATCTAGATATTTTTATGTTTTCCAACTCATTAGCTCGTTTAGTCTCTTAGTTTGCTCTCAGACGAGTTGTAATTTACTCACGGATAACTTTTATGAAAATAGAAAAATTCTATCGTATCCTTTAAATTAAAACTAAATATCATTTTTGAATAAATTTTTTTTTCCGAATAAATTTTTATTCCTTAACTTATAAATATATATTGATATTAAATTCTCATTCTATACAATATATAAAACTCATATTTAAATTTTGACTACAAACAGAGTCCGTGAAAAATTAAACATCGGGTATATTTTTATCATTTTCTTAAGAATCAGAAGAAATGTATTTTTGAAATTTTGACACAATAGAAACATTTGAAATCAAATAAAAATATAGAGTCAATTGAAAAAGTCTGATTGGATTAAAGAAGAAAACATGTGGATCAATCTGGACCACAAACGAAAGTCCTTGAAATAACAGGTATATTTTGTTCGCTACTCAAAATTTAGTAGAAAACATAGATTAAAATGATAAACATTGCAATCTAATGAGGACTAAAATATACGGGTGTTACATTACTACCCTCCAAAAAGAAGTTTCGTCCTCGAAACTCGAGGCAAGTGTAACAACTTAACTAGTTCTCACTAACACACTCACTCGAACGACCGTGCACCTATTGCAACCCTCTACAAAGTCGCATTGACTCGGACTCTAGACACAAGGCTAGACATCACTCGACCACTCAAAACAACTTCACAAGAGCACATCCACAAACGCTAGGTCCTCCAGGATCCTAGGTCCATGCTCAAACTTTGCCCACTATCAAGCCGGCAAGAATCATCTATTCCGTTCAACACAGTCTCGTCTACTATCAACAAGAGATTAAGGGTGACCAGTTTCTCAATTTGTCAATAGGTAGGCGACAACCATAATGGTGTAATAAACCATTGTTACCTAACTACAATAGTGTCCTTTGCAACTTGTTCTCAAATTTATGCGAGGCACAAGGGTCCAATACCTCTTCGAGGTTTTCTAAATGCTTCCTCAGTTTCCTGCTACCTCGATCTCATTAATGAGACACAATTTCCCAAAACAAGTTACAGTTTCCTTTACGCTCACTTAGGTCAAAACAACTGTTGAGTATCCTCCAAAGCAGTAAACGTTAATACCCGAGTACAATTTAACCTGTTTCGCTCCAAACAAAATCGTCATCCATGTAAATAAATTCACCACTCCGCCAATGCCCATAAATCTTTAGTGATTCCTTTAATCTCATAATTTTGGCGATCTGTATAGGTTCAGATTCAAATCTCATTCCAATTACAATCTGAATAATAACATCCCAAAATCGGGTTGGTGATTGAAACTTCCCCAACTTTCTTTCACCTGCCAAAACTATGCCATCTACAACACACAAATTCCCTTTTCACCAGTCTTAAACTATTGGATCCCACTCTAACCCAACTACCTTATCTCCAAATCATTACTTCGCTTACTCTCGTATGCCTTAACATGAAATGTTCCCCTTCGTTGGCCATCACCTTTGGCACCCCCATCTTCCGTGTTATCCTACATCAGCTTCAAAAATCTATTGAGTTTCTTTCCTCTTACAATTAATTTCTATTTTCCTCAAAAGAACTCATCAACCTAACCATTCTTAATTGTTCTAACATCTTATATTCTATTGTTAAACTGTTTACGATGTCAACATCTTACGTCCAATATTTTCTCAATGCATGTTTTCTGTTATGCTTTGCTTGTCTTCATTATACAAGTACGATGAATCCAAGTCTTACTAGTCTCCACCAAACATTTCCATTTCATACTTGATTCGTCCTAATAGGCAAATGTTTAATCCTCTTTATTTCCGAATATGACAAATGCACCTCACGTGACCCATTCAAATTTGACCTTTCACTCTTAAGCATACCCTTACAATCACATTTTCCAAATTATGGGTGAGGAAATTTCTCGCACGAATTCTAAATTGACATAATTCGCATCGCTATGCGTTTCTCCAACACTTTTTCTTAACACCTTTTTCCTAATACTAATCTTTTCACTCCATTTATTCGTTCATCAGTGACACATCGTACTTAACCTCGTCCTGACTTCCCATGTCTCATGTGGAATTCTCCAACAGGCTTTTTCACTTAGTAATTTCATCCTCTAGATTCTGAATATAACATCCTATCCAGTCACTAATACATTACTCCTTATCCTTGTAATATAAGATTTTCAACCGCATGATTATTCTCTTGTCACTTCTACTACTTCTTAATCTCTAAGTTATGCCTGAATGCAACTCCTCCTCTGCAGCATGCACCCTTGAAGTAATGTTTAGTCTCCTTCCTCTTTTTCGTCGAGGTATATCACTACATCCCTTCTTACGACTCCTTTAAATTTGACTGATTCAAACAACGAGATTGTTAACCCCTATATTAAAATTCCAGTAACACTTTCCTTTCCTTGTTCACGTACAACTTCAATCCTCTTCTGTGACCACCTTGTCGATGTTAAAACTCCAATGACCCTTATACTAGATCTTCTTCGATCATCTAGTAATTTGCAACTTCAAAATTCTGCAACCAACCGTCTATAGTTATTTCTCAACCTACCATGACCTCTATCTTGTCAATTTCAAACCACATCTTTAATTTTCTTCCCCCAATCTAAATATCCTTTTACAACACAAACCAATCCTTTTTGCATAAGCTCTTGCTAACTATCCAGCCACACCTATTCACTCATCGGTTTCTTATTCATTTCTAATCTTCACTGAGGTACCCACCAATAGATTTCTCTATGATCTAACACTCTAAAAGAATTATTCCTCCAAACAGACATATCTTACTCATCCATCTAGTTAGCGAGCACTTATCTCCAATCTTAACACTCGACCTTTAAAGAGCAACTACCAAACCAAAATTTCCTTTGCTACCATTTCCTTATTCTCATATTCGATCCCTAAATCTAACTCTAGACTTTAATCTTCAAGAACTCCATATACTTGTTATAACGTATAATGTCATTCATTAAATCCAAAACCATGGTTTTGTGTCTCCCCAGATATTAACTTCCAGCGTCCTATCGCTCTTCTAATAAACCATTGTCTACCCGCGGTCTGATATTTCTAGTAAAACCATGCCGCCCATACTTGAATGATTTAAAACTTCCCAAATTGAATCATATGATTACTTAGATTCATGGTGCTACTTCTACCTTTTCCTCATATAAACCCTAATACTCATTCTCTCCCAAACTCCTACTTCTAGTTTGGAAGACAACTCCACTCATGGTCACCTTCACTAAAACTTATCCAGGTGATACTTGGTTTCCTACCTTCAACATCACATGATTCATCCTTAAGGCATTTAGTTACAGTTCTAACATAGCTCAAGAAACCAAATTAAGCCCTCAAGTACCCACCAATCACATAACCTTCCTCTAACTTTCCTAGGTTCGGCCACTTTTAACGTGCAACCCGCTTTCTTCCTAGAGAAGATGTTCCATTAATATCCAAGCTGCTCTTCGATTTCAAAGAAATATTATCTTCTTCCTAGTCAATAAACTTCATCGCATCTCGTTCTGAACTCACCGGAATGAACATCCAATAATTTTTCTCAAAAAGGTCCCCAAATCAGGTTCTTACTTGAAATCCTTTATGAACTTGACTTCCACTTATCCCCACTCAACATCTCTGAGTGACAAGAACAATTACAACTCCTAACCCAGAGTCATTGCAGAAAAAACCTTGTAGTTCTTGCTCGATCCACTCTCGTTCCATCTAGACCAACACATCCAAAGAATTTAGAGACACATGTCGACCAAAGTCGACTAATGCTCAAGGGGTTTAATTATGCTTCTTACTGAAGTACTCTAGGAGACATTAACTTCAGTTAAGAAACAATCGATTACCTAAGCATATATCATGCTTAACTCAAGACACACAACACATAACACATAGGGCTCCAAACATTTACTCCCACTAAACCAGACACTTGATCAGCTTAGGACACCCAACTCACAACCCCACAAAAATCTAGACCAAAGCTCTGATACCACAATGTAACACCCCGATTTTTAACAGCGGGAGTGTATTTTTTTTCAAAACTAATACCACACAAAATATTGACAACTGTCTTTTCAGGTATAATAAAAATGATAAATCAGAGTACGAGCTTTTCGGTCTAAGTCTTTTCCATAAATAGGACCAGAGCAACGCCCAAGGTTATAAAATATTTGACCACTTGAATATAATTTCGTACAAAGTATCTGACAACAAGTAAAGGTCAAAACCACACACACAAATTAAGCATTCAGCTTAAACAACCAACTTCCCAATAAACAAACATGGACAACACTCTGAAACAAAACCCTAAGCTGATCTTGAATTCCAAGCCAATGCTGACTTAGGACAAAAGACTCACTAAGACATCGAGTCTTGATGATTCTGACCTCCAAAGACATTCACATCTCGCAAGTCTTCACGACACCTGGATACTCTAACTATCACAACCTCTAATAACCTGGGTGGTCGTTAGCCACATCATAATAATAGTAGAGGGTCACAATCTAAAAACAGCATATATGAAAGAATACACACATACAAGTACACCATGATACATATCACAATTATAGCAGTTATTTCAATTCATAGAGCAATGCACAAATATCCTAATGCAGACTCTATATGAGTGTGATCCCCCTACCCGGGTTCCTCACATGCATGAATTCCGGAATTTAACCTCTCCGCAGAGAGTCGTGATCCCCCTAACCGGGTTCCTCACTAAAAAGGTTCTGCCTCACTAAAAGTGATCCCAACAGACACCGAGGTACTGCCTCACTAAAAGTGATCCCAACAGACACCAAGGTACTGCCTCACTAGAAGTGATCCCAACAGACACTGACTCAATAAAATCCCGCAGGATTAGGTGACGGTACATGCACGCTCACCTTGGTGCAGTAGAATCCCTCATGGATTAGGTGACGGTTCAGGCACATTCACCCTGGTACATGTAGACCCAACTACATACACGCAACTATGATATGCAAGAGTAAACATATGCAAATGCAACAACGTAAATGATCTCATCATGTGTAATCACAATTCACAATTCAGTTCATATATTTATCACAAATCATATGAATAAATCTCAGTACAATCAGGTGGGCTCCGTCCTCTAGAGTCCTCACCTCGTGTTGTCCCATCGACATACACATCAACAGGAAAATCATATATTCCTCACAAATCATATGAAAGCACATTCACAAGTTTAGCATCATAGCATAAACACACACCCCCAACTGGGCACACAATCATGAATATAACCACATATCCCCAACTGGGCACACAATCATCACACATCCCCAAAAGGGCACACAACCATGAATACCATCACACACACATTCAATCACATATAATATCGTTAGAAAGTGCCCTTACCTTGCATGGCATCCTTGCAAGTTTATTTATGTTAGATCGCCCTATGAAATTCAACCACTTTGCTCATTCCATCTACACATACACGTTCATGTTCATTTGATTGGAATTTGTATTCCGCGCAACTCACTTTTACTAATTGAATAAACTCTACGTCCAAGCATGCACAAATTTCGCTACCGATTCAAATAAAACTAAAATATAAACAGCATACAAATTAATACTAATTGCAAACCTATACTAGTGTAACTGGTCAAATTACTTAAAAGTCTTTAATAAATAGATCATTTTAATATAAAGTAGATTCTTCTTATATAAAAATATTTTTCTCTAAAAATTATAATAAAATATTAATATAAAGACCGTTTTATTTAACTTTTTAACATTTTGATTAATATCAACCAAAATTGATAAATTTAAAAAATAATTAGTTCCATGACTAAAATAATTATTGTATAAATATATTTTATGATCAAAACAATTTTCCCAAAACGTAACCAATACTTAAATACAACTTTTGACATATTTTTCTTTTATTATAATCATAGTCTAATATATTATATGTTATATGTACCCATCAAACTTATATTTGAGAATTTAAAATTATCATTGTTTAAGTTTACCAAATCATGATATAAAATAGCCTATTGAAATGAAACCAACTATACATTCAAAGTCAAATTATATTTTTCCAAAAAAAAAAATTTTAATTAATATTTGGTATGAATAATTAATTCAATTAATTGAATAACGTGCAAATAATAGAAAGGTAATTTAAAATCAGAAAATTATTTCCAAATTTTGATTTTGATGGAATTATTTTGATTTCTTGTCATTATATATTATAACTTTTGTTTTTGAATGCAAATCAAAATTTTAAGAAAGAGAAGAACTAGAATCACGTTTAGGTAAAATAGACTTACTTATAAAAAGTTATACTGAAAATTATATTATAATGATTTATTTATTTTTATAGATTTATAAATGAACATTAAATCTTATGGTTCTTTTTATTTTACAATTTAATTTATTTTAATTCAAGGGAAGAAAAAAAATAATACAAGTTTAGAGTGTTCAGGTCACTCAAAAGACAAAATCAAACTATACTAATTTAATAAATAATTTCATATTAAAATTTAATCTTTTAATGTCAAGCATCCCTAATTCAAATAAGTAAGAAAATATATCTATATAAACACATTCAAATTTTACTTGTAACATATTTAACAGTTTGCCAAGACAACACAGGCTAAAAACCCACCTAGAGGATGAAGATGAAAAAAACTGAAGAGTTCAACGATAGTCATACAGTTTCCGGTCGGTGGCGGCGGCAGATTCAAGCGTAGTGGTTGTCGGTAGAGGGGGGTCAATAATGAATTTTATTTGTGAGTTTTGTAGATATTATCAATTATAAGAGATTTATCTGTTTAATTTTTTCACTGGGAGTCTATGCCGGCCGGAAAAGAAGATGGAAAGTAGTGGTGTAAAATTTCAAAACTGTTCCGATCTAAAATTAAGTTATACTACAAGAAAGAGGAAAAAGAGAGGATAATAGTGGTGGTAGTACTTTTTTTTGTTTGGGTTTGTGGTGATCGGAAACGGGGTCATGAAAGGGGGCGGCACTAGGGAGAAAGGAGAAGTATGATTTGCAGAGTGTGAGAAAGGAGAGAGAAGAAGGAACGTGTGATTGAAAGAAGAAGGAATGTGTGTAGATATAATGCTAATAAGTATTATTAATTATTTATTATAATATGCTAATTCTAATAAAATAATAATATAATCCAAAAATATCTAGATATTTTTATGTTTTCCAACTCATTAGCTCGTTTAGTCTCTTAGTTTGCTCTCAGACGAGTTGTAATTTACTCACGGATAACTTTTATGAAAATAGAAAAATTCTATCGTATCCTTTAAATTAAAACTAAATATCATTTTTGAATAAATTTTTTTTTCCGAATAAATTTTTATTCCTTAACTTATAAATATATATTGATATTAAATTCTCATTCTATACAATATATAAAACTCATATTTAAATTTTGACTACAAACAGAGTCCGTGAAAAATTAAACATCGGGTATATTTTTATCATTTTCTTAAGAATCAGAAGAAATGTATTTTTGAAATTTTGACACAATAGAAACATTTGAAATCAAATAAAAATATAGAGTCAATTGAAAAAGTCTGATTGGATTAAAGAAGAAAACATGTGGATCAATCTGGACCACAAACGAAAGTCCTTGAAATAACAGGTATATTTTGTTCGCTACTCAAAATTTAGTAGAAAACATAGATTAAAATGATAAACATTGCAATCTAATGAGGACTAAAATATACGGGTGTTACATTACTACCCTCCAAAAAGAAGTTTCGTCCTCGAAACTCGAGGCAAGTGTAACAACTTAACTAGTTCTCACTAACACACTCACTCGAACGACCGTGCACCTATTGCAACCCTCTACAAAGTCGCATTGACTCGGACTCTAGACACAAGGCTAGACATCACTCGACCACTCAAAACAACTTCACAAGAGCACATCCACAAACGCTAGGTCCTCCAGGATCCTAGGTCCATGCTCAAACTTTGCCCACTATCAAGCCGGCAAGAATCATCTATTCCGTTCAACACAGTCTCGTCTACTATCAACAAGAGATTAAGGGTGACCAGTTTCTCAATTTGTCAATAGGTAGGCGACAACCATAATGGTGTAATAAACCATTGTTACCTAACTACAATAGTGTCCTTTGCAACTTGTTCTCAAATTTATGCGAGGCACAAGGGTCCAATACCTCTTCGAGGTTTTCTAAATGCTTCCTCAGTTTCCTGCTACCTCGATCTCATTAATGAGACACAATTTCCCAAAACAAGTTACAGTTTCCTTTACGCTCACTTAGGTCAAAACAACTGTTGAGTATCCTCCAAAGCAGTAAACGTTAATACCCGAGTACAATTTAACCTGTTTCGCTCCAAACAAAATCGTCATCCATGTAAATAAATTCACCACTCCGCCAATGCCCATAAATCTTTAGTGATTCCTTTAATCTCATAATTTTGGCGATCTGTATAGGTTCAGATTCAAATCTCATTCCAATTACAATCTGAAT
Source organism: Lathyrus tuberosus (assembly GCA_022829125.1). Lineage (NCBI taxonomy): Eukaryota > Viridiplantae > Streptophyta > Magnoliopsida > Fabales > Fabaceae > Lathyrus > Lathyrus tuberosus. The sequence continues at coordinate 2,964,786 of JALAZF010000518.1, forward strand.
AATAACATCCCAAAATCGGGTTGGTGATTGAAACTTCCCCAACTTTCTTTCACCTGCCAAAACTATGCCATCTACAACACACAAATTCCCTTTTCACCAGTCTTAAACTATTGGATCCCACTCTAACCCAACTACCTTATCTCCAAATCATTACTTCGCTTACTCTCGTATGCCTTAACATGAAATGTTCCCCTTCGTTGGCCATCACCTTTGGCACCCCCATCTTCCGTGTTATCCTACATCAGCTTCAAAAATCTATTGAGTTTCTTTCCTCTTACAATTAATTTCTATTTTCCTCAAAAGAACTCATCAACCTAACCATTCTTAATTGTTCTAACATCTTATATTCTATTGTTAAACTGTTTACGATGTCAACATCTTACGTCCAATATTTTCTCAATGCATGTTTTCTGTTATGCTTTGCTTGTCTTCATTATACAAGTACGATGAATCCAAGTCTTACTAGTCTCCACCAAACATTTCCATTTCATACTTGATTCGTCCTAATAGGCAAATGTTTAATCCTCTTTATTTCCGAATATGACAAATGCACCTCACGTGACCCATTCAAATTTGACCTTTCACTCTTAAGCATACCCTTACAATCACATTTTCCAAATTATGGGTGAGGAAATTTCTCGCACGAATTCTAAATTGACATAATTCGCATCGCTATGCGTTTCTCCAACACTTTTTCTTAACACCTTTTTCCTAATACTAATCTTTTCACTCCATTTATTCGTTCATCAGTGACACATCGTACTTAACCTCGTCCTGACTTCCCATGTCTCATGTGGAATTCTCCAACAGGCTTTTTCACTTAGTAATTTCATCCTCTAGATTCTGAATATAACATCCTATCCAGTCACTAATACATTACTCCTTATCCTTGTAATATAAGATTTTCAACCGCATGATTATTCTCTTGTCACTTCTACTACTTCTTAATCTCTAAGTTATGCCTGAATGCAACTCCTCCTCTGCAGCATGCACCCTTGAAGTAATGTTTAGTCTCCTTCCTCTTTTTCGTCGAGGTATATCACTACATCCCTTCTTACGACTCCTTTAAATTTGACTGATTCAAACAACGAGATTGTTAACCCCTATATTAAAATTCCAGTAACACTTTCCTTTCCTTGTTCACGTACAACTTCAATCCTCTTCTGTGACCACCTTGTCGATGTTAAAACTCCAATGACCCTTATACTAGATCTTCTTCGATCATCTAGTAATTTGCAACTTCAAAATTCTGCAACCAACCGTCTATAGTTATTTCTCAACCTACCATGACCTCTATCTTGTCAATTTCAAACCACATCTTTAATTTTCTTCCCCCAATCTAAATATCCTTTTACAACACAAACCAATCCTTTTTGCATAAGCTCTTGCTAACTATCCAGCCACACCTATTCACTCATCGGTTTCTTATTCATTTCTAATCTTCACTGAGGTACCCACCAATAGATTTCTCTATGATCTAACACTCTAAAAGAATTATTCCTCCAAACAGACATATCTTACTCATCCATCTAGTTAGCGAGCACTTATCTCCAATCTTAACACTCGACCTTTAAAGAGCAACTACCAAACCAAAATTTCCTTTGCTACCATTTCCTTATTCTCATATTCGATCCCTAAATCTAACTCTAGACTTTAATCTTCAAGAACTCCATATACTTGTTATAACGTATAATGTCATTCATTAAATCCAAAACCATGGTTTTGTGTCTCCCCAGATATTAACTTCCAGCGTCCTATCGCTCTTCTAATAAACCATTGTCTACCCGCGGTCTGATATTTCTAGTAAAACCATGCCGCCCATACTTGAATGATTTAAAACTTCCCAAATTGAATCATATGATTACTTAGATTCATGGTGCTACTTCTACCTTTTCCTCATATAAACCCTAATACTCATTCTCTCCCAAACTCCTACTTCTAGTTTGGAAGACAACTCCACTCATGGTCACCTTCACTAAAACTTATCCAGGTGATACTTGGTTTCCTACCTTCAACATCACATGATTCATCCTTAAGGCATTTAGTTACAGTTCTAACATAGCTCAAGAAACCAAATTAAGCCCTCAAGTACCCACCAATCACATAACCTTCCTCTAACTTTCCTAGGTTCGGCCACTTTTAACGTGCAACCCGCTTTCTTCCTAGAGAAGATGTTCCATTAATATCCAAGCTGCTCTTCGATTTCAAAGAAATATTATCTTCTTCCTAGTCAATAAACTTCATCGCATCTCGTTCTGAACTCACCGGAATGAACATCCAATAATTTTTCTCAAAAAGGTCCCCAAATCAGGTTCTTACTTGAAATCCTTTATGAACTTGACTTCCACTTATCCCCACTCAACATCTCTGAGTGACAAGAACAATTACAACTCCTAACCCAGAGTCATTGCAGAAAAAACCTTGTAGTTCTTGCTCGATCCACTCTCGTTCCATCTAGACCAACACATCCAAAGAATTTAGAGACACATGTCGACCAAAGTCGACTAATGCTCAAGGGGTTTAATTATGCTTCTTACTGAAGTACTCTAGGAGACATTAACTTCAGTTAAGAAACAATCGATTACCTAAGCATATATCATGCTTAACTCAAGACACACAACACATAACACATAGGGCTCCAAACATTTACTCCCACTAAACCAGACACTTGATCAGCTTAGGACACCCAACTCACAACCCCACAAAAATCTAGACCAAAGCTCTGATACCACAATGTAACACCCCGATTTTTAACAGCGGGAGTGTATTTTTTTTCAAAACTAATACCACACAAAATATTGACAACTGTCTTTTCAGGTATAATAAAAATGATAAATCAGAGTACGAGCTTTTCGGTCTAAGTCTTTTCCATAAATAGGACCAGAGCAACGCCCAAGGTTATAAAATATTTGACCACTTGAATATAATTTCGTACAAAGTATCTGACAACAAGTAAAGGTCAAAACCACACACACAAATTAAGCATTCAGCTTAAACAACCAACTTCCCAATAAACAAACATGGACAACACTCTGAAACAAAACCCTAAGCTGATCTTGAATTCCAAGCCAATGCTGACTTAGGACAAAAGACTCACTAAGACATCGAGTCTTGATGATTCTGACCTCCAAAGACATTCACATCTCGCAAGTCTTCACGACACCTGGATACTCTAACTATCACAACCTCTAATAACCTGGGTGGTCGTTAGCCACATCATAATAATAGTAGAGGGTCACAATCTAAAAACAGCATATATGAAAGAATACACACATACAAGTACACCATGATACATATCACAATTATAGCAGTTATTTCAATTCATAGAGCAATGCACAAATATCCTAATGCAGACTCTATATGAGTGTGATCCCCCTACCCGGGTTCCTCACATGCATGAATTCCGGAATTTAACCTCTCCGCAGAGAGTCGTGATCCCCCTAACCGGGTTCCTCACTAAAAAGGTTCTGCCTCACTAAAAGTGATCCCAACAGACACCGAGGTACTGCCTCACTAAAAGTGATCCCAACAGACACCAAGGTACTGCCTCACTAGAAGTGATCCCAACAGACACTGACTCAATAAAATCCCGCAGGATTAGGTGACGGTACATGCACGCTCACCTTGGTGCAGTAGAATCCCTCATGGATTAGGTGACGGTTCAGGCACATTCACCCTGGTACATGTAGACCCAACTACATACACGCAACTATGATATGCAAGAGTAAACATATGCAAATGCAACAACGTAAATGATCTCATCATGTGTAATCACAATTCACAATTCAGTTCATATATTTATCACAAATCATATGAATAAATCTCAGTACAATCAGGTGGGCTCCGTCCTCTAGAGTCCTCACCTCGTGTTGTCCCATCGACATACACATCAACAGGAAAATCATATATTCCTCACAAATCATATGAAAGCACATTCACAAGTTTAGCATCATAGCATAAACACACACCCCCAACTGGGCACACAATCATGAATATAACCACATATCCCCAACTGGGCACACAATCATCACACATCCCCAAAAGGGCACACAACCATGAATACCATCACACACACATTCAATCACATATAATATCGTTAGAAAGTGCCCTTACCTTGCATGGCATCCTTGCAAGTTTATTTATGTTAGATCGCCCTATGAAATTCAACCACTTTGCTCATTCCATCTACACATACACGTTCATGTTCATTTGATTGGAATTTGTATTCCGCGCAACTCACTTTTACTAATTGAATAAACTCTACGTCCAAGCATGCACAAATTTCGCTACCGATTCAAATAAAACTAAAATATAAACAGCATACAAATTAATACTAATTGCAAACCTATACTAGTGTAACTGGTCAAATTACTTAAAAGTCTTTAATAAATAGATCATTTTAATATAAAGTAGATTCTTCTTATATAAAAATATTTTTCTCTAAAAATTATAATAAAATATTAATATAAAGACCGTTTTATTTAACTTTTTAACATTTTGATTAATATCAACCAAAATTGATAAATTTAAAAAATAATTAGTTCCATGACTAAAATAATTATTGTATAAATATATTTTATGATCAAAACAATTTTCCCAAAACGTAACCAATACTTAAATACAACTTTTGACATATTTTTCTTTTATTATAATCATAGTCTAATATATTATATGTTATATGTACCCATCAAACTTATATTTGAGAATTTAAAATTATCATTGTTTAAGTTTACCAAATCATGATATAAAATAGCCTATTGAAATGAAACTAACTATACATTCAAAGTCAAATTATATTTTTCCAAAAAAAAAAATTTTAATTAATATTTGGTATGAATAATTAATTCAATTAATTGAATAACGTGCAAATAATAGAAAGGTAATTTAAAATCAGAAAATTATTTCCAAATTTTGATTTTGATGGAATTATTTTGATTTCTTGTCATTATATATTATAACTTTTGTTTTTGAATGCAAATCAAAATTTTAAGAAAGAGAAGAACTAGAATCACGTTTAGGTAAAATAGACTTACTTATAAAAAGTTATACTGAAAATTATATTATAATAATTTATTTATTTTTATAGATTTATAAATGAACATTAAATCTTATGGTTCTTTTTATTTTACAATTTAATTTATTTTAATTCAAGGGAAGAAAAAAAATAATACAAGTTTAGAGTGTTCAGGTCACTCAAAAGACAAAATCAAACTATACTAATTTAATAAATAATTTCATATTAAAATTTAATCTTTTAATGTCAAGCATCCCTAATTCAAATAAGTAAGAAAATATATCTATATAAACACATTCAAATTTTACTTGTAACATATTTAACAGTTTGCCAAGACAACACAGGCTAAAAACCCACCTAGAGGATGAAGATGAAAAAAACTGAAGAGTTCAACGATAGTCATACAGTTTCCGGTCGGTGGCGGCGGCAGATTCAAGCGTAGTGGTTGTCGGTAGAGGGGGGTCAATAATGAATTTTATTTGTGAGTTTTGTAGATATTATCAATTATAAGAGATTTATCTGTTTAATTTTTTCACTGGGAGTCTATGCCGGCCGGAAAAGAAGATGGAAAGTAGTGGTGTAAAATTTCAAAACTGTTCCGATCTAAAATTAAGTTATACTACAAGAAAGAGGAAAAAGAGAGGATAATAGTGGTGGTAGTACTTTTTTTTGTTTGGGTTTGTGGTGATCGGAAACGGGGTCATGAAAGGGGGCGGCACTAGGGAGAAAGGAGAAGTATGATTTGCAGAGTGTGAGAAAGGAGAGAGAAGAAGGAACGTGTGATTGAAAGAAGAAGGAATGTGTGTAGATATAATGCTAATAAGTATTATTAATTATTTATTATAATATGCTAATTCTAATAAAATAATAATATAATCCAAAAATATCTAGATATTTTTATGTTTTCCAACTCATTAGCTCGTTTAGTCTCTTAGTTTGCTCTCAGACGAGTTGTAATTTACTCACGGATAACTTTTATGAAAATAGAAAAATTCTATCGTATCCTTTAAATTAAAACTAAATATCATTTTTGAATAAATTTTTTTTTCCGAATAAATTTTTATTCCTTAACTTATAAATATATATATTGATATTAAATTCTCATTCTATACAATATATAAAACTCATATTTAAATTTTGACTACAAACAGAGTCCGTGAAAAATTAAACATCGGGTATATTTTTATCATTTTCTTAAGAATCAGAAGAAATGTATTTTTGAAATTTTGACACAATAGAAACATTTGAAATCAAATAAAAATATAGAGTCAATTGAAAAAGTCTGATTGGATTAAAGAAGAAAACATGTGGATCAATCTGGACCACAAACGAAAGTCCTTGAAATAACAGGTATATTTTGTTCGCTACTCAAAATTTAGTAGAAAACATAGATTAAAATGATAAACATTGCAATCTAATGAGGACTAAAATATACGGGTGTTACATTACTACCCTCCAAAAAGAAGTTTCGTCCTCGAAACTCGAGGCAAGTGTAACAACTTAACTAGTTCTCACTAACACACTCACTCGAACGACCGTGCACCTATTGCAACCCTCTACAAAGTCGCATTGACTCGGACTCTAGACACAAGGCTAGACATCACTCGACCACTCAAAACAACTTCACAAGAGCACATCCACAAACGCTAGGTCCTCCAGGATCCTAGGTCCATGCTCAAACTTTGCCCACTATCAAGCCGGCAAGAATCATCTATTCCGTTCAACACAGTCTCGTCTACTATCAACAAGAGATTAAGGGTGACTAGTTCCTCAATTTGTCAATAGGTAGGCGACAACCATAATGGTGTAATAAACCATTGTTACCTAACTACAATAGTGTCCTTTGCAACTTGTTCTCAAATTTATGCGAGGCACAAGGGTCCAATACCTCTTCGAGGTTTTCTAAATGCTTCCTCAGTTTCCTGCTACCTCGATCTCATTAATGAGACACAATTTCCCAAAACAAGTTACAGTTTCCTTTACGCTCACTTAGGTCAAAACAACTGTTGAGTATCCTCCAAAGCAGTAAACGTTAATACCCGAGTACAATTTAACCTGTTTCGCTCCAAACAAAATCGTCATCCATGTAAATAAATTCACCACTCCGCCAATGCCCATAAATCTTTAGTGATTCCTTTAATCTCATAATTTTGGCGATCTGTATAGGTTCAGATTCAAATCTCATTCCAATTACAATCTGAATAATAACATCCCAAAATCGGGTTGGTGATTGAAACTTCCCCAACTTTCTTTCACCTGCCAAAACTATGCCATCTACAACACACAAATTCCCTTTTCACCAGTCTTAAACTATTGGATCCCACTCTAACCCAACTACCTTATCTCCAAATCATTACTTCGCTTACTCTCGTATGCCTTAACATGAAATGTTCCCCTTCGTTGGCCATCACCTTTGGCACCCCCATCTTCCGTGTTATCCTACATCAGCTTCAAAAATCTATTGAGTTTCTTTCCTCTTACAATTAATTTCTATTTTCCTCAAAAGAACTCATCAACCTAACCATTCTTAATTGTTCTAACATCTTATATTCTGTTGTTAAACTGTTTACGATGTCAACATCTTACGTCCAATATTTTCTCAATGCATGTTTTCTGTTATGCTTTGCTTGTCTTCATTATACAAGTACGATGAATCCAAGTCTTACTAGTCTCCACCAAACATTTCCATTTCATACTTGATTCGTCCTAATAGGCAAATGTTTAATCCTCTTTATTTCCGAATATGACAAATGCACCTCACGTGACCCATTCAAATTTGACCTTTCACTCTTAAGCATACCCTTACAATCACATTTTCCAAATTATGGGTGAGGAAATTTCTCGCACGAATTCTAAATTGACATAATTCGCATCGCTATGCGTTTCTCCAACACTTTTTCTTAACACCTTTTTCCTAATACTAATCTTTTCACTCCATTTATTCGTTCATCAGTGACACATCGTACTTAACCTCGTCCTGACTTCCCATGTCTCATGTGGAATTCTCCAACAGGTTTTTTCACTTAGTAATTTCATCCTCTAGATTCTGAATATAACATCCTATCCAGTCACTAATACATTACTCCTTATCCTTGTAATATAAGATTTTCAACCGCATGATTATTCTCTTGTCACTTCTACTACTTCTTAATCTCTAAGTTATGCCTGAATGCAACTCCTCCTCTGCAGCATGCACCCTTGAAGTAATGTTTAGTCTCCTTCCTCTTTTTCGTCGAGGTATATCACTACATCCCTTCTTACGACTCCTTTAAATTTGACTGATTCAAACAACGAGATTGTTAACCCCTATATTAAAATTCCAGTAACACTTTCCTTTCCTTGTTCACGTACAACTTCAATCCTCTTCTGTGACCACCTTGTCGATGTTAAAACTCCAATGACCCTTATACTAGATCTTCTTCGATCATCTAGTAATTTGCAACTTCAAAATTCTGCAACCAACCGTCTATAGTTATTTCTCAACCTACCATGACCTCTATCTTGTCAATTTCAAACCACATCTTTAATTTTCTTCCCCCAATCTAAATATCCTTTTACAACACAAACCAATCCTTTTTGCATAAGCTCTTGCTAACTATCCAGCCACACCTATTCACTCATCGGTTTCTTATTCATTTCTAATCTTCACTGAGGTACCCACCAATAGATTTCTCTATGATCTAACACTCTAAAAGAATTATTCCTCCAAACAGACATATCTTACTCATCCATCTAGTTAGCGAGCACTTATCTCCAATCTTAACACTCGACCTTTAAAGAGCAACTATCCAACCAAAATTTCCTTTGCTACCATTTCCTTATTCTCATATCCGATCCCTAAATCTAACTCTAGACTTTAATCTTCAAGAACTCCATATACTTGTTATAACGTATAATGTCATTCATTAAATCCAAAACCATGGTTTTGTGTCTCCCCAGATATTAACTTCCAGCGTCCTATCGCTCTTCTAATAAACTATTGTCTACCCGCGGTCTGATATTTCTAGTAAAACCATGCCGCCCATACTTGAATGATTTAACACTTCCCAAATTGAATCATATGATTACTTAGATTCATGGTGCTACTTCTACCTTTTCCTCATATAAACCCTAATACTCATTCTCTCCCAAACTCATACTTCTAGTTTGGAAGACAACTCCACTCATGGTCACCTTCACTAAAACTTATCCAGGTGATACTTGGTTTCCTACCTTCAACATCACATGATTCATCCTTAAGGCATTTAGTTACAGTTCTAACATAGCTCAAGAAACCAAATTAAACCCTCAAGTACCCACCAATTACATAACCTTCCTCTAACTTTCCTAGGTTCGGCCACTTTTAACGTGCAACCCGCTTTCTTCCTAGAGAAGATGTTCCATTAATATCCAAGCTGCTCTTCGATTTCAAAGAAATATTATCTTCTTCCTAGTCAATAAACTTCATCGCATCTCGTTCTGAACTCACCGGAATGAACATCCAATAATTTTTCTCAAAAAGGTCCCCAAATCAGGTTCTTACTTGAAATCCTTTATGAACTTGACTTCCACTTATCCCCACTCAACATCTCTGAGTGACAAGAACAATTACATCTCCTAACCCAGAGTCATTGCAGAAAAAACCTTGTAGTTCTTGCTCGATCCACTCTCGTTCCATCTAGACCAACACATCCAAAGAATTTAGAGACACATGTCGACCAAAGTCGACTAATGCTCAAGGGGTTTAATTATGCTTCTTACTGAAGTACTCTAGGAGACATTAACTTCAGTTAAGAAACAATCGATTACCTAAGCATATATCATGCTTAACTCAAGACACATAACACATAACACATAGGGCTCCAAACATTTACTCCCACTAAACCAGACACTTGATCAGCTTAGGACACCCAACTCAAAACCCCACAAAAATCTAGACCAAAGCTCTGATACCACAATGTAACACCCCGGTTTTTAACAGCGGGAGTGTATTTTTTTTTAAAACTAATACCACACAAAATATTGACAACTGTCTTTTCAGGAAATAATAAAAATGATAAATCAGAGTACGAGCTTTTCGGTCTAAGTCTTTTCCATAAATAGGACCAGAGCAACGCCCAAGGTTATAAAATATTTGACCACTTGAATATAATTTCGTACAAAGTATCTGACAACAAGTAAAGGTCAAAACCACACACACAAATTAAGCATTCAGCTTAAACAACCAACTTCCCAATAAACAAACATGGACAACACTCTGAAACAAAACCCTAAGCTGATCTTGAATTCCAAGCCAATACTGACTTAGGAAAAAAGACTTACTAAGACATCGAGTCTTGATGATTCTGACCTCCAAAGACATTCACATCTCGCAAGTCTTCACGACACCTGGATACTCTAACTATCACAACCTCTAATAACCTGGGTGGTCGTTAGCCACATCATAATAATAGTAGAGGGTCACAATCTAAAAACAACATATATGAAAGAATACACACATACAAGTACACCATGATACATATCATAAATATAGCAGTTATTTCAATTCATAGAGCAATGCACAAATATCCTAATGCAGACTCTATATGAGTGTGATCCCCCTACCCGGGTTCCTCACATGCATGAATTCCGGAATTTAACCTCTCCGCAGAGAGTCGTGATCCCCCTAACCGGGTTCCTCACTAAAAAGGTTCTGCCTCACTAAAAGTGATCCCAACAGACACCGAGGTACTGCCTCACTAAAAGTGATCCCAACAGACACCAAGGTACTGCCTCACTAGAAGTGATCCCAACAGACACCGTCTCAATAAAATCCCGCAGGATTAGGTGACGGTACAGGCACGCTCACCTTGGTGCAGTAGAATCCCTCATGGATTAGGTGACGGTTCAGGCATATTCACCCTGGTACATGTAGACCCAACTACATACACGCAACTATGATATGAATGAGTAAACATATGCAAATGCAACAACGTAAATGATCTCATCATGTGTAATCACAATTCACAATTCAGTTCATATATTTATCACAAATCATATGAATAAATCTCAGTACAATCAGGTGGGCTCCGTCCTCTAGAGTCCTCACCTCGTGTTGTCCCATAGACATACACATCAACAGGAAAATCATATATTCCTCACAAATCATATGAAAGCACATTCACAAGTTTAGCATCATAGCATAAACACACACCCCCAACTGGGCACACAATCATGAATATAACCACATATCCCCAACTGGGCACACAATCATCACACATCCCCAAAAGGGCACACAACCATGAATACCATCACACACACATTCAATCACATATAATATCGTTAGAAAGTGCCCTTACCTTGCATGGCATCCTTGCAAGTTTATTTATGTTAGATCGCCCTATGAAATTCAACCACTTTGCTCATTCCATCTACACATTCACGTTCATGTTCATTTGATTGGAATTTGTATTCCGCGCAACTCACTTTTACTAATTGAATAAACTCTACGTCCAAGCATGCACAAATTTCGCTACCGATTCAAATAAAACTAAAATATAAACAGCATACAAATTAATACTAATTGCAAACCTATACTAGTGTAACTGGTCAAATTACTTAAAAGTCTTTAATAAATAGATCATTTTAAATTAAAGTAGATTCTTCTTATATAAAAATATTTTTCTCTAAAAATAATAATAAAATATTAATATAAAGACCGTTTTATTTAACTTTTTAACATTTTGATTAATATCAACCAAAATTGATAAATTTTAAAAATAATTAGTTCCATGACTAAAATAATTATTGTATAAATATATTTTATGATCAAAACAATTTTCCCAAAACGTAACCAATACTTAAATACAACTTTTGACATATTTTTCTTTTATTATAATCATAGTCTAATATATTATATGTTATATGTACCCATCAAACTTATATTTGAGAATTTAAAATTATCATTGTTTAAGTTTACCAAATCATGATATAAAATAGCCTATTGAAATGAAACCAACTATACATTCAAAGTCAAATTATATTTTTCCAAAAAAAATTTTTTTAATTAATATTTGGTATGAATAATTAATTCAATTAATTGAATAACGTGCAAATAATAGAAAGGTAATTTAAAATCAGAAAATTATTTCCAAATTTTGATTTTGATGGAATTATTTTGATTTCTTGTCATTATATATTATAACTTTTGTTTTTGAATGCAAATCAAAATTTTAAGAAAGAGAAGAACTAGAATCACGTTTAGGTAAAATAGACTTACTTATAAAAAGTTATACTGAAAATTATATTATAATAATTTATTTATTTTTATAGATTTATAAATGAACATTAAATCTTATGGTTCTTTTTATTTTACAATTTAATTTATTTTAATTCAAGGGAAGAAAAAAAATAATACAAGTTTAGAGTGTTCAGGTCACTCAAAAGACAAAATCAAACTATACTAATTTAATAAATAATTTCATATTAAAATTTAATCTTTTAATGTCAAGCATCCCTAATTCAAATAAGTAAGAAAATATATCTATATAAACACATTCAAATTTTACTTGTAACATATTTAACAGTTTGCCAAGACAACACAGGCTAAAAACCCACCTAGAGGATGAAGATGAAAAAAATTGAAGAGTTCAACGATAGTCATACAGTTTCCGGTCGATGGCGGCGACGGATTCAAGCGTAGTGGTTGTCGGTAGAGGGGGGTCAATTATGAATTTTATTTGTGAGTTTTGTAGATATTATCAATTATAAGAGATTTATCTGTTTAATTTTTTCACTGGGAGTCTATGCCGGCCGGAAAAGAAGATGGAAAGTAGTGGTGTAAAATTTCAAAATTGTTCTGATCTAAAATTAAGTTATACTACAAGAAAGAGGAAAAAAAGAGGATAATAGTGGTGGTAGTAATTTTTTTTGTTTGGGTTTGTGGTGATCGGAAACGGGGTCATGAAAGGGGGCGGCACTAGGGAGAAAGGAGAAGTATGATTTGCAGAGTGTGAGAAAGGAGAGAGAAGAAGGAACGTGTGATTGAAAGAAGAAGGAATGTGTGTAGATATAATGCTAATAATTATTATTAATTATTTATTATAATATGCTAATTCTAATAAAATAATAATATAATCCAAAAATATCTAGATATTTTTATGTTCTCCAACTCATTAGCTCGTTTAGTCTCTTAGTTTGCTCTCAGACGAGTTGTAATTTACTCACGGATAACTTTTATGAAAATAGAAAAATTCTATCGTATCCTTTAAATTAAAACTAAATATCATTTTTGAATAAAATTTTTTTTCCGAATAAATTTTTATTCCTTAACTTATAAATATATATTGATATTAAATTCTCATTCTATACAATATATAAAACTCATATTTAAATTTTGACGACAAACAGAGTCCGTGAAAAATTAAACATCGGGTATATTTTTATCGTTTTCTTAAGAATCAGAAGAAATGTATTTTTGAAATTTCGACACAATAGAAACATTTGAAATCAAATAAAAATATAGAGTCAATTGAAAAAGTCTGATTGGATTAAAGAAGAAAACATGTGGATCAATCTGGACCACAAACGAAAGTCCTTGAAATAACAGGTATATTTTGTTCGCTACTCAAAATTTAGTAGAAAACATAGATTAAAATGAGAAACATTGCAATCTAATGAGGACTAAAATATACGGGTGTTACATATACCATCGCAGAGCTCCTTCCTTAAAAGTCTCAGCCATGAGCTTACATTTAAGAGATTCCGAAGCTCCTACAATTTCCATCTGATTATTGATCGCAATAATATGTGTCGCAACTGCAAAAAACAACCTGCAGAAAAACAGAGTCGCCACCGAACATTATTTATTTGGACAGGGGAAAGGAAACGATCAAAGAAAACTCAAAAAGGGAAAGGACATGGTCATCGCAACCAATTTTTGGGTTCGGGAGTCGATTACGCGAGAAGAGGGTATTAGCACCCCTCGCGTCCGTTATACTCAACGGGATCCACTCTTGTTATTCTAATCAAAGGGTGTGTTTGTCTAAAGCCTACTTGCTAACAAAAATGAAAAGGGAAGAAACAAAAAGGAGACTCGATAGGACTTTGCCGTCGTATGCCTATGTATTCCCTCGTGCAATGGGAAAGTCAGAGTCAATGTAGTTCGGAGGACTACAGGTGAATGGGGGGAAGATTGCTCGTCAAGACTTCACCGTCTTGTGCCTACGTATCCTCATTCGGACGAGAATGAAGAAATCAGAGCGTTCGTAGTTCAGCCTACCAATTGTTAAGTGTTTTTTATGAACGATGCTAAGTTCGCATTCCAGCAGTTAGGGTCGATGCCTGTTTGCGGTAGAACGAAAATAACATGCCCTTTTTGAAAAGGTTTGAAAAAGAATCCCGAAGGACAAAGTGTTTTGCAATTTGTTTAAGAGTTTTAACATAAGTGAATTGAATTTATTTGAGATTCGTATTGCACTAAGTCTATGACATAAGAGCGAATACTTTTCAAGATCGCCCCTAAACGGGACGTATGCTAGGCACTCTAGAAGAAGTAAGGAGAGACTCCCCACTCATCATTTCCCATATACTTAAGGCTCGTGGCGCACAATACTCATCATATTTATTACATGTTTTGATTTTTGTTTAAGAGGAGAAGAAAGAGACTCAAAAGGTAAAGAGAAAATCTAAGGAAAACTCACCTAGATGTTGTTATTCAATATGGTCCTATAGTTGAGGATGAGAAAAGGGAAAGTCTAGCTAATGTTACCATACAGAGATGGACCTAAGGTTGAGGTCAAGAAGGGACCACCCTAATGTTGTCATGTAAAGGATTGAGAGCCTAATGTCTATCCTACTCTTAACTTAATAAAAAATTAAGCTGAGCTAGGAGCCTTAAGGGAGCATGTGATCAAACACAAGTAAAAATTATACAACTCAATATCAAACAACAAATAGGAATCCAAAACTCAAAGGAGAAGAAATGATATGAAGAGAAGAAAGATGTCAAAACAACACAAGGTAAGAAGAATCAACCAACAATTCTTAAGTGTCAAACATCAAGGCTAAATTCAAAACATGCTTATCATATAAATCAAAACATCAAAGATGGATAAGGCACGCTATTAACATACATATTCTCAATCATCACAAATCATGATCAAAGCATTCATACATTGAAGTTCAAGAAGATAGGTAAAGACTATCATAGAAGTGCACACACAAACATGTCTTAAAACCATATCAAACATCACTAAACAAAATGTCAAGACAAAAGGGATCAAGCAAGGTGTGGATCAAGTAAGGTCATAACCAACAACATATCATTATTAACTCATTTCAAAGATGAAAGAAGAAACACAAAAGCATTCAACATGAATCGTAACAAAGGACTAAGCATTTGTAAACAATTATATCATAAGAAACAAACCACAAAAGGCCAATCAATGAAATTAGGGCATGAATCCAATAAGAGGAAGTAGCATGAATATGAACATAAATTTAAAATTAACTCGAGGATAGCAAGAAAAAATATCAAGGATTAAGTTCAAGACATGCATCAAAACTAGGTAAACATCCACCATTATCATCTTCAAAGGAAGGAAAACATCCAAGTAAGGTGTAAGGAACAAATGATCAAGTAATGAACATCAAAGCATGAAGGTCAGAAGCTCAACATGGTACTCAACTCATACAAAGGTCATGAACATAAAAAAATTCACACAAGAACATAAGTTCAAGCAACTAGGTCAAAGTATGCAAGCATCATGATCAAAACAACATCATCTTGAAGCAACATTTAAAAATAGTTAGATAATCAAATAAATTCAAATTAAAAGCTCAAACTCATGATAAAACATTCAAGAATAAGTGTGGAAAAGATCTAAAAATAATTGCATGAATGCACCATCAAAATCATCCAACAAGTTCAAGAGATTTCACTAGTCGAGCATAATTCGATGGCCAAATAAAACTAAATGAGAAACATCCAATAATTCAACATCCTAGCACCAAAATCACATTCAAAGATTCATAAATTTAATACCAAAACATGGCCAAGAGATTGAGTCAAAAATATAAGCACAATGTAACAAAAGCACAAACCCTAGCTCAAGGTCAAAATTGTAAAACATCTCCACAATTTAATTCAAATAAAATAGAAAAATTAATTATAAAATAAAATAAAAATTATGGAAAATTTCTCAAGATGTTAAAGGATCAGAAAAGTATTTTTTGGGATTTTTAAAATGATATTATCAATTAAAACAAAATCAAATTGAAATGAATAGAAAATAGATTAAAAAAGAAATAAAGAGACCGGGGGGTGAATGGGTAATTCAGAAATGAAAGGGAAACAAGACAACACGCAGATGGGCCAAACAACGTAAGGTGCAGATAGCAACTACAGCCAAAGCCCAACCCAAATGACACAAAACTCAGATTTTGTAAAAAAAAAAAAGGAAAGGGACACGTGGGCGTTCATTAATACTACATGGCACCAAATGTAGGCCACATCAGCCAGTCAAATGATTCAAACAACGCACACACACACAGGTGACACATAGACGTCGGAGCTAGGGCTTCGGTCGTCTTCTCCAGGAGACTCACTGGAGTTGAATACAAAAACCTCACCAAAATGAGCGCAACAAGACCCTATCCCGAAGGATTTTTCACGTAGATTTCACATATGACCTTATTTTACATTTATATTGGCTCTAACACCATGAAAATTGAGCTCAAAAAATAAGAACATCAAACTGAAACTTCACTAAACTAAGACAACACATAAGCAAACATTGCCCCCATCACTGGAGGACTTCAGATGCACCAACATGAACCCTAAACATGGCCTAAAATGGAAGATTCAAGTTGGAGAAAACTTACTTAACGGAGAAGCTCCGTTGGCCCTTGAATCTCTACAAAAGCTTCAGATAAATCCTTCAAATAGCTTCCTTATGCCTCAATGATGATGAATCAAGCCAAAACTCCAAGAGATCTTGAGGGAAATATGAAATTCGAAGAGAGGGATTTTTGAGAGAGAATGAGCTTGTTCTGATCTGATTTCACGCACAATGAAGTTGTGTGATAATTTATGGTTTTTATTGCTTAAATATGATGGGTTATAAAATGATTAGAGGCTCATGAAGTTTGTTTGAAGTTTTGACAAAAAAAAGAGAGTGATAGAGGGAACACGTGTTTGTTGCTTGGTGAGGTGCTATTTTGTGACTTTTTTAGATTTGAATGAAGCATGAAAGTTGTATGATGGTAGGCACGTGAGAATGAAGTGTGAGGGCCAAGTTTTGTGGTGATCTCATATGTTTCTTCTTTTGTCCAAAAATTTACAAAATGGTTCAAAAAGGATTGTGTGTGTGTATGTGTGTGTGTGTGTTTGGCTCTATTTGGTAAGGAAAATAGTGACATGGGTGGTACATAAGATGATGAGAGGATCAGGAAAGAAATCCTTCAAGTAATTTTAAAACAAATAGTTCATGTACCTAGCCAACATAAGTCATGTAGCCAACTTCAAGAGATCACATCTTGGTGAATTCTTGGCCAAAATGGGCGTTCTTGAGCTCAAAGGAAAGTTTGAAGCATGATGAACAACTTTAGTGTTAGAAGGAAATTGAATGGAGGCTGGAATATATGTAAAAATTGCACTTGAAATTCTGTCCTCAAAACTGACTCATAACACTTAGTGAAATTCCACTAAGTTACTAAAATTGGCAACTTTTGGACCATGTGTTGAAAGCCTCATAACTTGAGCTCTAGAAGTCCAAATGAGAAGTTATTTATACCAATGGAAAGCTTGAAACAAGATCTACAACTTTCATGTTGATGGAAAATTTAGATGAAGCTTGTATCATGAAGGAATTGGCCTTGGAAGTCAGCTTCATGAAGTTGATCAAAGACTTACTAAATTTGACAACTTGAAAACCCTAACTTTGGGACACCATAACTTGAGTTCTACACATCCAATTGGAGAGTTCTTGTTATCAAAAAAAATTTTGGAGAATGAGGAACAACTTTCATGTTGGAGAAAAAGTGAGATGAAGCTTGGATCATCAAGAAAATAGCCTTTGAAAACATGCCCCAAGCTGAAATTCCATACTTAGAAAAATTCTAAGTTCACAACATGACTCTTGATTTTTCTAAACTTTAAGCCACCATAAATTTTGATTTATGAATCGTATGGAGCTGCTTTCTTCTACAAACTTGTAGTATGTGATGCCCTATTTAATTTGATTACAAGTTTGCCTCATTTGGATCAAGGATGAGAAAGTTATGAATGTTGCAAGATAGCCCCATAAACACAAATTCTCCATACTTAGAAAAATTCATGAAAACCCTAATTTAGTAACTTCTCCTGATTTTATGATTTCTATTGATTTATCTTGATCAAACCTCATAATACCATGGATGATGACTTGAAATGCCCAATCAAGACCCAAGAACTCAAGAGTTGACTTTGGTAGAGCATCAATTGACTTTTTGACCAGATGACTTTAATTCTTCCTCTATCCACTTAGGAACCTTCTGAAATGATGTGTGATGAACCATGAGACATGTAGAGAACCTTTGAGATGTATGATAAGCCATAGAACCATGCTTAACCCTAAAAATCAATCACAAGTGGCATTTGACCAAAACCCTAGCTCAGAGACACTAGGAGCATGATCAGATGAATCTCTTGAAATCCTTGGAACCCTAATCCTCAGATGATTGAGTGAGACTGTTTAGAATGCCTTGGTGAACAAGAGAACTTTATAGTTCAATAATAACATGATGTTGAGATTATCTCCTTACTCATAGCCTTGAGAACCATCTCCTCCTCTTGAGGACAATTAAGAAACCTTGATCCTATGTCTAGAACCAATGCTATGAAGACATGAAGATGCAAATGAAATGAAGCATAAGCCATAAAGGTTAAAGAAAAGAAGAGCAAATTTTGGGGTGCAACAGTATGCTACTGAGGATCGGTTTTACCATGAAAAGCTACGACCGACTGTGGTTTGAAATTCTCACAAACTTGATCATCCCAAATTGCCTCGGACAAAGGTTGGGAGTCTAGAGGCTCCTCCTATGTGTCCCCATCCTGTTGACTTTGTGCCTCAAAAACACGAACACTATCTTGCAAGGTTTCATTCTATTGACGAAGAGCCTCCATTACCGTGAGTAGCTGAGTTAGATCTGGCAGTGGAGGTGAACCACTTCGAATAGGAGATGACCCTGATATCGCACAACTGGGCTATTAGCGATTTATATGATATTTTTGTGTGGCTTGGACAAGTTTTACCGAGGCCCCGCGAAGGGCGCCAAATGTTCTTGCTAAAAACCACCAAAAGGTTGCCTTCCCTATTATTAGTTAGGGAGAGCCTAAAATGACTGGTTTGAGTGTCTGTTTATGTGTTTCTCAGGTTATTTCTGTCCCCTTTCCTCTATCCAAGAAATCTCCTATTTATATGGCTCGATTCCCCTCCTCATCCATTAAAGTTTGCCTTTTCATATCCTTCATAAAGGTAGCTCCAAATAACGTCAACCACCCCCATAATTGTCAGGTAACGTCTCTCCCATCAATAATTGTAACTCTCATGCAATCATGGAGCATTCTGTAACCGTCTCTTGCGACTCTTCAGATGGTATCATAGCATTGACATCATATCCGACCTGTATGTATGTATGAAGTCGACCCCGATGTGCTGGTATTAGTGTTCCTAACCGGATTCCGACCTACTTGCCTCTTCGTCCGAGTTCATAACTGATGATGAATCCGGTTTATCTAGGTTCACAACCCGAAAACATGAAAAATTTCTATCTCCGTCTATTACCCAACTCTCACATGAATCATCTTTATTTCATCATAAACTTCTTCCGATTTAATACATCGACGAATCAAACTAATTTGTAAGATGTACAAATTCCAAACTGTATGAAATGTCTTGATCATGTATTCAACCGAAATCTAAAGATAATTTAACAGGTAAAATTTCAAAAGTAAAAAAATTAAAGAAGCGAAATTTCAAAATATTTAAACGCAAAGCACAATAGTATTTAATTAAAACTGTTTAATAGATGCTAGTAAGCTAGTTTGTTGAAATTGAGTTATACAGCATGTAAAAAAGAAACACTTCATATAAAATGATGATTTAAATAATTTCTTCATAAAATATTTCTTTAAAAAAAAATTATAATAAGAAAGCGATTTTCATTTTAATAAACAAATACAAAACAAAATTTATATGTTTTATAAATACTAAAATGTATTTAATATCAATTTTTTAAATATCTGTAAACTTAAATAATATTTAATGAATTTTAGGTTCGAATACTCGAATAAATAATGGATATTTGAATTTTTGAATAAGCTACACTCCCAAACTAAGCAAGCAGCATAGCTATTAGCATGATGCCTGATCCCGACGCCAACATCCCTCTCACCGATGCCGCCGGCGACACACCTAATCCGATAGCTCGAATTCTCGCCCACGCCGACGACATAGCTTACCCTGTGGTTCGTCCTCTTTTCAACTACGTCGCAAGCAAAGTCTCTACTCTCGCAGAACCAGAAATATCTCGCCTCACCGACGATGAGATCGCTTGCCTCATCAATGACGAGTTCTCTCGCCTCCCTGACGCCGAGAAAGATCGTCTCCTCGATGCCGAGAAAGATCGCTTATCAGCCATTGCCGATAGGATATTTCACCTTTTTGCTTCTAATTCCGGTGAGATAACTCCGTTCGTAAGTGGAGCCGCAAGTGAAGCCGCAAGAAAGTTCGTCGACGACATCTTTAATCGCATCAACGATTCCATCTTCAAAACTGGACTCTGTAATTTCCGATCTTCGTCTCTCTCACACACTTTTGTTATATCGATTTTAAGTTATTGCTCACCTAATTCCGTTCTTTAGGTTTTGGCATCATGTTCATAGCCACCATTATCCAGGTATGTATACAATTAGCATAGAATAGTTATAATTTGTGTGTTTTTTATTTAGCTTTTGGAAGAGGTAAAAGCAATTCTAGAGGTGTAGAATTGATTTTGGAATGATTTCAAGGTGTTTGGTTCTTCTAAAGTAGAATTGATTCCGTCTCTAGAATTGATTTTACTTGAAGCTAGAATTTGTCACTTTTGGGTTTAAACCTGATTTTTACGTGAAATTTACTGTTCAACTCACTTTTTCATAAATTTATTCAAACATAAATCACTTTTCCTTCAACTCAATTTTAGCTAGAATCAATTCATTCAAAATCAATTGTTTTCACCACAGAACCAAACACACATTGTATGTAAGAAAAGTTGTTAAATTAATAGAACAAAAAAGTGAAAATAGGTCTTATAAGCATTAAAAAAAACCATACATAGCATTGAAGGACAAAAAAGAAGTGAAAAAGGTCTTATAACCAAAGACACATAGAGTATTATTTGGTGTTGGGATTTTTTCTGAACTAATGTTGTTTTCTTTATTATCTTTGATTTGGTCCTAGGTGTTGTGGATAGGATTGTTATCTCGTAAACCTGTATATGATTTCATTCACATTGCCACTACAAATGCTGCTCAGGTAACAAACTGGCTGTAGATGTCTTGGTGTTTTTGTTTCCAAAATGCAGGTTGCCAAAATTATTGTGCCGGTCTGTGTTGGTTAGCTCATTGTAATTAAAATTAAAAACAAGAAACGGAAACAAAAAACAGAAGTGGAAATCAAACTGACCCTTTTAAATTACAATGCTCAACAACTTTTCTCATTCTTCTGGTGGCGTCATTGTTGATGTTATATCTTGTATTTCTCTTTTTAGATAATGGTCTGATTTTAATTAATAAATATTCATCAGGAGCGACTGAGATCTTCAAAGAGGTCCATTTTATTGTCTAAATATTCAAGAACAGCGGATCTGAAGGTGTTGTTCTATCTCGTACTTTGTTCTCTTTTTTATTTTGTACTCTGTTCTCTTTTTTATTTATTTTTCTTACAGTAACAAGTTTGTTTGTCATCGTATGTTAATAGGGTTTAAGACCGTTTTTATCTCTATATGCTACATTATCTGCTTCCTAATTAGTAGTTTGAAATTTAGCAAAAATTGTATGCTAAACGAAACTGTTTTCAACTTCAGGGTCTTAAAGGCATTGGAGAAATCTACGGTCGAGAGTTCCTCATGGGCTTTAGCCAGGTCAGCTTTAGATTCTATCATTTCAAATGGTATGGATAAACTTGAGCAAAAGCAAAGGCTATTGTTGAGGTTTGAATTGGCTTGATTTTCAACTGTTTTGATTAGCGGGCTTAAAGCACCGAAGCATGTTTGAGCGACCGTGCAGCCCATGCCATGTAATGTACTGGTTTTGTTGCAACTTGAAATGTTCAAGTTGAAGATTAGTAGTAGTTTGTTCGTTATGATCACTCACCACCCTCTTTACACAACTCATTAGATCCTTTTTTACTTTCTAATCACATCCTTGACATATTTTCCATCCCTTGACCTTGCAAACTTGCTGGTCTCCCATCGGGTCACATGTGAACATTCTAATCAAAGACCCCTTGTTCTCATGAAGGCACCTTATAATTAAGTGTGATGTTGCAAAGTGAGTTCAGCCTAGTCTCCCCAAATATTTTTCTTTTGTGAAGTGTTGCCGGAGACAAATGAGAAAAGTCCTAGAACAAATATAGGTTGTAATTCTTGTACCTTTTGGAATTGTCTCTTGACGAATGAGTATCTTCTCAAAGTCTTCCAACATTAAATCTATACAATGTGCAGCCCAAAGTGTCCAATACAACCCCTTCCTTTTTTCCATCAACATCCCACCGGAAGCTTTGTAGTTTGCCGCATTGTAGTCACAACCTGGACAACATTCTCGTCACCAA
This sequence comes from Lathyrus tuberosus, assembly GCA_022829125.1. Classification (NCBI taxonomy): domain Eukaryota; kingdom Viridiplantae; phylum Streptophyta; class Magnoliopsida; order Fabales; family Fabaceae; genus Lathyrus; species Lathyrus tuberosus. The sequence continues at coordinate 2,987,610 of JALAZF010000518.1, forward strand.
CCTCTCCAACTACTTCATCCATCATCTTGAAGATTTGTCCACTGTTTTTGATATAGCAGACGAGGCATCGATGGACTTCAGAAATATGGTTCCCTGTGGATTATTCACCAAGAAATTAAGTATCGTCATCCTCTTGTTGCTCTAACCATCCGTATTTATTGTGCAACCTGGTTTCTTCCATGTAGCTCTGTGGACTGCCAATGCCTCATTTGTTGCCTGAACGTCTTCCTTTAAATACTTTACCGTAATTTCATGGTATGATGATGGTTTCAATTCTAAGTCATGCTTTTCAACAAACTGAAGCATTACACCAAATTCTTCACTCCTTGCCACATTGAAAGATATGACATTGTTATAGAAAAACTTCAGAATGTCTTTATATGCATATGCTACGCCAAAATATGTTTAATTAAAGGTCTTTTTATAGCACTTTAAATTTTAAGCATTATGATATGATGCGCGGAGGTCTTTCATAGCGCTTCATAGATGAATAAAAGAGATCACTTTAATAACGTGTTGTTACTAACAAAGCGCTATATACGTATTTCCTTAACACACCATTTGTGGTGTATGACATCACGTGCCATAAGGGCATGCCGTCAAACTCACAAATTTCCAAAGGAAACTTCCCTCACCATTTGCTAACTCAATAAGGGTTTCTTTCAAATCTCCCAAAATTCATCATCAACCAAGTATGGTCACAAACTTCTGTTGTCCCTGGACACCTTTGTTTCGTAACCATTGTAATTGTAGCAGCTGGGGTTTAGCCCAACTTGTCTGTCACCCTGTTCTAACTGCCCTGTCGCTGCATTGTTTCGTCATCTTATTCTCTTAGCCGCCATTGCAGGATCTCTTAGACACCTCTGTATGCGATGGGCCTTTCCTTGGATTCATTGGTCGACACTCAGCTTTCATAGTAAATCACAAATCAAGCACATTTTTCATTAGATTTGGGTAAGGGCACAAACAATGGAAGTGGTGCTTGCCACTACCGGTGTAACGGTGGTCACGATAAACGTTGGAAGTGGTGGCTTAGCAGTGATGCTCTCGTTGATTCCATCGTGGTTTAAGCAATAAGGTTGTGACAAGCGTAGACCTCTGTGATTTTTGGGTCTTCAATGAGTCCAAATATTTCCTAAATGCTAAGTACAATTTAAGGGCAGAAATACTAAAGAGAGAAGCATACTCTGTCCAGCACGAATATTGCAAGAGAAGATGAGGATTGACATTAAAATATTGAATATAATTATTGTTGATAATATTGCTACTGCCAACACATAAAAAATTAATTTACTGTCTCTGCCGAAAAAAAACTGTAATTGCTTGCTCATGGAGAAAGGAAAATAGTATCCTTATCTAAAGCACAAACTTTAGTAGAGTTCTTGCATCTTGGTTTGTCCAATGGATCTGCCAATTATACAAATTAACCTTCACTTTATGTTATTCAACAGACTGGTGTATCAAATAACCCTTCAAATTTTGTTTTGTCCAATGGATCTGTAAACTGCAGGAAGTAGAGCAACATCAGGAAGGCACATCAGGAGGTGATGTTTCAAGCCGTAGATCTACTGGTATTTGCACATTGTATTTTCAATTGAGTTTTATTTTGGTGAAGTTGAGAATGTTTTATGCTAATATATTTTATTTATGCAAAAATTGAAAATGTCTATTGTAGTTGATGATCCCAATAGTCTTTCGTGAATGGGAGTGTTTCTCCTTGATGATTGGTGAATAGTCTATGTAAGTAATGTCTATAATTTCTTTGTTAACAAGCTCTTCTTGTATACTTTTTCTTTTAGGCATTGTTGCTTATTAACTTATATTTCATCTTCTTTTCCATTAGCTTTATATTGTTTGTCCTATTTTTTGCATATGCTATTTTGATCTTGCTCCTTATAGTTGTGTTAAATTAGTGTGAAAGCTCTCTATATATGTGTGTTTTCCTCCCATGGTGCAGGTAAAGAGAAACATATTAGGTAAACATAAGTTTGATCTGAAGTTGAAGTAAAGATTCTGTTGTTGGAAGTAATATAACAACTGTGAGTAATATGGATAATAGTTTCACATTGGAGAATATTATAACAAGTGTGAGTAATATGGATAATAGTTCCACATTAGATAGGAATGTGGTAACTTGAACATTTATAAGTGGGAGAACTCATACACATATTACCTTAAGGTTTTGGGTAAATATGTGGTGTCTCTTCCACTTGTGTTGTTCTTGACCCAATGTATCAATGCTCTCTGATTCATATTTTGGACTTCTTGGATATCCATGATAAAAAAAAACAAAATTTTGCTCTCATTTTCTCTTTACACTTCACATTTTCAAAATCTCAAGTTGGTGAATTTAAATCCCAGCTCTCTGCATCTCACATTTTCTAAATCTTAATAACCTCACCAAGCATCATTTATAATTCTTGATATTATTGGTCGCAGGTTTTTCTTGAGTACAATTTTTTTGAAATAAAACAATAAATTTAATAAAATTGTCTTTGAAATACGTGGTTGAAAAAGTCATTTTTGACATAGCTATTGAAATTTTATAAACTTCTTGACTTTTAGAAAGTTTGAAAAAATCTCTTATTTGTTTGGGTAATTGCATAAGATGAAATTGTAAACTTAAGCTTTGTGTATGTCTTATATTCTCTAAACTCAAGTAAACTCGAGCCTTTTAGAATTGGATTTATTACGGTTGACAAATAATTAGCGATTTAATTACTAAATCAAAATCTTTTTGCTATACTAATCAAATATTTTAAAAAATGATTTGTTAGAGCAAATGCTTGAAATAATTTTTAATGAAAATGAAGTCGTATAATATATATCTAAAATAATAGCATACAAATTTTAATTATTGATACTATCACATCATAAGTTCCTAATGAAATCATTATATACACACGTCCAAACTAAACATCAAACAAACATGTTATGCAAATAAGCCTAGGAATAAAAAATTTAAAAACTATGTACAACATTTTCATTGTACTCAACTCCACAGCGTAAGACCATAATGATCAGTATCCCTTGAAACATCAATGCACTACTCTTTTATACTAAACCTGCAAACAATATATGAAAAATAACAACAATATTGGAGTGAGATAATAATATCAATAAGTTCCCCTATCCTATAAGTTCACTCGACTCTATAAGGTTCTAATCAAAGCCTAACTCAAGTCTTTAAAAGTTAAAAGCTTAAGCAACTAAGGGATTTTTGCATCGTATGGAAACATGTACACTTGAGTTCATCAACTCAAACAATCACTAGCTCAGAAACCGTACCAAGACATCATTCCCCAGCAAGCCCTACGTCTATGGTTATCGACACGAGTCACAGATCCTTGTATCAAGAGTATCTTTTTCCAGCAAGCTCTATCTCTAGGGTTATCGACTCAGGTCACAAATACTTAAATCGCATACTTTGACATACACATAGACTTCAGATTCTAAGGGAACACATCAACCTTAAGAATCGTCGTTTCCTATGGGACTCTAAACCCATTTCAAGCCTTTAACCCGTATGAGACTCAAACCCACTTAGGGATCCATCATCTTTGGGACTCAAACCCAAGTCAAAGTATCGGTGAGTACATCCCAGTTCTTACTCTATGTAAGCATCGTAACTTGGGATGACACAATTAGGGGGTTGTTTTCGACTACGTGATTAAATATAACATAACGTGATTTTATTAGACAATCACAAAGTGATCACATTCACCTTAATCACATAACAACAACACATGTTCCATACAAGACATCTTATTCATCGATCACATGACTTCTTTTCCGTTGTACACACTGCGGTACAATCACATCCAAGCATAACTATCTAAACCATTTTATGTCCTAAGTTATCTTACTAAATCATTTACCTAGTTATATCCTAGATTTCATAACTCATCTGCATAATGTTTTAAACATGTTATTTCACAATCAAGACATTCAATTAATGTGTGTGTGTGTGTGTGTGTGTGTATATATATATATATATATCATACATATAGTTGCATAACACAATATCATACAAGAAACACATATAGTAGCACAACATGTCAAACCTGATCAACCATAAGTAGTTCTTATACAATATTAAGGCATATAAATCATTAATATCCTCTACCAAGCATTCTTGGTTAGTTCATGGTATCTCATTACCATGCAATAACTCATTGGACCATCTTTCCAATGCTTCAAGTCCCATATCAATTGGATTCTTGTTTCATGAATTATGGTGGAAATAAGAATCATATTATTCACGTTCACTTCAATTTTATTTCTATCCTATCAATCAATGACATATATCCATATTTCTACTTCATTATCACCTAAAGCATTGAAGTAGCTTTTCAACGCTTCGGACCGTGCCTCATTCCGAGTTACGGTTCTAAAGTTATGACCCAAATAGTGCAAAGTGAAAAACGCAAAAGCAGTCAAGCGCGCTAAGCGCGGTTGTAGTCTGGGCTAAGCGTGGTTCCCTGCGACCCCAACTTCCAAAACACCCAATTTCATGATTTCTATCCCAAATTTCATGATATTTGCACCTCATAACATCAATAAGCATGTAGAACAACAACATAGCATAAAAACACATGATTTCACATAGCATGCAATCAATAATTCATACAACCCTAAAATTCTAATTTCTTAATTTCTCCCTTTAAAAGCTATACTAACTAGGAACTCACCTCAATTCAAGGATGATGATGAAGAAATTGAAATTTTGTTATCTAATATCAATTGACCAATTATTAATATTATCAAAATGTCTCGTCTCGTACTTATTAAGAACGACTATTTTTATTTTAATAATAATTGATCTCTTGAGAGTTCACTAGTTACTCTATTTGTCCTGACTGACAACACTTAGAGCATTAATTGTTCCAACTGACAAAAGGTAGAGTACATAAAAACTCAGTTGATCTCAACTGACACTCAATTGAGCATTTAAGAGAACATGAGATATTACCATTTTTTTAATAAAAAAAATCTACAACAAATTTATGAAAATTTTGTAAGTGATTATTTTAATTTTAAACACTACGCCAAAATTGGCTTTTCACATCGCACCAAAGACAGCGCTTTTTGGACAAAGCGCTGCTATAGGTATTTAAAAAATTTCGCTAAAAAAAGCGCTGTAAAAGACAGCCTTTAGAAAGCGCTTTTTAAAAGCGATGTTAAATGCCCTAAATGGAAGCCACCTTAGAAAGCGCTTTTTGAAAAGCGCTGCTATAGGTTTTACCTTAGAAAGCGCTTTAAAAAAGCGCTCTTATAGGTTAACCTTAGAATGCGCTTTCAGAAAGCACTGCTATAGGTCTTAAATTCTCCTCACTTTAGAAAGCGCTTTCTAAAGAAAGCGCTCTCATAGGTAGCACTTAAAGAAAGCGCTTTTTGAAAAGCGCCCTCTAAGGTCATTTATGAATTAAAATATAAAACACATTTCATATCATTTTCAGAAACTTCTTTTCATTTTTTGCTCTCGACCGTTTCTTTCTGCTGAAACCCTTGCGTTCAATCGTTCTTGCATGCTTTCTAAAACCCTTGCTTTCATTGCCGTCGTTCTGAAACCTTTGCCGTCACCGTTGCCGTCGTTCTGAAACCGTTGCCGTCACCGTTGCCACCGTTCATTCTTGCATTCGTGAAGGAGAAGACAAAAACGAAAAGAAGAGGTACGTTGTTGTTGTTGTTCTTGCTTCATACACTGTTCTTGCCGTCGTTGTTGTTGTTGCCGTTCATTCTTGCCGTCAGCATTGTTGTCGTTCTGTTATTGTTGTTGTTGTCGTTCTGTTGTTGTTGTTGTTGCTTCTGTTATTTTTTATCAGGATGAATGTTTTATATAAATGTATCAAGATGAAATAGCATAAATGTTAGCATAAATGTTGTCGTTCAGTTTTTTTATCGTTCTGTTGTTGTTGTTGTTGCCGTTCAGAATGAATGTTAGCATAAATGTATCAGGATGTTGTTGTTATTGCTTCTGTTGCTTCTGTTATCTTCTGATATATTGTTTGTGAAATAAAAACTTTATTATTTATGTATAGCATAAATGGTGTAGGTTAGTTGAATTGTGAGAGTTGGGGAATTTCAATGAGTAGGCCAAACTATTATGGACTGATGTTAGAGCTACTAGTGAAATTTGAGATGATTAGTAAGCTAATTGTTATGTTAATGTATTATTGTAAAAGTTAGTTTGATGTTGAATTGTTAGAAATTAGTTAAAAGTTTCTTTTAGAAGTTAGTAGTTATAGTTATAGAAATTTGTTATGTTAAAATTTTCTATAGTTAGTTTCTTTTAGAAATTTGTTATGTTAAAATTTTCTTATAGAAGTTAGTTAGTTTCTTCACAGAAGTTAGTAGTTATAGTTATAGAAGTTTGTTATGTTAAAATTTGTTATAGTTAGTTTCTTTTAGAAATTTGTTATGTTAAAATTTTCTTTTATTATGAAAATAGTTATAGTTAGTTTGATAAAACACTAAAGAGTTTGCTGTTGATGAATTGGACTGTTATGACATTAGCTTGAAATTAGAAGTTAGTAGGTTATATAGAAAAAAGAATAAATGGTGAATTAGTTATGGTATATGAAACCATCCAAGTTAAGTTCCTGTAACATAAATATATGGCCATAACCAATCACAACATTGCTATTATATAGTGACTAACTATATATATTGAGAAAGAGTACTTACTTTTGAGGCCACTATGTAGGTGTTTACCTCTAATTATTGCTTGTTTGTGATTACATGTTGCCACTTATCAAGTTATGACTCATAATTGGTCAATTAATGATATTTCATTTTATGATACGTGTACAGGGGGATCTTGGTAATTCTAACCTATCTGGACACTGTGTGGGTCTAGAAGTTGTTTACATCTCTAAAGGTAATTAGCTGTTCTCTCTCGCCACTGTAATTAGTAGTGTTTTGAATGAACTGATATGATGGAGTTACTAACTTATTGAATTTTCTATATATAGGGGTTACTTGTGATCAAAGTGTGAAAGTCGGATCGTTTCCCTACAGGTAAATATTTTTTATTTTTGTTTTTGTTTAGTTTAATTAGTATAACTATGGATAAGAAATGGATGTCTTCAAGTCGATTGTCGAAAGAGTACGAGAATGGGGTATCAGAATTCGTTAAGTTTGCTGTTGCGCACGCCAAAGACCCCAGTCGAATGAGATATCCTTGCTTGGGTTGTTGTTTTGGGAGTCGGGTTGACGCGGTTCAGTTGGCATCGCATTTAATGAGGAGTGGAATTGATAGAAGTTATACATGTTGGAATTTGCATGGTGAGAAAATTAACGGGAATGTTGAACCGGGGGATAATACGACCTATGCTTCAAACGACAATGGCACAGATACATACAATTCTGATCGAGTCGAAGAGATTGCAGAAGCACTTGAAGAAGATCTTAAGGATTGTCCCAAAATGTTTGAGAGGTTGGTAAGCGATGCAGAGAAACCGTTATATAATGGTAGCACCAAATTCACAAGATTGTCTGCGGTATTAAAGTTGTACAACTTAAAGGCGGACAATGTATACATTAGACATCGCTTTTTCAAAAACGCTGTCTAAAGGACCACTTTAGAGAGCGCTTTTTACGAAAAAAGTGCTGTCTAATGTATACTTTAGAGAGCGCTTTTTCATAAATAAAAAGCGCTGTCTTTACCTACGACAGCACAACCTTAGGCAGCGCTTTTAAGCGTTGTCTAAGGCCTAAAAAAGCGCTGTCTAATGTCTTGTTTGGCGTAGTGAAAAATGGGACATTAATCGTTAAAGATTGTGAAAATAATTTAAAAATTGATTTTATAGCTGAAACTTATTTTGAAAATGCAAATTTGGTTATTAAATAAAATATTAGATGTGGATATAATCAATTTTAAAATTCTTTTCATAATATCAAAGAGATTAATTAGAATATATTGGTCATTTATTTAGAATAATCTTTTTGACACATAATCATTAAAATTTAAAATAAAATAATATATTATAATTAAATCACGTTAATAACGGCTTTTTTTTTTACATTTTTTCTCTCATCTTCTATGCTAATTTGTCAAAAGAATTAATTTTAATTAAATATCAATATAAATTGGTGGTCATATATTCCCGATCGTACCTGATCAGAATTGGATCGGTGGCCAACTGCACGTCATGAGCTCCACTACTCCGGTGGTGATGAGACAGTGGGGGGTGTACCTGCAAGGTACTCCGATGCTAAAGTCAGGAACAGAGCAAGCAAGTACATAAAGGTAGTGAGAGTGAGAAATTAGAATACCTAACCCTCTAGTGAAAGAGGGTATTTATATTGTGCCCCCAGCACTGGGCCAACGGTCGTCTGCACTGGGTTGGGTCACTAGGCCCAATGCAGATAACTGCCAGGGCTTACGTGGCGTAGAGAAGACCAAAACGTGGTCTTCGGCCTGGAGTAACTGCCCTGTGATCTTCGGAAAGTGGGTTGACTTGCTCTTCCAGAGATGGGTAATGTCATACCCCAAATTTTACCCTTAGATTCTTTGATCTTTTATATATCATCTTAGGTCAATCATCCATGCATAGCTAACCGATTTATCAGACTTTGTTTGTTTGTTTTCATTTGTGAAATTAGACCCGCTGCAGAAGATTAAGGAGTCGTGAAGGTTGTGTGTGTGCTCATGGTGATTCTAGTCCCTTACAAGCCATGTTGAACTCATGTGAAGATAAAGGAAGGATATGCCCTCGTTCTTATGGTCCCTCAGTCAGTACAAGTTCATTATTCTTCAAGATTTCTCAGAGGTTTTCCTAAAGAGGATTAGGTTTTTTCAGTCCATTGGCTTTGAGCATATGGTCATTTGGAATTTGGTTGGAATTTTGTGGTGTGTATTGCTAGTGGCATTATTCCAAGTTGTTATGAAAATTCAAGTTTTGAAGATTTAAAGTGTGCCAAGGTTCAAGTACTTAAAGTTAAACACAATATTCAGACTTCCATTTTCAAATCCAAACCATGGTTCGCAAATTGGATTCTTTAGTTCTAGACTTTTTTGACAAAATCACAAGGTCCAAAGTCCATGTCAAGTTCAAGGTCTTCAAGGATGATTTTTCTTCGACAAAATATAAGTTTTAAGATTCAAAGCCTAAAAGTGGAAGATTTGGAAAGTTCAAACAGTCAAAATTTAAGTTCACGTTTTTGAATATCCAAAGTTTCATACAAGTTCAAAATGAAAGTTCACCTGTTAGGCTCAAATTAGTTCAAAAAATTCAAAGTGTACAATAGATGATACAAGATTCAAGATTTTTTTAGTGTGCAAAGTACAAAAGAAAGTTGTTACATCTAAAGATCATAGGTCTTGAAGGAGACTTACATGAAGAATTATACAATGACTAAAAGTTTAAAATTGTGAAAAGTTTATCATGCCAAGCCATATACACTCACAGGCCATTCAAAAATTACAACAAAAGTGATGAGATTTACAAGGTTAAAAGGAGTTGGTGGCAGCGATATTACAGGGTTGTGGATTTAATTGTTCTGCTTACTTTGCTTCTAGGATTATCAACATATGGAATGTTCTCAATTTGAAAAAAAGATAGCAAAGTGAGCATTCGTACAAATCTTTTAATGTGGTTGTTGTTGTAACACCCTTTTCCACCCCACAAATATATACGGCAAAATACACAAATTATCAGAGTAAAAATCACCTCAGAAGGGTGCTCATTTCTCAATAAAATTCAAATAAAACAATTGCTCCGTAAACAACGGGTTTTCCTCAAAATATTCAAAAGCCATCAAATTAGCAGCAGAACCACCATAACCACATTAATCCAAAATCAAAAGGGTTTCCAAATAAAACCATAATCATTAAAAAATAACAACAAAATAACAACTCAACATGGTTCGACTCAACGACCAAACCCAATGTTACAATATCAGAGCAAGACCCTCTACATCGACCAAAAGCAAAATAAACTCCAAAAGTCCTCGAAGGCATCCACAGCTAAGCCAGATCACCTGCACGTTACCCACGTGGAGTCAACATTCAAACAGGCAGGGTGAGTAACCACAATTCATTATAATCAATATAAAAATAGGATATGAATAAAATGGCGTCATTATCATATACAACATCATCAGGGTCATCACAGAGGAAAACATCAAAATCACGATATCATAAATCACATCAAAGCCAAATAAATGCAATGCACGATAAGACTCATGCATGTGGTACCAATCGTCACAGTCGATGGACACTAGGCCATCACCCTCCAAAGATCCCCGTCATTAGGATCGATTCTACACAAGAACTGGAGCACGTCAAAATTACCTCACATCCGCACAATGGGATTGAAGCCACCATAGACCGAAGTCTGAAATGCTATGAATGCATGATACATAACATCATTATCATCATCTTCAATAAAAGTCATTACGTGCATCATCATTCATCAAAATCTCATGTTAATCATATCATCATTTATTCATCAAATGTCATAAATCATCATGTCATAATCATCAATATACACATGGTAATACATCAGAATAATCACAGCTCAAAACATCAAGACAACACATGAATCATAAAACAAAATTCGCGAACAGCAGGCATTCGCTAGAATGTTCGCTATGCGAACTTGTTCGCTGGGGCATTCGCCTAGCGAGCTGCTAGCGAATCCCAAAACCCCATACAAAAACCAGAGAACCCCACTATGTCTCCTCTCGCTACCCCTATTCGCTTAGTGAAGTCACTCGCTGGGAGGTTCGCTTTGCGAACTGAAGCTCATACTCAGAATTTCACATTAGCATTTCAATCACACTCATCACGCATTCACTGCTCCATTCGCTTTACGAATCTGGGGCGAATGCTCGCTTTGCGAAGGATTCATTTGCTTTGCAAAGTCGCGATTTTTTGCAATCGCTGCTACGCATCAGTAGCATATCAAACCCAAAAACTCCTACGATTCCAGCCCCAATTACCCAAAAAACATCCCCAAAACATTCCTAAGGCATTAAGGCAACAAGGACACAAAACCTACGATTATTAGGCCGATTTATAACACCATCCTAAACCTCAAAATCACCTAAACCTTCCCAAATTCAAATACCTTCACAACTCCCATAAACCCTTTTTCCTTCAAGGTCAAAACAACATCAACAGAGGAATTAGCCTCAAAGGCCCACTTTTATCTGATTCAATTCAACCCTTAATAATCAATCCACAAAAATGCCCTAAACCATCAATTTACTCCTAAACCCACAAACTCACGTAAATCTCAAAAATCAGCTTTAAACACATCGGATTCTATATCGAAAACAATGAAAGGCAATACTCCCCATACATTAGATTGTTGATTCCGAGCTTTCTTTCTTGAGTTCTTGGAAACCTTCTCGAATCCTAAGCTTTTCCCTCTTTCCTCAGAGCTCTGGCATTTTCCCTTCTTTTCACGGTCTAACAAAATGAATCCTATTCCTCTCAAATTCTCCTTTTTGTTAAACCTAACCCTTGGGCTTCTAAAATGGGCTTTCCTAATATTATCCTCACTAACTCCTCCTTAAAAGTCCAATTTACCCTGAATCCTTCTAATATTATTTAAATAAATAATAATACAATATATTCTATATTCTATATTATTATTTAAATAAATAACCAAAACTCCACAAAAATACCAACATCAACACAAACCACCAAAATTCACAAAAATTCACGAATATTATATATAAATAAATTAAATAAATATTCTTACAGATTTGGGGTGTTACAACTCTCCTCCACTTAAAGGATTTTTGCCCTAAAAAATTACCTCAAGGAAATAGAGTCGGATACGACTCCCTCATCTGATCTTCACGTTTCCAAGTCCAACTTTCGCTAGCTGGTCAACCCCACAACACCTTTACCAAAGCTATGTCTTGACCCCGCAGTTGCTTCATCTCTCACCATCAATCCGCACAGGTAATGCTTCCACTGTCAGGTTATCCCTCACTTGTACATCATCCATCTGGATCACATTCGACGGATCCGAAATGTACTTCCTCAACTGGGACACATGGAACACGTCATGCAAATTCGAAAGTGACGGTGGTAAAGCAATTCGATAGGCTACCTCTCCTATCCTCTGCAAGATTTGATATGGACCAACAAAACATGGAGTGAACTTCCTAGACTCGACCCACACCAGTCACTGGCGCCACCCTCAAAAGCACGTGATCTCCCTCTTGGAATTCAAGTGTCTTCCTTCTTTTATCATGGTAGCTCTTCTGACGACTCTGCGACGCTCTCATCCTTTCTTGGATCATCTTAATCTTCTCGGTTGTCTCTTGCACAATCTCAGGTCCGAGTGCAACACTCTCGCCCGATTCATACCAACACAAAGGAGTCATACACCTTCTCCCATACAAAGCTTCATAGGGCGCCATTCCAATACTAGCATGAAAACTATTATTGTACGTAAACTCAATCAACGGTAAATGGCTATCCCAAAATCCTCCGTGATCCAATACACAAGCCCTCAGCAAATCCTCTAAGGATTGGATAGTCCTTTCTGTCTGACCGTCCGTCTGCGGATGATAGGCAGAACTCATCCTCAACTTAGTACCCAAAGCATCTTGCAAACTCTTCCAGAACCTAGATGTAAATCTCAGATCTCTATTTGACACAATAATCAAAGGTATCCCATGCAACTTCACAATCTCTTCGATGTACCTCTCGGTTAACTTCTGCATAGAAGGATTAATCTTCATTGGCAAGAAATGAGCCGATTTAGTTAATCTATCTACGATCACCCAAATTGAATCATTCCCTTTTGCCGTCCTCGGCAACCACGACACAAAATCCATGGAAATGCTATCCCATTACCATTCTGGAATATTCAACGGTTGCATCATACCTAAAGGCTTCTGATGCTCAATCTTTGACTTTTGACAAGTCAAGCATGCATAAACAAACTCCACAATATCCTTCTTCATACCTGGCCACCAAAACAACTTTTTCAAATCCTAGTACATCTTCGTAGCACCAGGATGAATACTCAACCTACTTCGGTGTCCTTCTTCTAAAATATTCTTCTTGATTTCTGGAACATCTGGAACACATACCCTATCTCGAAACCTCATCACACCATCCTCATCAATCCGGAATTCTCCTCCGTTATCTTGGTTAATCAAAGTCACCCGATCAACCAACTTTAAATCAGATTGATGTCCCACTCAAATTTCTTCCAGAATACCACTAGTCAACCTTAAAATTCCCAACTTCACACTGTCAGAGGTCTCTTCACACACCAAACTCAAATCTCGGAATTTCTCAATTAATTCTAATTCTTTCACCATAAGCATCGACATATGCAATGACTTTTTGCTTAATGCATCAACCACTACATTTGCTTTGCTCGGATGATAACTCAAATCAAAATCGAAATCCTTCAACAACTCTAACCACCGCCTCTGCCTTATATTCAATTCTTTATGATCAAATAAGTACTTCAGACTTTTATGATCACTGAACACTTCAAACTTAGAGCCAAATAGATAATGTCTCCAAATCTTCAACACAAACACCACATCGACCAACTCTAAGTCATGTGTAGGATAATTCCTCTCACGAACTCACAATTGTCTCGAAGCATAGGCAACAACTTGTCCATTCTGCATCAATACTCCACCAAGACCCATCTTCGACGCATCACAATACACCACAAAAGATTCGCTCGGATTAGGCAAAATCAACACTGGAGCGGTCGTCAACCTCTTCTTCAATTCCACAAAACTCTCTTCGCAAGCTACATCCTACACAAAAGCTTGACCCTTCCGAGTTAACTGAGTCAAAGGTAATTCCAACTTAGAAAAGCCTTCAATAAACTTGCGGTAGTAACCCGTCAATCCCAGAAAACTTCGTATCTCGGTAGCAGACTTCGGAGTCTCCCACTGTAACACATCATCAATTTTAGAGGGATCAACATCAATCCCGCCACTTGAAATCACATGGCCAAGAAAACTCACTTCCTTCAACCAAAACTCACACTTAGACAGCTTTGCATACAAATTCTTCTCCTTTAATACTTGCAACACAGTTCTCAAATGCTCAGCATGTTCTTCTTCAGATCTAGAATATATCAAGATATCATCGATAAACACCACCACAAACTTATCCAAATACTCATGAAAAATCTGATTCATGTACTCCATGAACACACTAGGTGCATTGGATACGCCAAATGGCATCACCGTGTATTCATAGTGACCATACCTTGTCCAAAAAGCCGTCTTCGGGATATCATCAGGCTTAACACGAATCTGATGATAACCAGACCTCAAATCAATCTTACTGAATACACAAGCGCCTACCAACTGATCCATCAAATTGTCAATTCTCGGGAGCGGATACTTATTCTTGATAGTCACTTTATTCAACTGACAATAATCAACATACAACCTCATACTTTCGTCATTCTTCTCCACTAACAACACAGGAGCACCTCACGGAGAAACACTTGGTCAAACAAACCTCTTCTCAAGCAACTCTTCCAACTATTTCTTAAATTCACTTAACTTAGAAGCTGACATCCGATAAGGAGCCATAAACACTAGAATCGTACCTGGTATTAAGTCCACTGCAAACTCTACTTCATGTTCTGGAAGCAAATCACTGATGTCATTCGAAAACACATCTGGAAAATCACATACAAAAGGCAAGTCGATACTCGCAGCTTCACGATCAATCTGCAATGATGCAAACATTGCAAACACCAGGGCTTCGTCTTCCATAAGTTCGTCTACTTGCTTAGCAGACAAGAACATCAACTCTCCAGTCTTATTATAACAGTTGATGTGAACATGGTTGAACTCTAACCAGTTCATTCCAAAGTGTCATACCCCAAATTTTGACCACTTAGATTCCCCATCATTGTGAAAATCATCATCACAATATGGAGGAACCATCATGCTTCATCAGTCTCCCCAAAGATGGGTGAGCATCCAATACAATCAAAATTAGGGTTTCAAGCCCTCTCTGAGTGCTTAGACAAAGGATCAATCAAGAAATGACATGATCTTCAACTTGTCTAATCTCTTAAACATCCACAATGGATCAAAAAGGACTCCCACTTCAAGGATTAAGCACAAGGCTGCTCCCTTCTAGGTGGATCAAGTCTCAAGATCGACAGTGTCACCAAATTAGGGTTTTGGTCGACCAGGGCCTCCAGATGGAAAATTTCACCTGGGCACAAGGCAATGATCCAAAACATGACCTAATATACTTCATGGAACCTCATGAACCCATGCATCAAGTCAATTTTGCCTCAGGGGATGCATTCATCAAAAATCAGGAATTAGGGTTTCTTGACCTAATTCACCCCTAAGTTGACTTTTGGGACAAACCATGAGCCAAGACCTCAAGACATGATTTGAGGGTCTCTAATATAACATATTGATCCATTTGGAACAATGGATTGATCCAAGAAGCTTGAGCAACAAGTCTCAATTTCATCTGCACCACAATTAGGGTTTTAAGGGAAAAGTCAACTGTAACTTTGACTTTTGACCAAGACATGCTCCCAAACCCTAATACATGATTGAGTATACCCTATGACACCCATGGAACATGTCCATCAAGTTTGATTTAGGTCAAGGACATGATTTCCTGAAGAATTGCACAGTTTGGAATTCATCTGATAAAAAGTCAACTGTGCACAAAAGTCAACTTTGACTTTTTGAGATTTTTCACCAAAATGGATTTTTAACCCTAAAATGATGTTAATGTATGATTTGAATCATCATTCATCAAGAAAAATCAAAGAAAGTGAGATAACTTGTAAAAGGGGTAACCATAAAACTTAGAAATTTTTCTAAGTTAAAAATAAAGTGGTAAGGGTACCAACTTTGGAGGACCATGACTCCTAAACCACAAGGCCAATTTTTTCCATCCAAAGCTTGATTTGTAGACCTCATTATCACCTACAAAAACTTCAACTACAAGTCATTCCAATTCATTAAGGATTTTGAGTTATGGAGTGATCAAAGTGGCTGAAAAGTGAAAATATCACTTTTTCCAACACTTAGTGAAATTTTCACTAAGTCAGATTCTGCCTCACTTTTTGCCAAATGTAGGGGGATTTTTCACTTGGAATCAAAAGAGATCAAAACCAAACTTGTTCAAACAGTTGTTATATATGTAAGAGCTTTCCAAAATGGCCAAGAACATTGCCAAATTCAACCTACTCCATGAGATACAACATTGCCAAGTTACCTTGCTGAAATCTGTCAAGGCAAGGCAGAATTTGCAACTTTGGTCGATTTGCCAAAATCAGCCAAATTCAATTGCTCCTATCCACTTGGACACCTCAGAGGATTGAATCTAAAGGGGACAATCACTGAGCCAAGCCTCCAAAGTCCATGGAACAAGAAATAGCATGTTGAACCTAGAATGGCCAAAATAGGGACAAGACTTCAAATTTGGAATGAGGCATTTAATGAAACCATCAAGGTGGCATGGACTGAGCCATTCTCATCTGAAATCAGTCAAGACTTATCCAAGACCAAGGGAACCAAAGCTCTGTGCCCTAACCTCTAGTCAATGGCTAGAGGAGACTTGGATTTTCATTTGCCAACATTGGCCAAACCTACTTACCAGCTACCATGCACTATTCCTTACAAAACAAACTTGCTCTACTATAAATAGAGCTCAATTGTGGTCAGTTTGAGTACACCAAAGCCATCTAACAGATGCTTTCCTCAAAATCTCTTCTTTCACTCCAATTTTGCCTTCTAAGGCAAGTCACTATCGGGTTTTGAGTTTGAGAGCTTTTCCAATCAAACCAATCACTCACACACCTCACATACATCACATATGAGCTGATCAAACACTTAGATTACTTCTGAAACATCAATTTCACAAAATCACCAGCTGGTTGCTTAAGGTTTTAACCAAAGTGCAGCTGAGGTACCACAAAATGATCCAGCCAATTTCAATCAAGTCCAACCATCCAAACACAATCCATAGGGTATAGGGAAGCTGTTCAGATCATCACCACTCATCTGTAACACCTCCAAATCAAAAATCACTTTGAACTTGCTGTCACGACTTGGAGGTAAGCACATACTTGGTCATCTCTCAATCTATGCATATTTCCTCGCACAATAATTTGGCCATATGTTCATAATCATGCATGGAATGTTTTCCCTCAATTAATTGCATTGTTTGAATCGTGTATCAAAAATCCTAGCCTTCATGCAGAAATTAGGGTTCTTGAGGTCTCTTCGTGATTTCATGTTGTATGTTTAATTTAAATGAAATTAATGGACATAGACATGATCGTGAGGTTGAGACGAGCATAATGATATGTGGATTGCATGATATGATTAAGTATTCAGTGAGATTGGATAGAAAATGCAAATCTGAGAATTCAAGAACACGCGCGTGTTCTTCAGCTTGTTCTTGGCGCCATTTTTAGAAATTCAAATATTTGAATTTTGTGATTTTGTTTAATTGATTCAAAAATTAATTTCTCTCTGAGTTTTAATGATTTTGAGTTGATTCTTTTTTTAATAATTCACAAAAATGTTAAAATATTTTATTTTATCAAAAAATCCCAAAAATATTATTTATTTCATATAATTGATATTTTTGCAAAGAATTAATATTTTGATTGTTTTTGGCATTTTAATTATTTTTTCTACATTGATTTTGCAACTTTTAATGCTTTCTAATTATTTTGTAGGTGAATACTTAATTTTTGAAGAATTAATCCAAGATCACAATTTGTTTTCCATGTGTTAAACAATTTTTGATCATTTTAATTGAATTTTTATTCAATTAAATACATTTTGAAAACAAATTAGGGTTTTGGATTAATTCAACCCTCATAAATCATTTTCAAAACTCTTTGGGCCTCTTGAGAGAGTGTAAGACCCATCCCCCCTTGTACAAAAACTTTTTGGGCCTCACTCATTGTATAAGTCCCTCTGTACAAGTAAACGGCGCGATCGTCGCCCGTTTAAAAATAAAAATCATTTGGGCCTCTCTTTGAGCTATAAGACCCATTCAAAACACTTTGGGCCTCTATTAGAGTGTAAGACCCAATCCCCCTTTTAACCAAAACATTTTGGGCCTCACTTATTGTATAAGTCCCTCTGCGTTAAAAGAAAACCTCTGCGCGATCGCCATTTTTAAACGAAAAATCATTTGGGCCTACCCTCGTGTTATAAGCCCCTCTCTTTTCTTTAAACCTTTTTTGGGCCTCTTGAGAGAGTGTAAGACCCATCCCTTTGTACAGAAAACCTTTTTAGGCCCCAGTCACTTGTATAAGTCCCGATGTACAAAGTCAAACAGTGCGCTCACTGATAAAACCCTGGGCCTCTCCTTGAGCTGTAAGCCCTAAATCTTTCTTTTTCAAAGCACTTTCTCCTTTGATTTTGAATATACTGTTGTTTTCAATCTTTCTTTGTTGAACAACTAACCAAACAGCATGGAAGCACTCCAACCGAGTAAGTGGTTATCGCTTTCATTTACTGCTTTCATATTATACCTCCTAGAGGTATAGGAACAGAACTTAGTAATCTTCATAGAACAGTCCTTTCATAGAGTCTACTACTGTTTCCCAAAGCATAGTACCAAAGATAAAACTCTAGACTTGGACAGTCTAATCTCCTTGAGTCTCAAAAGACATTCTCAAGTGACCCCTTCGTTAAATAGGAAGGAAACCCGCAGACTCGGACAGTCTCAATACCCTTTGGATTTCCCGTTTCCTCAAAGAGAAGGAAATATCCCTGATCCTCAAATCAAATCCCTGAGTACAGTGTTGCTCATATAAGAACTGATTTTCTCTTTTAAAATCAGTATATTGGATCTGTCACTCAACTGAAACAAACCTTTAGCCTCCATCTCGGGCTTCGTACGAGATACAAAAACACTCTCTTGTTGAGTATCAAAGACTCTCTTGTTGAGTCAAACTTTTAGCCTCTATCTCGGGCTTCGTACGACACACAAAGACTCCCTCGTAGAGTCAAACAAACAATAGCCTCTATCTCGGGCTTCGTACGAGACACAAAGACTCTATCGTCGGGTCAAAAACTTTTAGCCTCTCTCTCGGGCTTTGTATGAGACACAAAATAGCCTCCTCTTAGGCTTTGTATAATGATTTTCCTAGCGGAAATTAGCCTCCTCTTAGGCTTTTGTATAAGAAAACCACTGGTTGATCCAATCAACCTTTTAGCATCAAAGCTGTGCCTCGTTCACAGTACACAAACATCAACAACTCCTTTCCTTTCATCTAATCGCTGTAAGCGGCAAGCCTCTGGATCATCTATATCCACGCCACTGTCCCTCTTTTAGCATGAGAAATTCCTAAGGAAAGATGGCATTGCTCTACACTGAGTTAAAGTCTTCTCCTTCAGGTTAAAACCCTTTCTTAGGAAATTATGGCATTGCTCGGATCCGCGTATCCCAGTTAAAGTAATTCTCCTTCTCCCTTCTTTAGAGATGACAAATTCTCTCTAAAGTCGAGGTCTTTCAGCTTCACGTCTTGGACTTTGAACAAGACACAAATAGACCTTTCAGCTTCACATCTTGGGCTTTGAACAAGATACAAACAACCTTTTTGCTTCACGTCTTGGGCTTTGAACAAGACACCAAAAACAACCATTTCCTCCCATAGAATAGGAGGAACTACGAACGCTCTGATTTCCCTGTTTTGGTAAATGGGAATACGTAGGCATAAGATCGAAAGAAAAGATCTTAGCGAGCGCAATCAACAAAAAACCCAAATCCCATATCTCCATCAATCAAAAGCAGTATTTCAAAAGCATCAGTCCTAACATCCTAATCCTTGTTCCCCGCCAGAAACCTTCTGCCTAGGTAAAAAGAAAGAAAACAGTATTGGCGAAAATACAAATAACCAGTACAAGGCCCCCCCACATTGATAGCATCCGTAACCTAACAGACCGCTGTTTAAACTCAATATGCAAGCAGGGTTAATTGGAGACATCTATTTCCCTTCCTCATTCAGCTCACAATAGGATAAAAAATGAATCGACCTGTAGTCAAAGCTCAAACCGCAGAGAGCGACCAACGCTTAAGAACCGCGTCCAAAATCACTCGCTACAGAAAAAGTGGCGCCCACCGTGGGGCCGGGTCTTTCTAAAACATTTTTTTTCCTTTTTTCTCTTCACTTGTGTGAATACCACAGATTGGGGCTTCCGCCGGGGAACCCATTTTCTGTCAGGAACTTAGGATCCTTAGCTTCATTAGGTCTAGGATGTTTAAGACAAATATATATATACTGCTTTTCCTAATTGCTATACATGTTTATTTTTCTGCTAATGGGAATGCATGTGATGTCGCATGTGGTGAGAATGAGTATACACCTAGAAAAGCCAACCCTTTTGTAGTGCGGAAGCTATCGGAAATAGCTGTTACGCGATACTACCCTCATTTGAGGCTGGTGATCTATTCTCGGTGAATAGCACTTACTCTAAGATTGCACACAACTCGCTGGCGATCCGCTTGTTGTTTTGCTTTCCTGGGAGGAGCTGATGATAATGAGTATAGGTACAAAAATCACCTTAGTAAACCTTTGGGGATGGGTAGAGCCTTGACTTCATGACAACGACCCTCTGACCCCATGTTTTTTCTATGTTTTTGTGTGCTGCATTCATGCATCCATTTAATAAAACATTAAAACATTAAAAAAACTTTCTCTTCTAGTCTCTCTGTTTTTCAAATTAAACTAAGACAGTGATTGCAAATATCAGAGAAAAAGATTACGCTAATGGATTTCGGTAGAAGGAGAACTCGCCAGTATACCTTCAAGGTTCCAAAACTAGGGGATTTGAGAAGGTTAGCAAGGATGATCGTTAACCCAGAGGCTTTTAGAGCCAAGCACAGTGGTTTTCTACCACTGTTAAGAGTCCATGTGATTGAGGGGATAATGGACGCGCTCATTCAGTTCTACGATCCGGTTTATCACTGTTTCACATTCCCGGATTACCAGCTATCACCAACGCTGGAGGAGTATTCTCATCTGGCTGATTTACATATCACTGATCGAGCTCCATTTTCTGGACTGGAAGAAATTCCAAAGAATCAGACTATTGCAAGAGCAATTCATTTGGACGAGTCTGAGGTTAAGACTCACATGATTACTAAGGGTGGCATCCAAGGTTTGCCAGCCCAGTTCTTGACAAAAAAGGCTCTATACTTCGCTAGTATAGGGAACGGGACTACTTTTGAAAGCATCTTTGTCTTGCTCACCTACGGATTATTTTTGTTTCCCAACATCAATAACTTCGTCGATATCAACGCTATTAAGGTTTTTCTCATTGGAAACTCTGTGCCGACTTTGCTCGCAGATGCGTATCATTCTGTACACTTGGGAAATTTGTACAACGGAGGGGAGATCACATGCTGTGTACCTTTGCTCTACAAATGGTTTATCTCTCACTTGCCCAAGTCTGCTGCTTTTTGGGATTGCAAGAGTGTCTTACGTTGGTCGCAGAAGATCATGTCTCTCACCAATTCCGATATAGATTAGTGTAATAGGATTTATGAGGGAATCAGAATCATTGACCGTTGTGGAAACTTCCCCAGCGTACCCCTCATAGGAACTAAAGGAGGAATCAACTATCATCCGATATTGGTTCTTCGTCAATTTGGATACCCGATGAGACACATCCCACTGGGTGTTCATCTGGAAGGTCTTTTCTTCAAAGAAGGAGAAAATGACAGAGCACTAAAGATGGAAATAGTGCAAGCTTGGAAACAGGTTCATAAGAAAGGACGAGAGTCTTTGGGAAAACCGGACTGTGTCTCGGTGGAGCCTTATCTCCATTGGGTACAAACTAGAGCTCTCAAGCTAAAAATGCCTTATCCTCGTTACGGAATTCTTCCACCGAGGGAAACTGTCATGTACTTCATGACGGAAACTGAAAAGCTTCAGGTTACTCTCAACAAAGTTCAAAAGGAAAGAAGGTCTTGGAAGAACAAGTACCGCACCCTCAACGTAGAGTGTATCCAAATACAACAACTACTAAAAGAGAAAGATGCTCTGATTGAAATTTTGGAGCAGCATGCTGTAGAGAATCAAGATGACCAAAGGAATTTGCTCACTCCTTTCACTTGGCAAAGGAATGACAACCCGACAACGGCCCAAGCGCCCCGGTCAAAGAAAAGGAAGATACCAGAATCAGCACCCGGTTTCTCCTCAGAGAGGACTCGGGACCCATTAGTTTAGGTTTCTGTATTTCCATTTCTGTAATCCTTTGAATTTCAATAAAAAGGGGTTTCCCCACTGTTTGATATTTGCAATCTAATTGTCGAAGTTTATTTTGATTAAACAAAAAAAACAACAATTAATATAATCATTGCATTCATCATTCTCACATCGCGTATTCTTCTTCCCTACGAATCTCACGTTTGTGTCTCAATTCTAGAGTCAAACTGTCTCATTCGTATAATACTCGGGCCAATCGTCAGAAAAAGATGGATGATCTTGAGGAAGAAAACAGAGAGTTGAAAGAAGAGATCGACGCTCTGAGAGAGGATATGAGAAAGCTTCGTAACGACATGCAAGCCATGGCAGAAGCTCAGCTACAAAGAACTGTGATCTCAGAGATCACCTCAACGCCCATCATAGGAAAGTATGATCCTAGGTATCAGATGCCGAAAGATCGTCCTTGGGGCATGCCTGTTAACTATATCCCGGAAGGATATGTTCCGCCGATCACTGAAGATCAGGGAATCGCAACAGAAGCCGCTGGGCCTGAAGGTTACAAACTTCGGGAAAGCGACGATGCCAGGGGCATACTGAAGACTCCTGAAGGTTACAAACTTCGGGAAGCGCCAAGACTTACTGCCGTAGTCACGGTACCACCCCCTGTGGTGCACATTATCCCGGAAGGGCAGATTCCATAGACACCTTCTGGTAAGAAGGAAATTATGTTTGACAGAATGGAGGAATTCCAGGAACAGTTCTTGGAAATGCAGAAGGAACTGCAAGCCATTCGCGGTCAGGATCTATTTGGAAAAGATGCCGCAGACCTCTGCTTGGTCCCAAATGTGAAAGTCCCGCACAAGTTCCAAGTGCCCGACTTTGAAAAATACAAGGGTAACTCTTGCCCTCAGAGCCATCTGGTGATGTACGCTCGGCGGATGTTAGCTCAGACGGAGAATCAGGACCTGCTGATTCACTACTTCCAGGATAGTTTAACCGGCGCCGCACTCAAATGGTACATGGGTTTAAACCGTACTACGATCAGTACATTCAGAGATCTTGGTACTGCCTTCGTCCAACAATACAAGTACAATTTGGACATGGCACCCGACAGAGATAAACTCAGATCAATGTCGCAAAAGGAAAAGGAAACCTTTAAGGAGTATGCTCAAAGGTGGCGTGAAATTGCCGCTCAAATTTGTCCACCTCTTGAGGAAAAAGAGATGACAAAAATCTTCTTAAAGACCTTAAGCTCATTTTACTATGATCGAATGATTACCAGTGCACCCAGTGATTTCACCGAAATGGTCGGCATGGGTGTACGTCTTGAGGAAGCCGTCCGAGAAGGACGTTTGGTAAAAGACACTGGATCAACGAGCGGAACTAAAATATACGGTAGTGCTCTCCCTAAGAAAAAAGAGCAAGATATTGGGAATATCTCTCTTGGAAAGCAAAGGCGACGTTATCAGCCAGTAGCAGCTGTTACTCCTGCTATCGGCCCCGCGCCTGTTCCTATGTATCAACCTCAGGTTGTGCAGAGCCAACCTGACCAACAAAGGACACAACAGCCTCTTCAGCAGGCTCGTCCTCCATATAACAACAACCGTACAATACGGCCACCAGGATTTGATCCTATACCCGTAACGTACGCAGAGCTGTTTCCGTTACTGCTGGCTAAGGGGCACATTCAGACTAAGTCTCCCCTTTCAGTTCCGGAAAATCCGCCTTTTTGGTTTAAAGCGGATCAAACATGCCCTTATCATCAAGGAGATTCAGGGCATAACATTAAGACTTGTCTCAATTTCAAATCCGACGTGCAAAAGCTTGTTAGGAGCGGACTCTTATCTTTCAAAGATACGAATCCTAATGTTCTTACGAACTCGCTGCCTCAACACGAGAAAGCTGCAGTCAATCTGATTGAGAAAGAGACTAACAATGTCTATCAAATTCACGATGTACTCTTATTGGGGACCAATCTGGTCAAGATGCATTGTAGACAGAGTGGATATGGCCATGTGCCTCCTCATAATTATCACCAGTGTGATATCTGCTCTAAAGACAACCAGGGATGTTCTGTAGTGCAAGCAGCTCTACAGGAACAAATGGATCTTGGATGGATCCAAGAGCACCGAGTTCGTGGAGTTAACATGGTTTACACGAATTCCAACGTCATTCAAAGCCACGACATTCGTGCGATGAATGTCAACTTGGTGGCGATGCACTCAAGGCAAAGCCAGTATCATAATCTGCCGCGGCACGATTACAGTTCCTGTCTGATTTGCTCGGTAAACAAACAGGGATGCTCTTTCATACAAGAGGCCCTCCAGCGTCAGATGGATCTTGGATGGATCCAAGACTACCATGATAGGAACTCCTATTAAATCAACATGGTTCAGATCTTCGACATCCGCGTAATGGATACCAACCTGGTAGAGTTACATGCTGAGCAGGTCTGACTTGGATTCTTAATATCACATGAATATCAAAATTGTAAAGCGGGTTGCGAAAACGATCGAGGTTGTACCCTTGTCCAGGAGGCACTTCAGCACTTGTTAAATCACCGGTGGATGCCAATCTATATGGACGAAGATACTCAGCAGATTAGTATCAATAATAGGAATCCTACTCATCGTCAAAGTCAGGATGTCCGATCAATGGAAGATAACCTAGTGAGGTTACGTTGTATTCAAAGTGGGCGTGGCCAGGTGCCACCACACAACTATGACAGTTGTAGCGTCTGTTCGGAAAGTAACCAAGGGTATTACCTTGTGAGAGCAGCTCTTCAGGGTCAGGTCGATCATGGAGAAATTCGTCCATATCCAGGTTCAGGACCCATCATTTGGTCGCCGAACTACCTTGTCGAGCAAGTTGAGGATGTTGTCACGATCTCTGGTCATCACAGGACCAGGGATGTTTTTGCCATCATCCCTTTACTTGACGAATCTAAAGTTCCCAACCAGGAACGGATCGAGGTTACTTATGATGGTCAGAAAAATCAGAAGGTTCCCATAGTCATTTATCTACCGGGGCCACTACCGTATGAATCAGCTAAGGCAATCCCTTACAAATACGGTGCAACAATAATAGAGAATGGAAAGGAAATTCCATTACCCTCCGTCGTGAATATTGCAGACATCAGTCGTGTAACACGGAGCGGTCGAATTTTCAACCGAGGGGTTGGAGAATCCAACAAAGAAAAGGAACTTCAGGCAGAAATTCCTGATCCACCAGTCGGTCAATATAGTAATCCCGACTTTTCAAAAGACAAAGATGAGATGCTAAAGCTCATCCAAAGGAGTGAATATAACATTGTTGATCAACTGTTACAGACTCCTTCAAAGATCTCAGTATTGTCACTGTTACTCAGTTCAGAAGCACACAGAGAGGCTCTACAGAAAGTCTTGGAGCAAGCCTTTGTGGAACAGGATGTAACAATCAGACAATTCGATAGCATTGTCTCTAACATCACTTCCTGCAACAATTCGGGATTTAGTGATGAGGAATTACCCGAAGAGGGTCGTCGTCATAACATGGCGCTCAACATTGCAGTCAACTGCCAGGACGATGCTTTAGCCAACGTACTGGTAGACACAAGGTCAGCCCTGAATGTTATGCCGAAATCCACTTTGATGCAATTATCATTTAAGGGCCCTCCGATAAGAGTCAGCGAGGTCATCGTCAAAGCATTCGACGGATCTAGAAAAACAGTTATCGGCGAAGTTGATCTTCCCATAACTATTGGTCCTCACACTTTCCAGGTCATGGACATCCGGGCAACATACAGTTATTTATTAGGAAGACCTTGGATACATCAGGCTGGAGCGGTTACTTCAACCCTCCACCAAAAGCTAAAGTTCGTCAAGAACGATCAACTTATCACGGTTTGTGGGGAACAAGCCTTGCTTGTGAGTAACCTATCATCATCTACTTGTGTGGAACCCGAGGAGGTTATTGGAACTCAGTTCCAAGCACTATCGGTGAGCAAGAACGATCAGTTCAAAGAAGGAACTCTAATTTCTTCATACAAAGATGCTATCAAAGCGGTCGAGAGTACCGATACAAAAGGATGGGGACAGCTTGTCATTCCCACTGACAATAAAATAAAGAAGGGTCTTGGTTTTTCTGCAACCTGTACCCAGACAGCTACCAACGATGAAAGTCTTCATCCCCTTCAAAACTTCTTCCACAGTGGAGGTTTTCTTCACCCAGTGTCTCAAGCAGTGCATGCTATCAAGGAGGAAGACCCCTCTGACACAGATGAAGAATGGAAGTCCTACCTTAACAAGGACGGCTATATGTCTCAGGAAGAGGTGCCTATGCCTTTTTGCTTTCCTACAGAAAGTCCGAGATTTATACCAAGGTCAGATGTCGAAATGATCTACGGAGATTGTGATCCGGAAGGATGTCGTGCTCCGCCAAATTCATTAGAGGAAGACACTCTGATGAAAGACAACTTTGATCACAATTACTATGGCCTGATGGATGGTCTGCCAATGTGGCAGCCTTACCCAGGAAACTTGGGGCAAGAAAGTCAGCCGAGTAATGAAACTCAGCTGAGCGTCATTGAACAGAATACCTGTGTCCCCGCCATGTCATGGGATCAACACTCAGGTCATTCAGAAACTACTCAACATGAAGATGAATTCGCAACGTTTGCAGGACTAGAATTCATCAACTATGCTTTTCCTGAGGTCAACGTTATCGAGAGGGATGACTTCTCTAGTTCCAAAGAAGTTTGGGACACTCTGGGACAACCAAGTGGAAAATATGACTTTATGGTCAAGTACACTGCTCCCGAAAGCTCTCGTATCAGGCTCGAAGATATCCAGTCAACTGGATGGGGAGATACAGCTGAGAGCACCAATGCTATGCAAAATGCAACAGAGGAATCCTCCTACGACAATTCTGCTTGGGAGACAGATTCCAACGATCCTACTCCACCAGAAATCAGCGTCATTTCTGAAGACAAATCAAGGAAGGTGCCAGAATTTGTGATTCACCGAGGAGTTCACCGCCAATGGGTTGCTGTCGAGGTTCCGAAGGTCGTTCATCAGTCAAAGTAATTGCCATCTTTAACCTTTCACCCTGCCCAGGTGAAACGGATGTTTTGATAGGGCTCGTTTTCTGTAAATTTCCCTCTTCGCTTTGCCCAAAGCGACAGAGTTTTGTTTTATAGGGCTGTAGTTTCAAGATTCGACTTGTTCATTAATAAAATAACGTCGTTCTGTAATTTCCGCATTAATTGTTGTTTTCTCTTTTTGCTTTTTCAGAAAATGGTAATCCTAAAAAACATTCAATGATAAAAACAAGCAGTAAAATAAATACACTGCACACACTTGCATTTTCTCTATCTCTTCTAAACACGAATCATCACGTCATGCAGATTGCTTGTTTTAAACCCCATTGAAACATACGATCCGATGCCTTCTCCCAACTTTGAGTTCCCGGTATTCGAGGCTGAAGAAGAAGTTGACAACGAAATTCCAGAAGAGATCTCCCGACTACTCAGACAAGAGGAAAGGTCCATTGAACCTCACAAAGAACAGTTGGAAACGGTAAACTTGGGTTCAGAGAAAGAGAGAAAAGAAATCAGGATCGGAGCACTGCTCAGTCCAACTGCCAGAGAGGGTTTGATAAAGCTTCTCAAAGAATTTCCCGATGTATTCGCTTGGTCCTATCAGGATATGCCAGGGTTGGATACCAGCATCGTGGAACATCACTTACCATTAAGATCGGAATGTCCGCCAGTAAAGCAAAAGTTGAGACGGACTCACCCAGACATGACCATCAAAATCAAAGAGGAGGTACAGAAACATATCGACGCGGGTTTCCTCGCTACATCTGAATATCCTCAATGGTTAGCCAACATCGTACCCGTTCCCAAAAAGGACGGAAAGGTCATAATGTGTGTTGATTACAGAGATCTAAACAAGGCAAGTCCAAAGGACGACTTTCCTTTACCACACATTGACATGCTGGTTGACAGCACAACAAAGTTCAAAGTATTCTCCTTCATGGATGGATTCTCGGGCTATAACCAGATCAAAATGGTGCCGAAAGACATGGAGAAAACTTCGTTCATTACCCCATGGGGTACCTTTTGTTACAAGGTAATGCCGTTCGGTTTGAAGAATGCCAGGGCAACCTATCAAAGGGCCATGACTACTCTGTTTCATGACATGATACACAAAGAAATCGAGGTATATGTCGATGATTTGATTGTAAAATAAAAAACAGAGAGTGAGCAGGTTGAACATCTGTCAAAATTGTTCGAACGTCTAAGAAAATTCAAGCTCCGCTTGAATCCTAACAAGTGCACCTTCGGTGTCCGTTCGGGGAAATTACTAGGGTTCATCGTCAGCCAAAAAGGAATTGAAGTTGATCCTGACAAGGTCAAGGCCATTCAAGAAATGCCTTCTCCGAAAACTGAAAAACAAGTCAGAGGATTCCTGGGACGTTTGAACTACATATCCATATTCATATTCCTTATGACCGCGACATGTGCGCCGATTTTCAAATTACTCAAAAAGAACCAGGATTGCGTTTGGTCAGAAGATTGCCAAACTGCCTTCGACAGTATCAAGGAATATCTGTTGAATCCTCCGATTCTATCACCTCCAGTGGAAGGAAGACCATTGATCATTTACCTCACAGTCCTTGAGGACTCAATGGGATGTGTACTTGGCCAACAAGACGAAACTAAACGGAAAGAGTCTGCCATTTACTATCTAAGCAAGAAATTCACCGACTGCGAGACTCGGTACACAATGCTTGAAAAGACTTGCTGCGCTTTGGCTTGGGCAGCCAAACGTCTTCGCCAGTACATGATTCGTCATACTACTTGGTTGGTCTCCGAAATGGATCTAATCAAGTACGTTTTCGAAAAACCTGCTCTCACGGGAAGGATTGCCCGTTGGCAGATGTTACTATCAGAATATGACATAGAGTACCATGCTCAGAAAGCCGTTAAAGGAAGTATTTTAGACGATCATTTGGCTCATCAACCGATTGACGATCAAGAATCAATCGGGTTTGACTTCCCAGACGAAGATGTCATGTATCTAAAGATGAAAGATTGCGATGAACCGCTACCCAGTGAAGGGCCAGAACCAGGTTCCCAGTGGGGACTTATCTTTGACGAAGCAGACAATCATTATGGAAACGGAATTGGGGTAATCATTGTTACCCCTCAGGGTTCCCACATTCCTTTCACCGCTAGACTTACGTTCAAATGTACGAACAACGAGGCCGAATACGAAGCATGTATCATGGGTCTCGAAGAAGCGATTGATTTAAGGATAAAAAACTTGGACGTATACGGCGATTCAGCCTTGGTTATCAATCAGATAACAGGAGATTGGAACACATACCAATCAGGATTGATTCCTTACAAAGACTATGCAAGGAGGTTGTTACCCTTCTTCAACAGAGTTGACTTTCATCACATGCCTCGTGATGAGAATCACATGGCTGATGCATTAGCCACTCTCTCTTCCATGATTAGTGTAGGTCGATGGAATGACATACCTAAGATCGACATCATGCGCCTTGAACGGCCCGCTTACATCTTCGCGATTGAAGCAGTCATAGACGACAGACCTTGGTATCACGACATCAAATGCTTCCTTCAGAAACAAGGGTACCCATCTGGGGCACTCAGAAAAGACAGGAAAACCCTCAGAAGATTGGCTGGAAACTTCTTCCTGAGCGTTGACACTCTTTATAAGAGAAATTTTGACATGGTCTTGCTCCGATGCGTCGACAGACCAGAAGCAGACATGCTCATGAAAGAAATTCATGAAGGATCCTTTGGCACTCATGCCAACGGACACACAATGGCGAGAAAAATTCTCAGGGCCGTGTATTATTGGTTGACCATGGAATCCGACTGCTACAAGTACATGAGGAGGTGTCACAAGTGTCAGATATACTCCGACAAAATTCATGTACCGCCATCACATCTCAAAGTTCTTTCTTCCCCGTGGCCTTTTTCCATATGGGGAATCGACATGATTGGTATGATTGAGCCCAAGGCTTCAAACGGACATCGGTTCATCCTGGTAGCCATTGATTATTTCACCAAGTGGGTCGAAGCAGCGTCATTCGCCAATGTAACCCGACAAGTGGTGGTCCGATTTATCAAAAACAATATCATCTGCCGTTATGGTGTTCCAAGCGAGATCATTACTGATAATGGATCTAACTTGAAAAATAAGATGATGAAAGAGTTGTGTGCAGAGTTCAAGATCGAACACCATAACTTATCTCCCTACCGACCCAAGATGAACGGAGCGGTAGAAGCGGCTAACAAGAACATCAAGAAGATTGTTCAAAAGATGGTTGTAACCTATAAAGATTGGCACGAAATGCTACCCTTTGCTCTTCACGGTTATCGAACATCTATCTGCACTTCAACAGGGGCAACCCCTTTCTCTCTAGTATATGGCATGGAAGCAGTGCTCCCCATAGAAGTAGAGATCCCATCAATCCGGGTATTGATGGAAGCTCAGCTCACCGAAGCTGAATGGTGTCAAAGTCGACACGACGAACTGAACCTGATCGAAGAAAAGAAAATCACGACACTATGCCACGGTCAGTTATATCAACAGAGAATGAAAAGGGCGTTCGACAAAAAGGTCCGACCTCGTATTTTCAGAAAAGGAGACCTCGTGCTCAAGAAGATACAATCATTTCTCACTGACTCTCGGGGCAAATGGACCCCAAATTATGATGGCCCCTATGTGGTCACGAAAACTTTCTCGGGCGGCGCCTTGAGACTTGCAACCATGGACGGAGAGGAATTTGCCTACCCCACGAATGTTGATGTAGTCAAGAAATACTTCGCCTAAAAAAAAACGTCTTGGTGGATTAAAAACCCGAAAGGGCGGTCCAGGCAAAAGTTAGAGACATGAAAAAAAATCATCCCGATGGATTGGAAATCTCATAGTACAATCCAGGCAAAAGTTAGGGATAATGGCAAGTAACTATGTTCAACAGAGGCAAGTCCCTCAGCAGCAGTTGCATCATCTATCAGAGGAAATCTCCAGTCAAAGGTCATCTTCGACGGAAGCTCAGGATGTCCCGAACTCAAAGTTGGTAGAAGGATAGTGGTCGTTATGTTTCAACGTAGCCCTTTTCCCTGTAAATTACCATTTTCTAACTTTGTATATACTCTTTGGAATCACGCGTTTGGCTGATCTCCATCTTATCAATAAAATTTGAGCCCTTGTGCTTTAATTTGTAATTCTTTACTTGTTTTAGCTTTACAGAACGACGTTGTTTAAACTTAATCAACGATTCTTGAAACGAAACAAAAATAAATTTACTTGTTAAAACTTTTTCTGCTTTTAAATTAAAGATGGCATTTCTTTTGACTGTTGAACATCAGAAGAACATCGATCGCTTCTCTCGAAGTAAGCGGACTTCAAAGTGCAGAATCAAAGTACTCCTTCTAAGCCAGTATGCCTGAATGAAGGGATCAACTGTGTCAGAGACCTTGTTTCGTCTGACACGCCTCGGCCGAGTTCTCATCTCCTAAGCCCGATCAACATAGCTCCCAACGGGACTATCTCTCCTAAGCAAGGTGGAATTGCTATTTTGAATCAACGGTACTTCTTCGCCCCGCGATGGTCGAGTATCCAATTGTGTTCATCCATTAGTCTGTATGTCGCGTCTATTTTGTCAGCACATACATACATACATCATGCATTTTTTATTTGCATTCACATTTCGTATTGCATCACTATCACTCTAGTCGGTCTTGTCCCCTAGTGGTAGAAGTCCTCTCAATCGAGTTGTCAGTTCTTGCCTCGTCAGGAAATACTGTGTCTGAACAACCTCGCTTCCGGTTTAATTCTGGAAAGAAGTTGGTCCTTGACCACTTTGATAACTTGAACCTCTGAAAAGCCAGAGAAAACTTTCAATAAACATCACTCTTCGCCATTGAAGATGATATCCTTGCTTTCCCGGATTAAGGAAAATCCACAGAGAAAGCCCCGTGATCAGAGATTCGGCAGCACACCAGTTTTGCTCCGAAAAACCACTGATGAGAAGGTCATTGGCACCTGAAAATTGGATCCCATCATATGGTGTTTCTCCGGGAAGATCCCGAGAAAAGTATGATGAAAGATCCCAAATGAAAACAGTCTCTCAAGAGACTCGCTTTCCCCAGTAGAAACAAATGGCGTCTCCAACGGAGAAGTTTGTACAACTCTACAACTCAGACGACTGGGGTCCCCAGCAAGTCTGACAACAAAACATTTTCTACTCAAATGGCGTCTCCCTAGGAAAATTCGGCGAGAAGTTTGAAGGAAAACCGCTACACATAGCGTCCCTTGTAAATAAAGTTTATTGACAAAAGAAACTAAGACCAGTTCCTTGGTAGGAAACCAGGATCGAGGGGAAGTTCATTTCAGAGACTGAGACCAGTTCTTGGTAGGAAACCAGGATCGAGGGGAAGTTTATTTCAAAAGAGACTGAGACTAGTTCCTTGGTAGGAAACCAGGATCGAGGGGAAGTTTACCTTTTCTAAGCATCATTGCTTAGCTAAAGAAGATGAATGCGTAAGCTACCATTCATAACCACCATCAAAATTTCGGGTATTCCGATATTTAATCCTCTTGCACCCTGAATGCCCGAATCCCTTCGTCATTCACACCTTCGGGTCCAAGAAGATTAAATAGGGGCATCTGTCATACCCCAAATTTTGACCACTTAGATCCCCATCATTGTGAAAATCATCATCACAATATGGATGAACCATCATGCTTCATCAGTCTCCCCAAAGATGGGTGAGCATCCAATACAATCAAAATTAGGGTTTCAAGCCCTCTCTGAGTGCTTAGACAAAGGATCAATCAAGAAATGACATGATCTTCAACTTGTCTAATCTCTTAAACATCCAAAATGGAACAAAAAGGACTCCCACTTCAAGGATTAAGCACAAGGCTGCTCCCTTCTAGGTGGATCAAGTCTCAAGATCGACAGTGTCACCAAATTAGGGTTTTGGTCGACCAGGGCCTCCAGATGGAAATTTTCATCTGGGCACAAGGCAATGATCCAAAACATGACCTAATATACTTCATGGAACCTCATGAACCCATGCATCAAGTCAATTTTGCCTCAGGGGATGCATTCATCAAAAATCAGGAATTAGGGTTTCTTGACCTAATTCACCCCTAAGTTGACTTTTGGGACAAACAATGAGCTAAGACCTCAAGACATGATTTGAGGGTCTCTAATATACCATATTGATCCATTTGGAATAATGGATTGATCTAAGAAGCTTGAGCAACAAGTCTCAATTTCATCTGCACCACAATTAGGGTTTTAAGGGAAAAGTCAACTGTAACATTGACTTTTGACCAAGACATGCTCCCAAACCCTAATACATGATTGAGTATACCCTATGACACCCATGGAACATGTCCATCAAGTTTGATTTAGGTCAAGGACATGATTTCCTGAAGAATTGCACAGTTTGGAATTCATCTGATAAAAAGTCAACTGTGCACAAAAGTCAACTTTGACTTTTTGAGATTTTTCACCAAAATGGATTTTTAACCCTAAAATGATGTTAATGTATGATTTGAATCATCATTCATCAAGAAAAATCAAAGAAAGTGAGATAACTTGTAAAAGGGGTAACCATAAAACTTAGAAATTTTTCTAAGTTAAAAATAAAGTGGCAAGGGTACCAACTTTGGAGGACCATAACTCCTAAACCACAAGGCCAATTTTTTCCATCCAAAGCTTGATTTGTAGACCTCATTATTACCTACAAAAACTTCAACTACAAGTCATTCCAATTCATTAAGGATTTTGAGTTATGGAGTGATCAAAGTGGCTGAAAAGTGAAAATATCACTTTTTCCAACACTTAGTGAAATTTTCACTAAGTCAGATTCTGCCTCACTTTTTGCCAAATGTAGGGGGATTTTTCACTTGGAATCAAAAGAGATCAAAACCAAACTTGTTCAAACAGTTGTTATATCATGTAAGAGCTTTCCAAAATGGCCAAGAACATTGCCAAATTCAACCTACACCATGAGATACAACATTGCCAAGTTGCCTTGCTGAAATCTGTCAAGGCAAGGCAGAATTTGCAACTTTGGTCGATTTGCCAAAATCAGCCAAATTCAATTGCTCCTATCCACTTGGACACCTCAGAGGATTGAATCTAAAGGGGACAATCACTAAGCCAAGCCTCAAAAGGCCATGGAACAAGAAATAGCATGTTGAACCTAGAATGGCCAAAATAGGGACAAGACTTCAAATTTGGAATGAGGCATTCAATGAAACCATCAAGGTGGCATGGACTGAGCCATTCTCATCTGAAATCAGTCAAGACTTATCCAAGACCAAGGGAACCAAAGCTCTGTGCCCTAACCTCTAGTCAATGGCTAGAGGAGACTTGGATTTTCATTTGCCAACATTGGCCAAACCTACTTACCAGCTGCCATGCACTATTCCTTGCAAAACAAACTTGCTCTACTATAAATAGAGCTCAATTGTGGTCAGTTTGAGTACACCAAAGCCATCTAACAGATGCTTTCCTCAAAATCTCTTCTTTCACTCTAATTTTGCCTTCTAAGGCAAGTCACTATCGGGTTTTGAGTTTGAGAGCTTTTCCAATCAAACCAATCACTCACACACCTCACATACATCACATATGAGCTGATCAAACACTTAGATTACTTCTGAAACATCAATTTCACAAAATCACCAGCTGGTTGCTTAAGGTTTTAACCAAAGTGCAGCTGAGGTACCACAAAATGATCCAGCCAATTTCAATCAAGTCCAACCATCCAAACACAATCCATAGGGTGTAGGGAAGCTGTTCAGATCATCACCACTCATCTGTAACACCTCCAAATCAAAAATCACTTTGAACTTGCTGTCACGACTTGGAGGTAAGCACATACTTGGTCATCTCTCAATCTATGCATATTTCCTCGCACAATAATTTGGCCATATGTTCATAATCATGCATGGAATGTTTTCCCTCAATTAATTGCATTGTTTGAATCGTGTATCAAAAATCCTAGCCTTCATGCAGAAATTAGGGTTCTTGAGGTCTCTTCGTGATTTCTTGTTGTATGTTTAATTTAAATGAAATTAATGGACATAGACATGACCGTGAGGTTGAGACGAGCATAATGATATGTGGATTGCATGATATGATTAAGTATTCAGTGAGATTGGATAGAAAATGTAAATCTGAGAATTCAAGAACACGCGCGAGTTCTTCAGCTTGTTCTTGGCGCCATTTTTAGAAATTCAAATATTTGAATTTTGTGATTTTGTTTAATTGATTCAAAAATTAATTTCTCTCTGAGTTTTAATGATTTTGAGTTGATTCTTTTTTTAATAATTCACAAAAATGTTAAAATATTTTAATTTATCAAAAAATCCCAAAAATATTATTTATTTCATATAATTGATATTTTTGCAAAGAATTAATATTTTGATTGTTTTTGGCATTTTAAATATTTTTTCTACATTGATTTTGCAACTTTTAATGCTTTCTAATTATTTTGTAGGTGAATACTTAATTTTTGAAGCATTAATCCAAGATCACAATTTGTTTTCCATGTGTTAAACAATTTTTGATCATTTTAATTGAATTTTTATTCAATTAAATACATTTTGAAAACAAATTAGGGTTTTGGATTAATTCAACCCTCATAAATCATTTTCAAAACTCTTTGGGCCTCTTGAGAGAGTGTAAGACCCATCCCCCCTTGTACAAAAACTTGTTGGGCCTCACTCATTGTATAAGTCCCTCTGTACAAGTAAACGGCGCGATCGTCGCCCGTTTAAAAATAAAAATCATTTGGGCCTCTCTTTGAGCTATAAGACCCATTCAAAACACTTTGGGCCTCTATTAGAGTGTAAGACCCAATCCCCCTTTTAACCAAAACATTTTGGGCCTCACTTATTGTATAAGTCCTGTAAGACCCTAATTTTTACCCCTAAGATTTTGCACATCTCATTTTGCATCCCATACCACAAACAAGATCACGGTTTGTGTTTCTCCTGAGCACCTATGTGATTCTCTGTTGCTTACTGGTTTCTGTTTATCTAACCTCTAACCAAAAATACAAAAAAAAAATGCTGTTGTTTGCTTGTTTCTTTCTCTGTGCGTTGTGCATGTTTGTCAAAGACAATGAAGTGATTTCAAGTCACATGTGCTTGTTCAAAAGCAAGATGTCTTGTGCTTAGATTCTTCAGTTTATCAGGCAATGGTTCATATGAGTTTTGGGTTCAAATAGGTTCAGATGGCCGTTGTTTCAGTTATGGCTGGTTGTGTGGCATATGTTCATCAGAGGCTTGTGAAAAAAAAGTCAAGATTTGGTCATGGGCTAAAAGTAAAGTTTTGTTATCCATTTCCATTTTGATCATCCAAATTTATCCATTCAACCATTTCCATATCCAATTTTCAACTATCCATTTTCATTCCTTTTATCCATATTACAAAATCTAAAACCATCCAATATCCATTTTTACACCCATTTCATTATCAATTTCCAAACCATTTTTAATCCACTTTTGTCACCTTTCTAATACCCCACTATTTTTCAATATCCATAAACCATTTCTTGTTAAAAGTCCATTTCTTTTTTTATCACCATTTAAATCCATTTCTCAAATCCATTATTCATTTCATTTCCAATTATCCAAACATTATTTTAATATCCAATTTTATTAATCTAAAAAAAAAACCAAAATCCATCAAGAATTCATTACAAAAAATATGGCCCATTGTCTTTTCTTTGCCTTAAGCCCATTGGTTACAAAAAAAAAAAAAGAAGAAAACCATTACACAAAAAAAAAATTTGCCAAAACAAAAAAGCCTTGGAGTTTGCACGGCCCACTTGTTCTTTTTCTTTCTTCACATTTCATCTACTTCACCATACTCCCACAAGCAAAACCACATGAAAAGCTGCTACTATTTTTTCCAAGCCAGCCTTCATACACACCACAACTACAAGCCGTGAACATCACAAGCCTCTCATCCAAGCCATCACCCCAGCCATAAATTCCCAAACTCCAGCCATCAATAATCCACAAGTTACTACTTCACACGCGAGCAAACAAGCACACGAACCGAGCCGTCCAAAAACTACATCACGCCATTCATCACACCAAAACGCCATCATCAAGCCGTCCAAGTCCACAACTCCAAACCGAGTTTCATCACTCACACGGCCACACGCATTTCCCAGCCGAGCTTCCAAAATCTCACGCAACACACACTTTCAACACAATTCCAAAACGCATCAACAATCAACATAAAACGGCAGCAAAACAACTCACCAATTCTTCTATAAATAACATGCTCACCTCATTCAAATTTCAAGCTTGACATCCCCAAAAACTCTGCCAAAATCCATACTCAAGCTTCACCCTCCAATTCACCAAAGTTTCAATTCATCTTCAATTTCATTTCCACTTTAAAAGCTTCAAAGAAAACCTGCAGAAAATTAATTCAACGCTCCATAAATCAAAGCCCCACACGTCAAGTTCGTCACAACATTCGTATATCTTGCAACGCATCAACCACAACAAACCTTCAACACTCATCAACTCAAATCGCAACGCATACCTCTCAATAAATTCGCAACATCAATGTGATCTACAATCAGAAAACAATCCAAGAAAGAAGAATTTCACGCACCTCAAAAAGGATCGGAATTCACGGAAAAGCTACGATACCTGTATTCGAAGGTGATTTCTGTTTGAATCTTGATTGTATTCAATGAGAAATTTGAAATTGATACGGATCGTTGCCGTCATCGGACCATTTCTTCTTTCCGGCCAAAATCGGTGATGTGCGATGAAGCGTGAAGTGAAAACGAAGGACATTGGCCGCGCGGATGAGTCGTGGAGGAGACGACTAAGCCTGATCTTGACTCACGTCAGTTGGTTGTTTTTCCTTTTCCTCGTGTACAGTGCAGCGGCAACTTGAAAGAGGAAGAAGATGTTTCAGCTTTCATTTTTTTTTCTTTTTATTGTATTCTGTTTTTTTTATTTCTAACACTTTGTTTTTTCATTTTC
Source organism: Lathyrus tuberosus (assembly GCA_022829125.1). Lineage (NCBI taxonomy): Eukaryota > Viridiplantae > Streptophyta > Magnoliopsida > Fabales > Fabaceae > Lathyrus > Lathyrus tuberosus. The sequence goes on from JALAZF010000518.1 coordinate 3,025,837, forward strand.
TTGTGTTTGCATTTTAGAGTCAAAATTGATTTGGTTTGGGCTCGGCCCGTATGAAGTTTACTACACACCACCTCTATTTCCTAAACCTCTCCTTCTTTCTTTTTATTTCTATTAATTTCTTTTTAAAACTGTTTTTTACATATTTTCTTTTTAATATTTTTCATTTGAGATTTGGATTTAAAAATTGGTTTAGAAAATTTCTTGGAAAAAATCACTTGAAAAAATATTTTAATTTCTTTCTTCTTTTCATTTTCATTTCCTTTTATCTTTGACTTTTTTTTTATTGGTTGTGTGGATCATAATATTTAGATCCACTTTTCTTCATCTATTTTCTTTTTGATCGATGAAAGTCGAAGTGATCTTGGAATTCCTTTGTTGAATTTCGATCGAGACGAGATCATTACCACCTTTTCTTTTCGTGTGGCATCGCTTTAGGATGACAATCCGTATATCGTTCATCTCGCGTGCATTAACACATACATCTCATGGTCGGCCTCATTCGTAGGGTAATTGCTCGAACAAATTACTCGGCGTGCGCTTAACATAGACCAAAATTTGTCCCGCCTCGAAATAATTATCAAGAATAGTTGATTATTTGTCTTTTGGTTCAAAACTTATGAAACTTGTTGTTAGGAGGCTTTGGTCTTATCAATCCTCTAATGAGTTTTCATTAATCTTGACCTAAGTGCAATTATTCAATTATAATTGATCACTAACTTTAACTACTAATCACTAACTTACTAACATTACTATTGTACTAATCCTTTACAATTCCTTCTCGCTCCTTATCTCTTTTACTTTTATGCTTCATTTTTATCATTCCATATCATGTTTATGCTTTCGCAATTGTTCCTTTGTCCGTTGGACACATGTTTATGCTTCCGCCTTTTTTTTCTTTGTCCACTTGGACCAAAAACATTAATAAAGGCTAAAACCTCTAAAAAACTTGTGCTTCTAATCTTGGACTATGGTTACTATCCTTTGCAATGGACATGGAGTTTTACACTTAGACCTTGGACATCCAATGCAATTCTTGGAACCTTGGACTTAGAACTAGGACTTTTTCCCTTTGCTTTGGAATTGTGGTTCGAAGACTATGGAGCTTACTTGTGTGGTTAGCCTATTCTTATCCTTAGCTTTTACTTTATGCTTTAGGATAGTCACTTCTTCTCCACCCATTCTTCAATTTTCAAAACTCTCTCTCTTTTTCAAAACCTTCTTGATTTCAAACTTTCACCGCTTTCATAAACAAACCTTGACTTTGTCAAGTGATTTTACTCTTTTCTTTTCATTTCTTAATCAAATGCTAAACTACATAAGCATATTCACACCTTTTTTCAAAAGACTTAAAAAACACCAAACTCACTTACTCTCTTTTTGTGCCCTCGTGCACTTTTCACTTTAACTTTTTCATAAGTTTAAACATGAATCATTTCTTTAAGCGGAATTATTCGCTTAGAAATGACGACTTGTCTTTACATTTAAAAACAACCAAAACAAACAATTTTCATTCTTTGTACCACGAACTACGGGGTTTTGATCCTACATTGCACATCGTGGGTACGTAGGCATGAGACGACAAGTCTCTCCAAACACAAAAATCTTAAAAAACAATTTCTCTTCTCATCTCCTCAATCTCTTTTCAAGCAAACCATTTCAGACTAAAAGCGGTAGATATTTCAAAGGCCTCCTATAGAGTACTATAGACGTTTTGGGTGCTAACACCTTCCCATTGCGTAACCAACCCCCCGAACCCGGACTCTCTTCACTTGTTCTTGTTTAGAGCTTGTGTAGGTTTTGTTCGCTCTTTTTCCTTTCCTTTTTGGATAAAATAAAAGTGCGGTGGCGACTCTTGCATTTCGAGTTAAGTTAATCAATAGCTTACACTCACGATTTTGCCGCTACAGAAAAGTGGCGACTCTGCTGGGGATCTCTGGTTCCTTGAGGGGTTTAGCCTACTTTGACTTATCTACTACTTTTGTCTGATTTGCTTGTTACTTGATTATTCTGTTTTGGAGTTCCTCTGTGTGTGAGATAGGTCCTATACCCGGACCAGAGTGTACTTTGAGATAGGAGGATGGTATAGTCAAGGGAACTTTGAGGGAGTCGAATCCTGAAAAAGAAAAACTTGAGAATTCATCCACTCGGTGGTTGCTTCTTTGGAATTACTGATGCCGATCGAGCAATCGAGAAGGCATTACTTTTTCCATAGAAGCCTATAACACCGAGAACCGTAGTACCCTTTAACCCATCCTAGCCATTTTAGGATCGTGGCGCGGAAGCTATGAAGATGCAAATCTGACTTAGCTGTCACGCGATGCCATACTCAGGTTAGATTCTCTTGAGGATAACTACCAACCTCCGAGCAAATCGGTGTGCTGGTGTGTCTGATAGTGAATTGTGGACCCTGGGCACTCTGTTAGAACTACTGTTTTTTGCAGGTACAATGAAGACAAACCTTAGCACATACCTTTTGTGGACTGGTTCTTGACCTCGACTCCATGCTCGTGACTCGAACCTTTGAACTTGTGTGCTTTGAGTGATCTTGTTTGTGGTTACTGCATCCATGCACTCTTGCATCCATGAGCATACATATACATTTCTTCCCAGTTGTCTCAGAACTCATTTCAACTGTCTTCTTCTCCAGTTATCTGTTCACTGTCAAGCTGTTTCCTCAACACAACTACGGAACTAGAGCTGCTGTCAGATTGAGAATGGAAAATCAAGAACAACACAACGCCGAAGTCAGAATGGAAATTGATGAGTTGAAGGCCGGCATGACCAAGCTCACAGAAATGCTGCAAGTTCTGATTGCTAGAGGTAAACCACCTCAGAGGACTGTGATTGTTGAAACTTCAACTGCCGCTGTTGACCCTCCACTGACTCAGCAACCAGCTTCTACTTGGCCAGAATTTGGGTTACCTCCGAATTACTCGCCACCCTTTGCAACTACTCCTGTGTTTGTCTCGCCAGTATCTTCAGCTCCTTTGTTCACTAAACCTCAGCCTGTTGTGCATTCTGTTGCTCAAGCTGCTCCTGAGAATCCTTTCGTGTACCATGCTGCTGGTCCACAATCTGAAAGTCAGGGAGAACCTGGATACATTGAAGAAGTTAGAGAGCAATGGCAGACTCTTGACAAAAGGATAAGAGCCGTGGAAGGAAGTGATGTCTTTAATGTTGCCGCAATGGACACGTGCTTAGTTTCCGACTTGGTTATTCCTCCAAAATTCAAAACTCCTAATTTTGAGAAATACCAGGGGCACACTTGTCCCAGAATTCACTTAGTGATGTACTGCCGCAAGATGGCTGCTCACGCAAAAGATGACAAACTGCTCATTCATTGTTTCCAAGACAGCTTGAGTGGGGCTTCAATGAAATGGTATATGGGACTTGATAAGAACCGTATCCAAAGCTGGATGGACTTGTCTGATGCTTTCTTAAAGTAATATAAGTACAACTTGGACATGGCACCTGACCGCCGTCAATTGCAGAATATGTCTCAAAAAGAAAAAGAATCCTTCAAAGAGTACGCTCAGTGATGGAAAGAGCTAGCTGCTCAAGTGGAGCCACCCTTAGCAGAAAAAGAATTGACTGGATTGTTCATGGACACTCTTTATCCACTCTATTGGGAAAAGATGATAGGCAGTGTATCATCCGGTTTTGCTGACCTAGTCACTATTGGAGAGAGACTAGAAAAAGGTATCAAGAAATGAAGGATTGCTAATGCTGAAGCCTTCAGTGGTGCTAAAAAGTATGCTGGGAATTTTCAAAAGAAAAAGGATGGCGATACCCATGCTGTTTCAGTTGAGAGGAAACCTCGTCAGAGACAACAATACGTAGCTGCAGTCGCTCCAGTTGTTAATGCTCAACCAGCTCAAGCTCCTCGTCAGACTGTTAGACATAATCAGACTCACAATAGGGTTAACTTTGATCCTATTCCGATGTCCTACACTGAGTTGTATCCTTGTCTTGTAAAGAAAGGATTGATTACAACGAGGGCTCTACCTCCTCCTCCAAATCCTCTTCCAGCCGGCTACAGGGCTGATCTTCACTGTGAGTTCCATCAAGGTGGGGCAGGTCATAACTTAGAAGGCTGTTTCGCACTAAAAGCTAGAGTGCAAGAGTTGGTGAACTTAAAGATTCTGGACTTTATTGATAATAATCCCAATGTTGTCAACAACCCTTTGCCAGAGCATACCAAGTGAAGTTTGAGTCAGTTCAGACGGATCATCTCCTAAAGCCAGTGTTTCAGACGGGACAACTCATCCTTGTTGCTGATTATTCACTAGGCCTTGTTTCTCTCTGTTTGCAATTTTCTTTGATTATATTGACTGTTTGCTTTCGAACTTTATTTGTACTTTCATGGTAATTTCAATGAAATGAGCAATGTAATGTTTGATTCAATTTCATTTACATCCACTGTATGCATCTTTATGCTGTCATTTTCAAAAAATATATCTCCTGTTCACTTTCTTTATTAAGCTTTTGTTTATGCAAAGATTGGAGGGAGGATGACGAAAGCAAAATACCTGAAATTGCTACTGTATGCTTTCAATTAAAACTTGGCTGATGATGTACAGGCATTGTTTCAACTCCCAAACACTGGAGAAATAAGGAAGTTAATCCTTTGTCAAGCCCTTCGAGCCTAGAAGTTTGGAGTTTCTTTCTGTACAAAAAAAAACCCGCAATCTTAACCTGGGGATGGGTAGTTCTCAGTTAATTTGACTGTGCATGTAAAACACTTTCCAACAAAGGTTGCAATCACAAGCTTTCCTTCGCACACATCAAAGAAGTGTCGAAGATGTCTTTCAAATCAAAAGCCAATGATGGTTCACCGTAATCATTAAGCCAGGCAGTCACTACCTTTAAAAAAAAATGGATGAAAAAAGAATCAAAAGAAAAGCCCGCTAAGTCAAAACCTATGAAGGAGACTTAGGCAAAAATTGGGGCATCCCGCTGACTGTAAGTTCAAATGACGCAGTTCAGGCAAAAGTTAGGGATAACAAAAGAAAAATCAAGAGGTTGCCAAAATCCTCAAAGACAAAACGAGTTGACTGAGGTCCTCATCAAAAACAACAAAATGTTGTAAGAAAGGGTGACTACCATCTCAAAAAATACCTTGGTCCTTAAACCATCATCATAACAGTGTTGCAATTCCAAAATCCCTTGGAACTTGAATGCATAGTTTGAATTAACTGAGCATAGGACTGGAGGTCATCACGAAGAATGGGTTGGGTACAAATAAACTTTGAGCCTATATCCTTTGTTTCAAAAAACCGTGAACCAGACCACGTTACAACATTCAAAAGACCTAATTGAAGCCAGGTTTCTTTTGAAAGCATACTACAACAAGGTTGCGTAAATTGACTCCTATGTTTGTTACCAATCATTTGCTTTGATGTCTTACCTTTGCTTTCAATTTCACTTTGCATGTCTTAACCGCTGTGTTTTGACAAGTGATTCATTTTGCTTTACATCAATAATATCATTCCAAAAATGATTTTTGATTTTAAAATTGCATGAGCTCTGCATTAAAATTACCATGTTTGTTTGAATAATCTTGTTTGCAGGCAAACTTTCCTCATCAAGAATTTTCAAACAGTTGAGAAACTTGGTCAGTGATTCTATCAGGGGCACTACTTCCAGATCCTGTTGTGAATCAATCCAAGATCTATTGCTCAGTGCAAGTTATTCTCAGAATTGGTTAACCAGAAGATCTCTTTCAGGACCCATACTGAGTTTAGCCTTCTCAACAATCATTTCAAGAATTGAAGCCATGATCAGTTCATTTTTTCCCCTGCAGCAGACAGACTGAAGCTATGATCAGTTTATCATCATCATTCAATCAATCTGGGGCAGTCTTCTTCAAGAATCCTCAAGATGTCTTTCCTCAAAAGACCATCATCCTGATACAATTTAAAGTGTGACAGAGATGTGTTCAACATCTTCTTTCCAAGCGGAGTGGGCAGTGTTCCCTGTGTTGAGGAATCATAGTTTCATTCTTCCCTCACAAAAGAGTCTATCTCGGTTGTCTCTATCATCTGCATTGCATACATAAATCATTCACATATCATTGCATAGAAACATTTTCATAGCTCGAAGTTTGCTTCGTGCTCATATGTATTTTTCCGAGGTCCTGTTGCTTTCAACATCTCACCTTGTGGTCAAAGTCCAACTTACTTGGCACCTACCAAAACTTTTACCTGCCTTTTCATTCAGTTCCATTCCTGAATGTTGCCAGTTACCTGTCTTTTCACCCAGTGCTATTCCTGGATGTCTTGTCCTGTCTTCTTTCTTTCCAGTGCTATTCTTGGATGTCTTGCTTTCCTAGATCTTTATATTCTTTCACTCCAGTGCCGTTCCTGGATGTATGCCTCTTGTTTCTCCAGTGCCATTCCTGGATGTCTGTCTCTTTTGATCTCCAGTGCCATTCCTGGATACCTTGTTCCTCTTGTTTCTCCCAGTGCTATTCCTGGAAGTCTTTTCTCTCCTCTATAATCCCCAACAGACCTGCTTGGATATCTTTCAGTGCCATTCCTGAAAGTTTTACCTGTTCATTCAGTGTCATTCCTGGATGAGTTTTTACCTTTACTTTCAGTGCCATTCCTGAAAGTTTTACCTGTTCATTCAGTGCCATTCCTGAATGAGTTTTCTCCTTTGCATTCAGTGCTATTCCTGGATGTCTTTTTCACTGTCATTCAATGCCATTCTTGAATGTAGTGATTCACCTTTATCTTTCAGTGCCATTCCTGAAAGTTTTACCTGTTCATTCAGTGCCATTCCTGGATGAGTTTTTACCTTTACTTTCAGTGCCATTCCTGAAAGTTTTACCTGTTCATTCAGTGCCATTCCTGAATGAGTTTTCTCCTTTGCATTCAGTGCTATTCCTGGATGTCTTTTTCACTGTCATTCAATGCCATTCTTGAATGTAGTGATTCACCTTTATCTTTCAGTGCCATTCCTGAAAGTTTTACCTGTTCATTCAGTGCCATTCCTGGATGAGTTTTTACCTTTACTTTCAGTGCCATTCCTGAAAGTTTTACCTGTTCATTCAGTGCCATTCCTGGATGAGTTTTCTCCTTTGCATTCAGTGTTATTCCTGGATGTCTTTTTCACTGTCATTCAATGCCATTCTTGAATGAAATGATTTACCTTTACCTTTCAGTGCCATTCCTGAAAGTTGTATCTGTTCATTCAGTGCCATTCCTGAATGAGTTTATCTTTACCTTTCAGTGCCATTCCTGAAGGTCCTTGCTCACTTTATTCAATGCCATTCTTGGATATTGTGAACCTTTTATCCAATGCCATTCTTGGATAATTCTGATATATTTTCCAGAACTTTTCTCACTACATTCAATGCCATTCTTGGATGTTGTGATTTCTTCTGTCCAATGTCATTCTTGGATATGATTTCCTCGACAGAGTCCAATGCCATTCTTGGACACCTTTTCCCCAGCTAAGTCCAATGCCATTCTTGGATATCTTTTCCTCAGCTGAATCCAATGTTATTCTTGGATGTCTCTGATGCTTGTTGTTGCCTCATTCAATGCCATTCTTGAATGTTGCAGTGCCTTTATCCAATGCCATTCTTGGATATCTTACCCAACAAAGTGTTTTTCACCTCCATCCAATGCTATTCTTGGATGACACTGCTGTTTTTACCAGAAACTTTCTTGTTGCTGTCCAATGCCATTCTTGGGCGTCCTTTGACATACCTTTTGTCTCGTTTGTAGTTTCTATCCAATGCTATTCTTGGATGTTACTACTTGTCTTCCCAGGGTCTTGTCCCCCTCTTTCCAACTATTGATGGATACTTCTTGTCGCCTTGACAGATATCTAGAAATAGCTTGTGTTCCCTGGCGTGCCTTTTTGCGTCATCTCCCTCAATTTACCATATCCCTTGTTTCAAGTCTCCCCGCAGTGTGTTTCATTCTTTGCATTCATATCATCTTGTGACATCTTATGGCTAAAAATTCAGTTTTCTGTATTTAAGTATCTTCAATCTTGTCGAGACGAAGTTTTCAACCTTCATATCTCCTGATTGAAGAAACTTAAATAGGGGCAGCTGTAAGACCCTAATTTTTACCCCTAAGATTTTGCACATCTCATTTTGCATCCCATACCACAAACAAGATCACGGTTTGTGTTTCTCCTGAGCACCTATGTGATTCTCTATTGCTTACTGGTTTCTGTTTATCTAACCTCTAACCAAAAATACAAAAAAAAATATGTTGTTGTTTGCTTGTTTCTTTCTCTGTGTGTTGTGCAGGTTTGTCAAAGACAATGAAGTGATTTCAAGTCACATGTGCTTGTTCAAAAGCAAGATGTCTTGTGCTTAGATTCTTCAGTTTATCAGGCAATGGTTCATATGAGTTTTGGGTTCAAATAGGTTCAGATGGCCATTGTTTCAGTTATGGCTGGTTGTGTGGCATATGTTCATCAGAGGCTTGTGAAAAAAAAGTCAAGATTTGGTCATGGGCTAAAAGTAAAGTTTTGTTATCCATTTCCATTTTGATCATCCAAATTTATCCATTCAACCATTTCCATATCCAATTTTCAACTATCCATTTTCATTCCTTTTATCCATATTACAAAATCTAAAACCATCCAATATCCATTTTTACACCCATTTCATTATCAATTTCCAAACCATTTTTTATCCACTTTTGTCACCTTTCTAATACCCCACTATTTTTCAATATCCATAAACCATTTCTTGTTAAAAGTCCATTTCTTTTTTTATCACCATTTAAATCCATTTCTCAAATCCATTATTCATTTCATTTCCAATTATCCAAACATTATTTTAATATCCAATTTTATTAATCTAAAAAAAAAAACAAAATCCATCAAGAATTCATTACAAAAAATATGGCCCATTGTCTTTTCTTTGCCTTAAGCCCATTGGTTACAAAAAAAAAAGAAGAAAACCATTACACAAAAAAAAAATTTGCCAAAACAAAAAAGCCTTGGAGTTCGCATGGCCCACTTGTTCTTTTTCTTTCTTCACATTTCATCTACTTCACCATACTCCCACAAGCAAAACCACATGAAAAACTGCTACTATTTTTTCCAAGCCAGCCTTCATACACACCACAACTACAAGCCGTGAACATCACAAGCCTCTCATCCAAGCCATCACCCCAGCCATAAATTCCCAAACTCCAACCATCAATAATCCACAAGTTACTACTTCACACGCGAGCAAACAAGCACACGAACCGAGCCGTCCAAAAACTACATCACGCCATTCATCACACCAAAACGCCATCATCAAGCCGTCCAAGTCCACAACTCCAAACCGAGTTTCATCACTCACACGGCCACACGCATTTCCCAGCCGAGCTTCCAAAATCTCACGCAACACACACTTTCAACACAATTCCAAAACGCATCAACAATCAACATAAAACGGCAGCAAAACAACTCACCAATTCTTCTATAAATAACATGCTCACCTCATTCAAATTTCAAGCTTGACATCCCCAAAAACTCTGCCAAAATCCATACTCAAGCTTCACCCTCCAATTCACCAAAGTTTCAATTCATCTTCAATTTCATTTCCACTTTAAAAGCTTCAAAGAAAACCTGCAGAAAATTAATTCAACGCTCCATAAATCAAAGCCCCACACGTCAAGTTCGTCACAACATTCGTATATCTTGCAACGCATCAACCACAACAAACCTTCAACACTCATCAACTCAAATCGCAACGCATACCTCTCAACAAATTCGCAACATCAATGTGATCTACAATCAGAAAACAATCCAAGAAAGAAGAATTTCACGCACCTCAAACGGATCGGAATTCACGGAAAAGCTACGATACCTGTATTCGAAGGTGATTTTCTATTTGAATCTTGATTGTATTCAATGAGAAATTTGAAATTGATACGGATCGTTGCCGTCATCGGACCATTTCTTCTTTCCGGCCAAAATCGGTGATGTGCGATGAAGCGTGAAGTGAAAACGAAGGACATTAGCCGCGCGGATGAGTCGTGGAGGAGACGACTAAGCCTGATCTTGACTCACGTCAGTTGGTTGTTTTTCCTTTTCCTCGTGTACAGTGCAGCGGCAACTTGAAAGAGGAAGAAGATGTTTCAGCTTTCATTTTTTTTTCTTTTTATTGTATTCTGTTTTTTTTATTTCTAACACTTTGTTTTTTCATTTTCTTGTGTTTGCATTTTAGAGTCAAAATTGATTTGGTTTGGGCTCGGCCCGTATGAAGTTTACTACACACCACCTCTATTTCCTAAACCTCTCCTTCTTTCTTTTTATTTCTATTAATTTCTTTTTAAAACTGTTTTTTACATATTTTCTTTTTAATATTTTTCATTTGAGATTTGGATTTAAAAATTGGTTTAGAAAATTTCTTGGAAAAAATCACTTGAAAAAATATTTTAATTTCTTTCTTCTTTTCATTTTCATTTCCTTTTATCTTTGACTTTTTTTTTTATTGGTTGTGTGGATCATAATTTTTAGATCCACTTTTCTTCATCTATTTTCTTTTTGATCGATGAAAGTCGAAGTGATCTTGGAATTCCTTTGTTGAATTTCGATCGAGACGAGATCATTACCACCTTTTCTTTTCGTGTGGCATCGCTTTAGGATGACGATCCGTATATCGTTCATCTCGCGTGCATTAACACATACATCTCATGGCCGGCCTCATTCGTAGGGTAATTGCTCGAACAAATTACTCGGCGTGCGCTTAACATAGACCAAAATTTGTCCCGCCTCGGAATAATTATCAAGAATAGTTGATTATTTGTCTTTTGGTTCAAAACTTATGAAACTTGTTGTTAGGAGGCTTTGGTCTTATCAATCCTCTAATGTGTTTTCATTAATCTTGACCTAAGTGCAATTATTCAATTATAATTGATCACTAACTTTAACTACTAATCACTAACTTACTAACATTACTATTGTACTAATCCTTTACAATTCCTTCTCGCTCCTTATCTCTTTTACTTTTATGCTTCATTTTTATCATTCCATATCATGTTTATGCTTTCGCAATTTTTCCTTTGTCCGTTGGACACATGTTTATGCTTCCGCCTTTTTTTTCTTTGTCCACTTGGACCAAAAACATTAATAAAGGCTAAAACCTCTAAAAAACTTGTGCTTCTAATCTTGGACTATGGTTACTATCCTTTGCAATGGACATGGAGTTTTACACTTAGACCTTGGACATCCAATGCAATTCTTGGAACCTTGGACTTAGAACTAGGACTTTTTCCCTTTGCTTTGGAATTGTGGTTCGAAGACTATGGAGCTTACTTGTGTGGTTAGCCTATTCTTATCCTTAGCTTTTACTTTATGCTTTAGGATAGTCACTTCTTCTCCACCCATTCTTCAATTTTCAAAACCCTCTCTCTTTTTCAAACCTTCTTGATTTCAAACTTTCACGGCTTTCATAAACAAACCTTGACTTTGTCAAGTGATTTTACTCTTTTCTTTTCATTTCTTAATCAAATGCTAAACTACATAAGCATATTCACACCTTTTTTCAAAAGACTTAAAAAACACCAAACTCACTTACTCTCTTTTTGTGCCCTCGTGCACTTTTCACTTTAACTTTTTCATAAGTTTAGACATGATTCATTTCTTTAAGCGGAATTATTCGCTTAGAAATGACGACTTGTCTTTACATTTAAAAACAACCAAAACAAACAATTTTCATTCTTTGTACCACGAACTACGGGGTTTTGATCCTACATTGCACATCGTGGGTACGTAGGCATGAGACGACAAGTCTCTCCAAACACAAAAATCTTAAAAAACAATTTCTCTTCTCATCTCCTCAATCTCTTTTCAAGCAAACCTTTTCAGACTAAAAGCGGTAGATATTTCAAAGGGCTCCTATAGAGTACTATAGACGTTTTGGGTGCTAACACCTTCCCATTGCGTAACCAACCCACCGAACCCGGACTCTCTTCACTTGTTCTTGTTTAGAGCTTGTGTAGGTTTTGTTCGCTCTTTTTCCTTTCCTTTTTGGATAAAATAAAAGTGCGGTGGCGACTCTTGCTTTTCGAGTTAAGTTAATCAATAGCTTACACTCACGATTTTGCCGCTACAAGTCCCTCTGCGTTAAAAGAAAACCTCGGCGCGATCGCCATTTTTAAACGAAAAATCATTTGGGCCTACCCTCGTGTTATAAGCCCCTCTCTTTTCTTTAAACCTTTTTTGGGCCTCTTGAGAGAGTGTAAGACCCATCCCTTTGTACAAAAAACCTTTTTGGGCCCCAGTCACTTGTATAAGTCCTGATGTACAAAGTTAAACAGTGCGCTCACTGATAAAACCCTGGGCCTCTCCTTGAGCTGTAAGCCCCAAATCTTTCTTTTTCAAAGCACTTTCTCCTTTGATTTTGAATATACTGTTGTTTTCAATCTTTCTTTGTTGAACAACTAACCAAACAGTATGGAAGCACTCCAACCGAGTAAGTGGTTATCGCTTTTATTTACTGCTTTCATATTATAAACTGTATTGTGGGGCTGCTCACTGTAAGTCTCCTTTCATAAACTCATATCTACTGTGTAATAATAGGATAGATATTTCGAGTTTCCCCGGCAACTACGTCTAGAACTAGGTGACGCCGTTTCATTTATTCATAGAAATAGACGCCTAGATCCCCAATAGGAGCACCAGATACAGTCTTCTCTTTGGCTGTCCTCCTTAGGAATCGTCAAGAAGCTCTACTCCCCAAGATGAATGTATTCTCCGTGAATGGCATCTTTGAGTTTCTTCTAAATTCTCGAACTTTCCTGACTTGATCTATTCCTTGTGGATAGCTTGCCTTGAATGTCTCGGGGTTTGGGTACCCACTACGGTCATAATCTTGGACCTTAACTAAGGAACCCTCTTTAAAAGTTAAAAGTCGCTGGATAGTAAACCTCGCACGTTTACCAGTGGTTTTTATCTTTAAAAGAGTTATCTCTCCTAATGGAAAGTAGATGATAGACCCACGGGCTTCTTAAAAGCATCGGCCTCCTCTTGGGCATTATTCAAGGACACTACGGCTTCTTAGAAGTATTCACAGCCTCCTCTTAGGCTTCGTATAATGATCTCTTCCTCCGGGAATGATAGCCTCCTCTTGGGCTTCGTACAAGGACCCGTCGGCTTCTTAAAAGTTTCCAGCCTCCTCTTGGGCTTCGTACAAATTGTCCCGACGACCTCCTAGAGGTATAGGAACAGAACTTAGTAATCTTCATAGAACAGTCCTTTCATAGAGTCTACTACTGTTTCCCAAAGCATAGTACCAAAGATAAAACTCTAGACTTGGACAGTCTAATCTCCTTGAGTCTCAAAAGACATTCTCAAGTGACCCCTTCGTTAAATAGGAAGGAAACCCGCAGACTCGGACAGTCTCAATGCCCTTTGGATTTCCCGTTTCCTCAAAGAGAAGGAAATATCCCTGATCCTCAAATCAAATCCCTGAGTACAGTGTTGCTCATATAAGAACTGATTTTCTCTTTTAAAATCAGTATATTGGATCTGTCACTCAACTGAAACAAACCTTTAGCCTCCATCTCGGGCTTCGTACGAGATACAAAAACATTCTCTTGTTGAGTATCAAAGACTCTCTTGTTGAGTCAAACTTTTAGCCTCTATCTCGGGCTTCGTACGAGACACAAAGACTCCCTCGTAGAGTCAAACAAACAATAGCCTCTATCTCGGGCTTCGTACGAGACACAAAGACTCTATCGTCGGGTCAAAAACTTTTAGCCTCTCTCTCGGGCTTTGTACGAGACACAAAATAGCCTCCTCTTAGGCTTTGTATAATGATTTTCCTAGCGGAAATTAGCCTCCTCTTAGGCTTTTGTATAAGAAAACCACTGGTTGATCCAATCAACCTTTTAGCATCAAAGCTGTGCCTCGTTCACAGTACACAAACATCAACAACTCCTTTCCTTTCATCTAATCGCTGTAAGCGGCAAGCCTCTGGATCATCTATATCCACGCCACTGTCCCTCTTTTAGCATGAGAAATTCCTAAGGAAAGATGGCATTGCTCTACACTGAGTTAAAGTCTTCTCCTTCAGGTTAAAACCCTTTCTTCGGAAATTATGGCATTGCTCGGATCCGCGTATCCCAGTTAAAGTAATTCTCCTTCTCCCTTCTTTAGAGATGACAAATTCTCTCTAAAGTCGAGGTCTTTCAGCTTCACGTCTTGGGCTTTGAACAAGACACAAATAGACCTTTCAGCTTCACATCTTGGGCTTTGAACAAGATACAAACAACCTTTTCGCTTCACGTCTTGGGCTTTGAACAAGACACCAAAAACAACCATTTCCTCCCATAGAATAGGAGGAACTACGAACGCTCTGATTTCCCTGTTTCGGTAAACGGGAATACGTAGGCATAAGATCGAAAGAAAAGATCTTAGTGAGCGCAATCAACAAAAAACCCAAATCCCATATCTCCATCAATCAAAAGCAGTATTTCAAAAGCATCAGTCCTAACATCCTAATCCTTGTTCCCCGCCAGAAACCTTCTGCCCAGGTAAAAAGAAAGAAAACAGTATTGGCGAAAATACAAATAACCAGTACAAGGCCCCCCCACATTGATAGCATCCGTAACCTAACAGACCGATGTTTAAACTCAGTATGCAAGCAGGGTTAATTGGAGACATCTATTTCCCTTCCTTATTCAGCTCACAATAGGATAAAAAATGAATCGACCTGTAGTCAAAGCTCAAACCGCAGAGAGCGACCAGCGCTTAAGAACCGCGTCCAAAATCGCTCGCTACACAAAGATTACATCAATTTGGTGCAAGGGTAAGCACACCTAATCCATCACAAAACTCTTCCCAAAATCGTCAAAGGACATCTCAAACACACAAGGGTAGTAGTAACAGAACTATTAGCTGGAGTTTCTATTACCATTGTCCTATTTATATCAGACAACTTTAAACACAGTCTATTAGCACATTCAAGCGAGATAAAAGAATGAGTAGCACCAGTATTAATAATAGCAATCAGCTCGATATTATTAATAAAACAAGTACCTTGAATCAGGTTGTCCTTCTCTGGCACTTCTGCACCACTCAAAGCAAACACCCGACCACTGATCTGAGCGGTAGTAGCGGTCTTCTTCGGTTTTTGACATTGGGTAATGATATGACCCTTCTCTCCACAATTGAAACAGGTTGGACCTTTGCAATCAGTAGCTCTATGACCCTTCTTGCCACATCTGTAGCACCTCAACATACTATTGGTGCACACATCAGCACGGTGGCCTTGCTGGCCACATTTATAACACTTCCCAGAAGCGGGAGCTGCTCCCCACTCGTCTTTTTCCCCTCTGAAGCCTTCTGCTTCCCTTTGTCAGCTGAAGTTGTATAAGGCTTCCCCTATACTGCCCTTTCTTCTCACTCAATTGCTTGTAGTGAGCAGATCGAGCCCGACTATCCTCATCGTAGATTCTGCTCTTGTCCACCAACTCAGCATACCCGCGGATCTGTTGATACCCAATACCCTGCTTAATTTCTGGTCTTAGCCCATTCTCAAACGTGAGACACTTGGACATCTCAGCATCAGCATAATTATAGTGCGGACTGAACTTCACCAGTGCCTCGAACTTTGCAGCATACTCCGCCACAGTCATGTCTCCTTGTTTCAGCTCAAGGAATTCCACTTCTCTCTTGCCACGAGCATCCTATGGAAAATACTTTCCCACAAACTTCTGCTTAAACACAACCCAGGTTATCACAGTGCCAACATCTGCTAGTCTCTGACGGGTGCTATCCCACCAATCCTCGGCCTCTTCTTCCAGCATATGCGTTCCAAACTGAACTTTTTGCTCATCAGTACACCCATCACCCCGAAGATCTTCTCGATCACCTTCAGCCACTTATGTGCACTTGTTGGATCATGAGTACCCACAAAAGTCGATGGATTATTCCTCTGAAACTTCCCTAAAGCGCGAAACTCACCTGGAACTCCACCATTCAGATTGAGCTCAGCCACTACTTGAGCAACCGATTTCAACGCATCAGCAATAACACGATCATTTCTTCCAGCCATCCTGCACACCACCAACGAGGTTAGAAGAAACAAAACATCTACAGTGTATACACACTCGTCGACTGACAGGGGACTGACATCAAGTAAAAACCTAGTCGGACGGACCGACCTGCTCTGATACCTCTAATGTAACACCCTTTTCTACCCCACAAATATACACGACAAAATACACAAATTATCAGAGTAAAAATCACCTCAGAAGGGTGCACATTTGTGAATAAAATTCAAATAATACAATTGCTCCGTAAACAACGGGTTTTCCTCAAAATATTCAAAAGCCATCAAATTAGCAGCGGAACCACGGTAACCACAATAATCCAAAATCAAAAGGGTTTCCAAATAAAACCATAATCATTCAAAAGTAACAACAAAATAACAACTCAACATGGTTCGAATCAACGACCTAACCCGATGTTACAATATCAGAGCACGACCCTCTACATCGACCAAAAGCAAAATAAACTCAAAAAGTCCTCGAAGGCATCCACAGCTAAGCCTGATCACCTGCATGTTACCCACGTGGAGGCAACATTCAAACAGGCAGGCTGAGTAACCACAATTCATTATAATCAATATAAAAACAGGATATGAATTAAATGGCGTCATTATCATATACAACATCATCAGGGTCATCACAGAGGAAAACATCAAAATCACAATATCATAAATCACATCAATGCCAAATAAATGCAATGCACGACAAGACTCATGCATGTGGTACCAATCGTCACAGTCGATGGACACTAGGCCATCACCTTCCAAAGATCCTCGTCATTAGGATCGATTCTACATAAGAACGGGAGAACGTCAAAATTACCTCACATCCGCACAATGGGATTGAAGTCACCATAGACCGAAGTCTAAAATGCTATAAATGCATGATACACAACATCATTATCATCATCTTCAATAAAAGTCATTATGTGCATCATCATTCATCAAAATCTCATGTTAATCATATCATCATTTATTCATCAAACGTCATAAATCATCATCTCATAATCATCAATATACACATGGTAATTCATCGGAATAATCACAGCTCAAAACATCAAGACAACACATGAATCATAAAACAAAATTCGTGAACAGTAGGCATTCGCTAGAATGTTCGCTTTGCGAACTTGTTCGCTGGGGTATTCGCCTAGCGAATCCCAAAAACCCATACAAAAACCAGAGAACCCCAATTTATTTCCTCTCGCTACCTCTATTCGCCTAGCGAAGTCACTCGCTGGGAGGTTCGCTTTGCGAACTTAAGCTCATACTCAGAATTTCAATCACACTCATCACGCATTCGCTGCTCCATTTGCTTTGCGAATCTGGGGCGAATGCTCACTTTGCGAAGGATTCATTCGCTTTGCGAAGTCGCAATTTTATGCAATCGCTGCTACGCATCAGTAGCATATCAGACCTAAAAACTCCTACGATTCCAGCCCCATTTACCCCAAAAACACGCCTAAAACATTCATAAGGCATTAAGGCAACAAGGACACAAAACCTACGACTATTAGGCCGATTAATAACACCATCCTAAACCTCAAAATCACCTAAACCTTCCCAAATTCAAATACCTTCACAACTCCCATAAACCCTTTTTCCTTCCAGGTCAAAACAACATCAACAGAGGAATTAGCCTCGAAGGCCCACTTTTATCTGATTCAATTCAACCCTTAATAATCAATCCACAAAAATGCCCTAAACCATCAATTTACTCCTAAACCCACAAACTCACGTAAACCTCAAAAATCTGCTTTAAACACATCAGATTCTATATCGAAAACAATGAAAGACAATTCTCCCCATACCTTAGATTGTCGATTCCAAGCTTTCTTTCTTGAGTTCTTGGAAACCTTCTCGAATCCTAAGCTTTTCCCTGTCAGAGCTCTGACCTTTTCCCTTCTTTTCACGGTCTAACAAAATGAATCCTATTCCTCTCAAATTCTCCTTTTTGTTAAACTTAACCCTTGCGCTTCTAAATGGACTTTCCCAATATTATCCTCACTAACTTCTCCTTAAAAGTCCAATTTACCCTTAATCCTTCTAATATTATTTAAATAATTAATAATACAATATATTCTATATTATATACTATTATTTAAATAAATAACCAAAACTCCAGGAAAATACCAACATCAACACAAACCACCAAAATTCACAAAAATTCACGAATATTATATTTAAATAAATTAAATAAATATTCTTAAAGATTTGGGGTGTTACAGTTGTGAGTTAAGTTTATGACACCGCTGTTTCATATTATGCTTGGTTAGTCACAGTAGCATTTTCAGTTGCTATCAAAAGCAGGTTACACAAAACTTAGTCACTGAGCTGCTAAATTTTTAATTTTGTCCACAAGATGCAGTGATCATTGAAGCCTGACAAAGACACATAAAATACTCTAGATATTCTATCATCTGTAAAGGAATTTTGGTTGGGAATATTATAATATACAAGAGAATCAAATTGGAGGACTTAACATTTTAAGACTCAAGTTCATACAAAAGTAAAAATATAAGAAGAATACAAAATTTAAAGTTCAAAATCTCAATGCCTTGAAATGCTAATTCTGCTGTCATAGAACTAAGATGATAAAAGGAAACTCCAGTGCCCTTTTCCTAATTTACTGCTGCTCAAAACATGCTGGGTATTAAATTAGCCAAAGAGCTTGGGGTGATAATTTCAAGTCCTCGGTACAAGGCAGCTAGCTTACACGTTCGCATTTGTCTTCTTGCTACGCCGTCGATTTCATACAAGATCCTTCCCCCTGAAATTAAGGACACACCAGAAGCACTTGCCTTGGTTATTAAAAAAGGAATGGACTATGTTTCCAACTTTGCTTTTCTGCATTATCTTTGAAATGCTATCAAGTGTCGTACCTGTGATGTTTGGTTCATCAATACTCCTCGCAACAGGAGTCCTTGATGGCAAGACTGCTTGAATGAAAAGTCGGTGTTGAATACATTAGCTTGGGTTTTCTCGCAGCTCTTTCTTTAGGTAATACAAATATTTTTGGCGCAATTTCTCGCTACCGCATCGGCCAGGCTGCTGCATACAAGGGAGTTGGCTATGTCAACTTTCCTGATACATTCAGAACTGGGTTCATTATGGATGCTATTAACATAATCAATATAATAATCATCATCAAAGCAAGGAATTTAAGAAGAGTTATCGAGATTTTGAAAGTTAATCACTCACTGCTGATGTGGGATACTCTCAAATACTCATAGACCTCAATGGAGATTGCTGCCACGTTGTGGAGAATGTCTCTTTTACTCCAAAATTTGCTCTTAGTGCCATACATGAAGAAATTAAATCTTCAAGTGGCTTTACACATGTTGTTGAAACTTGTTCAAAAGACCACCTGTTATTTGACTTCCATGTAAAACACTCAAAGATGTTCAAAGATGTTCTTACCGACATAGAGTTGTCGGAGAACTTTGTAAGTTTCGAGGATGTAAAACACTTATATCATGTAAAGGATTGAAATGGTGTGGTTGCTGAAGTTTTTCTACCTGCTGCAGTTCATGAGGCGCATCAACAAATGTTAGCATATGAAAAATACAAATCCAACAAGTTTGAGAGGTTTCAAGATTAGATAAAAAATATTCCAAAACAACCACCAGACATCATCAAGGCAGTTTCAAATTCATTCTAAAACAAGTTCAAATACTACATTTAACATGTCCAAACATGTTTGAGTAAATAAGGGAAGTATTCAACATGAAAATCACACAATCAAAACATCTTCAAAACAAGTTTCTTCCTTTCTAAAACATACAGGAACATGCTCACACCAAAAGGGAAATAACATTATCATCTTGAAGCCATGCTCCTAGCAGCTTAAAAAAATTCCAAAACAATCATAAAAACATGTTCAGACAAATTCAAAAAACTTCCCAAAACAAGATTCAACAGGGTTAATTGGAATTAATTTCTTTGTTTTCCTAAAGTCTATATAAAGTGACACAGACTGTAACACACAAGGTAGAAGGGGACAAAAATGAATCCGCATCAAACCCACTTTGTTCACATACACAATACAAAAAATTCAGAACATAATGCAACCATTCACCACGACTTAAGAAGATTACACCACATAACCCTACACCAAATCACACATCTGGAAAGAAATTCATACAAAAAAACACAGTTCATACACACTCAAAGCAACACAGGCAGCAAGGAAGAAATGACAACAAGCATACGTCCACAGAAACCTCACGCATCACAATACGCAGAAAAATCAGAGTAGGGCTCGAGGAAAGGAGAAGTAGAAGTATCATAACAACCCCAAAATACAAGAAGATTCAAAGCGAACCTGCGGGAAGCTCGGATTCTCTCGCATCAACATCGCCATCGAAGACGCATCCGACGAACTCCGTAGGTAAATTCACCAAAAACTCCGCCCTTGCATCATTTTAACCATCTATGTCGTGTTGATTTGTGGTATCTGTCATACCCCAAATTTTGACCACCAAGATTTCCCATCATTTTGCAAATCATCACCACAATATGGATGTACCTTCATGCCTCATCAATCTCCTCAAAGATGGTGGAGCATTCACTGCCATCAAGAATTAGGGTTTTAAGCCCTCTTTGAACACTTAGACAAAGGATCAATCAAGAAATGACATGATCTTCAACTTGTCTAACCTCTTAAAACATTCACAAAGGATCAAGAGGAATCCCACATCAATAATTAAGCACAAAGTTGTGACATTCCAAGTGTTTTGAGCCTCGAAACACCCGATGTCGTCAAATTAGAGTTTGGGACGACTGAGACCTGCCGGGTGAGATTTTCACAAGAGGATGAGCCAAGACTTCCACATATGACTAAATATGTTCAAAATAACCCTAAGAAACCATTGGCAAAGTTAAAACACCCTCAGAGAGTGCATTCCCTAAATGTCGGGAATTAGGGTTTTACGAGCCGAACCGCTCCGTAGGCAAAAGTTAAAACATGACTTTTTTTTGGCAAAAATGATCCTTATGATTCATATTTTCATAAAATGTGACTTATAATGTCATTTGAACAAGAATTGGCCAAGAAATCATGATAACTTGTAAAAGGGGTAACCTTGAAAAATTGAAATTTTTTCTAAATTATCAAGTTTGAATGATTTTGGTACCAACTTCCAAGGACCATAATTTGTGATCCAAGCAGTCATTTTGGATGATCCAAAGCCTGATTTGTAGGTCTTCCTACATTCTACAAAAGCTTCAACTACATCAAACTCCAATTCTTCATGGATTTTAAGTTATGGAGTGATCAAAATGGCAAAAATGAAGAAAATGACATTTTTCAACACTTAGTGAAAATCTGCCTAAGTTACCAGCCCTGAACACCAATGTTCATGAATATTTTTCAATGGGATCCAAATAGTTTCAAGACCAACTATGATCACACATGTATTGTATCATACGAGGGCTTTCTAAAAAGCACAAGAGGCTCCCATAACTCAACCTGAGTAGGGAGATATGATCCCCTAAAAATCACCATTTCCAATTGTCTTGTACAAGGCAGAATTTGGTATTTTACTCGATTTGGCAAATTTGGACAACTCCAAGCCTTGTCATCCATTTGGAAACATTAGAGGATGAAATCAAAGGGGAATGATCTGATCCACAAGCCTCCGAAGTCCAAGAATCTACATGTAGCTATGTCATCCTAAAAAGGCTAAAAAGTGTCAAGACTCCAATTTTGTTTAAATGCATTCAATGGATGCATCAAGGTGGCATGAACTGAGGCAAACTTAACTGAATGAGTCAAGCCTTATCTCTGAACCAAAAGACCATAGGCCTGTGCTCTAACCTTAAGTCAATGGCTAGAGGAGACTTGAGATTCCATTTGATCCACATTGGCCACAGACCTGCTGCAGTTGCCACACACTATTGCTGCCAAAACAAACTTGACACACTATAAATAGAGCTCATTTGTGATCAGTTTGAGTACACCAAAGCACCCAAACTGATGCTTTCCTCAAAATCTTTTCTTCACTCCAATTTTGCCTTCTAATTCAAGTCACTATCGGGTTTTGAGATTGAGAGTGATTCCAACCAAAACAATCACACACACACACCTCATAAACATCATATATAAGTGATCCATAACACAAAATCACATCTAGAACATCAAATTCCCAAAATCACCAGCCAATTGCTCAAGTTCTTGACAGAGTTGCAGTTGAGCTACCACAACCAGTTCCAACTCATTTCAATCCACTCCAAGCATTCAAACACATTCCTTGGCACCTAAGGAAGCTGTCCAGATCATTGGAATCTAGCTGCAACACCTCCATCATCAAACTCGATCACCAGCTGTAAGAGGTATGCTTGAAGCCTTCAAACTCTGATCCATGCATCATGAATGAATATTTGAGTTACCATATTGTTTATGCATGTATGTAGAGTAATAACCCTCAATCAATTATCGTGAATTCATCGTGTATGGAATTTCATTGTGTTAATACTGAAATTAGGGTTCTTGAGGTTTTCTGTTGATTTCTTCCTCTATACTTAAAATAAATGCAATTAATCTATATGGTTGTGATCCTTGTTCAAAAACGAACAAGATTGGTACTTGAATCGTGCAAAACCATTAAGAAATCATGAAGAAAAGCGAGAAAACGTAAATCTGGAAAAACAGGGGACACGGGCAAGAACCAAGTGTTCTTGGCGCCATAATTCAAAAGTTTGAATTTTAGTTATTTTTGTTAATTGATTCAAAAATTAATTTCTCTCTGAATATTCATGTTTTTGAATTGATTCTTTTTCTCAAAACTCACAAAAATGTTTAAATGTTTTATTTTACAAAAAAATCCAATTTATATTATGTATTTAATATAGTTAGAATTTTTGTAATTAATTTCATTTTATTTGTTTTTAAACATTTTTAAATGAAATCCCCACTTTGATCTTTCAAAATCAATTGAATTTCAAACTTTCATGTGATTAAACATGATTTTTCAAAATATTTTTCAAAGTGTACAACTTGTTTGTGAATATATTTGGTATTTTATATCATTTTTTTCATTTAATTTCCTTTGAAAAATAACATTTTAATTTAAAATTAGGGTTTCCTCTTGATTTTAAATTTTTAAAACACTTTTGGGCCTCTAATAGAGTGTAAGACCTATCCTTTTGTAAATAAAACCTTTTTGGGCCTCAGTCATTGTATAAGTCCCGACACGATATCAAAAATTTCGGCGCGATCGCCGCTTTTCAAACAATTTTCATCTGGGCCTACCCTTGTGTTGTAAGTCCCATTTCTTTTTTTTTTCAAACAAATTTGGGTCTCTAATTGAGTGTAAGACCCATTCCTTGTAATTAGAAACCTTTTTGGGCCTTAGTTATTGTATAAGTCCTACTGTGTTTACAAAAAACCTCGGCGCGATAGCCGTTTTAAAAAAAAAATCATCTGGGCCTACCCTTGTGTTGTAAGTCCCATTTCTTTTCTTTTTTTAAAAAACACTTTTGGGCCTCTAGTAGAGTGTAAGACCCAATCCTCTTTTGTACAGAGATAATTTTGGGCCTCAGTCATTGCATAAGTCCCGATACAATTTTCAGATCAACAGTACAATCACTGTTATTTCTGGGCCTCTCCTTGAGTATAAGCCCCAATAATATTTTCAAAAACAACTTTCCTTTTTGATTTAGGTTCAAATTCATAGTTGTTATCAAAACTTTCTTTAAATTCTTGAACAACTAACCATATAGCTGTTACTATGGAAGCTTGCTCGCCTGTAAGTTTTAAACAACTTTCTTTTACATACTTTCACATATATTTGTTTGTGCTGGAAGCTTGCTCACCTGTAAGTCGTCCTACCCTCTTTTACATACAGTATATATTTCATCTGTATATATATGCTTGTATATATTTGCTTAGAGTTTTCCCCAGCAATTAGGTCTAGAACTAGATAAAGCCAGTGGTCGCTCTTTCGACACAGTCAAAACAAGTCCCCCATATGAATTCCAGATACAGTCTTGCCTCCTCTTGGGCTTATACAATATGGAACAAAGAGAAAGAAATTATTCCCAGTGAAACTTTCCTCAGACTGTCATTATTAGAAAATTGTCAAAGAAATTCACTTCCCCAGAGAGGATTAATTCTCGGTGAAACCTCTCTTGAATTTCTTTAAACCCTAGAACTGTTCACTAAAGAAAAGATTATTCCCGGTGAAACTTTTCTTGAACTTTTCTTAAGTTTGGAAGCACAGGCTTCCTAAAAGCATCCCCGCCTCCTCTTGGGCTTTGTACAAGGACCCTCCGGCTTCTTAGATGTTCTCATGCTTTCTCTTGGGCTTAATACAAGGACCCTGAAGACCTCTTAAAGGTATAAGACAGAACTTAGTCATCCTTTGTTAGAGCAGTCTTTCCAAAGAGTCAAAACCTTGGACAATTTAAGGGTTGATTCTCATTCCTTAAAGTACCAGCCTCCTCTTGGACATCATACAAAGATAAACCTTCCATACCAGTAGACTTGGACAGTCTAATCTCCTCTTAGATCTCAAAGACATTCTCAAGTTCCCTACAAACACAGGAGAAACCCTGATCATTCGATCAATCTTCAGTAGAGTTTAAAATTTTCACAGGATCTAAAACTCAATCTTTATCCTAAATCCCCCCCAGCTAGGGTCATCTCATCATCAATACCATACTAGCCTATCAGAACCTCAAGGCATTTGATACCTCAACTCTTCTGTAAACCCTCAGCAAGAGTTGATTCCCCGACTTGGACCTACTTTTGGATCTCAATAATCCTCAGCAGAAGCCAGCCTCCTCTTAGGCTTTGTATAATGATTTTCCTCAACAGATCTAGCTTCAAAAACACTCATTTGTTGAGTGAATCTTCTTTCTCAAAGGCACTCTCTTGTTGAGTCGACCCTTTTCAGCCTCGTTTTAGGCTTTGTATAATGATTTTTCCCCAGCTTTTTCAGCCTCAATCTTGGGCTTTGTACAAGACACCACAAACACTCTCTTGTTGAGTCAGTCGTTCCTTTTTTTTAGCCTCAATCTTGGGCTTTGTACAAGACATATATAAACTTTCTCCAGCAAAGTCAAAATCTTCATAAACCTCCTCTTAAACTCTGGATAAATATCTTTCCAACGGAGTCAATTCCTCCTAGGCTTTGGGAGTTAATCTCCTTAAGCAGAGGTAATTCTCTTTTCCAGCCTCCTCTTAGGCTTTGTATAATGATTTTCCTCAGTAGAGTTAGCCTCAATCTTGGGCTTTGTACAAAACAAATCATACTCTCCAACTGAGTCAATCCCATTTTAGCCACAATCTTGGGCTTTATACAAGACAGATAAAACCTCTCACTAGTAGAGTCAGTTTATTTTTTTAGCCTCAATCTTTGGCTTCGTACAAGACACTATATAAAATATCCCTGAACACTCTCTTGTTGAGTCAGTCTCATTTTAGCCTCAATCTTCGGCTTTGTACAAGACAGACAAAATATTTCCTCGGAAAAGTCAATCATTAGCCTCCTCTTAGGCTTTATATAATGATGTCCCCAAAAGAGTCAATTCTCTTTTAGCCTCAATCTTGGGTTTTGTACAAGACAATATATAAACACTCTCTTGTTGAGTCAGTCTTTTCTAGCCTCCTCTTAGGCTTTGTATAAGGACTTCCCTAGTGGAGTCAATCAATCTCTTAGCTTCAACCTTGGGCTTTGATCAAGGCATACAAAAACCGAAATCCCCTCAGAGGAAATCAAAATCTCTCTGTAGGAAGACATTTCTCTGTATATCACACATCAAAACAGAAAATCAAAACAAACCTTAATTCCAGATAATTCCTATAAGTGGCACACTTGTTGATTCAAATATCCATGCTGTAGTCCATATCTTATCCTGGTAAACTCCCTCTTTCATCTAATTGCTGTAAGTGGCAAGTCTCTGGATTATTTACATCCATGCCATTGTCCCTTTCTTAGCATGAAAAACTCCTAAGGAAAAATGACATTGCTCAACACTGAGTTAAAGTTTCCTCCTTCAGGATAAATCCCCTATAAAGGAAATTATGGCATTGCTGGATTCACATATCCCAGTTAAAGTAATTCTCCTTTATAATCAGTCACCCAACAATTGTGATAAACAGACAAGATGACTCCCTTTAGAGATGACAAATTCTCTCTCAGTCAAACCTTTAGCTTCAATCTTGGGCTTTGAACAAGACACAAATAACCTTTAGCTTCAATCTTGGGCTTTGAACAAGACACCAAAACATCTCTTTCCTCCCATAGAATAGGACGAACTACGATTGCTCTGATTTCCCTGTTTCTTTAAACGGGAATACGTAGGCATAAGATTGCAAAATCTTAGCGAGCATACCAATCAAAAAACTTTAGGTCCAGTACCTTCATACCAAGAAAAAAACTTTAGGTCCAGTACCTTACCGAAAACATCGGTAAAACCGACATCAACAAAAACTCTCTCTCAAACATTCCCAAAGTAGAAACCTTCCCATTTATAGATAAACACCATCAAGTAGAAAGCAGTAAGGAAAATTGCTAACAACCTGTGGATAACCACATATATGATGGGTAATTGAAAACTCCCCATCGTATAACCTGACCCCGAACTCCCTGAATCTCTTAGCATTTGTTCAGTTAAACATTCGTGTGCAAGGTTAGTTTTAGATGGCCTCCCTTTCCCTTCCAACTTCATGGGATAAATAAGAAATCAGAAAGTAGCACCCCACTCCTTACCATTGTGGTGAGGAGAAACCCATGGCGATAAGGTGGTTGCGTCACCGACAAAAATCGCACGCAACAGGAAAATGGCGACTCTGCTGGGGAGTCTTTATTAGGATCTGTCTTACCTTAGTCATCATTTGTCACCATTTTCCAACAGGAAAATGACAATTCTGCTGGGGAGTCATTTTATCGGTCTGTCTAGGACTAGGATTAGAATTCCTAAGAGGTCTAGGTTATTAGAAATTTCTCTACATACTACATACTACATATATACTGCTTTTCCTTCTTGATATCCGTGTTTATTTTTTTGTCAATGGGAATGCGTGATGTCGCATCTGGAAAGTTTGAGAGAAACCTAAGATAAGGGATGGCATAGACAGGGAAACTTATAGGGAGTGAATCCCGAACAAGCGAACTTGGTAGACCATCAAATCAGGCGAAGGCTCGTAGGATTTAGCCTGTTGATCACGATCGTTATTGAAAGCAGAGTTTTCCTAATGCGACACCTGTGAACCTGAGGATTTAGTAGGCATTAACCTTATGACCACTTGGTAGTGCAGTGACTATCGGAAATAGTTGATACACGATACTACACTCAAATGAGATTACCCTAGGATGCTACAGCTCGCTCGGGTGAACCAGCTTGCTGTTGTTATCTCTAGGGGGTCAGTGATTTTGGGAACCTTAGGATCCGTTCTACAGGTACAAAAATTGACCAGAATACAACCTTTGGGGATGGGTAGAGCCATGACTCCATGCTCGTGATGTTGAACCTTTGAAACCATGTTTTTTCAATGTTTTTGTGTGCTGCATTCATTTAAAAAACTCTTAAAACAAAGAAAAATTTTCTCTTCTCCTATCTTTTTTTTCAAATTAAACTGAAACAATGATTGCAAATATTAGAGAGAAAGATTGCGTTAATGATTTCGGTAGAAGAAAGACGCACAAGTACACCTTCAAGGCTCCAAAACTAGAGGATTTAAGAGGGCTGGCAAGGATGATCACCAACCCTGATGCTTTCAGAGCTAAATACAGAGGGTTGTTATCTCTGTTAAGGGTCCATGTAGTTGAAGGAATCCTGTCTACACTGATCCAGTTCTACGATCCGGTTTATCACTGTTTCACATTCCCGGATTATCAACTAGCACCGACGCTAGAAGAGTACTCTCATCTGAGTGATTTACCTATCACTGACCAAGCCCCCTTTTCTGGACTAGAAGAAATCCCAAAGGATCGGGTCACCGCAAGAGCCATTTGTTTGGACGAGTCAGAAGTCAGGACTCACATGACCACCAAAGGAGGAATCCAAGGTTTACCAGCCAAGTTTTTGGTGGAGAAAGCCCCGTACTTCGCCAGTATAAGGAATGTTACTGCTTTCGAGGATATCTTTGTCCTACTCACATATGGGTTTTTCCTTTTTCCCAATATAGACAACTTCGTTGATATCAACGCTGTTAAGATATTTCTGATTGGAAACCCCGTACCAACTCTGCTTGCAGATGCTTATCATTCTGTACAATTAAGGAATCTGTACAGTGGAGGAATGATCACATGTTGTGGACCCTTGCTTTACAAATAGTTCATTTCCCATTTACCCAAGTCTGCTACATTTTGGGATCACAAGAGTACTCTACTTTGGTCACAAAAAATCAAGTCTCTTACCAACTCTGACATAGATTGGTATGATAAGATTTACGAAGGGATAGAGATCATCGACAGTTGTGGAAATTTCCCTAATGTACCCATCATAGGAACTAAAGGAGGAATAAACTATCATCCAATTTTAGTCCGCCGTCAACTCGGATACCCGATGAGGCATATCCCGCATAATGCTCATCTGGAAGGTCTTTTCTTCAAGGAAGGGGAAAATGACAGGGCACTAAAGAAAGAAATAGTGCATGCCTGGCAACAGGTTCACAAGAAAGGAAGAGAGTCTCTAGGAAGACCAAGTTGTACCTCCGTGGAACCTTATCTCCATTGGGTACAAACTAGAGCTCTCAAGCAGAGGATGCCATACCCTCATCAAGAAGAATCTGTCCTTTATTTTATGTCTGATACGGAAAAACTCCAGGGAGCTCTTAACAAAGTTCAACGGGAGAAAAACTCTAGGAAAAACAAGTACCATATCCTCAACGTGGAGTGTACCAAAATTCAGCAACTGCTAAAAGAAAAGGATGCTTTGATTATGATATTAGAGCAACATGTTGTAGAAAGTCAAGAAGACCGAAGAAATCTGCTCGCTCCTTTCACTTGGCAAAGGACTGACAACCCGAAAACGGCTGAAGAGCCCCGGTTAAAGGAAAGGAAAATACCGGAACCAGCATCTGAGCTCTCTTCAGAGAGGACTCAGGATCCATAAGCTTAGACATTTCCTTTTACAGCACTTTGTGAAGTACTGTATTTCCCTTTCTGCAATCTTTCAAATTCAATAAAAAGGGGTCTCCCCACTGTACGATATTTGCAATCTATTTGTTGAAGTTTCTTTTTGATTAAAGTAAAAAACAAAAAAAATATATCATTGCATTCATCATTCTCACATAATGCTCTCTTCTTACCTTCAAATCTCACGTATGTGTTACGATTCTAGAGTCAAACTGTCTCACTCGTACAATACTCGGGCCAATCGACAAAAGAAAATGGACGATCTCGGGGAAGAGAACAGAGAGCTAAGAGAAGAAATCGACGCTCGGAGGGAAGATCTGAAAAAACTTCACAGTGACATGCAATCCCTGGCAACAACTCAGAGGCAACAACAAAGGACTGTAATCTCGGAGATCACATCTACGCCCATAGTGGAAACGTATGATCCTCGGTACAACATGCCTAAAGATCGTCCCTGGGGCATGCCGCTCAACTTTGTCCCTGAAGGATACATCCCGCCGGTCACGGAAGACCCAAAAACTGCAGTAGGAACCGCTGGGCCTGAAGGTTACAAACTTCGGGAAAGCGAAGACGCAAGAGTTATGACAACAACTCCTGAAGGTTAAAAACTTCGGGGCATGGAAGCACCAAGAGTCACCGCCGAAATGACTATACCACATCCAGTGGTACACACTGTACCAGAAGGACAGATTCCACAAGTAATCTCTGGTGGAAATGAAGACATGTACAAAATAATGAATGAGTTCCAGGAGTAATTCTTGGAAATGCAGAAGGAACTGCATGTCATTCGCGGTCAGGATTTATTCGAAAAGGACGCCGCAGATCTTTGTCTGGTCCCCAATGTGAAAATCCCGCACAAATTCAAGGTGCCTAACTTTGAAAAATATAAGGGTAACTCTTGCCCTCAAATTCATTTGGTGATGTACGCTAAAAAAATGTCAACTCAGACTGAAAATCAACAGCTACTGATCCATTATTTCAAAGACAGTTTAACCGGTGCCGTACTTAAATGGTACATGGGTTTAAACCGCACCAAGATCGTTACTTTCAGAGATCTCGGTACAGCCTTTGTTCAGCAGTATAAGTATAACCTAGACATGGCACAAGACAGAGATCAACTCAGAGCAATGTCGCAGAAGGACAAGGAAACTTTCAAAGAATATGCTCAGAGATGGCGTGAAATTACCTCCCAGATCTGTCCCCCTCTTAAGGAAAAGGAAATGACAAAGATCTTTTTGAAAACCTTGAGCACATTCTATTATGACCGAATGGTCGCCAGCGCGCCCAGTGATTTCATCGAGATGGTGAACATGGGAGTACGCCTTGAAGAAGCAGTTTGAGAAGGACGTCTGGTCAAAGGTGCAGAGCCATCAAGCAGTACCAAAAGATACGGTAATACTTTCCCAAAGAAAAAAGAGCAAGATATTGGTAATATCTCTCTCAGAAAGTAAAGGCGAAGGTATCAACCTGTAGCAGTCGTAACTCCTGCTATCAACCCAACGCCGGTTCCAACGTATCAACCTCAGGTTGCTCAAAGCCAACCAAGTCAACAACAGTATCAACAAAGGACACAACAGCCTCTTCAGTAGGCTCGTCCCTAGTACAACAACAACAATCGTATGACACGACCACCAGGGTTTGATCTTATACCAATGTTGTACACAGAAATGTTTCCACTATTACTAGTCAAGGGGCACGTCCAAACCAGGTCTCCTCTTACAGTACCAGAAAATCCTCCTTTTTGGTTCAAAGCGGATCAAACTTGCCCTTATCATCAGGGAGGACCAGGGCACAACATTGAGAACTGTCTCAGCTTCAAATCCGATGTACAGAAGCTTGTCAGAAACATAGTCCTATCTTTCAAAGATACTAATCCAAATGTTTAGACGAACCCGTTGCCTCAACATGAAAAGAATGCTGTAAATTTGATAGAGGGAGAATTTAACCGCAGTTATCAAATTCACGATGTATTTATATTAGGAACCAATCTGGTCAGGATGCATTGCAACCAGAGAGGGTACGGTCACGTACCGCCTCGCAATTATCACCAGTGTGATATCTGCTCAAAGAATAATCAAGGATGTTCCGTAGTGCAATCAGCTCTACAAGAACAAATGGATTTGGGATGGATTCAAGATCACCGAATCCGTGAGGTCAATATGGCTCATGCAAATCCCAACATTGTCCAGAACCACAACATTCTGACGATGAACGTCAACTTGGTGGCAATGCACTCAAGGAATAGTCAATACCATGATCTGCCACAGCACGATTACAATTCCTGTCCGATATGCTCAATAAGCAATCAGGGATGCTCTTTTGTACAAGAGGCCCTCCAGCGTCAGATGGATCTCGAATGGATCCAGGATTACCATGACAGAAGTAGCCATCAAGTTAATATGATTCAGATCTTTGATATTCACTTGATGAATACCAGTCTGGTAGAATTACACGCTAAGCAAGTCAGGCTCGGGTTTCTGGCTTCACCTAATTATCAAGGGTGTAAAGTGTGTCGTGAAGACGACCAAGGATGTGCACTTGTTCAAAGAACACTTCAACACTTTTTGGACCACTGGTGGCTTCCAATTTACTTTGATGTAGCTACACAGTAGCTGAGTATGATTGACGGGAATCCTACTAGGCATCAAAGTCAGGATGTCCGCTCAATGGAAACAAATCTAGTAAAGTTACAATGCATACAAAGCGGACGTGGCCAGGTGCCACCACATAATTATGAGCGCTGTAGAGTTTGCTCAGAGAACAACCAAGGATGTTATCTTGTGCGGTCAGCTCTTCAAAATCAGTTGGACCGAAAAAAGATTCGACCATGTTTAAGTTCTGGTTCGATCAACGTGATGCAAGACTATCTCCCTGATCAAAGCAAAGACGTTGTCATAATCTCTAATCATGAAATGGCCAAAGACGTATGCGCCATAATCCCTCAACTCCATGAATCAAGGGTTCCTCTTGACAATAGAAATATTCTCAACCTTGAACCAATTGAGGCTGCCTACGATGGTCAGAAAAATCAAAAGCCTCCTGTGGTTATCTACTTGCCAGGACCAATACCATACACATCAGAAAGGGCTATCCCTTACAAGTACGGTGCAACGAAAATCGAAAATGGAAAGGAAACTCCATTACCCTCCGTCATAAACATTGCCGACATCAGTCGAGTAACACGAAGCGGTCGGATCTTCAACCGAGGAGTTAGAGAACCCACCAAGGAAAAGGAACCTCAAACAGTAGTTCCCAATCAACCAGTCAGGCAATCCAGTAATCCCTACCTTTTGAAGAACAATGATGAGATGCTGAAGCTCATCCAGAAAAGCGGGTACAACATTGTAGACCAACTGTTGCAAACTCCATCAAGAATCTCTGTGCTATCTCTCTTGCTCAGTTCCGAAGCTCACAGGGAAACTCTGCAGAAAGTCTTATAGCAAGCTTTCGTAGAACAAGATGTGACGATAAGACAATTTGACAACATCACTTCCTGCAACAACTTAGGATTCAGTGATGAAGAACTTCCAGAAGAAGGCAAAAATCATAACATGACGCTTAACATTACAGTCAATTGCCAGGACGACGCTCTAGCTAGCGTACTGGTAGACACAGGATCAACTCTGAATGTTATACCAAAATTTACTCTGATGCGACTATTATTTCAAGGGTCTCCAATGAGAGGCAGTGAGGTCATCGTCAAAGCCTTCGATGGATCCAGAAAAACAGTTATTAGTGAAGTTGATCTTCCCATAACCATCGGTCCTCACACTTTCTAAGTCACTTTCTAGGTCATGGACATCCAGGCAGCATACAGTTATTTATTAGGAAGACCTTGGATACACGAAGCTGGGGCAGTCACTTCGACACTTCACCAGAAGCTGAAGTTCGTCAAGAATGACAAGCTAGTTGCAGTCTGTGGAGAGCAGGCCTTGATCGTAAGCAACTTATCATCGTTACCCTGTGTAGAACCCGAGGATGTTGTTGGAACTCAGTTTCAAGCACTGTCAATAGGCAATGTTAATCAATCAGAAAGAGGGACATCGATTTCCTTATACAAAGATGCTCTCGAAGTGATCAAAAGTAACAACGCAAAAGAATGGAGACAGCTTGTCATTCCTACGGATAACAAGACGAAGAAAGGTCTTGGTTTCTCCTCAGCCTGTACCCAGATGTTGGCACTGGATTTCGACTGGCAGTTGGTGTCTAGAGACTTCCAAGGCAAGCCGACGCAGGAAAGAGGTACAAGGGGGTGTCGAGTCGACACCAGCAGAAAGACGTGTCGAAGGATCGTCGATAAGTCCTGATGTCGGAGACAAGATGATGTCGATTTCAAGAAACAAGTGTTTAGGCGGGAAAAGTTTGAAATTTCAAAGACCATGGGAAGTTGAAAAGAGAGTGGGGTGCCACGTGTCAGCTTCAAGAAACGTTTGGGCAAACAAACAGTTATTTTTTAAGCCTATATAAGGCATTGGTTTTTTCATTTTAGGGGTCGAATTTTTCACATTGTAAGGGGAAAATACTCAAAGTACCAAGCTTAGAGAGAAACGAGTTCACTCCCGCAAACAAATGTACACTTGCGTCCAAACCTTACTTAATGCAATTTATTTTCCGCATATAATTTAATGTCGTTACTTCTTTTGTTTCTTTTTCCGCTCTGTTTCCCTTGAATTTCTTTGTCTTTTTCTTGCCAACCAACTCGCAACCGTTAAGATACCTTTTGCATCGCCTAAGACACTTAAGCGTGACACTTAAACAAATATAAACGCATTATAAACATACGCTTCCAATTCCAAGTTCTGGGATTCGTCTGGCCGGTTCCGCAAGCGAACCTACGACGGAAGGCCAGCATTTGTTCGCGCGGGCGAACAAAGTGGCACGCCCGTTGGGACCCGTGTGAATTGAGTATATGTTTTTGCGTAGTGGTAAGATGGTAACACCACGACCAAACGAAGAACCGTCGCCGACGGAAACGGCGGTAGGGACACACACAACTGATGTTGGCTTTGGTACCATATCAGTAGTGTCAACCGCTCCTAGCGGACCAATTACAACACCGCGTCGAAACGACCCTAGGCCGACGATGGCTGGGACTACGGGGCAATATATACCTAGTATCACCATGCCCATGCCGAGATCGTATGGAATGCCGCCAGAGTTCATGTCGAGTGTGCATTCTAGCAGACATTTGTTTGGAGAGAATTCGTCCCCAGTATTTTCGACTTATCAAGGGATAGGACCTTTGTCGAACCCGATGGTTCGACCTCCAGGATTCAACATGTCCTCTCAATCCATACCGACTTTTACCTCTAGTTCCGTCGCGGTCATGAGGCAACAAATGGACGAGAGTAACCATGAGATGGTTCACATGTTGACTAGCAGATGGGTACAATATTAAGGCCATTGATACATGAATTAACCCAGAGTTACCAGCAACTGGCGACTCAGATGACGCGAATCGGTGATTTCTTAGGAGCACATAGGACTCAGGGTCGACAGACCTCACCACCGCGACCGGTGACGCCACCTCGTCAGGACGAAGTCTTCGACGAAACCATAGAACAACCCCGCGAGTTCGAAGAAACTCCTAGGAGGGTTCAAAGACCACCCGTAATCGTCCATAGGCACCAAAATCCGGATTTTGTTGTCCAACAGGTTCGACAGGACGCCCTGGCCAGAGAACATAACTTGGAAGCTGTGGTCGAACGTATTATGGTCCGTAATGGGGCGAACCCTGGCCTTCGACGACCAACCTATACATCTCCTTTGCCAGATTTTGTCCTACAAACAGAATTACCTAGGGGATGGAAAGTGCCAAAGTTTACCAAGTTCGCTGGGGAAACAGAGGAGTCCACCGTCGAACACGTCGCTAGGTATCAAACCGAAGCGGGTGATATAGCGAACAATGAGGATTTGAAATTGAAATATTTCCCAAGCTCCCTCACAAAGAATGCGTTCACGTGGTTCACCACGTTACCCCCACAGTCCATTCATACATGGGCACAATTGGAGAGGCTTTTCCACGAACAATTCTATATGGGACAGTAAAAAATAAGTTTAAAAGAATTGGCAAGCGTCAAACGCAAGGCCGCGGAGTCGGTAGACCAGTACTTAAATAGGTTTATACTTTTGAAATCACGTTGCTTTACTTAAGTCCCTGAACATGAGTTAGTCGAAATGGCCGCTGGCGGCCTAGACTATTCGATCAGGAAAAAGTTGGACACGCAATATCTTAGAGATATGGCACAACTAGCTGACCGGGTTTGCCAGGTCGAAAGATTGAAAGCTGAAAAAACCCAGTCTAACAGATATCGAAAAAAAGAAAAAGTGGCTTATGTGGCTGCAGACGAATACTCGTCCGACGAAGAAGAATCTGTCGATGAAAGTGAGATCCACGTGGCTGAACTTAAGCCAGGACCTCCCTATACATGTAAATTGTTGAAACCATCGAATGGAAAAAATCCCACAGAAACTAACAAGACGGATAAATACGTCGCTAAAACTTATACTTTTGACGTTTCGAAATGTGATGAAATATTTGATTTACTAGTTAAAGATGGTCAAATTATTATTCCGTCTGGTTTGAAAGACCCCCCTCTAGAACAAAAGAAAAAGAGAGGATTTTGTAAGTTTCATAATTTCCTTGGTCATAAAACAGCTCAATGTGTTCTTTTCAGGGATTTGGTGCAAAAGGCTTTGAAGGAGGGTCGACTCCAATTTGGCGAAAAGCCGAAGATGCAGGTGGACACTGACCCACTGAAGGTCGAAAAGGCTTTGTATTCAGAAGTGTACGAGTGTTTGATGGTCGAAGCTACTGAAGGCCTCGACAAACCACCAAGGGTTGAAGTGTTGGAATGCATGATGGTCGAAACTACAGAGGGTTCCGACAAGAAAGCAAAAGGCAGACTCGAAGAAGTGTACCCCCAGGCTGGTCAAAGTTTGGAAGATTTTCAAGAAAAGTGCAGGATAAGCGGCTCCAAAGCCGCACTATGCCCTAGGTGTAATGCTGTGTTCGATGAGAAAGCTGCTGAGAGGTACAAGGAGAGCAAGAAAGAAGTGCTGTCAGATAACAAGCCATCTGTCCCAAGGTTTGTGTTCGACAAGAGCGGGGTCCCTCGTCGAAACGAAGAGTACAGAAAGTTGTTCCAAGGGGCAAGGCCTAAAACTTTCGTGCCCCCATCAGACTCCCCACAGGAAAGGTGGATGGCCCCGGTGAATCAGAAAGGAAGCAAGAGGCCAAAGTGGAAAGCTCTTGATTTAGAGAAGGAGGGGAATGTCGCTGATGAAAGGGTCGAGCAAGCAGGATATAGGGTGTCCCCCAACTACAAAGGAAAGAACCCTATGACCAGGACCCAGTGGAGGCGCTATCAGCGCAATAAGAAGGCTGAAAGAGAGGCTACAATGTCAAAGGCAAAGGCTGTCGGAGTATCTATGCAGAAACACCAGTACCCGAAAGGAAAGTGGGTCGAGAAGAGCAAGGTGGCGACGAACCAGACCATGGCAGTAACTTTGGACGCTTCAGGAGGGAAGGAATTGGTGTCGACTCAAAGCTCAAAGTGCACTTCGTTGGCAGAAAACAAGACAGAACCAGAGTATACTCCTCAGTCAGACGAAGAGGAA
This sequence comes from Lathyrus tuberosus, assembly GCA_022829125.1. Taxonomy (NCBI): domain Eukaryota; kingdom Viridiplantae; phylum Streptophyta; class Magnoliopsida; order Fabales; family Fabaceae; genus Lathyrus; species Lathyrus tuberosus. The sequence continues at coordinate 3,062,560 of JALAZF010000518.1, forward strand.
CCAAAATACTCTCCTCAGTCCGATGAAGAGTATGACCCATCACCTGAAGGTGATTTTGATGAAGACATGTATGGCGACACCAATGATGACACCTATGGTGAAGATTTCGTGGTAAACTGTGGTATCGTATCGGTGCTGCCAGCTGAGTACGACGTAGTGTCGGAGATCTCCGAGACTGAAGACGACTTCATCACAGGGGAAAATGTGGATGACAAGCCATTATGTTATTACGTGATGAACAGTGGCGTGGTCGAGGAACAAACGGCTATGTTCGAACGGCCTACCCCTGGGATGATGTATCATTTGAAGCCTTTGTTCATAAAGGCAAAGATTGATGGGGTGCCGGTCAACAAGGTATTTGTGGATGGTGGAGCGACTGTGAACCTAATGCCTCACAGTTTGTTTAAGAGAATTGGAAAGACAGAGGCTGACCTCCGACAGCACAACATGGTCTTGTCTAACTACGAAGGCAAGACCAGTAACATCCTGGGGGTTGTCCAAGTGGATTTGGCAGTAGGTACAACCAACAGGCTGACACTCTTCATGGTCATCAAGTCGAAGGCAAACTTCAATCTGTTGGTGGGGCGTGAGTGGATCCATGGAATTGGGGCAGTACCATCAACTATGCATCAAAGGTTGATCATTTGGAGGAAGGACGGCGTCATCGAAAATATTGAAGCAGACCAAAGCTATTACAAAGTCGACGAAGCCAAGGGTACTAAGAAATCTTTCGACCAGCACTTAGCCAATGTGGCTCCTTGTGATGACGGATCAGGATCATACACCTCCGTCAACACGGGTCGTTTCCTGAACCTAGATCCCGACTATGGTTTCATCTGGGACACTGCCGACACATGTATGGAGCCAATGGAAATGCCACCAACAGGGTGGTCTACTACTGGTGAAGATGACTGCTGAGTCCGAAAGTATGACTCGGATTTCGGCCTATTTGGCTGAGAACAGAAAAATGTCGGCACTCGAAAAAGACGAGACTCCCCAAACAACTAAGGGAGCCGACCATGATAAAGAAAATCAAAGGCTTAATGGTATTTACGATGATGAGCCTCTAGGATTTGAAAAGGGGCTAGATCATGAACTACAAAGGATGCAAGCCCAAGACCCACTTGAGGAAGTCGACTTAGGGGATAGAACGACAAAAAGGCCCACCTACGTGGGTACCAAGGTGGGACCAACAATGAAAGCTAAACTGGTCAAAGTGTTGAAGGAATACAAAGACTGCTTTGCCTGGGATTATGGCGAAATGCCTGGGCTGAGTCGGAGCGTGGTCGAGCATCGCCTCCCAATCCAGCCAGGCAAGAGGCCAGTAAAGAAACCCCTAGACGTTTCGCCCCAGAAGTAACGTCGAAGATCAAACAAGAAATCGAAAGGCTGCTCAAAAGTCGGTTCATCAGAACCGCGAGGTATGTAGAGTGGATAACAAACATAGTTCCTGTTATTAAGAAAAATGGGACCCTTCGAGTATGCATTGACTTTAGGGATTTGAACAACGTTACTCCTAAAGACGAATATTCAATGCCCGTGGCAGAGATGCTAGTCGACTCAGCCGCGAGATTTTAGTATTTAAGCATGCTCGATAGTTATTCCGGTTACAATCAAATTCTTATAGCCGAAGAAGATGTCCCCAAAACCGCATTTCGATGCCCTGGAGCTTTGGGGACATATGAATGGGTGGTGATGCCTTTCGGGTTGAAAAATGCGGGGGCAACCTATCAAAGGGCTATGAATGCTATATTCCATGATTTTATTGAGAATTTCATGCAGGTATACATTGATGACATAGTCATAAAATCGTCATCAGAGGATGGTCACCTCGATCACCTTCAACGATCATTTGAGCAAATGAGGAAATATGGATTAAAAATGAATCGACTAAAATGTACTTTTGGTGTTTGTGCAGGGGATTTCCTGGGTTTCGTAGTCCACAAGCGAGGCATTGAGATCAACCAGAACAAAACAAAGGCAATCATAGATCTCAAGCCTCCAACAACAAAGAAGCAGCTCTAATCTTTGTTGGGGAAGATAAATTTCTTGAGGAGGTTCATCTCAAACCTAAGTGGAAAGACGAAAGTGTTTTCACCATTGCTCAAGACAAAGAAAGAAAGTGGATTCCGCTGGGGGCAAGAACAACAAGAGGCTTTCGACGCGATCAAAGAATATCTTACAAAGCCTCCAATCCTACTACCACTTAGTACAAATAAAAACATGAAATTGTACATTGCAGCGTCGGACACGACCATAGGCAGTATGTTAGCGCAAGAGGATGATGGTGGTGTCGAAAGACCCATCTATTACCTTAGTAGGATATTGATAGATGCTGAGACTAGATACACTATGATTGAAAAGTTGTGTCTATGTTTGTACTTCTCATGTATGAAATCGAAGCAATATATCAAACCAGTTAATGTTTATGTTTCGTCGCATTTTGATGTTATTAAGCATATGCTGTCCAAACCTATTTTGCATAGTCGAATTAGGAAATGGGCACTAACGTTAACTGAATTCTCCCTAACATACGTCCCTTTAAGGGCGATGAAGGGTCAAATAGTGGCTGACTTCATTGTCGACCACGCTGTGATCGAAACGTCAATACATAGTATCGACGTTGCCCCATGGAAACTGTACTTTGATGGGTCGAGCCATAAAAATGGGGCAGGTGTCGGAGTCCTAATAATCTCCCCGCAGGGGATTCCAACTACCTTTAAATGCAAAGTCGATGGCAAATGTTCAAATAACGAGGCAGAATACGAAGCCTTAATTACTGGTCTCAAGATACTCAAAGACTTGGGAGCCAAAGAGTTGGAAATAAAAGGGGATTCCGAATTGGTGATTAAACAAATTACCAGAGAGTATAAATGCGTAAGTGAACAGCTTTTAAGTTACTTTTCGCTGGCGAAGCGTTGGTTGGAACATTTCAAAGTTGTCAGCATCTCGCATGTGCCAAGGATGGAAAACCAGAAAGCTAACGAACTGGCACAAATTGCGTCGGGGTATAAAGTGTCGGAAGGTAAGTTGAGAGGCTTCGTCGAAACTAGAAAGAAGATAGTGTCGAATGTACGCGCGCCACCAAGCCGGTCGATACCCAAAGACTCGATGAGTTTAGTCGAAGGTTTAGAAAGTTGTGAGGTTTATGTTAACGATATGCCGCCAACAGACTGGCGAAGGGAAATTATAGAGTATCTGGAGAACCCACGGGGCAGCACCAATCGAAGGACCAAGTATAGAGCCATGAACTATGTCCTAATGGGAAACGAGTTACTGAAGAAAACTCCAGAAGGGGTGTTGCTAAAGTGTCTGGGGGACACTGATGCATATTTGGCAACCTCGGGGGTACACAGTGGGGCTTGTGGGGCTCACCAGGTCGGCCAGAAAATGAAATGGCTTTTGTGTCGACAAGGTTTCTATTGGCCCAACATGCTTAAGGATTGTATAGATTTCGCGAAAGGATGCCAGGACTGTCAAAAGCATGCCAACATCCAGCATGTCCCAGCCAGCGAATTACATGTGGTTGTCAAACCATGGCCTTTTCGGCGATGGGCTTTGGACGTAATAGGAGAGATTCGGCCAGCTTCGTCAAAGCAGCAAAAGTTTATCCTCGTAGGAATAGACTATTTCACGAAATGGATAGAGGCCGTGCCTTTGGTGAAAGTGGATCAAGAGGCTGTGATAAACTTCATCCAAAATCATATCTTGCATAGATTTGGGATACCCGAGACAGTCACAACAGATCAGGATTCTATGTTTTTGGGGCAGAAGATGCAAGAGTTTGCGGCAGAAACGGGTTTCAAGTTGGTTACTTCAACGCCATACTATGCCCAGGCAAATGGTCAGGTTGAAGCAGCCAATAAAGTAATAATTGGCCTAATCAAAAAGCACGTTGCAAACAAGCCAAAGAACTGGCATAAAATGCTGAGTCAAGTGTTGTGGGCATGTCGGACATCACCCAAAGCGTCGACAAACTCGACTCCATTCCGTCTAACCTACGGACACGACGCTGTGTTACCTGCGGAGGTACACTTGCAATCTGTCAGAGTGCAGCGACAATATGAGATTCCGTCGGAGCAATACTGGGTGATGATGTTAGACGAGCTTGTAGACTTAGACGAGGAAAGGATGGTAGCTTTAAACGTGTTGCTACGCCAGAAGGCTCGAGTCGCCAGGGCATACAATAAAAAAGTCCAGGAGAAAACCTTTGCCGCAAATGACTATGTTTGGAAAGTGGTGTTGCCCATGGATCGACGAGATAAAACGATGGGAAAATGGTCACCTAACTGGGAGGGACCATTTAAGGTGACGCGAGCGTTCAGTAACAACGCGTACGAAGTACAGGAGTTGGGGGCAGACCAACGAGTCTTAAGAGTAAATGGGAAATATTTAAAAAAATACAGACCCATGCTACAAGAGGTTCGCATCAAAACATAAATTTCATTAAATTTAAGGCCAAGAATGGCTTACAAAATGGTGCATTACATTGTATCAATATAAAACCTAAGGGAATTTAGGGAATCTAGCCTTAAAATCATCAAAGAGGACCTTCTCATGAGTTATTTTGCTCTCAAGAATAATCTTTCGTCGTTGCATATGGCCGATAGCGTCCTTAATCTTCATCGCCGCTTCGACATGTACAAGGCCCTGAGCAACTTCGTGGTCGATGGTTTCTTGAGAGGGCAAAGGCTCAGCCGAGTCCAAAGAGGCTTTCTGATGTTCGACCTCGGCTATTCTTTTCGTCAGCTCCGTGATCTAGGCTTGATACTCAGATATCTGCTGATCGAAGGCTTGGCGTTTGTTGGAATGTTCTTGTTTCTTGGCTTCGTAATCTCCAAGCTTCTGTTCACAGATGGAACTAAGATGCCATTCACGCTTCATGTCTTCGTGGCGAAACCGAATTTGGGTGTCGGCTTGATGATGCATCGAGAGATCCTTGGCCATTTGAATAAAGAAAGCTTCGAACTCAATTAGATAGGTGGCCATGGGGGCAGGAAGCTGGAACTCAGAGAGTTCACTCAGGAGGTTGAAGACGTCATTAGCTATGTCGAATTCCTGAACAACGGCCGCCAGAAACAGTTCCTCAAAAAGGTAAGACCTCAGCTGCTGAAGTTTGAGATTGAAAGAAGCATCCACTTCTGGAGTGGGGATCAAGGTCGAACTGGTGGTTTGAATCTCTTCAGCTGTCTGTCGAAGTTTGTGTAGCGCTCTTAGAGTTGCAGCTAGATTTGTGGCTTTGTTTGCTAAGAGTGCCTCTGGAGTAGGAGATTCCTCAGCAGCAGGTGGGCTTTTCTCTGGTTGGTGTTCAGGAATCTAAAGTTTCTCTCCGGCGATGGTGCTCACGGCAGGCGGAGGAATGATAGTGACCTCAGGGAGTGTATCATCAGGCTCAACATTTTCAGTTGAAGCAGGAGGTGTCTTCGCCAAGTTTTTCTCATGCACAAGGGAATGAAATTCGTCAGTCTTTTGGGGACTTGGCGTAATGGTTGCACTAGCGTTGGGAGCGTCTGCGGCCGATCCGGTATCACCCTCACCAACAGTGGTCGAAATGACCACATGCTCCTACCAAAAAAAAAATACCAGTGAGCTTCGTCACCCCCAAGGTCAACTAGGTCGTAAATAAAGTCGAATTACCTGCACAGGAGTCGTTGTCTTGGGGAGGGCGACAGAAGGAATTGGTTCGAAAGCGTCCTCCAGGTTACGCGAAACAACAGGGGCCGTTGTCGAGATGTTGGTTTTTGAGGGTGTCCGTCACGTTATAGCCTTTTTCTTCCTCACCAAAGGGGTAGCGGGAGGAGACGCTGGAGCTGTCGTAGTAAAAGCTCGGGAGTGAGTACTCTCGTTCAATTCAGTCCTTTCGGGGGACGTCGCCTTCTCAGAAACCTGCACAGAAATAATATGAGGACGAGGGGATGACAAAGCCACAGAACAAGGAAATAAACATACATGTGCAAGGTTGGCCCTAGGTTTTTTTGCAGGTCTAGTAGAAGTTGACCCAGTAGTTATTTCCCGTTTGCGCCCTTGAAAGCAACATTGCCGCTATTTAGTCCAGACTTACAAAAATATATATATAAAATCAAGAGTCTGGGATCTACCTTTGTTGAAATTTCATCTGCACGATCGACATCCATGATGGTCGACAGTTTAGGGATACCAGATGTAGACGCAAAGGCGTCGACCACGTTTGCCAGAAAGAGGTTGGGAGTGAAAACTTGAGTTTGGTACTCCAACCACCAAGCATCAAATTCCTGAGTGGTGAAAAAGGAAGGACGGAAGGAGAAAACTGGTAGCTCCAAATGTTGAGAGGCTCTGACAAACCTCATGCAAGCTTTGTGACCAACCTGAGTTAGGCGTCAACCAGATCGGACTATGTCATCAGGATGCCTCGCTAAAGGTTTTGGCAACAGTTCATAAAACCAAATTTGGACAATAGTTCATAAAACCATACCCATTGTTCCCTGTTTCGATACGGAAAGAAATCATGGTCGGAGTAAGAAACGCCCGCCACACAGCATTCGACAGCACAGCAGCCTGAGGTGAGACTCCAGGGAATGGGTTTCTGAACCAGTTGGGCCCAAACTTACTCTCCACAAATGGCGCCATGTCAGGAACAAAAGAGGAAGTTTCCACAAACATACTCAGATACCTCATGAAGAGGGCTTGTCTTGGAGCTTCTTGAGTGGTCATCAAAGCTAGTCGCAGCCCTTCGACAGAACGCGTTTTATTGAGAATCTCCATCTTTGCAAAGGCTGGATATCCCAGCTTGTGCTCGAAGGTGGCGTTGAGCCAATGCTGCAACAACCACATAGGCCTTGAAATGTTTAAGGCTTTAGTGGTCTGATGTAGGATTTTAGTCTCATGGCCGACAGGCCAAGAGAATGATAAAGGGAGGCCAACAGGAGTTTGGCCAGAGAGATTTGTCGGCCTTCATGAATATGAATGGCCAAATTAATGAAGCTTTTGGATATTTGTAGGGAGCCAGGGCAAAACATGTAGTACGATAACCAGAGGGTTAAGAAGGCGATGTGTTCTTCATCGGAGACTTCTTGGGAGTTTTTGTCATGGTGATCCTCTATGTAGTTTTGGAAACTAGCACGCTCGAAGTCGAAAGCGTTCTCCATCTCCCAAGTCGGGTCGAAAGTCTCACCCAGTGGCGAAAGGCCAGTGATGGCCGCCACATCAAAAAGTGTCAGCATGAATATGCCACAAGGGAGGTGGAATGTGTTTGTCGACCCTTCCCAAAAGTACATCGACGACAAGAGCAAACAAGGGTTAACCCTGTGGGCAGTTTGGGAGAGCTGGATGGCGTCTGAAATTCTGGTATCAGACGTGTGATGTTAAGGTGCGATGTCACAACAACACACTCTGCATAATGGACAAAATAAACAACAGAAGAACACACCAAATTGTTCATCCAGTTCGGTCTAACTACCTACGTCTGGGGGCTACCAAGCCAGGGATGAAATTCACTACTTGTAGAATTAATTTACAGACTCAACAACCCAGTTGATAATCTCCTAAACTTAATTCCTACTAGTGACTTTCTACCTAAGAACCCACTTAGATATGAGAACACTACTCAATCCCTAAAACACTCAAAGAACAACCTCTTTGAGAAACCTTGATCTTGCTTCCTAGCTTCGATCAAGTCACACAACTCTCTTTGCTTCACAGCTTTAGAGAGGACAGATCACCAATTCACACTTGAATAGTTTACTCATAATTCGTACAAATATCTACGACACTCAGCCTCTGCTCTTGATCTTCAATCTGTACTTTTTCCTTTGGTCTTGTGCGCTTTATATAGCATCCTGAATTGGGCTTGGACTTGTCACAATATTTGATCAGATTTGTTAATTAAAACTGAATCTTCAAAACAGATTTTATCCCCAAAATATTTTTAAATCTTCAACCTTTTAATTCTCCAACAGACATGCAATCAAATCTCCCATGTAACAGAAAATATCTATCCCAAGATATTCTCATCCAATGAGTCAACCACTCTCCACAATTCCAGCTAACACGCGTGCCCTAATAACATCACAAAACCCGATGTTATTAATTCTGCAGATCTAATGTCACAACATCGCCATGTGACATCAGACATCCACTTAAACAACTTAACACAGCCCACTGTTAAGCACAATGTTGTGACATCAAGCCCATGACATCCAACATTGTTAACCTTCACAACTTAGTACAGCCCAGTACTAAGACTCAATGTTGCAACATCAACACCATGACATCAACATTGAACACCTTGTTGTTTTACCAAAATTCCAGCCAATCTAGGAACTTACAATCTCCCCCTTTGGCTAATTTTGGCTAAAACACCCTCTGAACCCTCAGAGTCTTCAGCAGCGGAAAATCTTCAGTAATTTGAAATCTTCATCAGCAGCAGTTTGACAATCTTCACCGTCTTCAATATTGACAACAGCCAATTGGTGCTCCCCCTCAAAAACATGAACCAGCATCACAGCTGTTCAGTAGCTCACAATGTGCAGCACTTCTCCCCCTTGATGTCTGCTTGGCTGCACTCTTCAAATGCTATGATATCTTCACTAGCAGCTCAGTCTAAACAAACAGATAAACAACTACACTTCACAATGCTTTCAGCATGCTGCACAAACACACAAACTCCAGCACTAACCAGCAGCATGGAATAAATCTCCCCCTTTTTAGCCACAATTTGACAAACTCAACATATTCTTCATCCATCCAGTTATGAAGGCTTCACACAATCATCCACAAGATCTGAAGCACGCAATCTTCACAATGCACATTTGCTGCAAAATCCATAGACAAGTACTCCCCCTGTCATGATTAACAATTGCTCTAGATGAATATGAACATTTGAGCACACTTGCTGAGCACATTCATTTTGGTACCACTGTCCCTTTTTCCACAGACAGTCATTCCCTATCATAATCTTCATCATCAGACTTCCTGTTCAACTTCAGTCTTCTCTACATTCTCCATCCAAGGCAAACCTTCTACTTCATCATTCTCCCGTATGACTATGCAGATGCTCCTTAGATATAATGTAAGCACTAAGCTTCAGATCCAGAACAAATACATCCTTCACCAAGGATACTCTTGACACTCTTGACACCAGGGTATTACATATGCTCCACTACTGGATTTACTATCAGCAAAATAATCCAAACTCAACACTGTGTCACAGACTCCACAAATTCTTAGCTTACTTAAAAGCTTTACTGAGATCCAGACTCTTCAAGAGATAATGATCATATCACAGTACCTCTACCATTACATCCACCAGTAGTTATTGATACTAGTGAAGTGTTCAAAATCAGTAGTCATGCTAAACTTCACATTCTAATTCACATAAACAGAAACACTTCTTCTACATGTCCAATCTTAATCATCTTCCAGATATAACCACCAGCAAACGTGATGTTACAACATCTTTTGGGACATCAGCTTCACCATCCAAAGGACTCATTGCACAATGAAGTCCTTCAAGAAGCTCCAAAAAAAACACAGTCAGAGCAGCTTAGTCAGGTTATACACACCTGAATACCATAAGTTCCCACACCCTCTCTGAACCATATCTTAGCAAATTCAACCATATCCAGAGTATTTATACCAAATTCTTTTTCCAGAACATACTTCCACCATTTTATGAAAAGCTCAGGAATGTTATCTAGTATGGCCTTTTGAATTTTCTCAGAAGTTCTAACAACAACGGCTTCCTATATTTGAGAGATATCCTGGACATTATCATCAGACTTATCTCTGATCTTCCTATTTCTGGAAGAGATGAACACTTTACCCCTGGATTTTGTAGTACCATTCACATAGATCTTCTGCTTATCAGTTCTCATCTTTGGAGGTGACTCATTAGCTTTCCTCTTCCTTGATTTCAGTCGTTTAGCAACCCTAGGAACCACTTTTGCAATTAGTTCATCATCACTCTTCTTTATTTTAAGGCTAGAAGTACCTTTCTTGACTTGAGAAGTTTTAACATCAGCTCTAACATCTGCATCTTCCAACCTAAGGATTGTCAACTTGTGAAATTTTTCTTCTGAACTATAGGAGTCATTAGTCAGGTTGTCATCTTTCTTGGCCTTGCAGGTATTTAGCTCCCAACACTTCTTAAGGTCACAACTTTTGATCCTTCCATCAGCATTGTTGACCCCTTCATCTTGCTCTGACTACTCAAGTTGGCTTTTAACACATCATCAATCTTAGGAGTAACAGCACCATAAGTCATTAACCCAGATTGACTTTTCACCAAACTTTCACCCTTGATGTCACCATCTGATGTTACAGCATCATCACTAGATAAGCTGTCCACTTGAGGTATCCACTGATAGCAATTATCTTTGGATTTTACTCCCTTCATCACTACCTCATTCTGCTCATCAGCTACCACACATTCATCTTTGGTGTAGCTTACCTTGTAACCTTCATCACAAAGTTGACTTATGCTAATTAAATTAGCACTCAACCCTTGAACAAGGAGCACATTATCAAGAGTAAGACCTTCATGATTCTTCACTCTTCCAACTCCTTCTACTACTCCTTTTTCACCATTGCCAAAAATAACATCATTTGCATGGCAAGGATTGAACTCTACCAAATGCTTCTTGGATCCAGTCATGTGCTTTGAACATCCACTGTCAAAGTACCATGCATCCATAGCAAAATGTCCATCTGATGTGTGAGCCAATAGACATGTGACTTGAGCTTTAGGAACCCATTGTTTTACTACTTTGGGCCTGACCTCCTTTTGTCTGGGTTGAGGAGCAGAATTTGGATAACCATGAAGCTTGAAGCAAGAGAACTGCATATGTCCAAATCTGCGACAGTAGAAGCATCTAACTCTGTCATCTCTAAAGTGGTTAAACCTTCTGCCACCATGATGATGATGTTGCTGGTGCTGCCATCCATAGTTTTGATTTCTTCTTCTATGATAAGGCTGTTGTCTTCTACTACCATAGTTTGACTGTTTTCTATGGTAAGGATACTGTCTTTTGAACTGTCTCCTATGGTGATGGGGCTTCCTTCTTCCATAGTAATGAGGCACAACATTGTTGTATCCATATTCATACATGTTCCCCTGATGTTGATAAACCATATACTGACTAGCTCCCTGAGACTGCACCTTCTTCTGATGATGAGCATTCTTCTTCTCAACATTCTGAGGCAGTGGATAAGTAACCTTCTTAGGTGTATAATCATGTCGTTTGTTTGATGCTGAGACATTGGTTGAGACATCTCCTTCTTGGTTCCTGAAGTGCTTGCTTTAGTAGATACCTTTTTCTCAGCCATAAATCCTAATCCAGTCTTGTCTCCAGCTACCCTTTCTGTCTGAAGGATCTTATCGAGTGTGTCTGTACCACTGTTCAACATCCTAACAGATTTGGTCATATGATCAAGATAAGCTTTGACCAATAAGACTTCATTTTCCAAATCAGCTTTAGCAGTCTCAAGCTGGATAATCTGTATCTTCTGTTTTTCACTTTCTTGACAGATTTCTGCACTCTTCAGACACAGCTCATGATAGGAGGCTGCTAACTCCTCAAAGGTCAGTTCCTCATCACTAGAATCACCATCAGAAAAAACTGTTCCTGTTAAGGCTCTAACATGCTTTGCTGACTCACCTTCACTTTCACTATCAGATTCAGACCAAGAAACTGTCATGCCCTTCTTCTGCTTCTTCAAGAATGTGGGACATTCTTTCTTGACATGTCCATAACCTTCACATTCAAAGCACTGAACTCCTTTATCTTGGGCATTCTTCTCTTCATCCTTCTCTTTTGACTTACTGATGTCAGAAGAGATGTTCTGGACATTAGGCCTGAAGTTATTATTCATTCTCTTGAACACTTTGTTGAACTGTCTTCCCAACATAACAATGGCTTGAGACAGATCTTCCTGAGAATCATCATCTGTACCTTTCTTAGCTTCTGCAGGAGTGGAGACCAAGGCTATACTTTTGGGCTTCTTTTCTAGTTCTTCCTCATTCAAACCGAGCTCAAAAGTTTGAAGAGATCCAATGAGCTCATCAACCCTCATCTTGCTGATGTCTTGAGCTTCTTCAATTGCAGTCACCTTCATCTTGTACCTCTTCGGAAGGGACCTAAGGATTTTCCTTACAAGCTTTTCCTCTGACATCTTTTCACCAAGAGCACTGGATGCATTAGCTAGCTCAAAAACACTCATGTGGAAGTCATGGATAGTCTCATCTTCCTTCATCTTCAGACTTTCAAACTTTGATGTTAGAAGCTGAAGTCTTGACATCTTCACTCTGGATGTTCCTTCATGTGTAGCCTTCAAAATATCCCATGCAACCTTAGCAGCTTCACATGAGTTGATCAACCTGAATATGTTCTTGTCAACTCCATTGAAGATAGCATTTAGGGCTTTTGAATTTCCAAGGGCAAGCTCATCTTCTTCCTTGGTCCATTCTTCTTCAGGTTTCAGCCTTGAGGTGCCTTCTTTATCTTTGCCAGCGTCATCTTTCTCACACACAACAGGTGCTTTCCATTCTTTAATAACAGCCTTCCAAGCCCTGCTGTCCAAGGATTTTAAGAAGATGGTCATCCTTGGTTTCCAATAGTCATAATTGGATCCATCTAAAATAGGGGGTTTGTTGACGAATCCTCCAACTTCTTTGTCCATCTTTACACCAGAAAGTAACTTCCCTAGATCTCACCCAGAGACAGACAAGATGCCTGCTTCGATACCAATTGAAATTCTGGTATCAGACGTGTGATGTTAAGGTGCGATGTCACAACAACACACTCTGCATAATGGATAAAATAAACAACAGAAGAACACACCAAATTGTTCACCCAGTTCGGTCTAACTACCTACGTCTGGGGGCTACCAAGCCAGGGATGAAATTCACTACTTGTAGAATTAATTTACAGACTCAACAACCCAGTTGACAATCTCCTAAACTTAATTCCTACTAGTGACTTTCTACCTAAGAACCCACTTAGATATGAGAACACTACTCAATCCCTAAAACACTCAAAGAACAACCTCTTTGAGAAACCTTGATCTTGCTTCCTAGCTTCGATCAAGTCACACAACTCTCTTTGCTTCATAGCTTTAGAGAGGACAGATCACCAATTCACACTTGAATGGTTTACTCACAATTCGTACAAATATCTACGACACTCAGCCTCTGCTCTTGATCTTCAATCTGTACTTTTTCCTTTGGTCTTGTGCGCTTTATATAGCATCCTGAATTGGGCTTGGACTTGTCACAATATTTGATCAGATTTGTTAATTAAAACTGAATCTTCAAAACAGATTTTATCCCCAAAATCTTTTTAAATCTTCAACCTTTTAATTCTCCAACAGACCTGCAATTAAATTTCCCATGTAACAGAAAATATCTATCCCAAGATATTCTCATCCAATGAGTCAACCACTCTCCACAATTCCAGTTAACACGCGTGCCCTAACAACATCACAAAACCTGATGTTATTAATTCTACAGATCTAATGTCACAACATCGCCATGTGACATCAGACATCCACTTAAACAACTTAACACAGCCCAGTGTTAAGCACAATGTTGTGACATCAAGCCCATGACATCCAACATTATTAACCTTCACAACTTAGTACAGCCCAGTACTAAGACTCAATGTTGCAACATCAACACCATGACATCAACATTGAACACCTTGTTGTTTTACCAAAATTCCAGCCAATCCAGGAACTTACAGCGTCGAAGATGCCATAATTTTTCCATTGTTGTTGACGTTTCCCTTCAAGCTTGTTGAGCCAAGCGAGATAATCTTTGTTGCCTGGAGTTGGCATAGACCTGAAAACTCTCGATTTTGGTGCCATGTATTTGAGATCCAAGGTACCCCCTTTCTCGAAAGCGGGTGGAATCGTTTGATCAAAACAAGGGAAGAACTTTTGGAGTTCTTGAGTTCTAGAGACTTCCAAGGCAAGCCGATGCAGAAAAGAGGTACAAGGGGGTGTCGAGTCGACACCAGCAGAAAGACGTGTCGAAGGACCGTCGATAAGTCCTGACGTCGGAGACAAGCTGATGTCGATTTCAAGAAACAAGTGTTTAGGCGGGAAAAGTTTGAAATTTCCAAGACCATGGGAAGTTGAAAAGAGAGTGGGGTGCCACGTGTCAGCTTTAAGAAACATTTGGGCAGACAAACAGTTATTTTTTAAGCCTATATAAGGCATTACTTTTTTCATTTTAGGGGTCGCATTTTTCACATTGTAAGGGAAAAATACTCAAAGTACCAAGCTTAGAGAGAAACGAGTTCACTCCCGCAAACAAATGTACACTTGCGTCCAAACCTTACTTAATGCAATTTATTTTCCGCATATAATTTAAAGTCTTTACTTCTTTTGTTTATTTTTCCGCTCTGTTTCCCTTGAATTTCTTTGTCTTTTTCTTGCCAACCAACTCGCAACCGTTAAGATACCTTTTGCGTCGCCTAAGACACTTAAGCGTGACACTTAAACAAATATAAACGCACTATAAACATACGCTTCCAATTCCAAGTTCTGGGATTCGTCTGGCCGGTCCCGCAAGCGAACCTACGACGGAAGGCCAGCGTTTGTTCGCGCGGGTGAACACCAGACTGCTACTAACGATGAAAGTTTTCATCCCATTTAGAACTTCTTCCATAGTGGAGGCTTCCTCCACCCAGTGTCTCAAGAAGTACACACTATCAATGAGGGTGACTCCTCCGATACAGATGAAGAGTGGAAGTCCTACCTCAACGAGGATGATTATATGTCTCAGGAAGAAACGCATATGCCATTTTGCTTTCCCATGCAGAGTCCGAGATATATACCAAGATCAGACGTCAAGATGATATATAGAGATTGTGATCCTGAGGGATGCCGTGCTCCACCAAACTCATTAGAGGAGGACACTCCGATGAAAGACAACTTTGGCTACGACTATTATGACCCACTGGATGACTTGCCGATCTGGCAGCCGTACCCAGAAGACTTGGCGGCAAAAGAGTCATCCAAACGATGCATATCAGCTGAGAAATATTGAAAAAAATACCTGCGTCCCCACCAAGTCATGGGATCATTACTCAGGACATTCCGAAGATATCCAACACAACGATGAATCTGCAAAGATTGCAGGACAAAAGCTTATCAACTATGCTTTTCCTGAGGTCAACGTCATTGAGAAGGATGACTCCTCCATTCCCACAGAAGTATGGGATACCTTAGGACAACCGAGGGGCAAGTATGACTTCTTGGTCAAGTACACCGCTCGTGAAAGCTCTCGTATCAGGCTCGAAGACATCCAGCCAACTGGATGGGGAGATCCGCTTGAGAGTGAAAACATTGTGCAAGATATAACAGAAGAGTTCGTCTACGACAACTCTGCTTGGGAGGAAGACTCCAATGATCCTGCTCCGCCAGAAATCAGCGTCATTTCTGAGGAAAAACCAAGAAATAAGGTACCAGACTTTGTGATTCACCGAGGAGTTCGTCGCCAATGGGTTGATGTCGATGTCCCAAAAGTTGTCCATAAGTCTAAGTAATTGTCGTCTTTGTTTTAACCTTTCACCCTGCCCAGGTGAAACAAATGTTTTTATAGGGCTCACTTTCTGTAAATGTACCTCTTCGCTTTGCCCGAAGCGACAGAGTTTTGTTTTATAGGGATGTAGTTTCAAGAATCGAAAAAATCATAAATAAATAAACGTTATTTTGTAATTTCCGCATTTATTGCTGTTTTCACTTTTCGTTTTTCAGAAAATGGTAATCCTAAAACAACCAAGAAATAAAAACATGCATTTTTTCAGAAAATACGTTGCACGCACTCTTGCATTTCTCTCTATCTCTTCTAAAAAACAAATCATCACGTCATGCAGATTACTTATTTTAAACCCCGTTGAAACATACGATCCAATGCCTTCTCTCAACTTTGAATTCCCAGTATTTGAGGCTGAAGAAGAAGATGACGCTGAAATTCCAGAAGAGATTTCCTGATTACTCAGACAAGAGGAAAGGTCCATTGAACCTCACAAAGAGCCGTTGGAAATGGTCAACTTAGGTTCAGAAGAAGAGAGGAAAGAAGTCAAGATTGGGGAACTACTCAGTCCGATTGTCAAAGAAAGCTTGATAAGACTTCTCAAAGAATTTCCAGATGTGTTTGCTTGGTCCTACCAGGACATGCCAGGGTTGGATACCAGCATCGTGGAACATCATCTCCAGACATGTCCATCAAAATCAAAGAGGAAGTGCAGAATCAGATTGACGCGGGTTTCCTCGCCTCCTCAGAATATCCTCAATGGTTGGCCAACATAGTGCTAGTTCTGAAAAAGGACGGAAAAGTCAGAATGTGTGTAGATTACAAGGATCTGAACAAGGCCAGTCCAAAGGAAGACTTTCCCTTACTGCACATAGACATGCTGGTAGACAGTACAACAAAGTTCAAAGTCTTCTCCTTCATGGATGGATTCCCGGGTTATAATCAAATCAAAATGGCGCCGAAAGACATGGAGAAAACTTCATTCATCACCCCATGGAGCACCTTTTGTTACAAGGTAATGCCGTTCAGTTTGAAGAACGTCGGTGCAACCTATCAAAGGGCCATGACAACTTTGTTTCACGACATGATGCACAAAGAAATCGAAGTGTATGTCGATGATATGATTGCCAAATATAAAATAGAAGAGGAGCATGTGACCCACTTGTCAAAACTATTCAAGTGTTTGAGAAAATACAAACTCCGCTTGAATCCTAACAAGTGAACGTTTGGTGTTCGCTTGGGAAAACTTTTAGGATTAATCGTCAGCCAGAAAGGAATTGAGGTTGATCCTAACAAGATTAAGGCCATTTAAGAGATGCCTTCTCCAAAGACTGAAAAATAAGTCAGAGGATTCCTGGGACGTCTGAATTACATTTCCAGATTTATATTCCTCATGACTACAACGTGCGCGCCAATCTTCAAATTACTCAAAAGGAATCAGGACTGCGTATGGACAGAAGACTGCCAGAAAGCCTTCGACAGTATCAAAGAGTATCTGTTGAATCCACCTATCCTGTCATCTCTAGTGGAGGGAAGACCACTGATCATCTACCTAATAGTCTTAGAAGACTCAATGGGTTGTGTACTTGGCCAACAAGACGAAACAAAAAGAAAAGAGTCTGTCATCTACTATCTGAGCAAGAAGTTTATCGACTGTGAAACTCGGTATACTATGCTTGAGAAAACTTATTGTACTCTGGCTTGGGCAGCCAAACATCTTCCCCAGTATATGATTCGTCACACTACTTGGTTAATCTCCGAAATGGATCCGATCAAGTACGTCTTTGAAAAGCCTGCTCTCATGGGAAGGATTGCGCGTTGGCAGATGTTGCTATCAGAATACGACATCGAGTACCATGCTCAGAAAGCTGTCAAAGGAAGTATTTTAGCCGATCATTTCGCTCACCAGCCGATTGACGATCAGGAATCAGTCGGATTTGACTTCCTAGATGAAGATGTCATGTATTTGAAAATGAAAGAGTACGATGAACTGCTACCCAGTGAAGGGCCAGAACCAGGTTCCCAATGGGGACTAATCTTTGATGGAGCTGTCAACAATTATGGAAATGAAATTAGGGCAATCATCGTAACACCTCAGGGTACCCACATTCCTTTCACCGCCCGACTGACATTCAAGTGCACAAACAACGAAGCCGAATACGAAGCTTGTATCAAGGGTCTCGAAGAAGCAATTAACTTAAGGATTAAGAACTTGGATGTGTATGGAGACTTAGCCATGGTTATCAATCAGATCAAAGGAGATTGGAATACATACCAAACGGGACTGATTCCTTACAAAGACTACGCGAGAAGGTTGTTACCATTCTTCAACCGAATTGAGTTTCACCATATCCCTCGTGAAGAGAATCACAATGCTGATGCACTAGCCACTCTCTCCTCCATGATTAGTGTAGGTCAATGGAACGACGTACCTAAGATTGACATAATGCGCCTTGAAAGGCCCACTTACATTTTCACAATCGGAGCAATCATCGATGACAAACCTTGGTATCATGATATCAAGTGCCTCCTTCAAAGACAAGAATACCCACCTAGGGCATCCAGGAAGGACAAAAAAACTCTCAGAGGGCTGGCATGCAACTTTTTTCTGAGCAGTGATACACTCTATAAGAGAAACTTTGACATGGTCTTGCTCCGATGCATAGACAGACAAGAAGCAAACATGCTGATGAAAGAAATTCACGAAGGATCCTTTGGCACTCATGCCAACGGACACACAATGGCGAGAAAATTCTGAGAGCAGGATACTATTGGTTGACCATGGAATCCGATTGCTACAAGTACACGAGGAAGTGTCACAAGTGTCAAATATACTCAGACAAAATCCATGTACCTCCAACCCATCTCAAAGTTCTCTCTTCCTTATGGCCTTTTTCTATATGGGGAATCGACATGATTGGCATGATCAAACCCAAGGCTTCAAACGGACATTGGTTCATCCTGGTAGCCATTGACTACTTCACTAAATGGGTTGAAGCAGTATCATACACCAATGTAACCCGACAAGTCATGGTCCGCTTTATCAAAAACAATCTCATATGTCGTTATGGTGTTCCAAGCTAGATCATTACTGATAATGGATCTAACTTGAACAACAAGATGATGAAAGAGTTGTGAGCTGAGTTCAAGATCGAACACCATAACTCATCTCCCTACCAACCTAAGATGAACAGAGCGGTAGAAGCGGCTAACAAGAACATCAAGAAGATCGTTCAAAAGATGGTTGTAACCTACAAAGACTGGCATGAGATGTTACCCTTTACTCTTCACGGTTATCGTACATCTGTCCGTACTTTAATAGGGGTGACCCCTTTCTCTCTAGTATATGGCATGGAAGTAGTGCTTCCCAAAGAAGTAGAGATCCCATCAATCAGGATATTGATGGAAGCCAAGCTAACAGAGACTGAATGGTGTCAAAGTCGACACGACAAACTGAACCTGATCGAAGAAAAGAGTATAACGACTCTGTACCACGGTCAGTTGTATCAGCAAAGAATGAAGAAAGCGTTCGACAAAAAGGTTCGACCTCGTGTCTTCAGGAAAGGAGACCTTGTGCTCAAGAAGATACAGTCATTCCTCACTGATTCCCGGGGCAAATGGACTCCGAATTATGGCGGCTCCTATGTGGTAAATAAAGCCTTCTCAGGCGGTGCCTTGAGACTTGCAACCATGGATGGAAAGGAATTTGCCTACCCCACAAATGTTGACGTAGTCAAGAAACACTTCGCCTAAATAAGAAAAAACAAAAACGTCTCGGTGGATTGAAAACTCGAAAGGGCGGTCCAGGCAAAAATTAGAGACATAAGCGAAAATCATCCCGATGGATTGGAAATCTCAAAGTACAATCCAGGCAAAAGTAAGGGATTAATGGCAAGTAACTACGTCTGATCAGTTCAACTCCTCAGCAGTCATGCCATCCATCAGAAAAATCCAATCAAGGTCATTTTCGACAGAAGCTCAGGATGTCAAGAATTCAAAGTTGGTAGAAGGATAACGGTTGTTATGTTTCAATGTAGCCCTTTTCCCTTAAATTACCATTTTCTAAAATTCGTAAATACTCTATGGGATCACGCGCTTAGCTGATTTCCATCCTATCTATAAAATTTGAGCCTTAGTGCTTTTGTTTGCAATTTTTATTTGTTTTAGCTTTACAGAATGATATTTTTAACATGATCAATGATTCTTGAAATAAAACAAAAATGAATTTACTTGTCAAAATTTTCTGCTTTTAAAATAAAGATGGCAATTCTTTTGACTGTTGAACATCGAAAAGAACATCGATCGCTTCTTTGAAGGTGATTAAACCTCAAAGTACAGAATCAAAGTACTCCTTCTAAACCAGTGCACCTGAATGAAGGATCAACTGTTTCGGATGTGATTTTCTCATCTGATATCTCCGACAGAGTTCTTACCTCTTAAGACCGATCAACGATTTTCTCGTCCCCACGGGGACCGTCTCTCCTAAGCAAGACATGATTTCTATCTTGAAACATTGATACTTTTTGTCCCCCGCCGTGGCCGAGTATCTAGTCGTGTTCATCTATTAGTCTGTATGTCGCATCAGTTTTGTCAGCTTAAACATACATACATCATGCATTATTAATTCACATTCATATTCATATTGCATCACTATCACTCTAGTCGGTCTTGTTCCCAAGTGATAAAAGTCCTCTCAATCGAGTTGTCAGTCCTTTCCTCGTTAGGAAATGCTGCATCTGAGCAATTTCTCCCCAGTTTATTTCTGGATTAGAGCCGGTCCTCGACCACTTTGATAACTTGAACCTCTGAAAGGCAGAAAGCATTCAACACACGTACTCTTCACCCTTGAAGATGATGTTCTCGCTTTCCCGGATTAAGGAAAATCCCCAGAGGAAGCCTTTTAACCGAAGACTTTCGGCAATACAACAGTTTCTCTCTGAAATTTTGCTATCAAATGAGATCATCAGCACCTCCAAATTGGATTACATCACATGGAATTTCTCCGAAAAAGATCTCGAAGAAAAGTATGATGTAGTATCCCCAAGCACAAAGCAGCCTCTCAGGAGACTCATTTTCCCCAGTAGAGTCAACAAATGGCATCTCCAACAGAGAAGTTTGCACACACTACAAGAAAATTAGGATTTTACGACACAAAAATCGCGACAGTTACGTGATAACCGTCTGTCATACCCTAAATTTTGACCACCAAGATTTCCCATCATTGTGAACATCATCATCACAATATAGATGTACTTTTATGCCTCATCAATCTCCTCAAAGATGATTGAACATTCACTACAACCAAGAATTAGGGTTTCAAGCCCTCTTAGAGCACTTAGACAAAGGATCAATCAAGAAATGACATGATCTTCAACTTGTATAACCTCTCAAACACACATAAAGGAACAAGAGGACTCCCACATCAAGAATCAAGCACAAAGTTGCAACATTCCAAGTGGATCAACCCTCAAGATCGCCAGTGTCACCAAATTAGGGTTTTGGTCGACTGAGGCCTCCAGATGGAAATTTTCATCTGGGAATGAGCCAATGCTTCAAAGCATAACCCAAGATACTCCAAGGGACCTAATGAACCCAATCATCAAGTCAATTTAGCCTCAGGGGATGCATTCATAAAAAATTAGGAATTAGGGTTTTTTGACCTAATTCACCCCTAAGTTAACTTTTGGGCCAAAGCATGAGCCAAGACCTCAAGACATGATTTGAGGGCCTCAAATACACTACATTGATCCATTTGCAACAATGGATTGATCCAAGAAGCCTGATTCACAAGTTTCATTCTCATCTGGACCACAATTAGGGTTTTGAGGAAAAAGTCAACTATATCTTTGACTTTTGACCAGGACATGCTTCCAAACCTTGGGACATGATTAAACACACCCTATAACACCTATGGAATCCATCCATTAGGTTTGATTTAGGTCAAGGATTTGATTTCACAAAGGATCGCACAGTTTGGATTTTATCCGATAAAAAGTCAACTGTGCACAAAATCAAGTTTGACTTTTTGGGATTTTTCACAAATATGGTTCCCTTAAGTCAAAAACAATGTTAATGTATTATATTGATCACCATTAATCAAGAAAAATAAAGAAAAGTGAGGTTTCTCAAAGGTTTCTTGCAAAAGGGGCAACCTTGAGAAACCAAAATTTTTCTAAGTTATGGAATAAAAGTGATTTTGGTACCAACTTCCAAGGATCCTAACTTGAGATCCAAGCAACAATTTTGGGTGATCCAAATCTGGATTTGTAGGTCTTGCTACACTCTACAAAAGCTTCAACTACCTCAGGCTCTATTTCTTTATGGATTTTGAGTTATGGATTGATCAAAATCACAAAAACATGAAAATGTTACTTTTTTCCAACACTTAGTGAAAATCTACCTAAGTTACCAGCCTTGAACATCAATGTTCATGAGATTTTTTCAGTTGGATCCAAATAGTTTCTGTTCTGGACTGGGCCACGGTTTCCTACAATCAAACATACCCAATCCATACAACTTGAAGAAGCCCAATAAAATCCTAGAGAAGGACACATGACAGCCATACGCGAGGCCAAAGGTATGTCGGGCACCTAGCTCCTTGACAGTGTTGAGCATCTGAGGAAAAACAGGAAAGGAAGACATCACACCCTGATGAAATGGACCTCCTCGACAGATTAACTTCTCCCCACGAGAATACTCCTAATCTCGTTGACTCATAGGTCCTCTACAAGCATAGTTCTCCTCCGTTAGGTCATGTCCAGACCACGACCACCATATTTCCTCGACATTGTAGACTCTCCCCCGAGGAGTCTACTAACGGTCTTATCTCCGTTGCAAATAACCATTGGCCACGCGCTGGGGGTCTCCTATAAATACCCTCTCACTTGAGAGGGTCAGGATAGTTAACTTCTTACTCTCACTCACTTTCTCTGTATTTGATGTGCCCTCACTGACTTAAGCATCGGAGTGTCCTGCAGGTACACCCCCCGCCGTCTTTCATCATCATTAAAGTAGCAACAATTCCAGACGTCGTTGGCCATCTTCAAACTGTCTGATCCAGGTACGATCAGTGGCGCCGTCTGTGGAAATTTCATAAGTTTCCCCGTTTTCCTCGCGATAAACCAAACTTTCCTCATTCAACTACCAGCAATGGCCAACCCGTCGGCGAATCAAGCTATAGACAATGTCATCACACAACTTGGTGGTAACACCCATGGCGACAACAATGCTCTTCAGCCTGTCGTGTAGAATGATGTCAGAGATGGAATCACCGCTTCCCCATCTTCTGATGAGGTAGAATACGAGACTGCTCAACAAGATGGACAGGAAGCAATCTTCCAGCCCACCTACCATCCTGTGGATCCACCACCAAATGCATATCCGAACACTGCTGCCTTGTCTGCGTTGGTCAATCAGACCAATCAAATGATCTTCAACCAAAGCTTACGGATCGAGAAGCTAGAAAAAGGCCATGGTCGAACTTCCCCGCGAAGACACCGACCACCTCCTTATCCCGGACATTCACAATCTCCAGTGGAATCTCACAACCCCTCCCCAGTAAATAGAGGTCGCAGGCCACGTTTGGAGCTTAACCAGACCGAACATCCACAGAAGCGTCATCGCTCCCCTCCACCAAAAGGGCTCACTCGTCCCTTGAAGACTAAGAAGAGTAAGCCTGATGTCGAGGAGCCAAGAGGCCGTCATAAGGAAAACTCCCCGAGACGTCACTATGTTCGTGGTCATAATTCTCCTTCTGTATCCCCGGGAGGTAGCGATGATGACGACTACCGGACTCCTCTATCCAGAAAAATAATGGAAGCTCCTATTCCTAAAGGCTTGGAGAGACCTCCATCCTTTGGGACTTACGATGGAACATCTGATCCGGACGATCATGTCGAGAGCTTCGAGGCTCTTCTCAACTTTAGAAACGTCTTCGGCGCTATTAAATGTCGATTATTCCCTACGACTCTTCGGAAAGGGGCCATGGCTTAGTATAAAAACCTGGCACCTGAATCAATAGTATCGTGGAAAGCTCTGAGGGAACGTTTTAGGAAGCATTTTACAGCTTCTCGAAGACATCCAAAAACTATATCCTCCTTGGAGGCCATCTTCCAAGAAAAGAAAGAATCTCTCCGGAGCTACATAGAGAGATTCAACAAAGAAGCGGTCGAGGTCCATACGACCGACCATATAAAATTATATCTCATCATCAAAGGACTGCAGGTTGGTTCCAAGTTCGCAGAATCTGTCGGATTACACCGTCCTCGCAGCTTCGAAGGTTTCCTCGAATGAGCTCAATCACACATTGAGTTCGAGGAAGCAGAAGCAGCCCAGATTGCCCTTGATTTAAGAAGCAGAGAAGGCCCCTGCGGCCGGAACAGGGAAGACTTCCCTACACCTAGGCAAGGAGGGGATAGGAGAAGAGAAGATTCCCCTCCACCTAAGCGAGACGGGGAGAGGAAAAAAGAAAATCAGAATAAAGAGTACCGCGAATCTCGGGGACCTGCCGGTCTTTTCAAAGATTACACTCCACTAAACGTGTCCCGTGCACGCATTTTCAGTGAATGTGCAAATTCGGATTTCGTGAAAGGGGGAATCCGCTTCCCAAAACCAACAGCTCCCAAACCAAATACTGATAAATCTAAGTACTGTCGGTTCCATCGCAGCCACGGGCATGTTACTGAGGATTGCATCCACCTTAAGGACGCAATCGAAACGTTGATTAAAGAGGGCTACCTAAAAAAGTATGCCAAACAAGACGAGGCTCCTCGTCCCACCGGCCAAGAAGCTCTAAATACCGAGGAGTCAAACCATCCAGACACTGGAAAACTGCAGGTTGCCTTAAGCATCATACGACCTGAAGACTTCGGTTTCTAAGGAAATGTTAGCGATGCCGAAGCTGTTCGAAACATATGGAAGAGCTTCCCGGCGGAAGAACTAGTAAGTGTTCGCAGTACCTGGGAAAGTTTCCCCCAAGCCCTAGTCATATCGGGCGGAGACCCTGAACGAGTGACCGTCGGTTCAATAAAGAGGAAGTTCGACGAACTAAGGACATCCACTCCTCGAGACCCAACTCTCATCTTATCTCGTGGAAAATCATGCCCTATAAGTTTCTATCTCGAGGAATTACCAGGTGGATCCCCGAATGCTAATATACCCCTCCTAATTCGGGCACAAATGACCAACTTTGATGTGCATCGGATTTTGGTCGATCAGGGAAGCTCGGTGGACATCATGTACACTCACCTCTTCGACACTCTCCAGCTGACAAAGCATCACCTGTCCCCATATGTGGGATCTGATCTACAAGGCTTCAACGGCGCGTCTACTAGACCTCGAGGTTATGTAAAATTATTGGTCACATTCGAAGCAGGTGAAACAGCTCGACAGGCGAAGACGCGGTTCCTAGTGGTCGACTGTCCTTCCCTCTACAACTGCATCTTGGGAAGGACCACTTTGGCTGAAATAACAACTATACCATCCATTGTCCACCTAAAAATGAAGTATTATACGACACGAGGACGTGTGGTAACCCTCCACGGGGATATTGAAGCAGCTAGAAGATGTTTCGATGCAGCGATCAAAGGTCTAAGCGTTGTCGGTGGCGTCCACCCCAGAAGAGCAACTTCAGATGTCGCACAGGTTCCACTACCGCCGGTCAGCACGGTCGACCTTGATAGCAGGTTCACCGGGGAACAGGAAGAAGTTGCAGGCAAAGACCTCCCAGTTGAAGTCAACGGACAGCCTCTCTACCCAACACGCCCCATCCCAGACGGAGATTTTGAGCTGATCCCTCTTGGCGACGACCCAGAGCGAACTGTGAAGATCGGCCATGGACTCCCCGACCTGGCGAGGAGGCAGCTGAAGGCATGTCTCCGAGAGAATGCAGATTTGTTCGCTTGGAGT
The DNA here is from genome assembly GCA_022829125.1 of Lathyrus tuberosus. NCBI lineage: Eukaryota > Viridiplantae > Streptophyta > Magnoliopsida > Fabales > Fabaceae > Lathyrus > Lathyrus tuberosus. Next base: position 3,087,980 of record JALAZF010000518.1, read on the forward strand.
GCTTCGGAGATGCTCGGATTAGATCCTCAAGTGGCTTGTCACCAGCTGGGTACGAAGCAACACTTTACATCGGTAGAACACCCACAAACCAACGGGCAAGCTGAAGCAGCGAACAAAGTAATACTCCGAGGACTCAAACGAAGACTCGGCGAAGCCAAACAACGGTGGGTCGAGGAGTTACACAGCGTCCTCTGGGCATATCGAACTACCCATCATTCCACGACCGGGGAGACCCCGTTCCAGTTAACATATGGAACCGAGGCAGTAATTCCCGTGGAAATCAGGGAACCTTCGAGAAGGACAGAAGCTCCTCTTGACAAAGAAGCGAACAATGAAGCCCTTCGCGAGGAACTCGACCTTGTCGAAGAAATAAGGACGGGTGCATCCCTCAAAGAAGCCTCTTTAAAACAAAAAATAACTTTGCGTTATAATGACAAAGTCATCAAACGAGATTTCCAAGTAGGCAGTCTTGTCTTACGGCGAAATCAGAAAAATTCACGTGAAGGAAAGCTGGCCGCAAGCTGGGAGGACCCCTACCGCGTCATTGCAAAGACGGGGACAGGTGCTTATTACCTCGAAAACCTCCAAGGTGAACAACTTGCTCGACCATGGAATGCTGAGAAGCTTAAACAATATTACAGTTAAACACTGCATGTAACTATACAAAAGTTACCCTTACCGGGAGCGTGCCATGGTACAGGCACGATACCTCTATACGCTAACGAAGGTCAAAAGTCACGTTGTGTGTGCGTTGAACTTTTGGCCCGGCGAGGACTACTCTATCGAGCTCTGTCGTCGACGTACCTTGTAGGCAGAACACCCAGATCGCGATGGGAAGTTCACGCCATGAAACTAATACCTCGATCAACCTCTTAGCTTCGTTGAAGGTCGGGGTACAACCCCTGACCGCTCGACCAGCTCTCTTCGCAGTCGAGAATCACTAGAGTCGAGTAAACTTCCAAGTATCCAGCAATTTCAAAATAACTTAGATAAAAATAAGTAAAATACCACACACAGAACAGATAAAGAGGCAAAATGGAAATATTAAGTCGAGCAAGCCCATTGTAAAAATATTACATAAAGCCCTGGCTCTTAGGCCGGGCAAATCAACAAGTATGGCACGCAGGCCAGTCAATACAAAAAATTGACACGCAGGCCAAACTGACTACACTATCACTCCGCAGCAGCATCAGCAGCATCAGCAACAGTTGCCTCGGGATTCCCCTGCTCCCCATCAGCATCTACCGCTTGCCCGGGCAACATAATCTTTCCGTCGACCACCTCAAACTTGGAATCAACTCCATCGGTTACAAGGTCCGGGTTCAGGAGTTTAAGCTGCGCCACAGCGTTCTGGAACCCGGCATCTGCAAACTCTAGAGCATCATCCTTAGCCAACCGAAGATCCTTCTCGACTTCCCTGAGCTTGGCTATCAGGGCTGCTCGAGAGGTCAATAGTTTGTCCTCCTCGGTTTCATTCTCAGCTGGTCGAACAGCCTCTTCCAGTTCAGCTATCCTGTCCTTGAGACGTTGCTCTTCCTCTTCCAACACAGTGATCCGAGCAAGGTGGCCCTTCGCCACATCCTCAGCCTCCTTAAACTTCTCCTCCGACTGTTTTTGCTGCTCGCCTTGTTCTCTGTTCAGCTCCCTGCATTCCTTCAAGTCTTTCTGCATGCCGAGCAATTCAGTATCCAAAATCTGAAGTCTTTCTTTCAGTCGAGAAAGCTCAGCAGTAGAGCAACTCTCGTCATTCAGAACGAGGGCATCCGAACAGAGCCGCATGACGGCAGACATATCCTCGATAATTATTTTCCTTCTCGCTTCCGAAGCACTCCCCAACAAAGCCTGGACTTCAGCAGGGGTGACACGAGGACAAATAACCTCGGAGAAATAGCGACGCTGGAGATAACACGGAGGAATCTCGAAGCTTGCAGGAGGAGGAGGGGGACTACCTTCCACATCAACAATGGGCGGCCCAACAGTCCTTGCCCGCTTAGATGTCCTTTGGGCCCCTGGGGACTGATTCTCAGAGGTCACAGTTGCAGTTAACACATCATGAGATTGCTCGAAACCCTCGGGCACTACAGTAGAAGGAGTACTCTCAGGCACTGTCATATAAGAGATATGTTGAGGGGTACTTTGTTCGGTTGGACGGGATTGTTCTTCCATAGTCCTTTTTGCCCTTAGCCTCGAGTATCTTTCTGCAGCTCTGACCATTTTCCCTACAAAAAGAAAGAAAAATATTAATAAAATAAGATACACGAACATGAGAGAAATCTAAGTCGAGGATATTTGCACCACCTAAGAGCTCGACAGCCTCCTCATCGGAGAAAGTCTCGAGCAAAACACGAGTATTAATCAGGCGACGGACCTTCATCACCTGCTCATTACCACCTATCGAGGTCTCTCCGTCCTCGGATACGCTTGGGGTTTTATTCAAACTCTTCACATACTCGACTATCTTGTCATAAGCCTCGCGATCCTCGACATTGAGCTTATTATGCCTTACTTTATATTTGTCTACCCCCTCTTTGTAATGCTCTTCTGTCCAGAAGAGGGGGAATTTTGGCACCATAACTTCTGTAGACAGCCCATCCACTTCTTGAGTCACCCATTCATATAGTGAATTAACGGCCTCAGGAGTGACCGGCTTCACAAAATAGTAACGCCACTTGAATTCTCGAACGGAGTCCAAGTAGGTGTGAAATAAAGCTTTATTTTGTTTGAACAACACCCGGCCATGTCGACCATTGGTTGTAGACCGTTGCAGATGAAAAATTCGAAAGAAAATGGACACTGTTGCCCGGATGTCCAAGTGTTTGCAGACGAGCTCAAAAGCCCGAAGGAAGGCCAATGAGTTCGGGTGGATTTGCGATGGAGCCAATTTTAACCATTTGAAGACCCCCTCTTGAAAGCCTGTGAAGGGGAGCCTCCACCCCGCCTCTTGAAACATAAACTCATACACCGGGAAACGCATTCCCATGTAAGGTGTACATATACGATGGTCCTCGTTGGGGCGGTACACTTTCCAGGATTGCTCAGAACCGAGCAACCTATGCTCGACAGTACAAAACCCACCTTCGTCGGGGAATGAGAAGACGAATGACATAGTGAGGGCCTCCTCACACACCCAGTCCTCAAACGGATGCTCTTGCCTAAAAGCCATATGGGCCATCAGAATTTTGGGTTGGTTATCCTCTTCGAATTCACCTATGGCCACTTCAGCAGCCAATCTGTCCATCAACCTGAAAAGCAGAAGGGAACAGGTGAATTCGACGAGTCATACCAAACTAGCCGGTCGGAGACGAATAACGGATGTCCCCGGGAAACTCATCGCTTCCCCGGAAAATCTTGCCCCTTTTCCCCGTGAAATCAACGAAAAAGAGTAATTGTTGGGGACCCAAAACGTTACAAGTCCCCACGATGTTCATCACGCTCCCCGGAAATTTTCTACAAGTCCCCGGAATATTCATCCAGTTCCTCGGTTTTATTCAACAGAAACGGAAACAGAGAAAAATTCATACACTCTTTCTCTTAAAACAGCCAAAGATCCCTGCTGTATTCGCCAGGAATCCTTCCATTTCTCATGAGAACTTCATCAGTTCATCAGAGAAACGATTTCAAGCAAGTTAAACTTAAAGGAAATGCCAGAAAAAACAACAGTTTTGAAGAAAATACCTTGTAGATGGTGAAATAGGGTTCCGGCACGGCGGTTCACGGAGGACTTGCGGTGGTTGATGGTGGCGAACGGAGGATGAGAAAACGGAGAAGGAAGAGGAAACGATTCTTGAACGAAAGAGCGAAAAATGAGAAATGAAGGGAAGAGAGAGTATTTATAGACAAATCACGGAACTCGAGAAGCCTGGGGCACTCGAGTACTCTACCCTAGGTAGCCACTCTATGCAATGATGACAAGTGACACGTGGCATACTTGCACCGGTCAAAAATCCACCTGTGTCCTTTCGTCATCCCATTGTTTCAAAACGGAAACTTCTCATCTCCCCAACATTTCAACCAGATGCAACTCTTCGTTGCCCGTAAGCTATTAGTGCCCGCCTCATGATAATTGCCCGCAAGATATCAATGCCAGACGTCATGATAATCATGGAAATTTCGACTATGCTGATATCCTCCTCGGATCACCCCTTGGCATTTCCCCGACACAATTATTGACCCTCAAGTCATTACTCTGATACCTCAAAGCAACGACTTGGGGGGGCTCCTGTTCTGGACTGGGCCGCGGTTTCCTACAATCAAACAGGCCCAATCCATACAACTTGAAGAAGCCCAATAAAATCCTAGAGAAGGACACATGACAGCCATACGCGAGTCCAAAGGTATGTCGGGCACCTAGCTCCTTGACAGTGTCGAGCATCTGAGGACAAACAGGAAAGGAAGACACCACACCCTGATGAAATGGACCTCCTCGACAGATTAACTTCTCCCCGCGAGAATACTCCTAATCTCGTTGACTCATAGGTCCTCGACAAGCATAGTTCTCCTCCGTTAGGTCATGTCCAGACCACGACCACCATATTTCCTTGACATTGTAGACTCTCCCCCGATGAGTCTACTAACGGTCATATCTGCACAAATACATTTCATGTAACCGTCTACTAATGGAATTAAAGGGACGGTTACACTAGGGTGTTGACCACGAGCTGGTCATTATTACTACACGTAAGCCCTAGCAGTTACTTGGAACGAGTCACACGCTGGTCCCACCCGTTGCAAATAACCGTTGGCCACGCGCTGGGGGTCTCCTGTAAATACCCTCTCACTTGAGAGGGTTAGGATAGTTAACTTCTTACTCTCACTCACTTTCTCTGTATTTGATGTGCCCTCACAGACTTAAGCATCGGAGTGTCCTGCAGGTACACCCCCCACCGTCTTTCATCATCATTAAAGTAGCAACAATTCCAGACGTCGTTGGCCATCTTCAAACTGTCTGATCGAGGTACGATCAGTTTCAAAACAAACTATGATCACACATGTTTTGTATCATATGAGGGCTTTCTAAAAAGCACAAGAGCCTCCCATAACTCTGCCTGAGCAGGGAGATATGACTCCCTCAAAATCACCATGTCCAACTGTTCCAAGCTAGGCAGATTTTGTGCATTTGCTCAATTTGGAAAATTTGGACAATTCCAAGCCTTGTCATCCATTTGGACACATCTAAGGATAAAACAAAAGGAGAATGATCTGACCCCAAGCCTCCCAAGTCCAAGAATCTACAATAGCCATGCCAAACCTAAAAGAGCAAAAACGTGCCAAGACTCCAATTTTGTTTCAATGCATTCAATGGATGCATCAAGGTGGCATTAACTGACGCAAACTTAACTGAATGAGTCAAGCCTTATCTCTGAACCAAAATACCATATGCCTGTGCTCTAACCTAAAGTCAATGGCTAGAGGACACTTGAGATTCCATTTGATCCACATTGGCCACAGGCCTGCTACAGTTGCCACACACTATTGCTGCCAAAACAAACTTGACACACTATAAATAGATCTCATTTGTGATCAGTTTGAGTACACCAAAGCACCCAAACTGATGCTTTCCTCAAAATCTCTTCTTCACTCCAATTTTGCCTTCTAATTCAAGTCACTGTCGGGTTTTGAGATTGAGAGTGATTCCAACCAAACCAATCACACACAAACACACCTCATAAACATCATGTATGAGTGATCCATAACACAAAATCACATCTGGAACATCAAATTCCCAAAATCACCAGCCAATTGCTCAAGTTCTTGACAGAGTTGCAGTTGAGCTACCACAACCAGTTCCAACTCATTTCAATCCACTCCAAGCATTCAAACACATTCCTTGGCACCTAAGGAACTTGTCCAGATCATTGGAACCTAGCTGCAACACCTTCATCATCAAACTCGATCACCAGCTACAAGAGGTAAGCCTGAAGCCTCCAAACTCTATAATCCATGCATCATGAATGAATTTTTGAGTTACCGTCTTGTTTATGCATGTATGTAGAGTAATAACCCTCAATAAATTATCATGAATCCATTATGTATGGAATTTCATTGTGTTCATGCTGAAATTAGGGTTCTTGAGGTTTTCTGTTGATTTCTTCCTCCATACTTAATATAAATGCAATTAAACTATATGGTTGTGATCCTTGTTCAAAAAACGAACAAGATTGGTACTTGAATCATGCAAAACCATTGAGAAATCATGGAGAAAAGTGAAAAAACACAAATCTGGAAAAACAGAGGGCGCGGGCAAGAACCAAGTGTTCTTGGCGCCATAATTCAAAATTTTGAATTTTAGTAATTTTGTTTAATTGATTCAAAAATTAATTTCTCTCTGAATATTTATGTTTTTTAATTGATTCTTTTTCTCAAAATTCACAAAAATGTTTAAATATTTTATTTTACAAAAAAATCCAATTTATATTATTTATTTAATATAATTAGAATTTTTGTAATTTATTTCATTTTTTTATTGTTTTAAACATTTTTAAAATGAAATTCCCACTTTGATCTTTCAAAATCAATTGAATTTTAAGCTTTCATATGATTACACATGATTTTTTAAAATATTCTCCAAAGTGTACAACTTGTTTTTGAATATAATTGATATTTTATCATTTATTATTTAAATTACCTTTGAAAAATGACATTTTTATTTAAAATTAGGGTTTCCTCTCGATTTTAAATTTTCAAACAAATTTTGGGCCTCTTTTAGAGTGTAAAACCCATTCCCTTTGTAAATACACAATTTTGGGGCCTCAGTCATTGTATAAGTCCCTCTGTGGTTTTCAAAACCGCGACGAGATCGTCGCCTTTTCAAAATTTTCAATTGGGCATATCCTCGAGCTATAAGCCCCATCAATTGTATATAAAATAAACTTAGGGCCTCTCCTTTAGTTGTAAGACTCATCCCTCTGTACAGAAAACCTTTTTGGGCCTCAGTCATTGTATAAGATCCACTGTGTTTTTCAAAATCTCGGCGCGATCCTCGCTTTTTCAAAACATTTTCATCTGGGCCTACCCCTTATGTTGTAAGTCCCATTTCTTTTCTTTTTCAAACCTTTGGGCCTCTCCTTGAGTTGTAAGACCCATCCCTCTGTACAGAAAACCTTTTTGGGCCTCAGTCATTGTATAAGCCCTAGTACAGTTTACAAAACAACGGTACGATTACTGTTTTTCATCTGGGCCTCTCCTTGAGTATAAACCCCAATCTTCTTTTCAAAAACAACTTCCCTCTTGATTTTGGTTCAAATCCATAGTTGTTGTCAAAACTTTCTTTAATTTCTTGAACAACTAACCATACAGCTGTTACAATGGAAGCTTGCTCGCCTGTAAGTTTTATCAGCTTTCATTTACTCGCTTTCATATATATATATATATATATATATATATATATACACACATACACACACATTGATTGAATGTCTTGATTGTGAAATAACATGTTTAAAACATTATGCAGATGAGTTATGAAATCTAGGATATAACTAGGTAAATGATTTAGTAAGATAACTTAGGACATAAAATGGTTTAGATAGTTATGCTTGGACGTGATTGTACCGCAGTGTGTACAATGGAAAATAAGTCATGTGATCGATGAATAAGATGTTTTGTATGGAACATGTGTTGTTGTTATGTGATTAAGGTGAATGTCCTAAGTTATTCTTTCATATCCTTTTAAATACTTGTCATATATCAACTGTATATATACTAGTATATCTGCTTAGAGTTTTCCCCTGCAACTAAGTCTAGAACTAGGTAAAGCCAGTTGGTCACTCTTTAATACAGTCAAAACTAGATGCCCATAGGATTTCCAGATACAGTCTTGCCTTCTCTTGGGCTTAAACAATTTGGAACAAAGAGAAAGGCATTATTCCCGGTGAAACTTTTCTCAGATTGTCACTATTAGAAATTGTCAAAGAAGTTCATTTCCCCAGAGAGGATTAATTCTCGGTGAAACCTCTCTTGAATTTCTTCAAACCCTAGAACTGTTCACTAAAGAAAAGATTATTCTCGGTGAAAATTTTCTTGAACTCTTCTTAGGTTTGGGACCCACAAGCTTCCTAAAAGCATCCCCGCCTCCTCTTGGGCTTTGTACAAGGACCCTCCGGCTTCTTAGAAGTTCTCATGCCTTCTCTTGGGCTTAATACAAGGACCCTGAAGACCTCTTAAAGGTATAAGACAAAACTTAGTCATCTTTTGCAAGAGCAGTCTTTCCAGAGTCAAAACCTTAGACCAATTTTGGGTTGATTCCCATCCCTTAAAACACTAGCCTCCTCTTGGGCATCATACAAAGATAAATTCTTCCATACCAATACACTCGGACAGTCTAATACCCTCTTGAATCTCAAAGACATTCTCAGGTTCTTTACCAACACAAGAAAAACCCTGGTCATTTAATCAATCTCCAGTAGAGTTAAAACCCATAGGTTTTCAAAACTCAATCTTTAAACTCTCACTTTAAATTTCCCCAGCCAAGGCCATCTTTTCATCAGTATAACACTATCTCAAATCAAAACCTCAAGGCATCTGATATCTCAACCCTTTTGTAAACCCTCAGTAAGAGTTGATTCTCCATTTAGACCTGCCTCTGTATCTCACTAATCCTCAGCAGAAGACAACCTCCTCTCAGGCTTTGTATAAAGATTTTTTTCTGTGTTCTTCCTCAGCAAAGACAGCCTCCTCTTAGGCTTTGTATAATGATTATTCCTTTCCTCAGCATAGCTAGCCTCCTTTTGGGCTTTGTACAAATGATTTTCCCCAACCTAGCTAACCTTTTCAGACTCTCTGGTTGAGTCAAGTACCTTTCCACGCATTCTTGTTGAGTCAATGGTACAAAACAAAAACACTCTCTTGTTGAGTCAACCCTTTTAGCCTCAATCTTGGGCTTTGTACAAGACAGATAAAAACACTCTCTTGTCGAGTTAACCTTTCTCATCCTCAATCTTGGGCTTTCTACAAGACACCATATAAATTTCCCTAAGCAGAGTCAATCCTCTTTCCAGCCTCAATCTTGGGCTTTGTACAAGACAGATAAAACTCTCTTGTTGAGTCAGTCTCATTTTTAGCCTCAATCTTGGGCTTTGTACAAGACACCTAAAAAATCCTCAGCCGAGTCAGTAAACTATCACTTTAGCCTCAATCTTGGGCTTTGTACAAGACATATAAAGATTTCTTTCCCACAGAGTCGGTCTTCTTTTTAGCCTTAATCTTGGGCTTTGTACAAGACACACATAAACCTCCCCAATGGAGTCAAAATCTCTTTTAGCCTCAATCTTGGGCTTTGTACAAGACAAACAAAATATTTCCCCAGAAAAATCAAACTTTTAGCCTCCTCTTAGGCTTTGTATAATGATATCCCCAAAGAGTCAACTCTTTTAGCCTCAATCTTGGGCTTTGTACAAGACAGATAAACACTCTCTTGTTGAGTCAGTATTTTCTAGCCTCCTCTTAGGCTTGGTATAAGGACTTCCCCAGTGAAGTCAAACAACCTTTAACCTTCAACCTTGGGCTTTGATCAAGGCACACAAAAATCAACATTCCCTTAGAGGAAATCAAAATCTCTGTAGGAAGGCATTTCTCTGTTTATCACTCTTCAAAACAAAAAATCAAAACAAACCCTAATCCCAGATAACCGTTGTAAGTGGCACACTTGTAGATTCAAATATCCAAGCTGTCGTCCATCTCTTATCCTGGTAAACTTCCTCTTTCATCTAATTGCTATAAGCAGCAAGCCTCTGGATTATTTACATCCACGCCATTGTCCTTCTGTTAGCATGAAATCTTCCTAAGGAAAAATGGCATTGCTCAACATTGAATTAAAGTTTTCTCCTTCAGGACAAATCCCCTATAAAGGAAATTATGACATTGCTGGATTTACATATCCCAGTTAAAGTAATTCTCCTTTATAATAAGTTACCCAATAAACTGTGATAAACAGACGAAATATCTCCATTAGAGATGACAAATTCTTTCTCAGTCAAACGTTTAGCTTTAATCTTGGGCATTGAACAAGACACAAATACCTTTTTAGCTTCAAATCTCGGGCTTTGAATAAGACACCAAATATCTTTTCCTCCCATAGAATAGGAGGAACTACGATTGCTCTGATTTCCCTATTTCTGTAAACGAGAATACGTTGGCATAAGATTGCGAAATCATAGCGAGCATACCAAACAAAAACTCTAGGTCCAGTACTTTCACACCGATCAAAACTGAGGTCTAGTACCTCACCAAAATCATCAAAAACTCTCTCACATCTCTCAAACAAGAAACTTTCCCAACCCATCAACAGATAAACACCATCAAGTACAAAGCAGAACCTAAAACTAACAACCTGTGGATAACCACATATAAGATGGGTAATTGACAACTCCCCATTGTATAACCTGACCCTGAACTCCCCGAATCTCTTTAAGCATTTGTTCAGTAAAACATTCGCGTGCAAGTTTAGTTTTAGATAGCTTCCCTTTCCCTTCCAGCTTCACGGGATAAATAAGAAATCAGAAAGTAGCACCCCACTCCTACCATTGCGGTGAGGAACCCATGGCGATAAAGTGGTTGCGTCATCGACAAAAATCGCACGCTACACCGTCGTAACTATTCTGTAGTGATGGTTGCCGCGACGGTTTACACCAACCGTCCTTTTATTTTAAAAGATATTACTTAAGGTGGCGACGGTTGGTTAATGGAACCGCCGTAAAATCCAGATCACGACGGTTAAACAACTGCCGCCGCCCATAAAATTCAGGTCACGATGGTTAAACAACCGCTGCTCCCCCAAAAATCGAGGTCGCGACGGTTAAAAAAACCGCCGCCCCCTTTAAGACTGAAATTACCAAAGGGCACGACGGTAACCTCACCCGCCGTCCACCCTAAACCCTTCGCCCGCAGACAAAATCTGAAAATAACACTTTGGTTACGATTATTTCTCTTTTTCTATGTACTTCTTCTTTCTCTTCTTTTCTCATATTCTCATATCTCTCTTTCTTTTTTCACATAGACTCGCATCAAATTCACTTCCCAAGTCGCATCAAGTTCTCATTCTATCGATTAATATGTAAGTTTTGATTTCCTTTTCTATTGATGCTTCTATCAATTAGGATTTACTATGAAATCTATTATTTCGTTTTGATAATGGTAGTCTGTAGTTCTTAAATAAAAAATCACATGTGAACCTTGAATGATTTTAAATGTCCTTGATCTCTTTATTTTTAAAATGTCATTACTTTGAATGTTTTTTTGCAACCTGGTTGATAAAGTTTGGAAATTTAAGAGGGATTTGATTCAATGTTTTTAATGGTGTAATTCATGGTTAATTAATTATTCTTTTGCTACAGGCTTTGATTTTACAAACAAGGTGTTTGTTGAAATGTCACCATGAGTTTTGTAGTGTTGGTTTTGCACTGAGCATTGAATTAAAACTAATGTTCCAAACCTTATGTTCTTTGATGGATTGCAAGTGACCATTTCAATCAAGATATTGGTTACATGCTCCTATAACTATTTCTACAGCTCCAAAGAATGAAAGGATGAACTGGTAAATATTTTGATCAAATGACTGCCGGCTTCGGAGCAACACTGCCTTGTTTTATTAGAGTAAGGATCAATTTATTTATAAAAGATTCAAAAGTGACAACTGATTTGCCGAAGGGAGAGCCTTTTTTGGGTGCTTTCTGTTTATCAGTGTAACATTGTCCCATTATTGTATCCTATGCACTTTTCTATCTCATATCTGGTATACTAGCTTGCCAGTTAAATTGAGACAATTAAGCATGAACCACTTCTACAGTAAGTGTTATTGACCGAAGTGAACTGCCAGTTGTATCCTATTCCTCTATATGACTTCCTAATTATAAATTGAGTGTTCAGTTTATCTAACAACTTGGTTGCTTATGTAAATTGAAGGTGTTGTGTTCAAGACGTCAGATTAAAAATCTTTGTGAAAAGCTATTATAGAAAACCAAAGCATGTTTTGTTTCCTTTACTGAATAGTTAGTACTGGAAGTTGTTTAATATGTACCCCTAAGATATGGTTTGAGTTAAATATGGAAATTTTGAGTTTGTCATTATGTATATCCCCATTCCCCTGAAACTTACAATTTATAAAATGCTCTGTTAGTTCATACTGTGGAGAGTACTCATGTTGATCTTTTCCCTCTCAGTGAGCAGCTGTTCTTGGTGTGATTGTAAGTTGGAAAGCACGCCGGAGTATGTCGTTGTATGTTAAATTAAGATATATTCTAAATGTTGTTTCAGCTGCAGGATGGGTTGTTGTTCTGTCAGTTACTTATGCATATACTTGGGACAATCCTCTCGGGTTTGCTCAAACCATAAAAAGTTGGTTTGGTAGCAATTCAAGTGCACCTTCATTGTTTATTTTGGCTGTTATTATTTATCAAATTTTTTTGGAAGATTCTAATTTTATGGCTCTGGCCACTATTTTACCTTCACAAGGCCATGATTGAAATGCTTTGTTTGATGTACTTAAATAGAAAATGTTAATGGCATGGTTGTTAGCTCTGGTATGAACTCAATTGCAAGTGGTTTTAAAGCCAAGGTCATGAGTTGAGTTGATACTTAGAAAGGAAATGGGATGGGATTAGATGTCGGGGGACATGATAGGGACTTAAACGGTAACATTGTCTCGATTATTTGTGTTTACAGTGCTATTTAGTGCTCTTATTAGTTGGGATCGAGTTCATAATCACACTGTTTTGTAGTGCTCCAAATTTGTTTGTTATTGCTAAGCTGATTAATGAAATAAAACAAAAGAATAATGAGGTTAACTTGCAGAGTAACAAGAGGGACAAGAAGTAAAGCTAGCTAGATTTCAATTCCATTTTTGTACATGGAACTGAAATGTCTAATGCAATCAGACGTCTTTATTACTGGTTAAATAAACAAAAAGTAAATATTACTGTTTGATAATTCATTAAATAAACAAGTAGACAAGGACTAGGTGACAGATTACTTCACAAGCCTTCTAATATGGTTGATTCAACCGTTAATTTTGAAAACCTATAAATACTGATTTACTAACACTTTCCACACTGTTTACACTATTGAATAAGGTCCCAATCTTGTCATACATTGCCTCTAGATATCTTTGTATAACCTAAGGCTCTTCACAACACCTAAAACACAGACACTCCTTTTTTATGCTTAGCTTCTCCTGCAAATCACGAATCTAGCTCTTCACAAAAAGATATTAAAGGAATCTAACATACTAGCATATAATTGGTAATTGTAATACCAATAACTACTTTAATTGTTAATTTAATTGATAAGTGGTTATCGAGTTTTTATTGATGGAATATGTGAATTCAGATTGCTTTTTAAATATTATAAGTTTGAATTTGAGTTATTCTATTATGTTATTCTAAGTAACTATGCATCCATTGATATGTGTAAATTCTTATGTAGGAGTTAGTTGTGTTATAGTTTGTTCAAAGTTAGGTTGGGGATTCTTTTGTTGAGGTAATATAAAGTATCAATATAAATTGGTTAAATAATACTTACATGTGTAATTCAAATTGGTTTACTATGCATCATGTAGATACTTATTTGTCATGTTATTTTGAGATAACTGTGAATATTTGGAATTGTATCTTGATGATCTACACATGGTGGAAACACATGATGTTTCCTGGTCTCAGCTCTTTTGTATGGAGTGCAAGGTCTGAACATTGAATGCTTCCATTTAGTTTGGTGATTCTTTGAATTATAGATCAAACCAATTCTTGCAAGTTCCATGATTGACTAACTTCAAGAAAGTGTCATGCCATATATTTCATTACTGTAGGTTAATTTGCAGCTAATTAATTTAGACACATTTTTTCCCTATGTTTATGGACATGCCTCATGATAATCAGATTCATCGCGGTGGTTTCTCAGGACATTCACCATTCAGTAGCGAAAATGAAAACCAGTCAAATATGATTCAGCTGCAGCATTTTCCATTCATGTCTGAACAACAACATCTTATGCAACCTTCCGTGGTTAATTCATCTTCGTCGTCATCTTCTCGTCATCAACATCAAAACGGAAGTCATGACAATTACAATCTCAACTTCACAATATCTTCTTCGGGCCTTGTTGGTTACAATAGGGGGACCCTTCAGTCCAATTCACTTTTGCCTCACTTCCAGAGGTTCTCAGCCATGGATCATGGATCATCATCAACAACATCATCATCCAATAATCTACCTAGTTTCTTTACAGGACCTCCTGTTTCTCCTCCACCAACCATGGATCAACAACTTCATTTCTCACCTCTTTTAGACACTCGTTTGCAACTTTTCTATGGCAATGGAACTGGAAGCCATCATTCAGATCAGAAGAACAACAAAAGCAATAAGAATTGAGTTCTTCCCAAGTAAGCCCATACAAATAAAAATTTAACCTTTCAATGTTTTTTCTTTCATTTCAAATTTTTAGCTGTTACCCTTTTCATTATTCATTATACTTTTCCTTTTTACATGCCTAAACCTAAAAACATAACCAAGGTGAATATTTAATTATTTGAAAGATTATATGCACTGTTGGATTCATGTGGTGTGTGAAAAACCATGAAGAAGTGAGTGGCTATATCTTGGTAATGGTAAACAAATTGACCACTAGTGAACATAGTTTAAGGAGATGCTATCTGTTTACAATTTTGTCATTTTGTTGAGTCCTGCACTCACTGCATGAATTGGCGTGAATAGGGTTTACAATCTATTGGCTGTCTCCTTTTTAGTTCTTTCATTGTCCTTGGTTCCCCTTCTCTCTAGCACCTTTGAGTTCATGCCATGTGTAACATTTCTCATGCCAAACACAGTGTGTGTAAATATACATGTTTGTAACTATGTGGAAAAAAAATACTATGATCAGTGACTTTTTCATATGGTGAAAGGTTCATGCATGTATATAACCACAACTTGACCCTTCAAGCATAGGAAGAAGCATGTTCACCAAGTATTGAAAGTAATGATATTTACTCATATTCATGCTTTAAAGTTTTTCATATACAATGAGTGATTTAGTTAAAATATCAAACTTGTTCATTTTCTACAAATTAAATTTTTAGACCTAACTTAGATTTCTTTTTAGTTAAAATATCTAGGTGCTTGTATGTTGAATGCAGAATAGACAAATATACAGTGGAGAATTTCTTAGCAATATACTAGAATATTTTAAACATGGTCAATGAACTTAAACATGGTCAAGTGATACACCATAAAGAGAAAAGGAGATCCTACAGGTACAAGAGATACACATTCACTATCATTAATTTGTTTTTTATTTTATAATAATGCTAAAAAATGAGGGTAGAATTTTTTTTATTAAATTATCGCAATTTGCGGCGGTTCAAACCGCCGTAATTTACAAATTTAGAACCATAGCAGTGATCATTTGGTGGCGGTTTAGAACCGTCGCAAAGATGTACGACGGTTGGGACGACAGTTTTCTGAACCGTCGTAAAACAGCCTCGCGACACACAATTCAACGACAGTTGAGAAACTGTCGCAAAATAGATTTTGCGACTGTTTAAACTGCCGTAACTTGCCAAAAAACCATTGTTAATCACTTTTTTTCTTGTAGTGACACCTCTACAGCTCAGACAAATGGGTGTCCCCAGCAAGTCTGACCTCAAATCTTTTCCATCAAATGGCGTCTCCCCAGTGTAGCTCGGTGAGAAGTTTGATGAAAACCGCTACACATAGCATCCTTTGTCAAGGAAGGAACTTGACAAGAAGAAACGGAGACCAGTTCCTTGGGTGAAGACCAGGATCGAGGGGAAGTTTATATCAGAAACTGAGACCAGTTCCTTGGCTGAAGACCAGGATCGAGGGGAAGTTTATTTCACAAACTAAGACCAGTTCCTCGGCTAATGACCAGGATCGAGGGGAAGTTTATTTCAGAAACTGAGACCACTTCTTGGTTGAAGACCAGGATCGAGGGGAGGTTTATTTCAAAATAAAACTGAGACCAGTTCCTTGGCTGAAGACCAGGATCGAGGTGAAGTTTATTTCAGAAACTAAGACCAGTTCCGTGGCTGAAGACCAGGATTGAGGGGAAGTTTCACCCTTTTTGAGTATCATTGCTTAGAAAAAGAAGATGGATGATTGAATTACCATTCATAACCACTGTCAAAATTTTGGGTATTCCGATATTTAATCCTCTTGCACCCTGAATGTCCGAATATCTTCTCCATTCACACCTTCGGGTCCAAGAAGATTAAATAAGGGCATCTGTCATACCCCAAATTTTGACCACCAAGAACTCCCATCATTGTGAAAATCATCACCATAATATGGATGTACCTTCATGCCTCATCAATCTCCTCAAAGATGGTGGAGCATTCACTGCCATCAAGAATTAGGGTTTTAAGCCCTCTTTGAACACTTAGACAAGGGATCAATCAAGAAATGACATGATCTTCAACTTGTCTAACCTCTTAAAACATCCAAAAAGGATCAAGAGGAATCCCACATCAAGAATCAAGCACAAAGTTGTTACATTCCAAGTGTTTTGAGCCTCGAAACACCCGATGTCGCCAAATTAGGGTTTTGGACAACTGGGACCTCCCGGTGAGATTTTCACAAGAGGATGAGACAAGACTTCCACATATGACTAAATATGTCCAAAATAACCCTAATAAACCATTGGAAAAGTTAAAACACCCTCAGATAGTGCATTCCCCAAAAGTCGGGAATTAGGGTTTTACGCGCCGAACCGCTCCGGAGCCAAAAGTCAAAACATGACTTTTTTTGGCAAAAATGATCCTTATGATTCACATTTTTATAAAATGTGACTTATAATGTCATTTGAACAAGAATTGGCCAAGAAATCATGATAACTTGTAAAAGGGGTAACCTTGAAAAATTGAAACTTTTTCTA
The DNA here is from genome assembly GCA_022829125.1 of Lathyrus tuberosus. Classification (NCBI taxonomy): domain Eukaryota; kingdom Viridiplantae; phylum Streptophyta; class Magnoliopsida; order Fabales; family Fabaceae; genus Lathyrus; species Lathyrus tuberosus. Next base: position 3,104,855 of record JALAZF010000518.1, read on the forward strand.
AGTTATTAAGTTTGAATGATTTTGGTACCAACTTCCAAGGACCATAACTTGTGATCCAAGCAACCATTTTGGATGATCCAAAGCCTGATTTGTAGGTATTTCTACATTCTAAAAAAGCTTCAACTACCTCAAACTCCAATTCTTCATGGATTTTAAGTTATGGAGTGATCAAAATGACAAAAATGAAGAAAATGACATTTTTCAACACTTAGTGAAAATCTGCCTAAGTTACCAGCCCTGAACACCAATGTTCATGAAGATTTTTCAATGGGATCCAAATAGTTTCAAGACCAACTATGATCACACATGTATTGTATCATATGAGGGCTTTCTAAAGAGCACAAGAGACTCCCATAACTCAACCTGAGCAGGGAGATATGATCCCCTCAAAATCACCATTTCCAACTGTCTTGTACAAGGCAGAATTTGGTATTTTGCTCGATTTGGCAAATTTGAACAACTCCAAGCCTTGTCATCCATTTGGACACATCAGAGGATGAAATCAAAGGGGAATGATCTGATCCATAAGCCTCCCAAGTCCAAGAATCTACATGTAGCTATGTCATCCTAAAAAGGCTAAAAAGTGCCAAGACTCCAATTTTGTTTCAATGCATTCAATGGATGCATCAAGGTGGCATGAACTGAGGCAAACTTAACTGAATGAGTCAAGCCTTATCTCTGAACCAAAAGACCATATGCCTGTGCTCTAACCTAAAGTCAATGGCTAGAGGAGACTTGAGATTCCATTTGATCCACATTGGCCATAGGCCTGCTGCAGTTGCCACACACTATTGCTGCCAAAACAAACTTGACACACTATAAATAGATCTCATTTGTGATCAGTTTGAGTACACCAAAGCACCCAAACTGATGCTTTCCTCAAAATCTCTTCTTCACTCCAATTTTGCCTTCTAATTCAAGTCACTATTGGGTTTTGAGATTGAGAGTGATTCCAACCAAACCAATCACACACACACCCCTCATAAACATCATGTATGAGTGATCCATAACACAAAATCACATCTGGAACATCAAATCCCCAAAATCACCAGCTAATTGCTCAAGTTCTTGACAGAGTTGCAGTTGAGCTACCACAACCAGTTCCAGCTCATTTCAATCCACTCCAAGCATTCAAACACATTCCTTGGCACCTAAGGAACCTGTTCAGATCATTGGAACCTAGTTGCAACACCTCCATCATCAAACTCGATCACCAGCTACAAGAGGTAAGCCTGAAGCCTCCAAACTCTATAATCCATGCATCATGAATGAATTTTTGAGTTACCATCTTGTTTATGCATGTATGTAGAGTAATAACCCTCAATCAATTGCCATGAATCCATCGTGTATGGAATTTCATTGTGTTCATGCTGAAATTAGGGTTCTTGAGGTTTTCTGTTGATTTCTTCCTCCATACTTAATATAAATGCAATTAATCTATATGGTTGTGATCCTTGTTCAAAAACGAACAAGATTGGTACTTGAATCGTGCAAAACCATTAAGAAATTATGCAGAAAAGTGAGAAAACATAAATCTGGAAAAATAGGGGACGCGGGCAAGAACCAAGTGTTCTTGGCGCCATAATTCAAATTTTTGAATTTTAGTTATTTTGGTTAAATGATTCAAAAAATAATTTATCTCTGAATATTTATGTTTTTGAATTGATTCTTTTTCTCAAAATTCACAAAAATGTTTAAATATTTTATTTTACAAAAAAATCCAATTTATATTATTTATTTAATATAGTTAGAATTTTTGTAATTAATTTCATTTTATTTGTTTTTAAACATTTTTAAATGAAATCCCCACTTTGATCTTTCAAAGCCAATTGAATTTCAAACTTTCATGTGATTAAACATGATTTTTCAAAATATTTTTCAAAGTGTACAACTTGTTTTTGAATATATTTGGTATTTTATATCATTTTTATCATTTAATTTCCTTTGAAAAATAACATTTTAATTTAAAATTAGGGTTTCCTCTTGATTTTAAAATTTTAAAAGACTTTCGGGCCTCTAATAGAGTGTAAGACCCATCCTTTTGTAAATAAAAACTTTTTGGGCCTCAGTCATTGTATAAGTCCCGACACGATTTCAAAAATCTTGGCGCGATCGTCGCTTTTCAAACAATTTTCATCTGGGCCTGGGCCTACCCTTGTGTTGTAAGTCTCATTTCTTTTCTTTTTCAAACAACTTTGGGCCTCTAATAGAGTGTAAGACCCATTCCTTGTAATTAGAAACCTTTTTGGGCCTCAATCATTGTATAAGTCCCACTGTGTTTACAAAAAACCTCGGCTTGATCGCCGCTTTCAAACAAAATCATCTGGGCCTACCCTTGTGTTGTAAGTCCCATTTCTTTTCTTTTTTTTAAAAACACTTTTGGGCCTCTAATAGAGTGTAAGACCCAATCCTCTTTTGTACATAGATAATTTTGGGCCTCAGTCATTGCATAAGTCCCGATACAATTTTCAGATCAACGGTACGATCACTGTTATTTCTGGGCCTCCCCTTGAGTATAAGCCCCAATAATCTTTTCAAAAACAACTTTCCTTTTTGATTTAGGTTCAAATTCATAGTTGTTATCAAAACTTTCTTTAAATTCTTGAACAACTAACCATACAGTTGTTACTATAGAAGCATGCTCGCCTGTAAGTTTTAAACATCTTTCTTTTACATACTTGCACATATATATATATATATATATATATATATATATATATTTTTTTTTTTTTTTTTTTTTTTTGTGTTGGAAGCTTGCTCACCTGTAAGTCCTCCTACCCTCTTTTACATACAGTATATATTTCATCTGTATATATATGCTTGTATATATTTGCTTAGAGTTTTTCCTGACAATTAGGTCTAGAACTAGATAAAGCCAGTGGTCGCTCTTTCAACACAGTAAAAACTAGTTCCCCATAGGAATTCCAGATACAGTATTGCCTCCTCTTGGGCTTATACAATATGAAACAAAGAGAAAGGCATTATTCCTGGTGAAACTTTTCTCAGACTGTCACTATTAGAAAATTGTCAAAGAAATTCACTTTCCCATAGAGGATTAATTCTCGGTGAAACCTCTCTTGAATTACTTTAAACCCTAGAACTGTTCACTAAAGAAAAGATTATTCCCGGTGAAACTTTTCTTGAACTTTTCTTAAGTTTGGACCCACAGGCTTCCTAAAAGCATCCCCGCCTCCTCTTGGGCTTTGTACAAGGACCCTCCGGCTTCTTAGAAGTTCTCATGCCTTCTCTTGGGCTTAATACAAGGACCCTGAATACCTCTTAAAGGTATAAGACAGAACTTAAGGGTTAGAGCAGTCTTTCCAAAGAGTCAAAACCTTGGATAATTTAAGGGTTAATTCTCATCCCTTAAAGTACCAACCTCATCTTGGGCATCATACAAAGATAAACCTTTGTTAGAGCAGTCTTTCTAAAGAGTCAAAACCTTTGACAATTTAAGGGTTGATTATCATCCCTTAAAGTACCAGTCTCCTCTTGGGCATCATACAAAGATAAACCTTCCATACCAGTAGACTTGGACAGTCTAATCTCCTTTTAGATCTCAAAGACATTCTCAAGTTCCCTACAAACACAGGAGAAACCCTGATCATTCGATCAATCTCCAGTAGAGTTTAAAATCCTCACAGGATCTAAAACTCAATCTTTATCCTAAATCCCCCCTAGCTAGGGTCATCTCATCATCAATACCATACTAGCCTATCAGAACCTCATGGCATCTGATACCTCAACTCTTCTGTAAACCCTCAGTAAGAGTTTATTCCCCGACTTAGACCTGTTTTTGGATCTCAATAATCCTCAGCAGAAGCCAACCTCCTCTTAGGCTTTGTATAATGATTTTCCTCAGCAGATCTAGCTTTAAAAACACTCTTTTGTTGAGTAAATCTTCTTTCTCAAAGGCACTCTCTTGTTAAGTCGACCCTTTTCAGCCTCCTCTTAGGCTTTGTATAATGAATTTTCCCCAGCTTTTTCAGCCTCAATCTTGGGCTTTGTACAAGACACCACAAACGCTCTCTTGTTGAGTCATTCGTTCCTTTTTTTAGCCTCAATCTTGGGCTTTGTACAAGACATATATAAACTTTCTCCAGCAAAGTCAAAATCTTCATAAACCTCCTCTTAATCTCTGGATAAATATCTTCCTAGCGGAGTCAATTCCTCCCAGGATTTGGGAGTTAATCTCCTTAAGCAAAGGTAATTCTCTTTTCCAGCCTCCTCTTAGGCTTTGTATAATGATTTTCCTCAGTAGAGTTAGCCTCAATCTTGGGCTTTGTACAAAATAAATCATACTCTCTAGCTGAGTCAATCCCATTTTAGCCATAATCTTGGGCTTTGTACAAGACAGATAAAACCTCTCACTAGTAGAGTCAGTTTCTTTTTTAGCCTCAATCTTAGGCTTTGTACAAGACACCATATAAAATCTCCCTAAACACTCTCTTGTTGAGTCAGTCTCATTTTAGCCTCAATCTTGGGCTTTGTACAAGACAGACAAAATATTTCCCCAGAAAAGTCAATCTTTAGCCTCCTTTTAGGCTTTATATAATGATGTCCCCAAAAGAGTCAATTCTCTTTTAGCCTCAATCTTGGGCTTTGTACAAGACACTATATAAACACTCTCTTGTTGAGTCAGTCTTTTCTAGCCTCCTCTTAGGCTTTGTATAAGGACTTCTCCAGTGGAGTCAATCAATCTCTTAGCTTCAACCTTGGGCTTTGATCAAGGCATACAAAAACCAAAATCCCCTCAGAGGAAATCAAAATCTCTCTGTAGGAAGACATTTCTCTGTATATCACACATCAAAACAGAAAATCAAAACAAACCTTAATTCCGGATAATTGTTATAAGTGGCACACTTGTTGATTCAAATATCTAAGTCGTAGTCCATCTCTTATCCTAGTAAACTCCCTCTTTCATCTAATTGCTGTAAGTGGCAAGTCTCTGGATTATTTACATTCACGCCACTGTCCCTCTCTTGGCATGAAAGACTCCTAAGGAAAAATGGCATTGCTCAACAATGAGTTAAAGTTTCCTCCTTCAAGATAAATCCCCTATAAAGGAAATTATGGCATTGCTGGATTCACATATCCCAGTTAAAGTAATCCTCCTTTATAATCAGTCACCCAACAGTAGTGATAAACAGACGAGATGTCTCCCTTTAGAGATGATAAATTCTCTCTCTGTCAAACCTTTAGCTTCAATCTTGGGCTTTGAACAAGACACAAATAACCTTTAGCGTCAATCTTGGGCTTTGAACAAGACACAAATAACCTTTAGCTTCAATCGTGGGCTTTGAACAAGACACAAAAACATCTATTTCCTCCCATAGAATAGGAGGAACTACGATTGCTCTGATTTCCATGTTTCTTTAAACGGGAATACGTAGGCATAAGATTGCAAAATCTTAGTGAGCATACCAATCAAAAAACTTTAGGTCCAGTACCTTCATACCAATAAAAAAAAACTTTAGGTCCAGTACCTTCACACCAATAAAAAACTTTAGGTCCAGTACCTTACCGAAAACATCGGTAAAACCGACATCAACAAAAACTCTCTCTCAAACATTCCCAAAGAAGAAACCTTCCCATTTACAGATAAACACCATCAAGTAGAAAGCAGTAAGGAAAATTGCTAACAACATGTGGATAACCACATATAGGATGGGTAATTGACAACTCCCCATCGTATAACCTGACCCCGAACTCCCCGAATCTCTTAGCGTTTGTTCAGTTAAACATTCGCGTGCAAGGTTAGTTTTAGATAGCTTCCCTTTTCCTTCCAGCTTCATGGGATAAATAAGAAATCAGAAAGTAGCACCCCACTCCCTACCATTGCGGTGAGGAGAAACCCATGGCGATAAGGTGGTCGCGTCACCGACAAAAATCACACGCAACAATATCTTATGCAATTGTACTTTTTTCTTGAATTTAGGGTTTAGGTCAATTTAGGGTTGATTGGGGAAGAATTATACGAATCGATGTTGGATTTAACTCTGAGGAGTTGAGACGTTTTGGTGTGAGTTTTGTGGGGTAAGATGAGAGAAAAGGAAGGGATAAGAAACGAGAGAGAAGAGTTTGTGAGGCTGCACCTTTCCGATCTATCTTCCTCTTTATTTTTGTTTTTTATTTATTTAAAATTTTAATCCTAACTCTTTTTCTAAAAAAAAAAACTTTTTTAATTAATAGCTTTTTTAAGGTTAGTAGTAACCCTCTTTAAAATATTTTTTAAATTAGTAATCTTTTTTTAAATTTAATTAAACCCTTTTTTAATTATTCAAATCAATTAACTAACGTTGGAATCAATAAATCTTAAAAGATTAAAACTAATTTTGTTTTTCTTCTCAATTTAACCTTAAAAAAATAATAAACTCTTTTCTTTTAATTAATAAATCTTATAATAATATTGAACTTTCTTTTTGGTAATAAAACCTAATAACAAAAAGAACTTTTATTTAAAAATAAGAATAATAGAATATTTAGTCAAATAGTCTTTTTTTTTTTATTTCTTGTTACATCTTAACATATCTAATTACTTCATAATCTGATAAACAATTCTTATTCATTCTCTTGCAAGATTTAATTTTGTTTTTTATTTTACTTTTAGTAATTTTAATTACACACTGGCGTTTACCTTTTAGTGATTTCTTAATCGATTTCTTTTGTGCTAATTCGAGATTGATTAGTTGTCTACGCCTCCTTTAAAAGGCTTAGAACCTTAGTCTCGATTCATATGTGCCTGACATGATTCATGACATATTACATTGATTCATAAGTTGTTTATACGCTTTAATTGCCTACCTCATATATTGGATTCTTGATTATGACTTTATACTTTTTGCTTTACTCTTATAAAATATCTGTTTTTGCTCCTATGCCCTAGTTAAGTTGGTTAGATAACTAACGTAGGAGAGATTTCCCTTTAATTATTCCAAAGGAAAGGTACACCTATATTGACTGCCATCTCATAGAACTAACATTAGAACCGTTCCCCTCATCCTGGCCTTAGGTTTTGAGTCGTTGTGCTCCACGTCTCGCCGCAGACATTTTAGTCCCTTTTATCCTAGCCTTAGGATTGGAGTCGCCGCACTTCACGTAAATGTTTCGCCGTGAACATTTACATCCCCTTTCAGCTCAACTTCAACTTTAGAGTCGCCGTACTCTATGTAGTGTCTTGCCATAGACATTACCTCCCACTGGAACCTTGATCAATCAAGAAGTTCCTCATCCTCTTTGAGGAGAACTACAAATACTCTGATTCCACTCCCGTCAGGATATGTAGGTACAAGATGCGACATCTTGACGAGTATACTTAGATACTAACCCCTAGGGTTTCTCCTTTAGCACATACCCTTAGCAAGCGAGCAATAGATAACATAAGTATTAACAAGGGGTTTCTGTAGAGTACTACAGATGCTTAGGATGCTAATACCTTCCCTAGGCATAACCAACCCCCGAACCTTAGATCACTTCTTAGGTTTTTTTTCGATCTTTAACCTTTCCTTTGGATAAATCAAAGATCGATGGTGAATATTTAAAGATTTGTGATTCAAGTTAATATAATAGCTTGACATCTGATTCTCACCGCAATAGGTAGTTACCTGATGATGTGTCCCCGCGGGAGGAGCACGTGGAGTCCGCGTCGGAGATGCCTGTTCTCTCCCCGAATCATGTGATGCACTGCTCGACGAAGGTGGGATCAGGATATGCCCGACGAGGGAGAGGATTGGGCCTTAATGGGATGCTTAGCGTAACATTGGTTTGGGCCTATCCAACTGGTGGGCAGGCGTCGGCCCAGTCCAGAACAAGAGCCCTCCAATTCGTTGCTCTGAAGAGTCGGAGTAATGACTTAAGGGCCAACCCATTCGCCGGGGATCCTGAGTGGGCAGCGTGCACCGGAGATCCACAACCAATGTTCTAAGTAAGTTTCCGGTCCCTTCTCTCTGTTTACTGCATTCTACGGTGGTTTCTCCAGCGAACTGATGAAGTTCCTAGGGAGGCCACGGAGTTTCCGGTGAAAATAGAGGGGATCCTTTAAACTTCTGATGAATGTCCTGGGGAGATGGGATGAATGACCCGAGGACCTAATGAAGGTCCCGAGGACACAAGATGAATCTCCCGAGGTCATAGGATGAAGAACTCGGGGATCTGATGAAGGTCCCGGGGACGTTAGATGAATATCCCGAGGACGTTGGATAAAGGTTTCAAGGACGTCAGGTGGAGGTCTCGTGGACCTTAGCCGATGGCCTCGGGGGGGGGGGGGGGGGGGGGGTCGTGCCCCGCTATCTAGCTAACACAACGACGACCTCGGCTAGGAGGTATCCCCGTGATTTCGTGGCCGCAAAAAAGTTTGGCCGGATGGAGTATATGTCGAGGAGAATATTTGATTATGCACGGGCATAGCCTTGTCGCGCTTTCTCCACCTCCTCGCCTCCTTTCCTCGCCCTTTCACTTGATTTGCGGTGGAAGGGTGTATTTGATCTAGAATGTCGAATTCACCGTTTCCTCTACTTTTCAGGTAAAAAATGGCTGCAAGGAGGATTGAGAGGGTCATTGAAACTGACGATGAGCCTGACTCACTAGTAGCGCAGACCAGTGGTGCTCGAACGCCCGAGGATTGGGCCAGGGAGGAACCCCTGAACTTCCCATCTTTATTTGCCACAAATGACTCCCACGCCTATGCCACCGTCGAGGACCTTTACGAGGGCTCCCCGCGGATCTGGCAGGCGTACAAGCCCCTGGAGCATCAGCGAATATGTTTGCCATTTAAAGGGACGAGGTTCCCTATGTACGAGTTCGCCTTCCTGGAAGCGGGCTTGCGTCTGCCCTTTAGTGACTTCCAGAGGGAGTTGTTTTCTTGGTTGCGTCTGGCGCCTTCATAACTTCATCCAAATGCAATCGCGTTTGTGCAGGCATACAAGCTTGTCTGTAAATACCTTGGCGTCGAGGCCACAATACCCCTCTTCTTCCGTATCTTTCACCTGCATAGACAGACGGTCGAGGGCTGACATAGTTGGGTGTCCTTTATGCAGCCGAGGAGGCTATTTTGGAATTATCTGGATTCTATCCAGAATTCCAAAGGTCAGTGGTTCATCGTCAAACCCCTCACCCGCGTGGCCACCAACACATTATATGACTGTGTGTTTAGGGATAGGGAAGATGGACGGCAGGAGGAGGTCCTCGAATCAAAGTGCCCTCTAGAGTGGACGGATGAGCACTTCCTGAGGGGCACAGACAATCATATTATCAGTCTTGGAGCGTTGGGCGAGGAAGACCGGCTGACCTACCAGGAGTTAGTCAAGTTTGTCGTCGGTTTTACTCGCACAAAGTTGGTGACTCCGGACGGAAACTTCAAGCACAATGATCTTGAGGAGATATTAACGGAGCTCGGATGATAAACACAAAAGCTCTCCTCGAGTGCGAGACCGACAAGGATGTTTTCCGGTTCTTAGGTAGCGGGCATACCTTTCACTCGGGGCCTATGTTTTTGCCGCTGGTTCGCTGATGTTTATTTTCTTTTTGTAGGTACAATGTCGAGCCTGGAAGAACGTGTGAAGAAGCTGGCTGCTGGTCGAGGCTTGAAGAAAGGTGGAAAGGGGCGAGTCGATCAGGTCTGACAGCAGATGCAAGGCCCCACCTCGATACCTGGGGACTCCTCCGGCTCCCCTAAGTGTAGCGAATCTCCAACCTCACAGGGATCCCCGACGAGGCAGTGAAACGTTAAACATGTGCACGTCGACCTCACCGAAAGCCTGCCTGGTGAGAAGTTCGTGCTCCCGCCTTGCTACCTGCGGCCTAACGTCTTCTCAGGGGCCAACTCCCTAACCGTCAGTGCTGCCGAATCCTAGGCCATCTTGGGCGCTGATCGGGCAGCAAGGAGAAAAATCTTGTCGGAGGACATGCCCGCGATGATGCAGGTCTTTGCCACAGCTCCGGTCTTGAATGACGATACCTGCCCATCGCCTAAGCTGACCAAATTGCAGAATAGCTTCACGTCAGTCGAGGCTGAGATGAAGAAGCTGGCCAAAGACCTGGGTGAGTGCAAGAAACAAAACGAGGCTCAGGTCGAGCTCCACGGGGAGATGCTGAAGAAAATGAAGGAAGCTGCCGAGGAGAGGAAGTCTCTCTTAGCTAGGATTATTGAGCTGAAAGCTATTTATAGGACCGCCGACGGTGAGACTGAAGAGGACAAGCTGCTGACTTCTCGGGCTGAATTGATCTCGAAGATCAGGCTGCTCGAGCAGGATGTCTTGAGGGCTGTCGAGGTTGGCTTTGCTGCCGCTGTGGAGCAGCTCCGGCTAGTGAACCCAGGTGTTTAGCTCGTCACCGAGGGGACAGGTCCTTACCATCAGGTGGTTGAAGGTTAGATGTCACGTCGGAAACCGAGGAGGAAGAGGACGACCAGACCATGGAGGACGAGCAACCTGAGGAGCATGCAGCTGTTTAGTTATCTTGTCTAGTTTGTTTGCCCTGAGCGATAGTTTTTGTATTTGTACTGATTTTTGCCCGGCCTGCGTTCCAGGGGCTTGGATTTCTTTTTTGTACCTTTTTGAACAATGGGCTTCTGGCCGATATGATGCTTGTATGTTGATTATATACTTGTTTCGTTTTTGTCTAAGTATTTCGGGGCCTTTCCTCGACTTTGTTGATCCTCGACAGTGTAGGGAACTGGCCGAGTGGTTGGAGCTGTATTCCGACCTTCAACGAAGCCAAGAGCTCGGTCGAGGTCTTGCTTCGTGGCGTGAACTTCCCATCGCGAGCTGGGTGTCCTGCCTAGTTGGTACGACGACGGTGGAGCTCGATCGAGGTATCCCCATCGGATCAAGGGTCCTCACGCACACACAACGCGGGCCCTTGTTTTCTTGTCCTGTAGACCTAGAGGACGCTGTGTAGCTCCTCGACCCACTTTTTCTTGGCATCGTCCAGTCTCCATTTCAGACCTCTCAGGATCACCCTGTTCGCGGCTTCGGCAGCCCGTTTGTTTATGGGCGTTTGACCGATGCAAAGTGTTGTTTCGTGCCTAGCTTGGTGACGAAGTCCTGAAAGTTCTTGTCGGTGAACTGTATCCCGTTGTCGGTGACAATTTCCTGGGGCACGCCGAACCGGGAAAGTATGTTCCTCTTGTAGAAACGTAGTATGTTGTGGGACATGATTTTGGCAAAGGCTTTAGCCTCTATCCACTTAGTGAAGTAGTCGACGCCGACGATCAGGTATTTATTTTGGGATGACCCTAAGGTGAAGGGTTCGAGGATGTCCATCCCCCACCAGGAAAACGGCCACGGGGAGGAAAGCGTTTTGAGTTCACTGGGTGGGGCCAGGTGCATGTCCTTATGTCGCTGGCATCTGTCACACTTCATGACGTGCTCCTTGGCGTCCTGCTGCATGGTGGGCTAATAGTACCCTGCTCGCAATGCTTTACGGGTTAGTGACCGTCCGCAGAGGTGTTGCAGATTGATCCCTTCGTGGATCTCTTGGAGTATGTCGGGGACCTTCGACTCCTCGACGCACCTGAGGAGGGGGATCGAGAAGCCGTGCCGGTATAACTTGTCCTCGATGATCGTATATGAGCAGGCACGTCGCCTAACCGCTCCGGCGTCCTTGGGGTCGTCGGGTAGTTTTCCAGTGCTGAGGTACTCGTATACCGGGGTCATCCGGCAGTGGCTGTCTCTAATTTCATGCACGTCAACCGTGGGGGCGGATTTCTCGAAGCTTGGTTGTGGAAGAACTTCTTGAATGATGGACTTATTCCCGCCTTTTTTCTTTGTCCTCGCGAGCTTCGATAGGAGGTCTGCCCGAGTATTGTGTTCGCGCGGGACGTGATTCACTTCCGCCGAGGTGAACTTCTTCTTCCTTTCTTTCACCAGAGCCAAGTATTCGATGAGGTTTTCGTTCTTGGATTGGTACTCTCCTCGTACCTGGCAGACCACGAGCTGGGAGTCGGTGAATATTTTTACTTCTTTGGCACCGAGATCCTCGGCTAGCCATAACCCGACGAGGAAGGCCTCGTATTCGGCCTGGTTGTTTGACGTCAGGAAGGATAATGTGAGGGCGACTTCGATCAAGATACCTTCCTTGTTTTCAAGGATGATGCCCACTCCGCTTCCTGTCAAGCTGGATGCCCCGTCGACGTAGATCGTCTATTTTTGGGATCCATCAGTCGAAGGTTCTAGGAGGGTCATTTCTACCACGAAGTCGGCCAGCACCTGAGCCTTCAGGGCTTTTCTTCCCTCGTATTGGAAGTCAAACTCGGCGAGCTCGAGTGACCACTTGAGCATCCTACCCGCCATGTCGGGTCATCTGAGGAGCTGTCTCACGGGCTGTTTGGTCCTCACCACGATCGTGTGGGCCAAGAAGTAATGCTGCAGTCTTCTGGCCGCAGTGACGAGGGCCAGAGCGACTTTTTCGATCTGCTGGTATCTAAGCTCCAGTCCCTGGAGGGCTTTGCTAGTGAAGTAAATCGGCTTTTTCCTGTCGGGGGTTTCTCGGAATAGAACTGCGCTGACCACTTCGCTCGTGACGGCGGGGCATAGGAACAACGTCTCCCCGTCTTCTGGTCGCGAGAGGACCGGGGGTTGCGAAAGGACTTATTTGAGGTGGAGGAGCGCCTGTTTGCACTCTTTGGTCCATTCGAACGTGGCTTTCTTGCATAGGAGTTTGAAAAATGGAAGTGTGTATTGTGCCGATTTGGCCACGAAGCGAGAAAGCGAGGTCAGCATCCTGTTTAGCGATTGTATCGATTTCTTTGAGTTCGGCGTCGGGAGTTCAAAGAATACCCTGCACTTGTCGGGGTTCACCTCAATCCCTCGTTCCGTGAGGTAAAAATCGAGGAACTTGCCCGCCCGAACGCCAAAGGTGCATTTTTTCCGGGTTGAACCTCATCTTGCATTTCCTCGTCGTGTCGAAGACCCTCTTGAGGTGGGCAGCATGGTCGACTTCTTCTGCAAATTTTATGATCATGTTGTCTATGTAGACCTCGAGCATGTCGTTGATCTCTCCCAGAAAGACTTTGTTCATCATCCGCTGGTAGGTCGCGCCGACGTTCTTCAGGTCGAAGGGCATTACGTTGTAGTGGTAGTTGCCCGACTCAGTCATGAAGGTGGTGTGCTTCTTATCAGCCTTGGCCACGGGGATTTGATTATACCTCGAGTAGGTGTCCATGAAGGACAATAATTTGAAACCTGCAGAATTGTCGACCAGTTTGTCGATGTTAGGCAATGGATAAGCATCTTTCAGGCATGTCCGGTTAAGATTAGTGTAATCAACGCACATCCTCTGTTTTCCATTAATTTTCTTAACAAGTACAACGTTGGACAGCCAGGTTGTGTACCGGGATTCCGAAATAAAATTTTCCTCTAAGAGGTCTTTTACAGCTTTTTCAGCAGCCTCCGCTTTCTCAAGAGACTGCCTACGCCTACGTTGCACTACAACCCTAGCGGCTGGATCTACGGTGAGCTGGTGACAGGCCACCTCTGGGTCGAGGCCGGGTATCTCCGATGCGCTCCATGCAAACAAGTCATCATTCTCCTGGAGGCAGACCTTCAGTTGCTTCCTTGCCAGGTTGGGGAGCCCGGTACCAACCTTCACTGAAATTCTGGCACAGATATCAGATGTCCTACACAGATGTTGAGACACTGATATCCAACACAATGAACAAGATAGCAATAAAAATAACAGTGCAGAAAGTAAATAACACAATGATATGTTTACCCAGTTTGGATCAACAATCCTACTTTGGGGGCTACCAAGCCAGGGACGAAACCAATATACGATAGTATCAATTCACAGATCATACAAATACCGAATAATCTGCTCACTTAATCACTACCCTTCCTATGACTTCTACCTAAGACTCACCTAGGTATGAGGCCCTCCTCAAATCTCTCTACAACCACAACCCGTGATTGGTATCTTTCCACACAAGAAACAAATCGAAAGTCACACTTTCAAAACACACAATTCTCAATACTTAAAGCTTATAAGAATTGACACACAAGAAACTCAATGCTTAAAAGCTTATGAGTAACTAACAGAACTTACAACACAAAAACCAGTCCTTATACTGTTATCAGAATGATACCAGTTAGGCTCACAAAATACACTTGAAACCCTAACAAAACACACATAAGTTCCACACCTAAACTAGGTTTACATAAGTCAATATATAGCATTAATCTGGACTGAATTGGGCTTCAAGAACGCAGCAAATAGACTGCTCACAAATCTGCAAAATAACCTCCAACAAAATAGGTCTTCAATCCAAAGTTTCCTAATATGTCCCCATAATTAGAAACAGCTAAAAATCCGAAAAACCAACATATAACCACAATCCAGAAATGCTTTGGATGCCACATAGAATAACCAAATATTCACAGAATATTTAGTAATAATTCACAGCAACAGAATCTGCTTTAAAAACTGAATCCAAACACGATGTCCTATGAGCAGGTATGGGACATCTTCATTCGACATGTTGAATGCAGCAAATTAGAACTTCATGTTTCAACTTCTTACTGCTAGAATAGTTTTAGCAAAATAAATGCCAACCACAAAAGCATAGAAATAACAATCTCCCCCTTTGGTTTATTTTGGCTAAAACTACACACACAAAAAAACTTGTAAAGAAACACAAAAAAAAACATCCACATATCAGACAGCAGCGAAAACACCAACAGTTACCAATAGCACACAGCAATAAAAACATCCAGCATAGCAGCACTCCCCTTCAGCTGCATACAACACACAACACACAACACATCATAGCAGCATAGCAAAACTCCCCCTCAACAGCAGCAACATTCCACAATCTCCCCCTCAACTACTGCAGCAGCACAAGCATATCACACACAAACATACTACTCCCCCTTTTTAGCCAGAAATATGACAAAGGCAAGTAGAACAAGTCAAAGTAAAAATAAACTAGAGTAAACTGTATCAGAGAGTAGATGCACACCACATCACATGCCCAAATGTCATGCACAAACTTCAGCATTTGCACTACCAGAACCTCCTTTACTCTTTCCAATCTAGCAGCCAGAAGGAACATTAATTGCTATAGTTCTTCATGAATGCAAATCCCAAGTCTGCTCCTCAGGTTTTCAAACTGAACTGCATCCAGAGCCTTGGTAAATATGTCAGCAAGCTGATTTTCTGTGCTCACATGCTCAAGAGTTATGACTTTGTCCTCCACAAGTTCTCTGATGAAGTGATGCCTGATATCAATGTGCTTAGTCCTGCTATGTTGAATGGGATTTTTGGAAATATTAATAGCGCTCAGGTTATCACAAAACAATGTCATGACATCTTGTGTGACATTATACTCAGATAACATCTGCTTCATCCATACCAGTTGAGCACAACTACTTCCAGCTTCTATGTACTCAGCTTCAGCAGTAGAAAGCGATACAGAATTTTGCTTCTTACTAAACCATGAAATAAGATTATTTCCCAAAAAGAAACATCCTCCAGAGGTATTCTTCCTATCATCAGCACTTCCAGCCCAATCAGCATCACAGTAACCTACTAAAATGGGACTTGAGTCATGGGAGTAAAGCAACCCATAATCACAAGTACCACTCACATACTTAAAAATTCTCTTCACTTGATTGATGTGACTGACCTTGGGTTCTGCTTGATATCTTGCACACACACCAACAGCAAATGTTATGTCTGGCCTACTTGCTGTAAGATACAGTAGACTGCCAATCATACTTCTATACAAACTTTGTTCAACATTCACTCCCTTTTCATTTTTGGATAACTTCAAGTGAGTAGGAGCAGGAGTCCTCTTATGCTTGGCATTATCCAGTCCAAACTTCTTCACAATGTTCCTCGCATATTTACTCTGACAGATAAAAATGGAGTCTTCCATCTGCTTGACTTGTAGTCTAAGGAAGTAGGTCATTTCACCTACCAAGCTCATCTCAAATTCAGATTGCATTTGGTTGACAAAATGTTGGACCATTTCATCCGACATCCCACCAAACACAATATCATCTACATAAATCTGAGCAATCATTAGTTTCCCATCCTTCTCCTTGACAAAAAGTGTTTTATCAATACCACACTTCCTGTATCCATTGTTGACTAAGAACTCAGTCAGTCTTTCATACCAAGCTCGTGGAGCTTGTTTCAGCCCATACAAAGCCTTCTTCAGCTTGAAAACATGATCAGGAAAAGTTGGATCCACAAAACCTTTAGGCTGCTCAACATAGACTTCCTCATTAAGATAGCCATTCAGAAAGGCACTCTTGACATCCATTTGAAACAATCTGAATTTCAACAAACATGCCACTCCTAGCAGCAATCTGATGGATTCCAATCAAGCCACAGGAGCAAATGTTTCATCGAAGTCTACTCCTTCAATCTGTGTGTATCCTTGAGCAACTAATCTGGCTTTGTTCCTGGTAATAACTCCTTGTTCATCAGACTTATTCTTATAAACCCATTTTGTTCCAATCACATTTGTTCCTGCTGGTCCTGGTACCAGTTCCCAGACTTCATTCCTCTTGAATTGACAAAGTTCATCTTGCATAGCACTTATCCAGAACTCATCTGTCAATGCTTCTTTGACATTCTTTGGTTCAATCTTTGAAACAAAGCATGCATTTGACACAGTCTCCCTCGTTCTGGTTCTTACACCTTCATTCAGATCTCCAATAATCAATTCCTTAGGGTGATCCTTCTGAATCCTTATAGAAGGTCCCCTGTTAGCATCCTCTACCTCTTCATTCTTAGGTCTAGTGTCGGTTTCTTGAGCACTATCTTCTACAGACTCAATGTCTTGGGAGATTTCATTGTTCATGGGCAGACATGCTCCAACATCATCTGGGACATCTTCGTCTTTGCCAGAGTCATCAACCACCACATTTATGGATTCCATCATCACCTTAGTTCTGGAATTAAATACCCTATATGCTTTACTGTTTGTGGAGTATCCCAAAAATATTCCTTCCTCACTCTTAGGATCCATCTTTCGCCTCTGCTCACGATACGCCAAGATATAGCACTTACTCCCAAACACATGGAAATACTTCACATTTGGCTTTCTACCTTTCCATAGCTCATAAAGAGTGACAGAAGTACCTGATCTGATAGTCACCCTATTGTGTATATAGCAAGCAGTATTCATGGCTTCATCCCAAAAATGATATGGAAGCTTTTGGCATGAATCATGACTCTTGCACACTCTTGTATAGTCCTGTTCTTCCGTTCCACCACACCATTCTGCTGAGGATTGATCGGTGATGAGAATTCATGAGTGGTTCCCTCAGATAAGCAGAACTCTTCAAACCTGCTATTTTCGAATTCTTTCCCATGGTCACTTCTGATCCGAACAACACCACAATCCTTTTCCCGTTGAATCCTTTGACACAACTCTTTGAAGGCTGCAAATACTTCAAACTTTTCTCTGATAAAACTTATCCAAGTGAATCTGGAGTAGTCATCTACGACAACATAGGCATACTTCTTCCCACCAAGACTTTCAACCTGCATAGGTCCCATTAAGTCCATGTGAAGAAGTTCCAGAACTCTAGAAGTTATGGTAAGATGTTGAAGCCTCTTGTGTGACACCCTTGTTTGCTTCCCAACTTGACATTCACCACATATTTTATCCTCATCAATCTTCAGCTTGGGAATACCTCTAACAGCTTCACTTGACATAACTTTCTTCATCCCTTTCATGTGTAAGTGACCCAATTTCTGATGCCACAGTTTGGTTTCATCTTCCTTTGACAACAAATAAGTAGACAGACTTTCAGGTTCTTGAGGATTCCACAGATATCAGTTATCCTTAGACCCGGTTCCCTTCATAACGACTTCATCTTTCTCATTGGTTACTAGACATTCAGACTTGGTGAAATTTACTTTGAGACCTACATCACACAGTTGGCTTATACTGATTAAATTTGCGGTCAGCCCTTCGACAAATAGAACACGATCCAGATTTGGTTGTCCTGTGTAGTCCAGATTTCCAACACCTTTTATTTCACCCTTTGATCCATCCCCAAAAGTGACATAATTGGTGGAGTGAGGCTTGATATCTGACAAGAATTTCTTCACGCCAGTCATGTGTCTTGAACAACCACTGTCAAAGTACCAATCTTCTCTTGCATATGCTCTAAGAGAGGTATGTGCTATGAGACCAGCCATCATTTGTCTAGGGATCCATCTTCTCTTCACTTTACCCTAACTCTGTCCTTTATTTTGTTGCTGAGCAGTTTTGGGATAGTTGTGCAGCTTGTAGCAAAAGGACTTTAAGTGGCCAATCTTTCCACAGTAATGGCATCTCCATGGTTTATACTTTGATCTACAAACTCTTTTCTGATGCTTTATCTGATGTTGAAACATGTGATTTGACATCCCCTCTTCTTGCTTTATTTTCTGAGGAACAAACTTTAATACAGGCTTCTTGTAAGTCTCTGCTTGATTGTTAAAACAAGGCCTTGCACATTTCCAGCATCTTTCCCAGTCTAAAGAATCTCATCCAGCTGTGTGGTACCATTGTTCAGCATTCTTATAGACTTTGTCATATTGTCAAGTTTTGACTTTTTCCATTCAACCTCCTCTTTCAGATCAAATATGATTGATAGATGTTCTTCCTTCTCAGCTTCTAGTTGAGCTATCAGAACCTTCTGTTCCAATATTATCTGGCACCTTTCTTCATTCTTGATACACAACTCTGAAAACCCTGTGAAGACTTCTTCCTTAGTGAGTTCTCCAACATAGGATTCTTTGTCAGAGTCAGACTCACAAGTAGTTTCTCCATCAGCCTTACAGATCCCAGTCAAAGCTGTCACCAATTTTGCTGATTCTTCTTCAAGATCACTCTCAGACTCTCCTTCTGACCAAGACACTGATAAGCCCTTCTTCTGCCTTTTGAGATACGTGGGACACTCAGTCTTTATATGCCCATATCCCTCACATTCAAAACACTGAACTCTCTTCCCTTGATTGGAGTCTTCTTCAGTTCTGGATCTTCTGCCTCCATCCTGGCTCTTACTGATGTCGAGTGTCTTGTTCTGAGCATTTGCTCTCGACTTCCAGTCAATCCTTTTCAACACTTTGTTAAATTGTTTTCCAAGCAATACCAGATCTTTAGACACCCCTTCGTCTCTGACCAGGTCACCTTCATCTTCTGAGTCACCAGCATTTGACACAAAAGCTATGCTCTTCTTCTTTTCATACTTTTCACTTATCCCTAATTCAAATGTTTGAAGAGATCCCACCAGTTCATCCACTTTCATCTTGTCTATATCCTGAGCTTTCTCTATAGCAGTCACTTTCATGTCAAATCTCTTAGGTAGAGATCTGAGGATTTTTCTAACCAGTTTACTGTCAGACATCTTTTCACCTAGGGCACTAGAGGCATTAGCTATCTCAATAATGTTCATGTGAAAATCATGAATGCTCTCATCCTCTTTCATCTTCAAACTCTCAAACTTGCTAGTGAGAAGCTGAAGCTTTGACATCTTCACCTTTGAAGTCCCTTCATGAGCAACCTTCAAGACCTCCCACGCCTCTTTTGCAATGGTGCAATATACAATCAATCTGAAGATATTCTTGTTGACACCATTAAACAATGCATTCATGGCTTTGGAATTTCCCACGGACCCTTTGTAATCTGCATTATCCCAGTCTTCCTCTTCCTTCACCACATCAGTAGGGGTACCTTTTTCATCTTTAACCTTTGGGGGCTCCCATCCTTTTATAACAGCTTTCCATGCTTGATCATCCATGGATTTCATGAATGCTATCATCCTTGGTTTCCAATAGTCATAGTTGGAACCATCAAGCAGAGGTGGTTTGTTCAGAAATCCTCCATCCTTGTCCATTGTACCAGAAAATACCTTCCCTGAATCTCACCCAGAACCAAATAAGGGTGCAAGCTCTGATACCAATTAAAATTCTGGCACAGATATCAGATGTTCTACACAGATGTTGAGACACTGATATCTAGCACAATGAACAAGATAGCAATAAAAATAACAGTGCAGAAAGTAAATAACACAGTGATATGTTTACCCAGTTCGGATCAACAGTCCTACTCTGGGGGCTACCAAGCCAGGGACGAAACCAATATACGATAATATTAATTCACAGATCATACAAATACCGAATAATCTGCTCACTTAATCACTACCCTTCCTATGACTTCTACCTAAGACTCACCTAGGTATGAGGCCCTCCTCAAATCCCTCTACAACCACAACCCGTGATTGGTATCTTTCCACACAAGAAACAAACCGAAAGTCACACTTTCAAAACACACAATTCTCAATACTTCAAAGCTTATGAGAATTGACACACAAGAAACTCGATGCTTAAAAGCTTATGAGTAATTGACAGAACTTACAACACAAAAACCAGTCCTAATACTGTTATCAGAATGATACCAGTTAGGCTCACAAAATACACTTGAAACCCTAACAAAACACACGTAAGTTCCACACCTAAACTAGTTTTACATCAGTCAATATATAGCATTTAATCTGGACTGAATTGGGCTTCAAGAACGCAGCAAATTGACTGCTCACAAATCTGCAAAATAACCTCCAACAAAATAGGTCTTCAATCCAAAGTTTCCTAATATGTCCCCATAATTAGAAACAGCTGAAAATCCAAAAAACCAACATATAACCACAATCCAAAAATACTTTGGATGCCACATAGAATAACCAAATATTCACAGAATATTTAGTAATAATTCACAGCAACAGAATCTGCTTTAAAAACTGAATCCAACACACGATGTCCTATGAGCAAGTATGGGACATCTTCATTCGACATGTTGAATGCAGTAAATTAGAACTTCATGTTTCAAATTCTTGCTGCAAGAATAGTTTTAGCAAAATAAATGCCAATCACAAAAGCACAGAAATAACAATCTCCCCCTTTGGCTTATTTTGGCTAAAACTACACACACACAAAAACTTGTAAAGAAGCACAAAAAAAACATCCACATATCAGACAGCAGCGAAAACACCAACAGTTACCAATAGCACACAGCAAAAGAAAAACATCCAGCATAGCAGCACTCCCCTTCAGCTGCGTACAACACACAGCACACAACACATCATAGCAGTATAGCAAAACTCCCCCTCAACAGCAGCAACATTCCACAATCTCCCCCTCAACTACTACAGCAGCACAAGCATATCACACACAAACATACTACTCCCCCTTTTTAGCTAAAATTATGACAAAGGCAAGTAGAACAAGTCAAAGTAAAAATAAACTAGAGCAAACTGCATCAGAGAGTAGATGCACACCACATCACATGCCCAAATGTCTTGCACAAACTTCAGCATTTGCACTACCAGAACCTCATTTACTCTTTCCAATCTGGCAGCCAGAAGAAACATTAATTGCTATAGTTCTTCATGAATGCAAACCCCAAGTCTGCTCCTCAGGTTTTCAAACTGAACTGCATCCAGAGCCTTGGTAAATATGTCAGCAAGCTGATTTTCTGTGCTCACATGCTCAAGAGTTATGACTTTGTCCTCCACAAGTTCTCTGATGAAGTGATGCCTGATATCAATGTGCTTAGTCCTGCTATGTTGAATGGGATTTTTGGAAATATTAATAGCGCTCAGGTCATCACAAAACAATATCATGACATCTTGTGTGACATTATACTCAGATAACATCTGCTTCATCCATACCAGTTGAGCACAACTACTTCTAGCTGCTATGTACTCAGCTTCAGCAGTAGAAAGCGATACAGAATTTTGCTTCTTACTAAACCATGAAATAAGATTATTTCCCAAAAAGAAACATCCTCCAGAGGTACTCTTCCTATCATCAGCACTTCCAGCCCAATTAACATCACAGTAACCTACTAAAATGGGACTTGAGTCATGGGAGTAAAGCAACCCATAATCACAAGTACCACTCACATACTTAAGAATTCTCTTCACTTGATTGATGTGACTGACCTTGGGTTCTGCTTGATATCTTGCACACACACCAACAGCAAATGTTATGTCTGGCCTACTTGCTGTAAGATACAGCAGACTGCCAATCATACTTCTATACAAACTTTGTTCAACATTCACTCCCTTTTCATCTTTGGATAACTTCAAGTGAGTAGGAGCAGGAGTCCTCTTATGCTTGGCATTATCCAGTCCAAACTTCTTCACAATGTTCCTCGCATATTTGCTCTGACATATAAAAATGGAGTCTTCCATCTGCTTGACTTGTAGTCCAAGGAAGTAGGTCAATTCACCTACCAAGCTCATCTCAAATTCAGATTGCATTTGGTCGACAAAATGTTGGACCATTTCATCCGACATCCCACCAAACACAATATCATCTACACTGATCTGAGCAATCATTAGTTTCCCATCCTTCTCCTTGACAAAAAGCATTTTTATCAATACCACCCTTCCTGTATCCATTATTGACTAAGAACCCAGTCAGTCTTTCATACCAAGCTCGTGGAGCTTGTTTCAGCCCATACAAAGCCTTCTTCAGCTTGAAAACATGATCAGGAAAAGTTGGATCCACAAAACCTTTAGGTTGCTCAACATAGACTTCCTCATTAAGATAGCCATTCAGAAAGGCACTCTTGACATCCATTTGAAACAATCTGAATTTCAACAAACATGCCACTCCTAGCAGCAATCTGATGGATTCCAATCGAGCCACATGAGCAAATATTTCATCGAAGTCTACTCCTTCAATCTGTGTGTATCCTTGAGCAACTAATCTGGCTTTGTTCCTTGTAACAACTCCTTGTTCATCAGACTTATTCTTATAAACCCATTTTGTTCCAATCACATTTGTTCCTGCTGGTCGTGGTACCAGTTCCCAGACTTCATTCCTCTTGAATTGACAAAGTTCATATTGCATAGCACTTATCCAGAACTCATCTGTCAATGCTTCTTTGACATTCTTTGGTTCAATCTTTGAAACAAAGCATGCATTTGACACAGTCTCCCTCGTTCTGGTTCTTACACCTTCATTCAGATCTCCAATAATCAATTCCTTAGGGTGATCCTTCTGAATCCTTATAGAAGGTCCCCTGTTAGCATCCTCTACCTCTTCATTCTCAGGTCTAGTGTCGGTTTCTTGAGCACTATCTTCTACAGACTCAATGTCTTGGGAGATTTCATTGTTCATGGGCAGACATGCTCCAACATCATCTGGGACATCTTCGTCTTTGCCAGAGTCATCAACCACCACATTTATGGATTCCATCATCACCTTAGTTCTGGAATTAAATACCCTATATGCTTTACTGTTTGTGGAGTATCCCAAAAATATTCCTTCCTCACTCTTAGGATCCATCTTTCGCCTCTGCTCACGATCCGCCAAGATATAGCACTTACTCCCAAACACATGGAAATACTTCACATTTGGCTTTCTACCTTTCCATAGCTCATAAAGAGTGGCAGAAGTACCTGATCTGATAGTCACCCTATTGTGTATATAGCAAGCAGTATTCATGGCTTCAGCCCAAAAATGATATGGAAGCTTTTTGGCATGAATCATGACTCTTGCACACTCTTGTATAGTCCTGTTCTTCCGCTCCACCACACCATTCTGCTGAGGAGTGATCGGTGATGAGAATTCATGAGTGATTCCCTCAGATAAGCAGAACTCTTCAAACCTGTTATTTTCGAATTCTTTCCCATGGTCACTTCTGATCCGAACAACACCACAATCCTTTTCCCGTTGAATCCTTTGACACAACTCTTTGAAGTCTGCAAATACTTCAGACTTTTCTCTGATAAAACTTATCCAAGTGAATCTGGAGTAGTCATCTACGACAACATAGGCATACTTCTTCCCACCAAGACTTTCAACCTGCATAGGTCCCATTAAGTCCATGTGAAGAAGTTCCAGAACTCTAGAAGATGTGGTAAGATGTTGAAGCCTCTTGTGTGACACCCTTGTTTGCTTCCCAACTTGACATTCACCACATATTTTATCCTCATCAATCTTCAGCTTGGGAATACCTCTAACAGCTTCACTTGACATAACTTTCTTCATCCCTTTCAGGTGTAAGTGACCCAATTTCTAATGCCACAGTTTGGTTTCATCTTCCTTTGACAACAAACAAGTAGACAGACTTTCAGGTTCTTGAGGATTCCACAGATAGCAATTATCCTTAGACCTGGTTCCCTTCATAACAACTTCATCTTTCTCATTGGTTACTAGACATTCAGACTTGGTGAAATTTACTTTGAGACCTACATCACACAGTTGGCTTATACTGATTAAATTTATGGTCAACCCTTTGACAAATAGAACACGGTCCAGATTTGGTTGTCCTGTGTAGTCCAACTTTCCAACACCTTTTATTTCACCCTTTGATCCATCCCCAAAAGTGACATAATTGGTGGAGTGAGGCTTGATATCTGACAAGAATTTCTTCCCACCAGTCATGTGTCTTGAACAACCACTGTCAAAGTACCAATCTTCTCTTGCAGATGCTCTAAGAGAGGTATGTGCTATGAGACTAGCCATCATTTGTCTAGGGATCCATCTTCTCTTCACTTTACCCCAACTCTGTCCTTTATTTTATTGCTGAGCAGTTTTGGGATAGCCGTGCAGCTTGTAGCAAAAGGACTTTAAGTGACCAATCTTTCCACAGTAATGGCATCTCCATGGTTTATACTTTGATCTACAAACTCTTTTCTGATGCTTCATCTGATGTTGAAACATGTGATTTGACATCCCCTCTTCTTGCTTTATTTTCTGAGGAACAAACTTCAATACAGGCTTCTTGTAAGTCTCTGCTTGATTGTTAAAACCAAGGCCTTGCACATTTCCAGCATCTTTCCCAGTCTGAAGAATCTCATCCAGCTGTGTGGTACCATTGTTTAGCATTCTTATAGACTTAGTCATATTGTCAAGTTTTGACTTTTGCCATTCAACCTCCTCTTTCAGATCAGTAATGATTGATAGATGTTCTTCCTTCTCAGCTTCTAGTTGAGCTATCAGAACCTTCTGTTCCAATATTATCTGGCACCTTTCTTTATTCTTGATACACAACTCTGAAAACCCTGTGAAGACTTCTTCCTTAGTGAGTTCTCCAACATAGGATTCTTTGTCAGAGTCAGACTCACAAGTAGTTTCTCCATCAGCCTTACAGATCCCAGTCAAAGCTGTCACCAATTTTGCTGATTCTTCTTCAAGATCACTCTCAGACTCTCCTTCTGACCAAGACACTGATAAGCCCTTCTTCTGCCTTTTGAGATACGTGGGACACTCAGTCTTTATGTGCCCATATCCCTCACATTCAAAACACTGAACTCTCTTCCCTTGATTGGAGTCTTCTTCAGTTCTGGATCTTCTGCCTCCATCCTGGCTCTTACTGATGTCGAGTGTCTTGTTCTGAGCATTTGCTCTCGACTTCCAGTCAATCCTTTTCAACACTTTGTTAAATTGTTTTCCAAGCAATACCAGATCTTTAGACACCCCTTCGTCTCTGACCAGGTCACCTTCATCTTCTGAGTCACCAGCATTTGACACAAAAGCTATGCTCTTCTTCTTTTAGACTTTTCACTGATCCCTAATTCAAATGTTTGAAGAGATCCCACCAGTTCATCCACTTTCATCTTGTCTATATCCTGAGCTTCCTCTATAGCAGTCACTTTCATGTCAAATCTCTTAGGTAGAGATCTGAGGATTTTTCTGACCAGTTTACTGTCAGACATCTTTTCACCTAGGGCACTAGAGGCATTAACTATCTCAATAATGTTCATGTGAAAATCATGAATGCTCTCATCCTCTTTCATCTTTAAACTCTCAAACTTGCTAGTGAGAAGCTGAAGCTTTGACATCTTCACCTTTGAAGTCCCTTCATGAGCAACCTTCAAGACCTCCCACGCCTCTTTTGCAATGGTGCAATGTACAATCAATCTGAAGATATTCTTGTTGACACCATTAAACAATGCATTCATGGCTTTGGAATTTCCCACGGACCCTTTGTAATCTGCATCATCCCAGTCTTCCTCTTCCTTCACCACATCAGTAGGGGTACCTTTTTCATCTTTAACCTTTGGGGGCTCCCATCCTTTTATAACAACTTTCCATACTTGATCATCCATGGATTTGATGAATGCTATCATCCTTGGTTTCCAATAGTCATAGTTGGAACCATCAAGCAGAGGTGGTTTGTTCAGAAATCCTCCATCCTTATCCATTGTACCAGAAAGTACCTTCCCTGAATCTCACCCAGAACCAAATAAGGGTACAAGCTCTGATACCAATTGAAATTCTGGCACAGATATCAGATGTCCTACACAGATGTTGAGACACTGATATCCAACACAATGAACAAGATAGCAATAAAAATAACAGTGCAGAAAGTAAATAACACAGTGATATGTTTACCCAGTTCGGATCAACAATCCTACTCTGGGGGCTACCAAGCCAGGGACGAAACCAATATACGATAGTATCAATTCATAGATCATACAAATATCGAATAATCTGCTCACTTAATCACTACCCTTCCTATGACTTCTACCTAAGACTCACCTAGGTATGAGGCCCTCCTCAAATCCCTCTACAACCACAACCCGTGATTGGTATCTTTCCACACAAGAAACAAACCGAAAGTCATACTTTCAAAACACACAATTCTTAATACTTCAAAGCTTATGAGAATTGACACACAAGAAACTCAATGCTTCAAAGCTTATGAGTAACTGACAGAATTTACAACACAAAAACCAGTCCTTATACTGTTATCAGAATGATACCAGTTAGGCTCACAAAATACACTTGAAACCCTAACAAAACACACGTAAGTTCCACACCTAAACTAGGTTTACATCAGTCAATATATAGCATTTAATCTGGACTGAATTGGGCTTCAAGAACGCAGCAAATAGACTGCTCACAAATCTGCAAAATAACCTCCAACAAAATAGGTCTTCAATCCAAAGTTTCCTAATATGTCCCCATAATTAGAAACAGCTGAAAATCCGAAAAACCAACATATAACCACAATCCAAAAATGCTTTGGATGCCACATAGGATAACCAAATATTCACATAATATTTAGTAATAATTCACAGCAACAGAATCTGCTTTAAAAACTGAATCCAAACACGATGTCCTATGAGCAGGTATGGGACATCTTCATTCGACATGTTGAATGCAGCAAATTAGAACTTCATGTTTCAACTTCTTGCTGCTAGAATAGTTTTAGCAAAATAAATGCCAACCACAAAAGCACAGAAATAACATTCACATTCCTGTCTAGATTATCCCCGAGGGTGATGGGCTCGAAGTCTCTGTCTGGAATAGGGCGCGTTGGGTGGAGAGGCTGCCCGTTGCCTTCGACTAGGAGGTCGTTACCCGCTGCTTCTCCTTGTTCCTACTCACTGGGGAAGCGGCTGTCGAGATCCACCGCGTTGACGCGCGAGAGTCGCTTCTGCTCTGCGTCCGGGGCTGGCTTCTCTGCAGTCTTGGACTTGACGTTGATCGAGTTCAGACCCTTGGTCGCAGCTTCGAAGCATCTCCTAGCAGCTTCAATATCCTCGTGGAGGGTGATGACCCGACCTCTGGTAGTGTAGTACTTCATCTTCAGATGGACTCTAGATGGTACCACCGTGAACTCGGCCAGAGTCATTCTTCCTAGGATGCACTGGTACAGGGAAGGGAACTCCACCACCAGGAAGCGGGCCTTGACTTGTCGGGCAGTGTCGTCACTCCCGAAAGTAACCATCATCTCGACGTATCCCCACGGCCTGGTGGTGGTGCCGTTGAAACCCTGAAGGTATAAGCCCACGTAGAGTGTCAGATGTGTTTCATTGAGCTGGAGGGTATCGAAGAGGTAGGAGTACATGATGTCCACTGAACTCCACTGGTCGACCAAGATTCGGCGAACATCGAAGTTCTCCGTCTGTGCCCTGATCAGGAGAGGGATGGTGGAGTTGGGGGAGCCGCCCGACAATTCCTCGAGGTAGAAGGTGATGGGGTTCGGCTTCCCTTGTACCTTCTCGAAGGTGGCAGTCTGTCTCGAGATCGCGTCGATCAGCTTGTCGAACTTCCTTTTGATCGACCCCGCAGAGACCTTGTTAAACACCCCGCCGGATATGAACATTGCGGTAGGGAAACTTTCCCACGGGCTGCGAGCGGTCACATGGATCTCAGGCTCGTCGGGGAAGTAGAAGTCCTCTGGTCGGGTGACACACAGAGCAACCTGCAGTCCGTTCTCTCAAGAGGGAGGGGTCGCCTCCTCGACCCCTTGTGTCTCCCGGGCATCCTGTTTGGGGGCGTCGTTCCTCTTCGTGTACTGCTTGAGGTGCCCTTCCTTGATCAAGATTTCTATCGCATCCTTGAGGTGGATACAATCCTCCGTGACATTCCCATGGCTCCTATGGAACCTGCAGTACTTGGACTTGTCAACGTTTGGTTTGGGTGGTGTTGGCTTCAGAAAGCGGACACCTCCCTTCTGGAATTCCGAGTTGATACACTCGGCCAGAATTCGCTCGCGGGGAGCAGTGAGTAGCGTGTAATCTATGAATCGGCCAGCTGGTCCTCTCGGCTCGCGAGAGTCTCGGGGGCGGTCTTCCCTTCTTTTCTCCCCACCTCGTCAGGGGACGGTGGAGTCTTCTTGTCTGGAGCTTCTGGGGCTTTCTAGATTCTGCGAGTCGCGGGCACAGTGGGCGGCCCCTATCTCCTCATACCGGATGTATGATTGGGCCTTGTGGAGGAGCGCTTCCAAGGTGCGGGGCCTTTCAATACGGACAGACTTGGCGAACTCCGTACGAGGTCGTAGTCCTCGCTCGATCAGAAACTTCTTCATGTTGTCCATGGGGGATACCTGGATGGCTTCTCGGTTGAATCTCTCGATGTAATCCCAGAGAAATTCGTCTTTTCCTGGGATGATGGCCTCCAGGGATGCTTCCATCTTCGGGTGGCGTCGGGAAGCAGTAAAATGCCTGGAGAACTGCCTCTTTAGTTCCTTCCAGGTAGTGATGGACTCCGGTGCGAGGCTCTTGTACCACGCCATGGCACCTTTCCGCAGGGTGGTGGGGAAGAGCCTGCACTTGATGGATCCCCAGATATTGTGATAGTCGAGCATCGCGTCAAAGCTTTCGACGTGGTCGTCCGGGTCGGACGTACCGTCATACGTCGCCAAGGGCGGGGGATTTTCCATCCCGACTGGCCAAGGGGTCTCCATGATCTCCCTGGACAGTGGGGTGTGCTGGTCGTCCTCGTCACTCCTGACAGGTGATTGTGACGGGGACTGGTCACCTCGGCCGCGCCTGCTTCGTCTGGGAGGACTTCCTGGTCGCCTCTTTAGCTTCTCACCGTGTCCGTCAGGCTTACTCCTCTTCTGGATGGGAGAACGTCGTTCCTTCCGAGGAGGGGACCGGTCTCGCTTCTGGGTGACCACGGGTTAGGGTCGTTCCAGACGCGCACGACGCCTAGGTCTCCAGGGAGAAGGACTCCTAGAGTCATTGTGTCCTGTCCTTCGTGGGGGAGGAGAAGGGCTGCGGGAGATGGGGCGACGATGTCTCCGTGGGGGAGAATGCTGTTGTCACTCTTTCTCGAGCAGTCCAATCCGTTCGTTTTGTTGGAAGATCATCAGATTAGTCTGATTGATCAGCGTGAATAGAGCCACCGTGTTCAGATCAACATTAGGTGGCGCGAGGATAAGCTGGTAAACAGCCGGACTATCACCATGTCGGACGGCGTTGAAGGCCTTGTCATCATGGGAGGGGGAGGCGGTGCACCCGTCCCTGGGGTCCCCTTTTTCGCCATGAATGAACTCGTTGGGATCATGGTCATCCCCGTTGTTGAACGACACGAAGGCGGTGTCCGTAGTGTTGGCGTAAGTTCGAGGGCTGGCCATGATCGTCAGAGATTAAAGGTTGCTTTTTTTTTATGGGAGGAAAAACGGGGAAGCAAAGGTTTCCACAGACGGCGTCACTGATCGTACCTAATCAGAATTATATCGGTGGCCAACTGCACGTCGTGAGCTCCACTACTCCGGTGGTGATGAGACGGTGGGGGGCGTACCTGCAAGGTACTCCAATGCTAAAGTTAGGAATGGAACAAGCAAGTACAGAAAGGTAGTGAGAGTGAGAAATTAGAATACCTGACCCTCTAGTGAAAGAGGGTATTTATATTGTACCCCCAGCGTTGGGCCAACGGTCGTCTGCACTGGGTTGGGTCACTAGGCCCAATGCAGATAACTGACAGGGCTTACGTGGCATTGGGAAGACCAGCACGTGGTCTTCGCCCTGGAGTAACTGTCCCGTGATCTTCAAAAAGTAGGTTGACCTGCTCTTCCGGAGGTGGGTAGTGTTGCACCCCAAAATTTGCCCTCCTTAATTTAGTACTAACTGGCTTATGTTGCATTGCATTTTGCATTATCATGTGTGCATATCATTGGTCCTTAGCATGGGGTCAAGGTGCCTGAGGCATGTTCAAGAGGAGAAGATATTCTTCAGAGGGTCAAGCAAGAGAGCTCAAGTGGATCACTCTCTCCTAACCAGTGCATAAATTAGGGTTTTGAGATTCTTGGGTTTATTGCTCCAATGGGCAAGCTCCTTGGGTTTTCATCATCACCAAATGGCATATCTTATCTTTGTTGGAGAGGATACACATCATATTCAGAGGAATTTGGAATTGGAGGTTGTGCTATTTCCTCATAAACTGAGGGTACCAAAACTAGGGTTTGCCATAAAGTCAGTTTATTTCTGATTTTTTGGGCAAGACTTAATTCCATGGTATTCCTTGGGTCCCTAAGTATCTAGGGGTGGGAGGTTGTCCATCAGTTTGGTTCAGGAGAGACTTAATTGATCAGAAGATTGAGAATCAGGTGAATTGGGTAAAAGTCAACAGTGAGAGGAGAAGTCAACTGTGGAATTTTGAGGTTCTCTCCAAGGTTTTCAAGGTCTCACATCCTCATATGGTCCTCAAAAGTCAAGTTTCATGCCATTTATCAAGAATCAGGAGTTGGTGCAAAAGTTGCTAAATTTGGAAATGACCTATAATTTGAAAGTTTCCTTTTTGGGCAAGTTCCTGTACTGCATTCAACTTGACTTTTCATCATCAAGAAAGCTTCAAATGAATTTTTCTCCAACATGAAATTTGAATATCTTTTTCTCCTTTTTCCAACAAGTACTAGTGGGTCTCCATATCATTTGTGAAACTCCAGTTATGATCAAAAGAAGGCAAAGTGGTTTTTAGGGTTTTTCATGGTTCCATTTTCACAACTTTGGGCATAATGACCTATAATCAATTCCATTGCTTCATGCCACATTCTAATATCAAAGAACATTCCTTGAGGATTATTTTGGGCCCAAGAATTAAGAAATTCCATGGTTTATTCTTCACTTATTTTCCATTATTCAAAATTGCCAAAATGTTGAAAACTCATTAACCAATACATCTCAAAGCCCAAATCCCATATAGGTGTGATTAGCAACTGAAATGTGAGGGATCCATCATGGAATTCTTAAGGATACACGCATGGAGAGAGGTGTAACTCACATTATGCAATTTTCTAAAAATCACCCAAACTCACTAAACAAGGAATTGCCCAAGCCCAAATCATTATCAGTGAAAAACCTAGTCTATTTAAACCCATTCAAGCACTGGTTAGGGTTTCAACACGTGACATTTGGAGGAGTGGAGAATTTGAACCCTAAAGCATCTCACATTCATATCCCTCAATCTACAAGGTTTTTTCCAAAGGTTCTTCCACAATATTCTTTCTGGGGATCCACAGAGTAAAAACCAACCATCATTCGCAGCTAAAAGCAAGGATTAGGAGTGCACCATCTCAGGTTAGCCATTCTTTTGACCATCATAAAACTTAATTTTTAAGTATGCATAATGTTGTGTGATTGTCACTGATGAATCTGATGTAGTTTTTGTTGTGTTTGGACGTGTGGATTGATCATACCGTGAGTTTAAAGTTTTGGACCCAATCATTGTTTCAATCGTTTTTTATTATGCTTTGGTTGTTTGCAAATTTGGATTGGATATTTAGAA
The DNA here is from genome assembly GCA_022829125.1 of Lathyrus tuberosus. NCBI lineage: Eukaryota > Viridiplantae > Streptophyta > Magnoliopsida > Fabales > Fabaceae > Lathyrus > Lathyrus tuberosus. Next base: position 3,136,829 of record JALAZF010000518.1, read on the forward strand.
TCCTCACATTTTTCTGGTCAGAATAGTATATTCGCACGAAAATTCTGGGTTGTTTTAGGTTGCAGGTGACGGAGGACGGTGGCCGGAACCCTAGCTCCGGCGGCTGTGAGGGTTTCGGCGAAGGAAGTTGGCTGGAGGTAGAAGATATAATCCTCGCCCTTCATTCTTTTCATCCAACGGCCCAGATCGTGCCACGTCTTATTTTCTTTATTTTTTTCTTCTAATTTTAATTTGTTGATTGTGTGTTATTTACCCCATGATAACTTCCGTGGTCTACCAATTATCTTATTTCATTTTGATTACTTTTATTTACATTGACCAAACGTGGCACATTGGATGAATCTGGTGGCTGCCATTGAGCCAACACATTAATGAGGAACATATTATGCACGTGTTTTTTAGTTTTTTTCTGACCAATTGCATGCAGGGGCGTGCACCGTTATTATGGTGTGTATTTAATCTAGGCCCCTCATCTTGCTTATTTTTTATTTTGTTTGACCGTTTGTGAACGCAGGATCAATCCAAGGGCTTATGTTCAGTCAATTCGTTGACTGAAGACCATTGTTCTTTTTTTATTTTATTTTTTTCGCTGATGGGTTGGGCTGCTATTCGCACCCCCCACCTTCATCCCATTTCCCAATTCCAATACATTTTCTTTACTAAACGCACCCCCTTGCATTTTATTCCATTTTATTTCTATTTTAATTATTATATCTCATTTTCAATTATTAAAAATAAATTCTTGCATTAAAAAATTCTAATAAAATTCATGCATACTTTTTTATCATTTTATAAAATTTTCCAAATTTTATTTTTTATTTTTATTTTATTTTTTATCGTCTAAATTAATTCTTTAGTTATTTTCTTTTTGAATTACACATATCATGCATACCTGAATTTGTTTATTTTATTTCTCTGCATCCATAAAATATTTTCTATCCGTTCTATTTGCATTTGTTAGATAACATTTAGAGGTACATTAAAATATTTTTCTTTCATTTTTAAAACTATTTCATATTGCATTTTAGTCCTTCCCTTTGGCACACTGAACCCTGCTTCTCATCTGAGCCTTGCATAATTGTTTGAGTGACTAACACCTTGAATTTTTGCAGGAGTTTTTGATATTTTGTTTACCTCTGGTTGAATAATATTGATGTTTAATTTGGGAATTTTGGAAGCTATTTCTCTAATTATTTAATTACTTTCACTTGAGATCTGCTTATATGTGTATTTCAGATCACGTCTGGTTACTCTGTTTGAAAAGGCACTTGTGCCATTGCCTTGGGGTTGTTTATTTGACTTCTTAATTCATGTTTGGATTGTTGTCACTATTATATACCATTGTTTGGTTTTCATTTGCTTTGATATCACCTGTGTCTGTTTCATACTAACCTTTTATGCAGGGACTAAGGTAAGTTCTTTAAGGGTATGGATAAGTATCCATGGTCACCCTTACTTTTTTCTTCTCTTATCTTTTTCCTTTAGGTTTAGGTTGTCGTCAAACCTCACTAACCGTAGGTCACCCATGCATGATAACATTAGGACTCTTAGTTCCCTTTAGAGTACCCCTTGTGTCTTCTCTCTCCTCATCTCAAACTTCTTGAAAACACTTAATAAGTATAAAGTGTATTGCGCACAAGCCTTAAGCGTGGGGAATGAGAAATGAGGGGCTTCCTCTCATCTTTCTAGAGTACTTAGCGAGCGTCCTGTCTTGGGACGATGCGTTAAGTATTCGCCCCTGTGCCCTAGACTTTGGTGCAATGCAAGTTATAAACTAACTCAAGTCACTTCTGTCCTAAAAAACACAAACCAACTTCAAACTTTTTTATCCTTCGGGATTGTCAAACTAAAGGCTATTTTCAAAAAAGGGCACGTTACCTTCCGTCTGAGTCGCAAACACGCATCGACCCTAACTGCCGGACGCGAACTTAACGTCGCTCATAAAAAACACTAAAAATAACTTGGTCCGAACTACGTTGACTCTGAATTCCCCATTGCACAAAAGGGGTACGTAGGCCTAGGACGTCGACGTCCTACCGAGTCTGTCTTTGTCTTCCCTCCCCCGTCTTAGTACAGCCCTAGATGATAGGATAACTCACCCTAGATTAGACAACAAGCGTGGATCCCATCGAGTACGATGGACGCGTGGGGTGCTAGCACCTTCCCCTCGCGTAACCGACTCCCGAACCCAGGTTATGGTTGCGATGACCATTCCTTTCCCTCTTCCTCAGGTTCATGCGGTGTTCCCTTTCCCTCTCTTGGGATAAATTTACACGGCTGGCGACTCTGTTTTCCGCGCCACTCTCGCGTTTGTACCTGGATGAAAATCCTAGGAGCGACAGCTGGCGACTCTGTTGGGGACTCTGGTTGACCTATGATGTTCCATCCCTAAGCGAGTCAATCCTAGCGCTTGCTTGGCTTTGTTCTCTTTGGGTGTTTTGTGTTTGTTTTGTTTTATTTGTTGTATTTTATTTTTACAGCTTTTTCTGCATTACATTTCATTTTTATTACTGTCATGCTGCTGTGTTGTGCTGGCTGTTTTGTTTTGCAGGTTGGGTGGGTTCGAGAGATAAGCCCAATACCCAGGCTTGAGTACACCCTAGGACTAGAGTGGAAAGTAGTGGGACCTACGTGCCCGTTTGGTACGTTTGTGTGTTCACGAAATTCACAACCAGACGAGGCTATCTTGGGATGCATTCTGACGTGTGTGTCTTGCGCATGTTAGGGTGTTGATCTAGAGAGCTGTCGACTCTGGTGACCGATCATCGAGGACCTTAGTGGAAACATCCCTCTTTAGTGGTGACAGTGGCAGACCACATCCTGTGGCAAACCCATTCGCACCCGAGGGCCCGCTTTGGAACTCGCATAGGATGTCCCCTACTTTTGGAAGAGAATCAGTGGAGGCACTCCTCGATTGACGATAGTACTGTACCCCGAGGGATAAATGTACTATTGTTTCTCGACCTCAGTGCCAAAGCTGAAGACCTTCCGCTTTGGAGAATCAGTTGAGGCCTCCTCGATTGATGATGATGCCAAACCAGAAATGGTGAACGTATCATCATATCTCGACCTGAGAGCCCGAGATACTGAACATCCTAGTACCCACACGTGAGAGGGGATGGGTGTTTGCAGGCAACCGAAACCTTCAACCTACCCTATTTTGCTGGATTTCTCATCAATGTCCGATTATTTGGGTTCTTGGTTATCTCAGTGGTTCAGAATTCTGGTTTTCTGGGTTGTGGTTCTCGTTCAGTTAACAGCACAGCACATCCAGCAGTGTCACCTTGATCCCATGTTTGCATGAGCATATCATTTTCTTGCATTCTAACATGTTTGACATTTTTCAGGGCTTGCATCTTACTCTTGATTCCGGTTTTCTGAGGTTACTTCAGCATGGATGTCTAGAGAAAGAATACTGTTGCCTATTCGTTCCCAGATCCGACTTTGACATTGATTCACAAGCTAATTAATATGGCTGGTCCCGGAGTTCGTACAAAGTTCAGTGGAGGGTATGGGAGACTTCTGAAGTTTGTTTATAATATCTCCAAGTATGAGAAGGATGTCATTCATACACTTCTTCAGTTCTACGATCCGTCTTTGCGTTGCTTCACTTTCCCGGACTACATCTTGGCCCCAACGTTGGAGGAGTTCTCATTTATTTTGGGAATCCCCATCAGGCATGATATAGTTTTCTTTTCTGAAGAACACCCCGGGGTAAAAGAAATGGTTGTTGCTCTTCATATTAGTGAATTCGTTCTGAACAGTAATATTGAAGAAAAACAAGGAGTTAAGGGTTTCCTATTGAAGTTCTTGTTTGATCAAGCTTGCATATATGTCAAAGAGAGGAATTGGACTACTTTCCAAGCTATTCTGGCTATGTGCATCTATGGGATTGTCCTGTTTCCGAATATTCCTGATCTGGTGGATATGCATGCCGTCAGAATCTTTATTTCAAAGAATCTTATACCTACCTTACTAGGTGATGTGTACCATTCAGTTCACTACAAGAATGAGAATAGGCGTGGAAAAATTGTGAGTTGTTGTGCACCACTCTTATCTACTTGGTTTCTGAGTCGTCTCCCCGAATCTGGCGTTTTCGTTGATACGAAAGATTCTCTGAAGTGGTCAAAGAGGGTTATGGGCTTGACTGCTGACAACATTGTTTGGATCAATCATGACTTGCTAGGAATGGAGATTATTTACAAGTGCAGAGAATTCCCTAATGTACCCTTGATAGGGAGGAAAGGTGGAATCAACTATAATTCTTCCCTTGTTATCAGGCAGTTTGGTTATCCTTTGAGGGGTCCACCTGAAGAGAGGGATATCAGAGAGTCCTTATTCTTCAATGGTACTGAGGATCAAGAGATGATGAGGAAGATTGTGAATGCTTGGAAACAGGTGACCAAGAAGGGTAAAACTTCGTTCGGGAAATGTAATAACCGGACTTTTCCTTCCTATAAAGAGTGGATTAAGAAGAGAGCAGAAGAGGAGCTTCTTCCCTTCCCGGTGGAACCACCTTTGTATCCTTTGATGATCGAGCCTCCTACCACAGTGGAGATAGAGAAGTTTGACAAGTTATGGGCTGAAAAGGAAAAGCTGCGAGAAGAAAACAGAGAGCTACTAAGGGAAATCTATCAGTTGAAGCATGAGCGGGGTGAAGCTGTTCATACCTCCAAGTTGAAAACAGAGCTTCTTGTTAAGGCGGAAAAAGAGCTAGCTGACATGGTCGCATCCAGAAAAAGGATGAAAGAAGCTTTGGATGGTATCAGTAAGGTTCTCGAGTCGAAGAAGGAGGAATTAGACAAGGCTTTGTTGAAAATTCACAGGTTCGATGAACATCGAGAAACTGCAATGGCTGAGAATAAGAGAAAGGAAGACGATTATCTAGCTAAGATTGACTAATTGACGTTGACGCTCAAGAAAAAAGACGCTGAGATCTTATCAGGGATATTCAAGAGACAAGCAGTCGAGGGTCGACTCAATGAAGCCATAGCCTCCATAGAAGAACTGAAAGTCCAAGCTGAAGTGAAGAAACCTAGACATGAGGGTCCTAGCATGGATGGTGCTTCTGGAGAAAACGCTTGGGAGTTGCATTGCCGATACTTGGAAGGGATCATACATAGAAGAGACGTCCTCATTCAAGAGCTAATTCAGAGACCAAAGCATCCCGACACCAAAAAGATGTTCAAGGAAATTCAAGACTGGAGCAGAAAGCATAGTGGATGGGGGGATTGACACTTGTGGACTTTGATGATATGCAGTAGTTTTATTTTCTCTTTTATTGTATTTGGATCACCACCAGGCTTATTGGTTGAGACCTCTATGATTTTGGTGTTCAGATTTGTTATCTTGGATTCGTGATTGTTGACATTTGGTTTTCCTCTGGTTTTCTTAATATATGAGCAAAAGTTCCGTTCTGTCTTGTTGTTAAACTGGAATCAAGGGGTGGATCGCCCTGCTAATATTCAAACATGTTCATTTGTATTTGCATATTCATAATCATTTTGCATAATCATTTTGCATGATAGGTGTTTATCTCCGGTATTCTTATCTTGTTCTCATCTCAGAATTGCAGATCAGCACATTCACCGGTATCCTACTAGACAGAATCAGAAGAGACTCATGGATCAGCTACAGAATGAGATCATTGAGATGCGGACTCGCATGAACCAATTCATGGAATTAATGCAAGGGGTTGCTCAGGGACAAGAGCAGTTGAGGACTCTCGTTCAGCCACTGATTGCGAGGGTTGATGATGACGGTGTCCTTCATGGAGGACTTCATACTGGTGTTACTGGTAATAATGGTCAGAATGGTCCTACTGGCGGAGGTATTCCTGTTTCTGGTGTTGTGATTCCTCCGGGCAGAGCTGAAAATGCTGGGGGAGGTGGTACTGGTGCTGGCGCAGTTCATGGACGTCAGTATGATGATGTTCAAGATGATGCATTTTCTCTGCCGGGGGGGATGCCAGACCCCAGATTGACAATGATCAGAGAATCAGGTTGATTGAGGAATAGCTAAGGGGTGTTGTGAATCAGGATTCTGTGGGAATGGATCTAGAGGATTTGGGGCTGGTTCCAAGCGTTGTTATTCCGCACAAGTTTCAGACTCCCACTTTCGAGAAGTATAATGGTATGACTTGTCCAAGGACACATGTGAGGGCATACGCAAGCAAAATGGCTGCGCATGCGAAAAATGAGAAGCTGATGATGCATTGCTTCCAGGACAGGCTATCTGGGGCATCCCTGGAGTGGTACATGCAACTAGAGAGGAAGGATGTGCGTAGTTGGAGAGATCTGGCAGGGGCATTCATTAGACACTACCAATATAACTCTGACATGGCTCCGAATAGACCACAGCTACAGAATCTGTCACAAAAGAGCAATGAGAGTTTCAAGGAGTACGCTCAGAGGTGGCGTGAACTGGCAGCTAGGGTTCAGCCTCCCATGTTGGAGCGTGAAATGATAACTATGTTTATGGCCACCTTGCAGGGTCATTACTATGAAAAGCTGGTACTGTGTATGACTGGAAAGTTTGCTGATTTGATCTTGGTAGGAGAAATGGTAGAAAGCGGAATTAAGGCAGGGAAAATATCAGGCGGTGATGGGTCCTCATCTGGAGGAAGTAAGAAGCCTTATGCCAGTGGTTATAAGAAGAAGGAGGGAGACACAAACTCTGTGTCATCATATCGTGGTAGAGATGGACCTCGTCAGAACTACAATCAGTAGGTGGCTTCTGTAACCATCCCAGCAGCACCTCAGCAGCCAGCAGTGTCTCAACAACAAAATCAGGCTCCTTACCGATCACAGCCTCAGAATAGGCGGGATAGGCATTTTGACACTCCTCCTATGTCCTACTCTCAATTATTCCAGCACTTGTTAAAACTGCAGTTAATTCAGACGAGAACATTGGCTCCACCTACTGGTAATCCACCTCCCGGCTATGATGCCAACGCCCAGTGTGAGTTTCATTCTGGGGCACCCAGACATCATACTGAGAACTGTAAAGCTTTTAAGCATAAGGTCCAAGATTTGGTGGATTCCAAAGCCATCAATTTCTCCAATGACGTTCTAAATGTGAATCAGAACCCGATGCCGAATCACGGTGGGCCGAAGGTCAATGCTATTATTAAAGACTGTGAAGACTTGAGTTTGATTTCAGATGTGAACGAAGTCCAAACTCCCTTGGGTGTGGTGAAGGAAAGACTATTTAAGGGAGGGGTATTTCCCGGTTGTGATGAAGGTTGTGTAGGATGTGTGTCGCAGCCAGGCGGTTGTGAGTTATTGAAAGCAGGTATTTAGAGAATGATCAACGAAGGGGTATTACAGTTTAACAGAGGTTGCAAGCAGAGTAATGTTACTGATAGAGAGATTGATGTTGCCACGACAACAATTCCATTCAAGACAATAACTATATCAGCGCCGGCGAGACCAGCGTCGGTCACCGTCACTGTTCCTGGACCAGTCCCGTATGAGACTACCAAGGCCATCCCATGGAACTATGGGGCCGAGGTGTTTGTTAATGGTAAGAAGCAGGAATTGGAAGACACATCAGCTGTGAATACAGGGGTTGGAAATCTTGTTGAAGCAGGGGTTATCACTAGGAGTGGTAGAATCTTTATTCTGTCCGAGGATCAAGCTGGCAGTTCAAGACAAGACAAAGGTAAACAGATGATGGATGAGTCCGTACAGAGGCAGGAAGCTAATGATTCTACGACAAAGCCAGGTGGGGATACTTTCTCAGAAGATGTAGAAGAGTTTATGAGGTTGATCAGAAAAAGTGATTACAAGATTGTAGACCAACTTCACCAAACTCCATCGAAGATTTCCATTCTATCCTTACTGTTGTGCTCCGAGGCACACTGAAATGCATTGCTGAAGGTTCTGAATATGGCTTATGTACCGCAGGAAATATCCGTCAATCAGTTAGAAGGGGTTGTGGCTCATGTGAATGCTGGTAATGGTTTGGGCTTCACCAATTTAGATCTGACTCCGGCTGGGAGGAATCACAACAACGCTCTGCATATTTCAGTGGAATGTCGTGGCTCCTTAATGTCGCATATGTTAGTTAATACTGGGTCGTCTTTGAATGTGTTACCAAAGAAGGCTTTGATGAAGTTGGATACTCGTGGGCTGATTTGTACACCAAGTGACTTGGTGGTACGTGCTTTTGATGGCTCCAAGAGGTCAGTCTTTGGAGAGTTAGTTCTGCCGATCAAGGTGGGTCCTGAGATTTTCAACATCACCTTTTACATAATGGATATTCAGCCTGCCTATAGTTGTTTGTTGGGCCGCCCATGGATCCATGGTGCTGGGGCAGTAACTTCTACGTTGCACCAGAAGTTGAAGTATATGGTGGATGGCCACGTTGTGACTGTTTGTGGTGAAGAAGATATTATAGTGAGTCACCTATCGACCTTCAAGTATGTAGAGGTAGATGGTGAGATACAGGAAACTTTGTGCCGAGCCTTTGAAGCTGTGAAGATTCCCGAGGAACCCCCAAAGGCAGTCAGTCAGCCTGAGGTGGTTGCCCAACCAGAAGTCGTCAGACCACCAGAGGTTCCAATGTCCTCTTTCAAAGAGGCGCGTGCTATAGTTGAAGCTGGTGGTTCTCAAAAGTGGGGCAGTGTTATTGATGTTCAAAGGAAGCAAGATACTCATGGACTGGGTTACAAGCCACCTAGGCAGTCTGAAGAGCCTCCCAAGTTCAATGGTCCAGTCCGCTTCACCAGTGTCGATGTTTTCTTCGACAGAGTCAATGCTATTGAGGATGAAGGAGATAGTGATTGTGACATGGATGAATGGATCCGTCCCTACATTCCTGGTCAGAGTCTAGGCAACTGGTCCTCCGAGAAAGTTATCCAAGTGACGCGCCCGGAGTAATTTACTTTTGTTTTCTGTTATGTTGAGTCCTACGTTCTGCCCAAGACGTAGTGATATTTATTTGTAGGGCTTGGATGTTTTATTTGCTATTTTTATCATCAATAAAGGACGTTTTTTCATTCAAATATTTTGATCCCTGTCTTTCTGTGTTTACTTTTTGCATTAACCCACATCAAAATGGTAATGTGTTTTCTTGTTTGTTGCACTCATAATAAACATAAAACACCCATCATACAGGTTCCTTTGTTCAGATTCCACCCATGACTTAGCTATGGCTCGATATGACTTCGACAATCCCATCTATCAGGCCGAAGAAGAGACTGACGAAGACTGTGACTTACCAGAAGAATTAGCCAGGCTACTGAAACAAGAAGAAAGGGTTATTCTACCTCATCAGGAGGAGGTTGAGACTGTTAATCTGGGAACCGAGGATGTTAAACGAGAAGTAATGGTTGGGGCTGCCCTGGAAGACACCGTTAAGGGAATATTGATTGAGTTGCTTCGAGAGTATATGGATATCTTCGCCTGGTCTTACCAAGACATGCCTGGGCTTGACACTGGCATTATTTCACACCGGCTGCCGCTTAAAGAGGGTTGTACTCCAGTCAAGCAGAAATTAAGAAGGACGAAACCAGATATGGCTGTTAAGATCAAGGAAGAGGTTCAAAAACAGTTGGACGCCGGATTTCTTGCTGTGACAAATTATCCTCCGTGGGTTGCTAATATCGTACCTGTACCTAAGAAGGATGGGAAGGTCAGGATGTGTGTGGATTACCGAGATTTGAATAGGGCGAGCCCGAAGGATGATTTTCCTCTCCCCCACATTGACGTGTTAGTGGACAATACTGCTCAATATTCTGTGTTTTCCTTCATGGATGGTTTCTCTGGGTATAACCAAATCAAAATGGCCCCAGAGGACATGGAGAAAACTACGTTCATAACACCGTGGGGAACATTTTGCTACAAGGTAATGCCCTTCGAATTGAAGAATGCTGGGGCAACCTATCAGCGGGCGATGGTGACTCTCTTTCATGATATGATTCACAAGGATATTGAAGTCTATGTTGATGACATGATTGTGAAATCACGGATAGAGGAAGAACACTTGGTAAACCTCCAGAAGCTGTTTGAAAGGTTGAGGAAGTTCAAACTGAGATTGAATCCGAACAAGTGCACTTTTGGGGTGAGGTCTGGTAAATTGCTGGGATTCATCGTTAGTGAAAGAGGTATAGAGGTTGATCCTGCAAAGATAAGAGCCATACAGGAGATGCCTGAGCCAAGGACAGAGAAAGAGGTTCGTGGATTCTTGGGAAGGTTGAATTACATTGCCAGGTTCATCTCTCATCTGACAGCCACGTGTGAACCAAATTTCAAGCTATTAAGGAAAGATCAAGAGGTCAGGTGGAATGAAAATTGTCGAGAGGCGTTCGAAAGGATAAAGACGTATTTGCAGGAACCTCCAGTCCTTATGCCACCAGTGTCTGGGAGACCGTTGATTATGTACCTTACGGTTCTTGAGAATTCGATGGGTTGTGTGCTCAGTCAACACGACGAGACAGGTAGGAAAGAGCACGCCATTTACTACCTGAGTAAGAAGTTCACTGATTGCGAATCAAGATACTCTATGCTGGAAAAGACATGTTGTACACTCGCTTGGGCAGCCAAGCGCCTAAGGCAGTATATGTTAAATCACACGACCTTGTTGATTTCGAAGATGGATCCGATTAAGTACGTGTTTGAGAAGCAAGTACTTTCTGGAAGGATAACCCGTTGGCAGATAGTTTTGACAGAGTACGATATTCAGTATGTTTCTCAGAAGGCCATTAAGGGAAGTGTTCTGTCAGAATATCTTGCTGAACAGCCAGTCGAGGATTATCAGCCTATGAAGTTTGAGTTTCCGGACGAGCATGTTATGTTTCTGAAAATGAAGGATTGTGAAGAGCCTCTGCCTGACGAAGGGCCTGAGATTGGATCTCAGTGGAAGATGATTTTTGATGGGGCTGTCAACTCATATGGTAATGGAATTGGGGCAATCATTACGACCCCGAGGGGTTCTCATATACCTTTCACTGCCCGACTAGCATTCGTGTGTACCAACAACGAGGCGAAGTATGAAGCATGCATCATGGGGTTAGAGGAGGCAATTGATTTGAGAATTAAGAACCTCGATGTCTATGGTGATTCCGTGTTGGTGGTTAACTAGATTACAGGAGAATGGGAGACTCGTCAGGCGAATTTGGTGCCTTACAACAACTATGCCAGAAGGTTGTTACCTTTCTTTGATAGGGTGGATTTTCATCATGTGCCCAGAGCTGAGAATCAGATGGCTGATGCGTTGGCGACATTGGCATCCATGTATAAGGTGAACCGTTGGAATGAAACTCCTTCGATTAGAATCATGCGTCTGGATAGACCAGCTTTTGTGTTTGCAATTGAGGATGTGTCAGATGGCAAACCGTGGTATCATGATATTAAGGTTTTTCTGAAGAGACAGGAGTATCCAGAGGGTGCCTCCACCAAGGATAAGAAGACTCTGAGAAGGTTGGCAGGGAACTTTTTTCTGAACAAGGATGATGTCTTATATAAGAGGAACTTCGATATGGTCTTGCTACGTTGTGTTGATGAACACGAGGCAGGCTTGTTGATGGAGGAAGTTCACGAGGGTTCTTTCGGTACTCATTCCAGTGGACACACCATGGCTAGAAAGTTATTGAGAGCAGGATATTATTGGATGACTATGGAGTCTGATTGTTTCAAGTACGCTCAGAAGTGCCATAAATGCCAGATTTATGCAGATAAGATGCATGTACCGCCTACGCCTCTAAATGTGTTGTCATCTCCTTGGCCTTTTGCAATGTGGGGCATAGATATGATTGGAAAGATTGAGCCCACCGCTTCCAATGGGCATCGTTTCATTTTGGTTGCCATTGACTATTTCACAAAATGGGTGGAGGCAGCCTCGTACGCCAACGTCACCAAGCAAGTGGTATCCCGGTTTATAAAGAAGGACATCATCTGTCGTTATGGGGTCCCGGAGAGAATCATTACTGATAATGGCTCGAATTTGAACAACAAGATGATAAAGGAATTATGTCAGAGTTTCAAGATCGAGCATCACAATTCTTCTCCATATCGTCCGAAGATGAACGGTGTTGTTGAGGCAGCGAATAAGAATATCAAGAAGATTGCGCAGAAAATGGTGGTAACATATAAGGACTGGCATGAGATGTTATCTTACGCCCTACATGGTTACCGTACTTCGGTGCGTACGTCAACTGGGGCAACCCCTTTCTCATTGGTGTATGGTATGGAAGCAGTTTTACCCTTTGAGGTCGAGATTCCGTCTTTGAGAGTTCTGGCAGATCTGAAGCTTGATGAAGCCGAATGGGTGCGTTCTAGATTGGATCAGTTGAACCTTATTGAAGAAAAGAGATTGGCAGCCATCGCACATGGTCGCTTGTATCAGAGCAGGATGAAGCACGCCTTTGACCAGAAAGTGCGTCCTCGGAATTTTCAGACAGGTGAATTGGTTTTGAAAAGGATCCTTCCTCCTCAGACAGATCACAGGGGTAAATGGACTCCAAACTACGAAGGGACGTATGTAGTCAGAAAGGTTTTCTCTGGTGGAGCCTTACTACTTTCAACTATGGATGGCGAAGATTTTACCTCTCCTTTGAACGCAGACGTAGTCAAAAAATACTTCGCATAAAAGAGACCCGCTGGACATAAAAAGAAAGTCCAGGCAAAAAGGGGCATCCCGGCGAACCATAAAAAAGGAAGAGGTTCAGGCAAAAGTTAGGGATAAAATGTAAAAAGAAACGTGTAAACCCGCAAAGTTGAAAACCTGAAAAGGCGACTTTGGCAAAAATGGGTATCCCGGTGGATTGAAAACCCGAAAAGGGCGATCCAGGCAAAAGTTAGGGATTTATAAGCGAAAGGTTATGGTCTGCGTTCGATCTGTGAGCACTTTCAATACCTGGAAATTCTGAAAGAAAGGAATCAGTACAGTTAGTCTCTTCAAAGGTCAAGACATCTGTGGATAAGCAAGACATATGGGTCATAGCTGAGTCAAATCATGGTGGATATCTGTTCCCACATTGCCGACTTGTGTATTTTCTTTTTTGCTTTTGCGCAATTACCTCTTTTTAGGAATTGCTTCCTATTGTAAATGCCTATTTACAGGCCACTCTTCAATAAAATATTCATTTCACTCAAAGAGCTTTCCATTGTTTGTTTTACTTTTACTTTTACTGTTTTGTTTGCAAAAAACGTCCGATATTTTTGATAAACATTGCATATAAAATTTCGAGCTTTGCGGAGCATAACGAAAAGTAGTAGAAATTACTTAGGCGTTAACGGGGATAGCCAGGTTGTGGCATATTCTTTTGTTGTTATTTGACTTGCAGGGCAGCAGGATTGTACTTCCTCAGCAGGTTGCTCTCCCCAGCATTGAGATTACACTTTCCTCAGCAGAGCAGACTTCCCCCAGCAGAAGACTTGGAAAGTATTTTCTCCGGATCAAGACGTTATTTCCCCACAGAATCATGGTGCTCACTTCCCTCATCCAGTCAGGAAGTGTACTTTCACCAACAACGTTATATTCTAATCCCCAGCAAGATGGGAGTAAGGTCATTCTCCCCGTCAGCAGGCTAAGATCAGCGGTATCCCCAAGCAGGCTAGTATCATGGATTGTTTTCCCCAGCAGGTTTTGAGCCCAATTGGATATTAGCCATCTTCAGTAACAGACTTCCGGTTCCGTTATTGGCGTTCATTCTCAACTCCCCCAGCAGAGGAGAAATCCCAGGTTTTGGATGTTACCTTCAGTAAAAGACAGGTGGGATCCCGGTAGTTCTTTTGGGATTTCATCCCCAGCAGAAGTTGTTGATCCGAAGAGTCGATCAGTATGACCCTTCTCAACAGAGTTCCTAGATTCAGAGGGCAATTTATTTTTGTCATCCCCAGCTGAATGGATCTTTTCTCTCCGGCATTTATTTTGCTGGAGCGACCCTTTTTGCATATCATAAGTATTTGCATTGCATCCTCAAGCACATAGCATTTCCATTTCGTATGGAGCATTACGCCACTATTCAAACATTTGCATTCGAAGCATAAGTTAGGTTTGGTACTTTCTTTGCCAGTTCTCTTTCCCAGCAGAGATGGCATAACTCAGGAGAGTTTGGAGGGATGCGTTCCTCATACTTGTGCTCCTGGGCAGAGTCTTTTATTTAGACTTTTCCTTTCCCCGGCGGAGTCATATTATCTGTGGATCACGGGTCCGTTAGAGGTTTGTCTGGCCTTTATCTTTTGTGAAATCCCGTTCTTGCTTGACATATTGTGGTTTAAACCAGAGGTTTTGTTTCACGTCATCCCCAATGAAGTCGTCATTTTTTTGCTAGTTCTCTTTATCAGCAGGGATAGCAATCTTTCGGATATTTTCTTCGTCAGTTCCCTTTATCAGCAGGGATGGCATTTTTTGCTAGTTCTCTTTATCAGCAGGGATAGCAATCTTTCGGATATTTTCTTCGTCAGTTCCCTTTATCAGCAGGGATGGCATTTGTTGCTAGTTCTCTTTATCAGCAGGGATAGCAATCTTTTGGATATTTTCTTCGTCAGTTCCCTTTATCAGCAGGGATGGCATTTTTTTCTAGTTCTCTTTATCAGCAGGGATAACAATCTTTCGAATATTTTCTTCGTCAGTTCCCTTTATCAGCAGGGATGACATTTGTTCCTAGTTCTCTTTATCAGCAGGGATAGCAATCATTTGGAGACTTTCTTCGTCAGCTCCCTTTATCAGCAGGGATGGCATTGGTTTTGCTAGTTCTCTTTATCAGCAGAGATAGCGATCTTTTGGATATCTTCTTTTGTCAGCTCCCTTTATCAGCAGGGATGGCATTCGTTTTGCTAGTTCTCTTTATCAGCAGAGATAGCAATCTTTTGAAGATTTTCTTTTGTCAGTTTCCCTTTATCAGCAGGGATGGCATTTATTTTGCTAGTTCTCTTTATCAGCAGAGATAGCAATCTTTCGGATATTTCTTCGTCAGTTCCCTTTATCAGCAGGGATGGCATTGGTTTTGCTAGTTCTCTTTATCAGCGGAGATAGCAATATTTTGGATATTTCTTTGTCAGTTCCCTTTATCAGCAGGGATGGCATTTATTTTGCTAGTTTCTCTTTATCAGGAGAGATGGCAATCTTTTGAAGATTTTCTTTTGTCAGTTTCCCTTTATCAGCAGGGATGGCATTTATTTTGCTAGTTCTCTTTATCAGCAGAGATAGCAATCTTTCGGATATTTTCTTCGTCAGTTTCCTTTATCAGCAGGGATGGCATTTATTTTGCTAGTTTCTCTTTATCAGCAGAGATAGCGATCTTTTGAAGATTTTCTTTTGTCAGTTTTCCTTTATCAGCAGGGATGGCATTTATTTTGCTAGTTCTCTTTATCAGCAGAGATAGCAATCTTTCGGATATTTTCTTCGTCGGTTCCCTTTATCAGCAGGGATGGCATTTATTTTGCTAGTTTCTCTTTATCAGCAGAGATAGCAATCCTTTGGATATCTTCTTTCGTCAGCTCCCTTTATCAGCAGGGATGGCATTCGTTTTGCTAGTTCTCTTTATCAGCAGGGATAAAAATCTCTTGAAGGTTTATTTCGTCAGTTCCCTTTAGCAGCTGGGATGGCATTTTGCTAGTTCTCTTTATCAGCAGAGATAGCAATCTTTTAAATATTTCCCTTCGTCAGTTCCCTTTATCAGCAGGGAGGGCGTTTATTTTTGCTAGGTCTCTTTATTAGCAGAGATAGCAGTATTTTGAAGTTGTTCTTTCATCAGTTCCCTTTATCAGCAGGGATGGCGTATTTTGAAACTCCTTTGTCAGTTCTCTTTATCAGCAGAGATGACATAACCTGGGAGAGTTTGTTTCCGTACAACATTTATGGCTAATTCTCCGGTGAAGGATTACAAATTTCTGGGTTCTTTGGTATTCAATCTCCGTGCATCCTGATTGTCTGAAAGCCGTCGCTATCATACCCTCAGGACCAAGTTGATTGAATAGGGGCAGCTGTTGCACCCCAAAATTTGCCCTCCTTACTTTAGTACTAACTGGCTTATGTTGCATTGCATTTTGCATTATCATGTGTGCATATCATTGGTCCTTAGCATGGGGTCAAGGTGCCTGAGGCATGTTCAAGAGGAGAAGATATTCTTCAGAGGGTCAAGCAAGAGAGCTCAAGTGGATCACTCTCTCCTAACCAGTGCATAAATTAGGGTTTTGAGATTCTTGGGTTTATTGCTCCAATGGGCAAGCTCCTTGGGTTTTCATCATCACCAAATGGCATATCTTATCTTTGTTGGAGAGGATACACATCATATTCAGAGGAATTTGTCTTTGGAGGTTGTGCTATTTCCTCCTAGACTTAGGGGTACCAAAACTAGGGTTTGCCATAAAGTCAGTTTATTTCTGATTTTTTGGGCAAGACTTGATTCCATGGTATTCCTTGGGTCTCTAAGTATCTAGGGGTGGGAGGTTGTCCATCAGTTTGGTTCAGGAGAGACTTAATTGATCAGAAGATTGAGAATCAGGTGAATTGGGTAAAAGTCAACAGTGAGAGGAGAAGTCAACTGTGGAATTTTGAGGTTATCTCCAAGGTTTTCAAGGTCTCACATCCTCATATGGTCCTCAAAAGTCAAGTTTCATGCCATTTATCAAGAATCAGGAGTTGGTGCAAAAGTTGCTAAATTTGGAAATGACCTATAATTTGAAAGTTTCCTTTTTGGG
Organism: Lathyrus tuberosus; assembly: GCA_022829125.1. NCBI lineage: Eukaryota > Viridiplantae > Streptophyta > Magnoliopsida > Fabales > Fabaceae > Lathyrus > Lathyrus tuberosus. The sequence goes on from JALAZF010000518.1 coordinate 3,153,478, forward strand.
CAAGTTCCTTCACTGCATTCAACTTGACTTTTCATCGTCAAGAAAGCTTCAAATGACTTTTTCTCCAACATGAAAGTTGAAGATATTTTTCTCCTCTTTCCAACAAGTACTAGTGGGTCTCCATATCATTTGTGAAACACCAGTTATGATCTAAAGAAGGCAAAGTGGTTTTTAGGGTTTTTCATGGTTCCATTTTCACAACTTTGGGCATAATGACCTATAATCAATTCCATTGCTTCATGCCACATTCTAATATCAAAGAACATTCCTTGAGGATTATTTTGGGCCCAAGAATTAAGAAATTCCATGGTTTATTCTTCACTTATTTTCCATTATTCAAAATTGCCAAAATGTTGAAAACTCATTAACCAATACATCTCAAAGCCCAAATCCCATACAGGTGTGATTAGCAACTGAAATGTGAGGGATCCATCATGGAATTCTTAAGTGTACACGCATGGAGAGAGGTGTAACTCACATTATGCAATTTTCTAAAAATCACCCAAACTCACTAAACAAGGAATTGCCCAAGCCCAAATCATTATCAGTGAAAAACCCTAGTCTATTTAAACCCATTCATGCACTGGTTAGGGTTTTAACACGTGACATTTGGAGGAGTGGAGAATTTGAACCCTAAAGCATCTCACATCCATATCCCTCAATCTACAAGGTTTTTTCGAAAGGTTCTTCCACAATATTCTTTCTGGGGATCCACAGAGTAAAAACCAACCATCATTCGCAGCTAAAAGCAAGGATTAGGAGTGCACCATCTCAGGTTAGCCATTCTTTTGACCATCATAAAACTCAATTTTTAAGTATGCATAATGTTGTGTGATTGTCACTGATGAATCTGATGTAGTTTTTGTTGTGTTTGGACGTGTGGATTGATCATACCGTGAGTTTAAAGTTTTGGACCCAATCATTGTTTCAATCGTTTTTTATTATGCTTTGGTTGTTTGCAAATTTGGATTGGATATTTGGAATCCTCACATTTTTCTGGTCAGAATAGTATATTCGCATGAAAATTCTGGGTTGTTTTAGGTTGCAGGTGACGGAGGACGGTGGCCGGAACCCTAGCTCCGACGGCTGTGAGGGTTCCGGCGAAGGAAGTTGGCTGGAGGTAGAAGATACAATCCTCGCCCTTCATTCTTTTCATCCAACGGCCCAGATCGTGCCACGTCTTATTTTCTTTATTTTTTTTTCTGATTTTAATTTGTTGATTGTGTGTTATTTACCCCATGATAACTTCCATGGTCTACCAATTATCTTATTTCATTTTGATTACTTTTATTTACATTGACCAAACGTGGCACGTTGGATGAATCTGGTGGCTGCCATTGAGCCAACACATTAATGAGGAACATATTATGCACGCGTTTTTTAGTTTTTTTCTGACCAATTGCATGCAGGGGCGTGCACCGTTATTATGGTGTGTATTTAATCTAGGCCCCTCATCTTGCTTATTTTTTATTTTGTTTGACCGTTTGTGAACGCAGGATCAATCCAAGGGCCTATGTTCAGTCAATTCATTGACTGAAGACCATTGTTCTTTTTTTATTTTAATTTTTTTCGCTGATGGGTTGGGCTGCTATTCGCACCCCCCGCCTTCAGCCCATTTCCCAATTCCAATACATTTTCTTTACTAAACGCACCCCCTTGCATTTTATTCCATTTTATTTTTATTTTAATTATTATATCTCATTTTCAATTATTAAAAATATATTCTTGCATTAAAAAATTCTAATAAAATTCATGCATACTTTTTTATCATTTTATAAAATTTTCCAAATTTTATTTTTTATTTTTATTTTATTTTTTATCGTCTAAATTAATTATTTAGTTATTTTCTTTTTGAATTACACATATCATGCATACCTGAATTTGTTTATTTTATTTCTCTGCATCCATAAAATATTTTCAATCCGTTCTTTTTGCATTTGTTAGATAACATTCAGAGGTACATTAAAATATTTTTCTTTCATTTTTAAAACTATTTCATATTGCATTTTGGTCCTTCCCTTTGGCACAGTGAACCCTGCTTCTCATCTGAGCCTTGCATAATTGTTTGAGTGACTAACACCTTGAATTTTTGCAGGAGTTTTTGATATTTTGTTTGGCTGATCTGATTGAATAATATTGATGTTTAATTTGGGAATTTTGGAAGCTATTTCTCTAATTATTTAATTACTTTCACTTGAGATCTGCTTGTATGTGTATTTCTGATCACGTCTGGTTACTCTGTTTGAAAAGGCACTTGTGCCATTGCCTTGGGGTTGTTTATTTGACTTCTTAATTCATGTTTGGATTGTTGTCACTATTATATGCCATTGTTTGGTTTTCATTTGCTTTGATATCCCCTGTGTCTGTTTCATACTAACCTTTTATGCAGGGACTAAGGTAAGTTCTTTAAGGGTATGGATTAGTATCCATGGTCACCCTTACTTTTTCCTTCTCTCATCTTTTTCCTTTAGGTTTAGGTTGTCGTCAAACCTCACTAACCGTAGGTCACCCATGCATGATAACATTAGGACTCTTAGTTCCCTTTAGAGTACCCCTTGTGTCTTCTCTCTCCTCATCTCAAACTTCTTGAAAACACTTTATAAGTATAAAGTGTATTGCGCACAAGCCTTAAGCGTGGGGAATGAGAAATGAGGGGATTCCTCTCATCTTTCTAGAGTGCTTAGCGAGCGTCCTGTCTTGGGACGATGCGTTAAGTATTCGCCCCTGTGCCCTAGACTTTGGTGCAATGCAAGTTATAAACTAACTCAAGTCACTTCTGTCCTAAAAAACACAAACCAACTTCAAACTTTTTTATCCTTCGGGATTGTCAAACTAAAGGCTATTTTCAAAAAAGGGCACGTTACCTTCCGTCTGAGTCGCAAACACGCATCGACCCTAACTGCCGGACGCGAACTTAACGTCGCTCATAAAAAACACTAAAAAGAACTTGGTCCGAACTACGTTGACTCTAAATTCCCCATTGCACAAAGGGGGTACGTAGGCCTAGGACGTCGACGTCCTACCGAGTCTGCCTTTGTCTTCCCTCCCCCGTCTTAGTACAGCCCTAGATGATAGGATAACTCACCCTTAAATTAGACAACAAGCGTGGATCCCATCGAGTACGATGGACGTGTGGGGTGCTAGCACCTTCCCCTCGCGTAACCGACTCCCGAAACCAGGTTATGGTTGCGATGACCAATCCTTTCCCTCTTCCTCAGGTTCATGCGGTGTTCCCTTTCCCTCTCTTGGGATAAATTTACACGGCCGACGACTCTGTTTTCCGCGCCACTCTCGCGTTTGTACCTGGATGAAAATCCTAGGAGCGACAGGTAGTTACCTGATGACGTGTTCCTGCTGGAGGAGCACGTGGAGTCCACGTCGGAGATGCCCGTTCTCTCCTCGAATCATGCGATGTCCTGCTCGACGAAGGTGGGATCAGGATGTGCCCGACGAGGGAGAGGATTGGGCCTTAATGGGCTACTTAGCGTAACATTGGGTTGGGCCCGCCCAATTGGTGGCAGGCGTCGACCCAGTCCAAAACAATTCCAATTAATCTCAAAATTAAAATCCGCTGTAAAAATTAATTTTAATTCTTGGTTAAATAACTATTCCTTCGTTTCAAAAGGATTTAAAAAGATTGGTAGCCAAAAGATCCAAATGAAGTGAAGGTATGAAAATGCTTAAAAAGATTGGTAGCCTTTTAAGTATGTTTGAGGAGACTCTTGTGTTTAGAGAGTCCAACCAATATGTAGATGCTCTTGTAAAATTCGAATGTAGATTAAGTAGTAATTTACATAATTATATAGTTGCTCTAAGTTATATTGAACAATTTTTAGTTGAAGACATGTTAAGTGATATTTCCGTAAGGAGGTTCCTTTGTAGGTATTTATTTTTCTGACTGATAAGTGCAAATTGTAGCCATTTTTATATATAAGTTTTGTTGCACTTATCGAAACTTTTTGTTACAAATGTTCGAATAAACCCCGCTTTGTTTGTAAATACGTTTACTTTACGTTTAGTGTATATATTGCGTTATTGTGTAAATATCATTGAGTTTAATTGATTTTCTCTCACTTTTGTAGGCATTACAGCAATGGGATTTTGCCATTGTTGAATAGAGCATTAAATAAGCTTTCCAGCGCTTCAAACTGGGCGAAAAACGGAGTTACGGTTCAAAAGTTACGAATAAAACAGTGCTGGATTTTTGCTGTCTACTGTCTGTTGCGCCTCTGCAGGGCCGGGCGCTCCAGAACAATGTTGGAACTTACAAAATAAGCTGCCTTTCGCCGCCGGGCGCCCCAGAATACCGCCGGGCGAAACTGGACGGGCAGAAACACCATTAAAGGATCAAAAACACAATTTTTAGAGTATGGTTTGGGTATTTTTTGCTCCCACTCCATCATACTTCATTTCTTCATAGGATTAGCTTTGAAAACAACAATGGAGCTAGCAATTGGATGATCCGGAGTCGAATCTCTCGTCGATTGGTGTTGACAAACCAAGAAATGTTTGGTTCCTTTTCTTCTCTTCTCTTTGTAATCTCATTTTGTTGGGTGTTTATATATTCACTATGAACATATGTATCTTTGTTGATCATAATATTGTATAAAATCTGCTTTACAAATCATTATCGATGTCTTCCTTGATCTTTTTCAATTTATGTTTGGATTTGTGTTGTGTTAGAGATAAGCATCATGAATCTTGATTAGGGATGTATATCTATTGTCTAGATGCTAGAGATAGATTTAGAGAATAATCTTTTTGGTGTCGGAACTTAATGCCTTCCGTGTTTTGAGGCGTCGTGCGCGAGAGTGACGACGAGAGTAATACGGTTGCTCTCTCAGCTCAGTATGCCAGAGATGGACACTATTGTGAGCGATACTGGATGATTTTGACGAGTATTGTAGTATAGTGAAAGTGATCGACAAATTTATGTTTGTGACGAGTGGATTATATGTATGCTTGATAAGTTTCTTTTCTCCGAAGAATGTATACTTTTTATGTTCTTATTTACTTTCCCACATTTACCTTTAAACCAATTTAATCTAAACTCATAAACGCGAGAGATTGTCGAACGTCTTTCTTTCCCTCGAACTGATCTCTGTGGACATGACATAAATCCTGAAGAAAATTCTTCCGAAAATAATATTTTTACTTGCCGCTTTACCGCTCCAACATTGACCTTACCAAATATATATATATATATATATATATATATATATATATATATATATATATATATATATATATATATATATATATGTCGTAAGACATTGTCTTTCTACTATTTTTTACTAAATTAATATTATTAATATATTAAAAGTAATATATAAAATGATAATTAAACAATATAATTGAAAAAATAGTAATCATCTTTGCATTAAAAATGAAGAATGATACTTATTTTAAAACAAATTTTTTTTCCTAAAACTACACAGTTGTATATTATAAGGTGTTTTATTTTAGACCTAATTTTAATTTCGTTTTCCATTCAATTAACTATTGCAAATTCAACACAATTTTATTTTGGTTATTCATTAGAATCTTTTGTTGAAGTAGAGATAATTTGATTATATAGCTTAATTACTAAGCTATTTGCATATCACTTCTCACTATGGTAATCAAATACCACACCCTTTAAATTCATTTTAATCTTATTTTAAGAAATTAGTTAAATATTTAAGAGTTTAATCGTTATGTATTTTTAGTAAAATATTTTACTAGAATACATCACAAATTATTTTAAATGTGATTAACGTAAAAATTAATTATTTATAACTTTTTTTTTTCAAAATGTACATATATTGGCTATTACAATTTTATAAATGTTATGACTTATTACTAATATTTTCTTTGATTTAGAAGAACATCAATTAACAAGGTTATGCTATCTTATATTCAACAAACAATTGGACATGATTTTATGAATTTAACGTAAGCTATATCATCTTATGTTTACTGTATTATACCTTTCCATAACACAATTAACAACTTAAATTTATCATAATCATGCTAAATTTATGTTCTTCTTATGTCATGTCTTTCATTTTTTTCCTAGCCTATCTTTCTGATGCTGCTTACATGATAGCTGATAAGGAGATATGTCGATTCTGCTAAACTTCCAGTTCGTTCGAGAATCATAAATGGATATTCAAGTTTTATGAAGGAATTAAAAATTAAAAGAGTTGGATAATTGTTGATCTTGAGCACTAGTTTCGATCTTTTTTACGCTTGCGTGAGATATACCTGCATGGTTAACACTTTAACGCCTAAGTCATTTCAAAAATAAAGAGTACAGTGAAATTGAAGATCAGAGTTTGTGTTTCTCATAATGTGTAAATTGTTTTCATAATACATAGTCAACATGGTCTAAGTCTTTCATATCACAAAATTCACCAAACTTCATATACTACTCCTTAAATCCTTAAACATTCAACCCCTGCTGACGTCAACGGTTAAGCAAGCCTTCAACATAATTAAAGGCGGATCACAGATGGTAAATCTCATCTCATCACTTGTCCTTAACCTCTTGTCTTTTGCAAACTGATACCGCCCTTGTCTTATATACTTTTCATACCAGCTTCTCTTAGACCTGAGGACAACACACTCATATCTTTTGCAGTCTATTCATCAACCATTGTGATATCATCTTGATTCATGTACAAGTATTGATGGGAAATCATGCGAGAAAAGTGATGCATTGAATCATATCAAGTTATACAAATTTAGGTATACTATAATATTTACATTATACGTTTAATCAGCAAAAATATATCATACCAACACATTTTTCTATTTCTTTATTGGCCGAGTAATCTTAATAGCCCATGAGTATTCTTCACCATTATGAATCACGCATTGTTAAGCCGGTTCACTAATGTCAATCTCGGGTTCTTTAGGTTCTACAACATTTTCGGGTTCTTCAGTATGACAGATAAGCTATTGTGGATCTTATTTCATCCATGTCCATGTCTGATGAACTTCAATGTCCAAATAAAAATAATATCAGTATATGAAAAGGACAAAGCAAATGTTATTGAATAAAAAGTCTCAATAAACAAATAAAGTTGATTCCATTTAACCTTTTAAGGACATAACCATATCAGGTAAGTGTGGACTACAAGGAAGATAAGTAAAGACAAGAAATGTGTCTAAAATAAAGATAAAAGTACTTGATAGATGAAGAAGAAAACGATATATGGTCCGACATTTAGTAGATTTGTTTGCCCAGGTTTTACATCACGTGTGTAAAAACCTTATATGTCTAAATAATACTCCCTCCGTCTCACAATGAGTGACCCAGTTGACTTTTCACACAAATTAAAAAAAAGGGAATAAATGAAGGAGAGAGAATGATATTTTTACTAAGGTACCCTTGTAATGTATTGGGAATGATGAAAGTAATATTAATTAGAGGGTAAAATAAGAAAAGTTACATTGGTAATTGAAATGGGTCATAGATTTTGGGACACCCTTTTATTCCAAATGGGTCACTCATTGTGGGACGGAGGGAGTACCTTTTATTTACCCTGTGGGCCCGATAACTGATCATCCCATACATACCTGTGTAACCCAGCATCACACACATTCTTCTATATTCACGTGGATCCTTATTGTACTTAAGTTTTACAATGCCTTGCAAGCATGCTTTGAAAAGTGAACTTCAGTTTCGAGCACTGTTCACATGTGAAGTAATCAAATTCCAACTACTATAGCATATTTCCATACTTTGTTAGTGTACATCCCGAAATTCCCTAAGGTCGAGCTTATGGAAAGCCGAGCACCACTACGCCAAACAAGACCTTAGACAGCGCGTTTTTTGGCCTTAGACATCGCTTTTAAGCGCTGTCTAAACCTGCGCTGCTAAAGGTTTAGACAGCGCTTTGGGTAATACCAAAAGCGCTGTCTAAAGGGAGGTATATTTTCACAAAAAGCGATGTATAAGACCCACCTTTTTGAACTTTTTAGGTATACCTTAGACAGCGCTTTTGGTGAAAGCGCTTTCTAAGCCCCACCTTTTTGAACTTTTTTAGACATACTTTAGACAGCGCTTTTGGTGAAAGCGCTTTCTAAGCCTCCACCTTAGACAGCGCTTTTAGTGTAAAGCGCTGTCTAAGGTATACGAAAATTTTTATATAAATTTTTTTAAACCCAATTTTTATCAGGTTTTTCAACCAGAATTTGACCTGTTTTTCAACCATTTTTTTTCCAGAAAAATACCACAATTTGGAGATTCAAATCAATCCAATTTGGCCTATTTAAATGTACCAATTTACACCAAAATTATATATCCAAAACATTTGGCAATTCAAACTAATATATATATATATATATATATATATATATATATATATATATATATATAGACAAATGTACATATTACTTATACTACTACTTTTGCATCCAACCAAAACATTGCTTCAAATCTACATAGGTCCTGAAAGAACACAAAGATTGTAATTCAATTAAAAGAATACATCAACAATGTCTATAGTTAGAAAGTTACTCATATTTAAATTCTCATCAATTAAAGTAAGAGTACAATATTATACCTGATAAAACTCTGAGCTCCATAATGTATTGACACCATTCCTCTTTAATTTCATCCAATTGAGAAATTGAGTAATGAGCACACTTGCATTCTTCAAAGTACTACATAATAATATAACATAGTTTGATTTAGTTTTAACTATTTCATTATATGAGAGATATGTGTTAAATATTAAAATAACTCATAAGTTAGAAATACATACATCGGATGGAATCTCTATTCGATCCAAATTAAGAGTGTCTCTCATAAACCTCAACATGAAATATCCGCAATCTATTTCATTACGTTGCCGAGGACACTACAAATGAAAAGAAAATATGGATAAATCCTAAGTTTTATCAAGTAGCATCACTAATATATAATAAAACATGTGATAATTAATATACCTTCACTCTATTCCATGTAATGGGGTTGACTCTCCTATTTGGTACTTGGCCATCTCGTAGTGCTCGGAAAGCTTGTATAACGCTAATAAAATATAAATGAATATTTAGAACAATTCACATAAATAAATAAACAAACAAATAAATATACACATTCATATTTAGAACAATCTCACTTACGTGTCAATACATTTCTTCATATCCGGGTATGTTGTCCAATCATTTCCTAACGAATCCAGATAATACACCACTTCTCTGCTAGGATTAATTGCGACCAACAACCAATGTCCACTGTAAGATTAAACAAGTGTTAGATGGAAACTTTCTACACGACGTCAAAATACAAAAAAACTATAATAGATGAATTTAGAATGAAAATCTAACCCAGTATTAAACGGTAAAAGGAACAACTTTTCCGTTTCTTGGTTGTCCATAAAGACGTCGCGTACATACGCCAGGACCTCATCTGGTTTATTTATTATTAAGGATAAGTTGACAGACGCGGGGCATAAGAATGCAAATCTTTGCTGCAATCCATGTGGGCGCATAACTTTGTCATACAGAAACCTTAAATAAAAACATCATTAATATTGGACTATTCATTTGAAACATAAAGTAAATAAGTTGTTCAATTAATATACCAAAGTAGATCGGATATATACCTCACGTATGTATTGACAACACTGACGCCCAATTCTTCATGATTGAAAACTTGCTCTAAGTCTTCATTACCAATATTTTGTTCATGTTCGAAGCCATATATACCTTTCTCCATATGTATAAGACGAACACCTCTGGTCGGAATATCTGTCAATTATAGAAACGTCTGAAGGCACGACCTAAACTTGGAGATAGGTTGTTTTCTAGCCCTGTTCTTCTTAGCACCAACATTTTTCTGTGTTGAAACGTTGCTAATCTCTTTACCAGGCAGCTATATATCATATAATTTGTTATATGAAGTATAAGATATCCAATTTAACATTTTCCATGCATAAATATCATATAATTGTGATGTACCTCTTTTTTTGAGACAACGGACTCGGTATGCTCCGGAATCCCCTTATCCTTTGTTTTGGATCTTGTTGGAGTCTAAATAACATTACCATGTAAAAAATGAAAATAAAATGCTCGTAAAATCTTTGAATCTACACATTAAAGTTAACAAAGGTTCATAACGGTTTTAAGCATACCTCATATCCTACGAGTATGAGGTTTGACGGCCATGCAACATACGACCCTATAGCATCTCCCACCAATGTTGCATCCGAAACATCGTCAGGATAGGGTAATAATGCACCCGCCTCTGTAGCAATATCAACCGATACTTTCATGCATCCAGTAGGGAGTGGGTTATTGTGAAGTAATTCTACCGAAGTGTTATACACTTTTCCCTTGCCAACCTTCCGATAAGTTGGTGAAGATAAGAAGAGCTGACAATGGGAAACGCCCTAAAACCAAAAATAAATATGACATTGTTAATGTGTATATATGCCATTTAAATAATTTAAGCTACTAATTTAATTTCATAAAAATATATATAATTACCTCTGGAATATTCGGTCGAAAGCTGCAGTTGATACTATCTTTCTCCGATCCATCTCTAAAACCTGAAGCGTTATCCCTTTCTTTCTCCTTTCTTAATTCCCGAACTTCAGCTTCCAGTGCTTCCAATTTAGCTTGAAGTTTTGTATTACTAGGAGCCTTTCCTTTTTTAATATTCAAGGAGGTCGGAGTGATCCCAAATCCCTTACCCCTCACCCGACCAGAATACTCGGGGACATCTAATGCCCGACTAAGTATGCTCCTGGAATCATCTAGAGATACAGACTGAGATAACGCCTCCTGAAAATCAGATGAATATCGAATATTTGTCAAATATTTGTTAATAAAGTTTTGATTTAATTAAAGAAATATTGTTATACTTACACATTTCTCAAATACTTGTAGAACCCCTTCTGCAACAACTCCAGACTTGCCCACACGGGCTTCCTTCCACAAGACATGTGCAGGAAGAGATGTTTCAGAGCTATTCGCCTTTTGTAACTACATATAAAGCCAAATAATATGATCAAATATAACTCATGATGAACAATTATTATATCATTGCCATTTATTGATACTTACCAAAGATTGCTCCAAACGTCCATATCCAACACGTCCTTTCCTGTATCGATACTGGGGAGCTGATGCTCTTTCCCGATTAATTGCACTTAAACTCTTAAATGTCGGGGTTTGTCGTTTGGCTTTAAACGTTACCCATTCTTGTGGTTAAATCAAACTTGCATATTTAGATGGATACTCTGCATCAACAAAGTTACCTTCAGCATCCTTAAGAAAGGTGCGGTTTAAATATGTCCTAAACCCTCTTAGGAGCTTCCCTGCCAATCTCATCAAATAAGCTTTTCTTTCTTCCTCAACGTTGAAGCACCTCTAAAAAAACCATACACATTGGTTAGTACAAATAATTTAAAATACATGATTAGTTGGCATAATTAAAGACATAATTATGGTACCTTTATCTCATTCCAAATTTTTTCTTTGACTTCCTTCAACTGTTTGTTTCTCCAATCATCACAAGTAATAGGAATCGCATTTCTTACAAGTGCACCAATGAAACTTGTCAAGGTATGACTGTTAGGCTCAACAAGAGTGCCTGAAGGGCTCCAATGCACATCTAAAATAATGCCTTGATCTCTAGCACGGATCACTTTGTTCATAACGGTTATTCCTCTTTTAATCTCTTCTTCCATAGATTTTTGACTTTCATCCTGAATAGGATCATCATCATGTGGGTAATCATCATCATGTGGGTGATCATCATCATGTGGGTGATCATCGTTAGTAGCCATCTAACTTGTAATAAAGAAATCAAGGATATCAAATATATTATATAACAAATATAATATGACATAATATATAACAAAGATAATAAAGAAATCAAGGATAAAGAAATCAAGGAAATCAAGGATATCAAATATAATATGACATAATATATAACATTGAATGAGCAATATTAACACTAACACTAACACTAACCTAAACTAACCTAAACTAAACTAACACATTATATAGCAATAACAATTATTAATTTCCATTAGTAATTAATAGAAATCAAAACCAAAAGGAGGAAAGTTATGACTTAAGGATTTACAATATATTTCTTTACCTAATAAACTAACCTAAACTACAATAACACTAATCTAAACTAACTTAAACTAATATTCTTAGACATGAAAACTTTGAAATTGTCATAAAAAAGATCTTTAAAAGTTTTCGAGGAGGAGATTCTAAAACTAAAAAGATCCAAATGATTCATAAAAATGCTAAAGTTTGCAAGTCAATCAGCAATCATATTTCTTTCGCACCAAGTATGGTTGATTTTCACATTTCACCTCGATTTCAACATTTTCAAATACGGTGAACTAGAACAAAAATACTCTCGTTAAACTTATAATGTTCATATATCATGTTAATCAAAACCTTTCAGCTACTTTCTACTCCAAGATTAGAATAATGCTCTTTTCGAGTCATGTTCAATCTCAAATACAAACTCCACGTCTCGACAATCAAAATAAAAGTAATTAGTTATAAAATCAAAATGAACGATATAAAACTGTGCATGGGTTGCATATATGCAGTTCCAGTCTCAGAGCACATGAAACACATTTTCATCCTCATTCTCACACTAACCTAACAGAAACACACTTACTTAGTCCATTGTAACACCCTAAACTACAATAACACTAATCTAACAGAAAAATATGAAACTCACTTGCTTCTAACATAAAAAGAAAAACTCTTACCGGAAATGTAGGAAGGACGACGGCCGGACGGACGACGACGAGAAAGGACGGACGACGACGGTGAAAGGACGGACGACGGCGGTGGTTTCAGCTGGTTCGTCTTGTTCGCAGAAAGAGAGGGAAAGAGGGAAAGAATGAAATGAAAATTGAAACGGTATCAGTATTAATACTGATACCGTTTCAATTTTTATTTTAATTAAAAAGACCTTAGACAGCGCTTTGAATGAAAGCGCTGTCTAAGGTGGGCCTTAGACATCGCTTTTGGTTTTATTTTTTTTTTAATTTATAAGACCTTAGACAGCGCTTTTGAGTAAAGCGCTGTCTAATATTTTACTTTAATTTTTTTTAAATTTATAAGACCTTAGAAAGCGCTTTCCCCAAAAGCGCTGTCTCAGGTCTTATATATTTTTTTTTAATTTATAAGACCTTAGACAGCGCTTTTAAGGCAAGCGCTGTCTAATATTTTCCTTTAATTTTTTTTTTTAAATTTATAAGACCTTAGAAAGCGCTTTCCTCAAAAGCGCTGTCTAAGGTCTTATATTTAGACGCGATTTTATTTTTCTAAGTGAACAATTTCCGTGTTTTCTAAATTTTTAAACTTATAGCAGCACTTTTGTAATAAAGCGTTGCCTATGTAGTGCTGCCAAAGAGTAATTTTGGCGTAGTGCACAAAGAGGTAAGTAAGTCAGGTAATCATAACCATACACAAGTCGAAATCCAGTTAGGGTTCATTTAGATAGAAGGTCAGCATGTCAGAGCCAACCACATGATAACTCGGAAGGAAGAACATGTTGGACTCGGCTTGAGTGCTAGGAAACCATATGGACGATCACGAGGAACGATTACGAAATGTCCCCGTGGATACATGGGAGTTACAGAAATTAATGGACAAAGGCATTATCTGGAAATTACAGTAGGCGGCGGACGTTAAGCATAATCACTTTTATGAGGGATGTGAAGAGGCATGCTGTGGTATTTTGGATAGTACTCTAGTGTCGACAAGGGTAGCTTGATATTTTGATAGGAGTTGTGCATGATGTAGTCGAAGTCTGTTCGAGCATACTGTCAAAATATATTAACTTGTAATTTAAGTTAGTATGTCGAATTGGGTCTTGCTTGTAAGCCCAATTGTTTAAGTTAGCTTGTTCCCTAAGTTAGCTTGTGTAATGGGCTTGTGTTTAAAACCCATTAGGTTAGTATGTTAGTTTTCTTATAAATATCATGCTAGTCTCTCATCTTTGTAAGGATGGTGCAAATTCTAATTAGGGCGAGAGAGGTTAATTGTTGCATTCACTTGTAATCTTTGAACCCTTATTGAGAAAGTGAATAGTAAAACAGATTTAACTAATTCTCTATTCTTCTTCCTTCTTCTCTTTTCCTTTGGGAAACCTAATAGGGTTTCTTGTGTTTTTTCAAGAATTTCAATCATTATCTCATAACTTTGTTCTGTTATTGACAACATTAATTCACAACAAACTTGATGCAGCTTTATCAACTACATACAGTGACAAAAACTTGCTACTCGACAATGTCTTGGTGATCATATTAGCAACATTATCATCAGTCGAAACCTTAAACATTTAGACTTCTCCATGCTCACCGCACCAGTTTGTTGTGAATTGATGTTGTCAATAATATAACAAAGTTATGAGATAAAGATTGAGTTTCTTGAACAAACACAAGAAACCCTATTAGGTTTCACAAAGGGTCAGAGATGACGAAAGCTAGTTTGTTCTCTTGTTTGTGTAGAGTTTGTTTCAAGGTGGAGATTTGTGGTATTTTAGATCGAACTCTAGTGTCGACAAGGGTAGCTTGATATTTCGATAGAAGTTGTGCATGCTGTAGTCGAAGTCTGTTCGAGCATACTGTCAAAATACATTAACTTGTAATTTAAGTTAGTATGTCGAATTGGATCTTGCTTGTAAGCCCAATTGTTTAATTTAGCTTGTTCCCTACGTTAGCTTGTGTAATGGGCCTGTGAGTAAAAGCCCATTATTTTAGTATGTTAGTTTTCTTATAAATAGCATGCTAGTCTCTCATCTTTGTAAGGATGGTGCAAATCATAATTAGAGTGAGAGAGGTTAATCGTTGACATTCACTTGTAATCTTTGAACCCTTATTAAGAAAATGAATAGTAAAACAGATTTAACTAATTCTCTATTCTTCGTCCTTCTTCTCTTTTCCTTTGTAAAACCTAATAGGGTTTCTTGTGTTTGTTCAAGAAACTCAATCTTTATCTCATAATTTTGTTCTGTTATTGACAACATCAGTTCACAACACATGCCTTTAAGGATCATTGATAAATGAAGCAATATAAAAGGAAGTTCGGACCATGAGGAGAAGACAACTACTAAACCCTCATAATCGTATAGGAAGATTGCCGTCTCTCCTGACTAGTTTCATGGAGATTTCTCTAAATAGTGTTTAGCAAGGACATTTAGCGCCCATTGTGGGGCCTCGGCAACACTATGTCTGGATCATCTCCTAGTAGAAGCGAGGATATTCCTCCCCCATACATGGCTCATCTCTTAGAAATTTTGGAGAACGTACACCTGCAGAGTGAATCTCTCCAAGAAAATGTTCACATTTTACAAGAATCACAAAGTACGAAGGAGGAGGAGGATAAGGAATAGCTCTTTGATCCTCAACCTCTATCAGAAATGATTTGGAATGATCAAGTTCCAAAGAATTTCAAGCCACCACCTCTGTCGTCTTTTGATGGCAAAAGTGATCCTCAGGAACACATAATATCACCCAACAATCAAATGTCAATAGTCGGGGCTTCCGACTCCTTAAAATGCAAACTCTTGACAGGAACCTTTAAGGACGTGGCCCTATCATTGGGTTCTCAAGACAAGACTCTGAAGGAGTACTGGCACACGAAAATGACCCCATGGTCATAAAGGTACAAATTAATGTCTGGAGCGTCAAAAGGGTACTGATCGGCCGGGTAGTTCAGCCAACATATTATACTGGGAGACCTTCAAGGGAATAAACATGGACACAGTCGAGTTGCTATCTTTCAATGGCACTCTAGTCAGATTCTCCGGGGAGCAAGTTCATGTGTTGGGTCATGTGCATATCTTGACTATCTTTAGAAGTGGAAGTAATGCAAAAAGCATCAAGGTAAAATATTTGATCGTGAACGCATCATCACCCTACAACATCATTATTGGGAGACCTGCTTTCAATGCTCTGAAAGCGGTGTTGTCCATCCTTTATTTGACCATGAAGTATCCCATAGAGGGCGGACAAGTAGGAACAGTTAAAGGTAATCAAGGATTAGCCAGAAAGTATTACAAAGATAGTTTAAAGTTGAAAAAGAAAAACCTAAAGGAACAACCGGTCACGGAAAACACCCTGAAAGTAAATTTGGTGGAACTCGACCACTTGTAGACCTCGACCCTCGAGGTGACCCATCAGATGATAGTTTGACTCTAATTGGAGAAGTGAAAAAGGTGCACATAGGTATTGAAAGTTTTTAGGTCACACAAATAGGCTCGAGCCTATACCAAGAAGAGGAAACAGAGATCGTCAGGATGTTAAGAGACAACATCGATCTCTTCTCATGGAAACCTTTCAACATGTCTAGGAACTTAGAAGGAGTGGAGATGGCAAGGGCTTTGAATGTTTTCAACCTTAGGTTTTATTACAGTTAAACATTATGTAGTATTATTATTTAAATAAAATTTGAAGGTAACAATTTTTTCCCTTGCAAGGGAAATGGTTTTTAATGAGGCACATTCAATTCAAATTTTTGTGTCACTTTTGCAGAAAAGACTAGACTCGTCCCAGTAGCCGAGAACGTCATAAAGATCATTGCTGACCTAATAAAATCGGCTATGTAAACCATAAACCTCTGGTCGGGTTATATTAATAAAACCTCCGGCCTAATGAAATCGACTATGTAAACAATAACCCTCTGGTCGGGTTATGTTAATAAAACCTTTGACCTAATGAAATCAGCTACGTAAACGTTAAACCTCTGGCTGGGTTATGTTAATAAAACCTCTAACCTAATGAAATCGGCTATGTAAACAATAAACCTTTGGTCGGGTTATGTTAATAAAACCTTTGACCTAATGAAATCGGCTATGTAAACAATAAACCTCTGGTCGGGTTATGTTAATAAAACCTCTGACCTAATGAAATCGGCTATGTAAACGATAAACCTTTGATCGAGTTATGTTAATAAAACCTATGACCTAATAAAACCGACTATGTAAATAATAAACCTCTGGCCGGGTTATGTTTATAAAACCTTTGACCTAATATAATCGGCTATGTAAATAATAAACCTCTGGTCAGGTTATGTTAATAAAATCTCTGACCTAATGAAATCGGCTATGTAAACAATAAACCTTTGGTCGGGTTATGTTTAATAAAACTACCGACCTATTAAGACGGTTAAGTAAGAAGAACCTCTGCTTGGGACTTGAAATCTTTGACTTAAGTAATCGATTGCATAAAATAGAGGAACATGGCCAAAACACTACAATAATTCATCAAACAAGAAGAGCATGGAAGACTACAATAATTCATCAAACAAGAAGAGCATGGAAGATAAGTCCTTTATTGAGCTATAAAAAATTAGATCAAAGCACGGGGGATCGGTTCGGATCGAATCATTTAATCACAATACATGGATTGCTAAAACAGTCAAGATAGTGAAACCAAATAGGATATCGTTAATAAAAAGGGCTTTTAAAAGGCCTAAGCTCCTGACAGGAAAACACAATATTGTTCAAAGATACAAAGGGGCACATCACCACTGATGGCCAACAACAAAAATAAATAAACTAAACTTCATGATGCTCATCTTCATGAGCTTCAAGTGTCGGATTATCCGCGGTCACATCCTTCAAGTCCTCTGTCTCAGGGGAAACTTCCTCCACGTCGACCAACTGGTCGTCCACCACAACCTTGAAAAAATCCAACCTTGACACGTCCACCTGGGCATCTTGTAAAGACTTTCTTAAAGTATCATTAAGAGCATGAGTCTGTTCTGCTTCTCATAGTAGGCCAACATTGTTCTCTTCCACCTCTGAGCACTTGGATTCAATAGTTTCTTTTTGTTTAGTCATTTTTTATAATTGGGACTCCGACGTCTCTTTCTGCTTCTTTATCTCCACAAGCTGCTCGGTCACCTCATCTACCTGGAGGGACCGGGCTTTAAAATCATCCTTCAACTGGTTTATGTCTTTAGTAAGACAAATCTCGTTCTATTCATAGGCATCACCTACTTCAAAAAGACCCCGAGTCATGACTACATACCTCATCAGGTAAACCTTGAGGTCTTGTGTCAGTTGTTGAGTGCCTACTGACTTAACCTTATCAATGTTCTCAATTGCATTCAGATGATTACAGAGGTATCGCAAACCGTCAAAGCTATTAGACCAGAACTTGAACTCAGATGATGGGTTGGTTTGGTAACTACTAACTAAATCTTATATCAAGGTGGTTATTCTCAAGTATTTGTTTTATTTAGAGAGACTGGCTTAGAGTCCCTAGAGGGTGAAATAGAGGTAGCCTGGGGCTCGGATACTGTGGGAGTTGCTTTGATAGATTCCATTGTCTTCCTCTTGAGGGTCAGAGTTTGAATACTCGTCAGATCACTTTTAGAAGCAGACTGATATCCACGCCTCGCTCTGGCTCCAGCCATCAATTTCTTTTGCTGGAAAGCTTTAGGTTGGTCATGTTAGCTGAAATAAAAAGACCAAAGCAAAAAGATCATAAAATATGACTATCAATAAGGTTATTAAAAAATAGTAAAAAAAACACATATAAGCATTACCCAGGAATTTAGGAATTTGTTCTGGGTCTTCATCCATCTGTAGTAAATCCTTAACTTTCACTACCCAGAAGGCATCCAAAACAGCCAAAGCTCAGATTTCCAGAGCGTTTAACTTGTCATAGTCGAAATTGGAAACCGATAATATACTATCCGACCCCTAAATTGGGAAATGGTAGTTCGCGTCCAGCGCATAAATAACTTGGGGACACTTTTTCCCACTCTTCACTCGAAGGAACTTGTCGTAAAAACCCTTATAGTTAGTGGTATAAGCTTGAAGAAAGCTTTTCCCCGAAATACCACTGAGGGATATCGAACCTCCTTTTTCCGCTTCTTTCAATTCAAAAAATGAGAAAAACAATCATAAGGTAGGAGTTATGTCCACTACATCATAAACAATTTGAAAGGCCTTGATAAAACCCAATCATTTGGGAGCAATTGAGAATGGGCTATATTTAGGATTTGGAGGAGATCAGACTCAAAATCGGTAAACAGGATACGAATCTTAAAATCTTCAATTACCCCTGAGTAGAAATAGAAGTATTCATCGGGCACTTCCTTGGGCCGGATAATATGAACCCTCTCACCAACCACATAAGGTTATAAAATAACATCTTCCTTATTCCCGATGGAAGAGACTGAGCTATTAGAATGAAGCTTCAAGTTGTAGCTATCGTCAACGACATTATGGTCGTAGCTCAGGACCTCTTTATCTATCAAAGTTCATGTTGCCTCCATCAAAGTTCCTAAAAAACATGAGGACGAAGACTCTGAGTCAGTGTTACCAATAGGTGAAGGCATTTCACAATAAACTTCTCTAATAATCCGATCAAAATCCATTCGACTCAAGTAACCCTCACAATCGCATGCAAGTATTCCAAATCTTATTTCTTTCACTATAGCAGTAAGGGAAATAAAACATTCTCCCGAATGACTATAGCCTCGTATTAAAGACATTATAAAAGAACAAAATGAGTGAAAAGGGGAAAGAAAATAATACATTGGGTTTGAGGTAGCAAAGGAATCGAGCGATGGATGAAGTAGAAATTGGTCTGCAACACTTAGGAAAAAGATCACTAACTTTGATAATAATCAAAGTGAAAGGGCAAAGTTCCTTTTATTTTAAAGGCTTAATACCCTTTTTAGTCTCTTACCTATACCCATGAGTCCATTTTGGTCATCTTTCTTTTAAAACATCCAATTTGATCCTTTAAGTTGTCAAACAGAATCAAACAAGTCTTTTCCGTCAAATATTGATAAAAGACGTTAGAAATAAGGGACGTGGCAGCTGAGGTGGCGACAGAAAGGACGTGGCTGTTGAGGTGGCAAAATTATTTTTTATTATTACATTCAATAATTAATTGTTTTTATTAATTTTAATTAATTTTTTTAGAAAATCTATTTAAATTAATTTTCACAAACTTTAATATAAAATATTTGGGACTGAAGCCCATGTTCTTTACAAACACTAATCATTATTATTGCAAATTCGATGTGAGACTTTAACTATTCTTCATACTGAATTGTTGCCATGAAAGCTTCATAAAAAATGTTGTTGCCAAACATTGCCACTGCAACAAAAGCTACTTCAATAGACACCAACCACTGCAACATACCCCATGAAAGCTTCATAAAAAATGAAACATACTCATAATAGACATCCACCTTCCATTTACATCGCTACCATCAGTTTGCATCACAGCTGAAAAAAAAGAAAGGAAACATAAAACTTCAGTCACTAGTGCAAAGTGACGAATATAATTTTAAAATTTACACTGGATATACAAAAAACGAGTGTAAATAAACAACACAGTGGCAAATTTATAAATAAAGTGTCATTTTAAATATTAACACGTGATAATAAACATCTTATTTTTTTAAAAAGGGTATAAATTAAAAATATTATTTTAATCAAATCTGTATTACTCCTGTTAAAATTATAAAATTAAAACAAATATATGTTTAAATGACTGATAAAAAATTATTTATTATTATAACTTTAAATATTAATCTTAAACACATTAACAAACCACAATCTATTTTATTAAATTTTAATTGTCTAATTCAATGGATTAATGGATTTAAGTTTATTAAGTTAATATTGGGTAAAACCCTCGCTTGAAATTTCTTAGGAAACCCAGCACAAAATTCACTTCACACAAAAACCCTCACTTAATCGCTAATTTCCTTCGCTCAATCGTTAATCTCCTTCGCTCAATCGTTGAAACCCTCAATCAGTGTTGAATCCCTCAATCAATTGAACTCAATCGCTCGCTGATGAACCCTTCAATCGCTCGCTGATGAACCCTTCAATCGCTCAACCACTCAATCGCTCAGCCCCGCAGCAGCATTTTGTTGAAGAACAGTTGGATGGTATTAATATGTTTCAACCGCAACCGCGAATGCAACCGCAATATGTTGTTGATGATGTCGTCAGTGTCAACCCTAATTATGTTCCTTTACAAGAGGTTCTTAATATGTGGGTGAATTCTATACCGTTGTGTTATCGTTGTAGGATAACAAGAAGGAGAAGGGTGAGGTAGATAAGAACGGGTTGGTGATGATCGTTTAAATGATGATCAGAAACCCAGTTTTGAACTTCAATGAAATGAATTCGTCGGATCTCGGCAGAAGTACTATTGATCCGAGACACCAGGTGGTTAATTATTTGTATATCATTGGTTCATGATCTGTTTTAATTTGAGCTTCTTTGGATGAATCACTTAATGATCCTATAATGCATTGCATTGATCGTGTATCTCATGCATGAAGCCAAGTTTTGTTATTAATTTCTTTGTTCCATATCATTACTATAGTTCATTTAATTCTTAGGATTTCTTGAGATCTTTTGGCTAACAAGAATTAGATCATTACTATAAATGTCTTTTATTGTTATGATATTATGATTATAGCACTACATTATGTTATTTGATATTGTGATATTTTACTAAAATATGCCGTTATGATGAAGCGGTATTGTGAATAACAAAGACAAGGCTGTAATAAAAGGAGAATCAAATGAATCCATAGATTGGAAAGGTGCAGCAGCTTTGTTTATTATTTTTTTAAAGTTATTATTAGAATAGATTGCAAAAACTTTTTGCTAGTTATTTTAGACTTAGAGTAATGTCCACATTTCAGAGTAGTAATTTTTAAAAAATAAAAAATTATCTGGATATGCAAAAGGAATTTCAAGGGAGGTACCGTAATGGGTTTCTAATAAACTTAAATCATGTCGGTCAGTTGGTTCACCTTAAAAATGTTCTTCTTCACCTGAATAGAGTTGCAAGCATTTATTACTTAATAACCTAATTTACCTTTAGCCACTAATCTACTTCCACAATCTAGATGTTCCTTGTTCTAAAATATCCTCAAGTTTATTTTGAAGGTATTCATAGTCCTATTACTAAGAAAACTTAGGCAGTGTTTTCATTAGAGATGATTGGGGTCATTAGGTTATTGATTTCATGAATGAACCCGGTCAAGTAAATGGTAATTTGGCATAGTGTAGTACTATTTTGGAAGGGCTAAAAATAAGCCATTCTTTCCACAGTCTGGTTCAATCAGATTCAAAGTTGTTAACTCTTGAAAACTTTTTTGGTCTCATCGTAATCAATATGAATCTAGGTGATCCATACAATAAGAAAAAGAACGGCTTTGTTATTCAGCTGAACCACCAGTTAAAGGTTTTAGGACATGTTTGAGTTGATTTTCGTTGTTGGATAAGTAGCTTTATTTGATCAACGGTGTGGGTAGTTTAAGGAATTCTTGCAGCTGTTTTATCAAGAGCTTTAGATGACCGTAGCAAACTCTGATATACTGTATGTTTTGCTGAGTTCATTCTCTTTAAACCTAACAAAAACATAATTAAGAATCCATGATGCCTGTCATTGTTTTTCCTTTTAACCTCTGGTTGTTGAAACAAGTTATTTTATATATACTGATTGAAAAAGTTTATCAAAAGTAATTCACTAATAAGTTGGTTGGACAGTTGGCAATTACATTTTGTTCCTGACAATACAATATGAGAAAAGCAAGAATGAGAAATATCATAAGCTTTTAACATTTGTTCTTAGAGTTTTATAGCTTCTAAGTAGGTATAATCTGGTAATCCAGGTTTCATGGTAGATTGAATCCATCCCTTAAAGCTGATATTTTTCTTCAAGTTTACGGTGGAAGCCTCAAATATGGGGCTGAACACATTGCTCTAATATACAAATACTCTTGAACAAGCTTGACTACTTGTCGTGCCTTTCAAAGCAGTATCAACACTATCATCAGCTTAGTTTTTCGTAGGAAATTCCCGTGGGACTACCCTGTTTGTGTTGAGAACCAGTAATGGAGTAACCTATTACATTGACAGTCCATGAGATAATATGAATGGCTAACCCAATTTTTTCCCTTGTTGTTGTTATTTGTTACTACAATATACTTTTTTTTTTTGTAAATGAATTATATTGATCCGAGACACCAGGTGGTTAATTATTTGTATATCATCAGATCATGATATGTTTTAATTTGAGTTTATTTGGATGAATCACTTGATGATCCTATAATGCATTGCATTGATTGTGTATCTCATGCATGATGCCAAGTTTTGTTATTAATTTCTCTGTTCCATATCATTACTATAGTTCATTTAATTCTTAGGATTTCTTGAGATATTTTGGCTTAGATGAATTAGATCATTACTATAAATGTCTTTTATTGGTATGATATTATGATTTTAGCACTACATTATGTTTTTTGATATTGTGATATTTTACTAAAATATGCAGTTATGATGAAGCGGTATTGTATCGGCGCCGCTAGCTATAAAGATAAGTAAAAAATTTTATGTTATTTATATTATCGTCTTACACATTGAGTTTAATTTCTGATTAAAAAAATGTCAGATTGAAATCTCCGTCTTCGGATTCCAACGAAGATCGGTTGAAACGGTCATGTACGAATCTTGAAGATTGGCATCTAAAGAAAAGAAATAGTGAGTCAGACCCTTTGAACCAGCAATTGAATGCTGATGTTTCTGCCTTACTTTGAAGTCATTTACTCTGTGTGAAAACTGAGAGAAGGGAATACGAGATTTCAAAGTTCAGCCATTTTTGTTCAGGCTCTTCTTTGCAGGGTTCAAGCGATTGAGGCTGTTGATAAGTATGAATTAACTGTGCAGGATGTGCAGTTATTGTTGGCTTATGATCCTAATCATAAGGATGCTTTGGATATTGCTCATAGATTGAAGGTCGCGTTTGGACCTCGTCACGAAACTCAACAAGATTGTTACAGTCAGCCGACTCCTACTGCACTTGGGGCTTCGGCTGTCCGTGGTGCTCCTATTGCGGGATTAGGTCCATGTTTGTCGGCGTGGCCTGGATCGGAAAAGGGGGTGAATTCTGGAGTTGGGGTTGTTGTTTCTCCTAATAACAAGGTTGATAAGTCTCAGAATGTTTTACTGCCTGCTGAGAATGGCTCGGAGACAACTAAGCGTCAGCAGAATATTCCGTTGAAAGCTTTAAGTAATGGTCCTGCAGTGCAACCTAACTCAAAAAATGTGAACCAGAAGGATATTCATGGGTAGCTGTCTGAGTTAGCGATTCGGTGGAAACCATTGAAGCTTGTTTATGATCATGAGATCAGGCTAGCTCAGATGCTGGTGGAACAAGAATACTGTGGTGTAAGCAGTGAAGCAGAATAGCATTGTCGGAGAGGAAGAAGCAGCGTTACATTGCAGCAGCACGCTTCTGTTATAATACACGTATCGACGCCACCATCAATGAAAGGGGCCAATATGTTTCACGACAACTTCCATGGCCAACCTTGTTTTCTTAATTATGATGCTCTGGTTACAGAAGCAGATTAGTATAACACTACTGGGTTACCAAGCTGTTTCCTGAATGAAGAAGCATTAAATAATGTTGTTCTTATGAATCATCACAAGGGTAATGCAAATGTAGAGCATAGCAACATTGATTTACAATAATTTTTTGGTATGGAAGAGTTGATAGACAAGGAACTAGAGGAAGCTCAAGATCAAACATACTTTTGAAATTACAGATGTAAGACGCAGACATAATCGAGTTATTCAAAGGCATGAGTGGATCCATTTGGTGACAACTCTGATCGGAAGCCGACTTGAAACACGATGCTCGCATTATGACTGCAAACACAAAATCTGCATGTGGTGCAAGGAGCTTGGTATAAGTAGAGCATAATTGAGCACAAAGAACTGCAGTTGGTTACAGGAATTAGATCATTACTATAAATGTCTTTTATTGTTATGATATTAAGATTTTAGCACTACATTATGTTTTTTGATATTGTGATATTTTACTAAAATATGCAGTTATGATGGAACCACCAGTTTTCCTTGATGGAGAAGATATTCGAAATGAAAAGATACACATACAGGTTTTAAACTCTATAACATACATAGTGATGGAATGGCTTAAACAACATACAAAGCACTAGCCCCTGTTCTAGACAAACTTTAACAATAGGTTTTTGTAGATGCATTAGCCAATTTATTTTCTAGATTTTGGAAATATATTATATGCATGTTCGTATGTGAACAAGCTATGTTAATAAAAATTAGTTGAAAAAAAGTAGTTAAGTAATTATATATACCACTAAGACTCTTCTGATATAGTTCGGATGAATTCATATGCTATTTTCGGCAAAAACATAATCTTAAAGATGTTGTTTTCTCTGAACAAAGTACATAAAATTATTAGTTTGTGAGAGTAATTTTGTTATTTCTGTATAGATTACAGGCTTTAATTGTGTCTCCGACTAGGGAACTGGCCTCTCCAACTGAAAAAGTTATATTGGCTATTGGAGATTTCTTAAATATACAAGTGCATGCTTGCATTGAAGGCTTTAATTCTTTTTTATTACATGATGAATCTGATGAAATGCTGACCAGAGGGTTTAAAGATCAAATTTATGATGTGTATAGATACCTTCCACTGAATCTTCAGGTTGTCTTGATTTCCGCTACTTTACCTCATGAAGTATTGGAGATGACAAATACATGTCAGATCCTGTGAGGATCATTGTAAAACGTGATGAATTAACATTGGAGGTAATTAAGCAATTGCTTTCATCGTTCTTCTGCTTTTTCATCTATAACAGGATATTTTTATTGATGCAATTACATTTCTCCCTGATTACAGTGCATTAAGCAATACTTTGTCGAGGTTGAGATGGAGGAATGGAAGTTTGATACTCTGCGATCTTTATGATAAACTTACTATAGCTCAAGCTGTTATATTCTGCAACACCAAGCGAAAGGTAAATGATAATCGTTAAGGTTACATATGATTACGATAGGTGTATCTATATACTATCTTTCTATATTTAGTCCTCTGTGTGTGTGTATATTGTGTATTGAATCCAAAATAACTCTTATATATAGTGTATTGAATCCAAAATATATATAATCATTTCGTTCTTGACATCACAAAATGATTAATGTGTACTTTTTTGTGTGTAGGTAAATCAAAGCGATCGATATGGCGAATCAAGATTATCACTGATTTTTTCTGGTCCACCGTGAACTTCATAGGCGTGTTTTTCGGTACGATGTTCTCGGTATTAATATGTTTCTTGATCCCTATTATAGATTATATGATAGATCTTTTGTTACCAAATTAATTTATTCCTATGATGTTTTCATCACACCCATTCGCTGGAAAAGTCAGATGCCTACAGGAAAGGGTCTGCTGGTAAGGAATGGTACAGTGGAGGTCCTGGAGATGGTAGCGGTGGTGGCAACAGTGGTGGTGGAGGTCCTCGCAGGCTTTAGAGAATGGTTGAAGAGCAAATGTAAATGGTTGAAGAACAAATGCAAATGGATAAAGAGCATGATAACTAAGAAGACATACAAATATTGGCAAAACTAAAGCAGAGGAGGAGAAATTATATATAGATAGTTTTTTTTTTTTTTATCAAATGCAATAGGTTTAAATTAAATTAAATATAATATAATTATGAAAATAAAACAAACATATTCTATTTAAAGAAAATATGGTGTAAATTTGTCAACATTTATGGTAAGTTCGAGTGTAATATATCATGAAATTAGGGTGTAAACTTGTCAACATCCATGATAAAATTGAGTGTAATATATCATGAAAATAGGGTGGAAATTTTCTAACATCTATGGTAAAATCAGGTGTAATATATCATATTTTTACACTTTATTTAAAGAAAATAGGGTGTAAATTTTCTAATATTGAGTAAACATTTCTCGTTATACACTCGATTTTTATCAAGTGGGGAATTTAAAAATTTACACCCACTTTCAAAAAAAATAGGGTGTAAGATTACAATTTATACACGTGTTATAAATAAAAAAATGGTGTAATATACCATCTATAAATTTATACATATAAATATTTACACCCGATTTCTATAAAATAGGGTGTAATATATGTAAACATTTACACCCGATTTCAACGAAAAAGGGTGTAATGTAACATCTATTTACACCCGTTTTAAAATGGGTGTAAATTCGTCAGACATTTCTCACCCGTTGAATTCACACCCTATAATAACGGGTGTTAAATGTTAAAAAAACGGGTGTAAATTACTCTTTCTGCACTAGTGAGTTCATAATCACAGTTTGTTGTTATTCTATGAGTATAAATTTACCAAAGATATGGGTAGAATTGTAGAACCCATTTTCTATGGCATCATGATTAAAAGTGTTAATACTCTTATATAGTGAGTTAAATTAAAGAGAAAAACAAAATCAAAGTGAATTCTTAGTCAAATACATGTATCACTATCTATATTGTTAATAGCAATGTTAGAGTAAGTTCTATCTTTTTCATGCCACCAAGCAAATATGTTTTATCTACTTTAAAATCTTTAACATGTTGATTAGAATTGATCCCTGAATTCTCTTCTTCATTGATTCTGAATGAAGGAGTATTATCACCACCATTTTCTTCTATTAAGCAACCATATCTGTTTCTATAAAACTCCAATTCCGCTTCTAAAGCTCTTAACTATTATGAAGACATATTAGACATATGAAGACAAATGCCTTACTGATATTTCGAAGTATGAATTAGACATATGAAGCCAAATATAATGATGACAGGGAGTGACCGAGAGGAGTGGCAACTTTTGCTTTTGGAAAATTTACCATCTTTGAATAATTTTGGGGAAATAAGTGTCATCTGAGAATAGACCAAAAGAACTCCACTGTTATGGTTAGTTGATAGTGTGGTAATATGACACCTCACCGGACATGAACTCCAACTGGGAATTAGACATATTTCCAAGTATGAATTAGACACATGAAGACAAATAAATGCCTTACTGGTATTTCCAAGTATGAATTAGTCCAAAATAAGATCTTCCAAATAAGAATACTTGTTTATCTAATGATGACAGGGACAAGAGTCGCTAATATCATCTAGATCATCGAAGGCCTCTTTTCTAGATTCTTCATTACCATTATTTTTTTTTCACCAAAGGCATTGTTGATATATGCAGTTTCTTTAAAGGCATTGTTGCTTCCATCATTCTCTTGATATTGCAAAGCTTCAATTTGCAATGCTGCTTTCTCAGCTTGGAAGCTTGTTATCATAGCCATTGCGTTATTACTAGCAACCACCAAAGCACTTCTTTCTTCATCCAATTCTATGAAACAATGGTGCTGCTCTGCCAAGTCTAAAGTTGTAGCTACAGTGTTTATTGCAACATCAAATTTTCTGATGAGTCCCACATCGAATTTGCAATAATAATGATTAGTGTTTATAAAGTACTTGTTCACACTCTAAGAATAAATTTTGACTATTGGTCTCCTACGGTAAAGAAGGACTTCAGGCCCAAATATTTTATATTAAAGTTTGTAAAAATTAATTTAAATAGATATTCTAACAAAATTAATTAAAATTAGTAAACACATTTTTTTATTGAATGTAATAATAAAAAATAATTTTGTCACCTCACCAGCCACGTCATTTATGTCACCACCTCAGCTGCTACGTCCCTTATTTCTAACGCCATTTATCAATATTTGACTAACCCCGAGGTATTAAGTGAATAAAAAGGGTATTAAGCCTATTTTAAATATTACCTCCGTTCTTAAATATAAGACCCCGTTGAAAAAATTACGGGAATTAAGAAAGTTGGTTAGAGTATTAAATATATTGACTATTTTGTATAATTTTACAAGTTTATCCTTAGGAGAGAGAAATAGTTAATGTGTATGTAACTGTATTTATTACAGAGTGCAAAAAAAGATGTAATATAATTAGGGGTATGTGTGGAAAAAATAATTAATACACTTTGAAAGTTGAAGAGGGCCTTATAAAAAGGAACAAGAAAAAAACTCAACAGGGTCTTATAATTAGGGACGGAGGTAGTAAGTTTGTGACAGTCAAGAATTCATAGCAAAAAAAGAGCAATGATGACAAGTGAGAGTTCCCATAAAAATCATCATGATGAGGAGAGAAAAAGATTTGTCATCATTGTGATGATTAACACCTCACTGACTCGTTGAGTAGGAGGTCGGTCTAGAGAAGAGGAAATTCCAAGATTATCTTGTCCAAACACTTCAATCCAATAGGGTCTCGTGATCGGGGGCTTATGTACATCCCGGAATTCCATAAAGCCGAGCACAAAGAGGCAAGTAGGTCGGAAACCATAATCATACACAAGTCGGAATCTGGTTAGAGTTCATTTAGATACAAGGCCAGCACGTCGGAGCCTGCCACGTGATAACTCAGAAGAAAGAACAAGTCGGACTCGGTTTGAGTTCTTGGAAACCATATGACCGATCATGAGAAACAGTTACGATATGTCCCCATGATTACATGAGGTTACATAAATTAATAAACAAAGGCGTTATCTTGCAATTACATCACGCAGCAGACGTTAGGCATAGTCACTTTTATGAGGGATGTGAAGAGACATGCCTTTAAGGATCATTGATAAATAAAGCAATATAAATAGAAGTTCGGACTATAAGGAGAAGACAACTATTAAATCATTCTAATTATATAGGACGATTGCGGTCTCTCCTGACTAATTTTAAAAAAATTTCTCCAAATAGTATTTAACCAAAACAGTTAGATATTCCATCTAAACACATACCCCATTTCCCACTCTTTAAATACTGCATATATCAATTTCTCAACACTACAACATTACATTTTACTTTCAAAATCTAAAAACCAAAAAATTCTTAACATTAATTACAACAAATTTTTCAAAAGTGATGACATCAATCAGACTTCTTCATTCGATTCTCATAGACCTTTAGAGTTGAAAAAATATCTACTCAAATAAGTTTTTAAAATTTGTAATAATTGATTTTATTGGAAAAATTGGAATCAACACTTCAATCTTTAACTTTGATACCTTTGCCATTAAAACATATTTTCATAGTCGATGTCTCAGCCATTAAAACACATTTTCAACTAACTCTTTGAAATTTATATTAATTTACTACATTATCACAGTGAACATCTTTGCCAAGAAAACACATTTTCATTTTATGTTACATTAACTCCTATTAATATTTCATTATCAATGAAGTTCTTATATATTTCTCCAAATAATTTTTTATACCATAAATTATTATTTAACCTTTTTTTTCTTTTGATTATTTATATAAAAATTGCAGATAGACTTTGCAAATCATAATTATCACTATGTTTATGTTTTTCTAGGTGGAATAATGGCAAAAAATTGTGCTTACTTTATTGAATTGAACTTGAAAATCCGTACAAAACGAAATTGACTTACAAATGAGATGAGTCTTATGAATCCAATTTATTCAGACTAGGAGACAAAATTCGATTCAAACTTAATCTTAATTCAACAAACAAGTGACATGTATATAAAATTTATCTATAAATAACTTATGCTACCATCTTAAATAATGTCAATTTTTTACATTACTTAATTTATCCATAAATAACTTATGTTACCATCTTAAATGTCATTTTTTTTACATTACTTTCGGTTTATTTATTTAGAAGCAATTTTCTTCCCTTTTTCTAATTAAACCAATTAATCATCAATTTTAATTTTTTTTTTTTATAATCAGACCCTTTCATTAATAAAGGAAGGAAAGCAAAAAAACAGTCCAAATACATCGACTAATAACACCTAATCGCCCCAATCAAACGATAAGGCAACATACAAACAAATACGAAACATCCTTTACAGAAAATCGGTTGGATGTTTCGACCAATCATAAATGTACAAGATGATTTCTTAGACATGCTAATTGCTGACACAACCAAGAATAGTGTCTAATTCTATGAACAATTTCACCTACATTAAACATTTCATCATTGAAAATTATTTGGTTTCTAACCCACCAAATATTTCAACACGTACAAAACCAAATAAGATTCGCCGTATTTTTTGATGTCCTTCCGACTAACTGAACAAACCACTCCAAAAGATGCTCCTTACAGGTACTATTATGTTGTCTCTCCGCACCAACCCAATCAAAAATACAATTCCACGCACGACAACTCTTTGGGCAATTAAAGAGCACGTGATCTAACGATTCCACTTCATTGAAACATAAACACAAACCATGTCATAGGAATTGGAAATTACCTCCCTGGCAGCAAGATTGAAACGTGCCGGCAGTCTATTCAAAATCATCCGCTGTGTGAAAAGCTTCACCTTCATCGGAATAGATGAACGCCACATAATTTCTAAGGATGCCTTGGATATAATTTCCATCTCATAAACACCATACGCCTTTAAACTATAAAATATAACCCGACTTGACAGAGAATGAGTTATTATTCAAACTAGGCCACGAAAACGCGTCAAGTTGACCAGCCGTCGGTTTATAGTCGCGTAACAGCACCTACAATTCAAGAATTTGCTGCAGAATTTCCCCCTGTTCTGATTACTCAAGCCTAAATCCCAAGCCCAACCATCCACACTCCAATAACCAAATTCTGCCACTGCTCCCAACCGGGAGTTCGAAATCTGGAACAAATTCGAGTACCTGATACGCAGCAACACAAACTTCATCCACACTGCATTCCAAAAGGAGATTTGTGTTCCATCACCAAGTTTGTAATTAATTTGGTTCAAGAAGGAGTCAGCCTTAATTGAATGCCCAAACTTAACCAAATCACGCCACCACAACGATTGCCATTTGGCACAAATATTCACCTGCATCAACAAAAAAATCTTATCACAACAACCATATTTGTGCTTAAGAATCGATTTATAAATCGCTCTGTCTTCATGTATGATTCTCCAAATCCATATACTAAGAAGTGCACCATTGAACAAGGTAATGTCCTTGATCCCTATGCCATTTGATTCCTTGGGTTTGCAAATATTCTTCCAACTCACCCAATTCATAACCAATTTATCTAACGAACCAGCCCAAAGGCAGCGACGTTGAATAGATTTCAACTACTTTACAACTTTCACCAGAGCTTTAAAGAATGATAAGTGATGAACGATGAGGCTTGAAAGAACTGAGTTAATAAGCGTCATACGGCCTCCCATGGATAAAAGTTTACCTTTCCATGATGAAAGCCTAGATTTAAAACATTCCGCAACTGGTCTCCAAAAACTATACCTTCTATGATTCCCTCCCACCTGTAATCCAAGGAAAATGAACTGAATTCGACCATATTTATAGGCTAGGAACTGTGATGCTGCATTCAAGAAATCCTCATCAACCCCTACCCCAAAAATATTACTTTTCAAGAAATTAATCCGTAGGCCAGATACAAGTTCGAATGCCCTCAAGATTACTTTGATTCCCTATAGATTCTCCCAGTCTTCTTCGCCAAATAGAATAGTGTCATCAGCAAATTGAATGACACTAACATCCTCATGATCAGAAAGTTTAAACCCACGAAACAGACCAACTAAGGAAGCCCTTCTTACTATACAAGCCAAGCCCTCAGCCACGATCGAAAAAAGGAAAGGTAATAATGGACCACCTTGCCATAATCCTCTAGATCCTTGGAACTCACTTGTGGCACCCCCATTGACCAGAACTGAAAAGAATTTTTTGAGTACCCCTCCTCTAATCCACTTTACCCACTTATCACCAAAGTTCATAGCCACCAATAAGTTCTCCAAGAAATCCCATTCCACGCAATCGTACGCTTGCGCAAAATCCACCTTAAACAATACACATGGACGTTTCCTTCTCTTGGCTAGATCAATAATCTCATTTGTAACCAACATTCTATCTAGTAATTGCCTCCCTGAAATAAACGCTGTTTGGCCTTTTGAAATAAGTTTCCCTATCACCTTACTTAACCTTGAAGCCAACATCCTTGAAATAACCTTATATATGCATCCCACAAAGCTTATGGGACGATATTCATCAATGCTTTGAGGATTTATGTTCTTAGGGATCAATGTTATAAACAAAGCAAGCGACGATTTAGGAAGCATGGCCTTTACATGAAACTCTTGGATACAATCAACCACATCCGACCTGACGATGTTCTAACATCTTTTAAGAAAATCCAAGTTAAAACTGTTAGGTCTCAGACTTTTATTACCATCACCACTGCAAACAGCTTCATAAATTTCATCACTGGAAAACTCTTCCTGCAACATTGCTTTATCCTCTTCTGACAGCCTAGGAAGGTCACCAAGATTCATGGCTCGCCTTCTACCTTTAATTTTCTTAAACCTGGCAGTAAAAGCTTCTTTTATGGAACTCTTTACAGCATCCACTTCTTCTACTGTCACAGACCCCACATTGATAGATGAAATAAAATTACTCATAGAACTTGATTTCATTACCGCATGAAAAAAATCTTGAATTAGCATCTCCCTCCTTGATCCATTTCGACCTCGACTTTTTCCATATCATGCTTTATTTAATTCTCAAATTTCTTCAATTGCTTTGCTCCTTAAGGCCATTTGATCAACCTGTTCTGCATAATCAAAAGCTGGCCAAGAATCTTCAATTTTATTTAATGCCTTCACACCAGTCTTAATGCTCAGATCCACCCAACCGAAAACATTCTTATTCCACCAACGAATTTTCTGTCTAAGATGCTTCAGTTTTTGAGCCAACAACATACCTTTACCACCCACTCCTATCTCAGAATTCCACGAATTTTTAACGAATTCTAGAAAACTTGGATGTTCAAACCAGCATGAGAAGACTTTAAATGGTTTCGGACCCCAGTTTTTGTGATTGAACTTCAACCATATGTGCCTATGGTCTGAAATATCGTGAACGCCTACATGTTGAGCCACCACATTCCACTTATTAATCAAGCCTTCAGTTAATAGGAAACGATCTAGCCTACAGCGACAACCACCATTTGAATTGCACCATGTGTATTTGTTGCCAACTGCAGGGAGATCAATGAGATCTATGGCTTCTATAAATGTAGAGAATGCATTCCTTTCCAACACACAATCAATCTGATTCCCTCTCCTTTCTTTCTTCCGCCTAACAACATTAAAGTCTCCACCCAATAACCACTCTCCTTGTGGAAATTTGAGCTTCAACAAAATCAACTTGGACCACATCCTCCTCTTCTGAACAAGTCTACAAGAGGAGTAGACATTCACCAAATAACAAGTTATGTCCTTCCACTTACACATAACACCCAGAAATCCAGTTCCTCTAAAGTTGTTTCCACTTGGATAGTTTCCTTATTCCAAATAGATAAGATACCTCCTGACAAACCTATGGAATTTATAGCTGACCATCCACAATTTTCTTTTCCCCATAAGTTCCTCACCATATATTCATCAATATCCTGAATTTTAGTTTCCTGAATAAAACAAAAATCAACTTTACCTCCTGCTATCATATGACATAGTCTTCTCTTTTTCATAGCAGATCCACGCCCTCTGATATTGAATGACAAGATATTCATGAAACCGACAATTCATTCACCTTCTTTGCTTCAAAATAACTTCGATCCCTCAATTTAAGCTCCCTCACTACACCTTCAAATAAGTCATCATCTTCATCTCCTTCTACTCCCATTTCTTTGATCATTTGCCACACCCTCGATGAAACATCCTTCATAGACTTCTTAATTCTCAAGTTGCCTTTAATCATCACTACGCCAAAAATGATTTTAGGCAGCGCACCTTAGACAACGCTTTTTTCCAAAAGCGCTGCTATAAGTTAAATAAAAAATAAAACACGGAAAGTATGTACGAAATTGTGTAAAAGCGCTGCTAAAAGGCCCACGTTAGACAACGCTATTCAAAAGCGCTGCTAAAAGGCATACATTAGACAGCACTTTAAAAAAGCGTTGTTAAAAGTCCCACCTTAGACAGCGCTTCTTAAAAGCGCTGCTAAAGGCCCATGTACGAAGCGCTGCTAAAGGCCCATATTAGAAAATGCTTTACTCAAAGCGCAGCTAAAGGCCCAACTATAAAGCGAAAGCGCTGCTAAAAGCACTCATTAGACAGCGCTTCACAAAAGCGCTGGCTAAAGTCATTTAAAATTAAAATTAAAAAACAGATTCTATTCATTCTTTCTATTCTCAGAACTGTTTCTTTTCTCTCGCGAAAAACCCTAAACCCAGAAAAAATCTTCTCTTCTTCTCTCACGCACCTCCGTCCTCTCACGCACCTCCGTCCTCTCCAGCGAGGCTCCTGGGTTCGACAATCAGAGGAAGAAGATAGAGTTGCAATCTTTTAACTAAAGTTTTTTCACGGTATACTTTTTCTTTGATTGATTCGGTTCTTAATTTCTATGCTTAGTTTAGTGTTCATCAATTTAGGAACTCACTCTGTGTATGATTCTGTGTATCAATTTAGGAACTCCCCATTTTCTGACTCTGTTGATGTTGTTGTTCTGAACTCAATAAGTGAGAACAAAACACATTGCTTTATTATGCGAAGTGATTCTTGCTAAAAGGTCATTGTGGATATAATTCAAATTTTCTGACTCTGTTGACGTAATTTTCTCTTTAATGTTGGCACATGTCTAACATAGATAATATAATTGTGAGAATATTGTGATATTGCATTATTTTGTAAATGAAACGTAACAAGTATATTTATACACTACATATTACAATCTCTGTTCTGTTCTGTTGATTATGGAATGAAAACAAAACGAAATAGTAGAACTCAATAAGAGTGTCGGCTAATTCAGTGTTTCAGTAAAAATGTTTATGAGTTTTCGTTGGAATTGTAACTATTACAATATCTTATTACAGGTTAGATGGCTAGTAACGAGGATCACCCACATGATGATTCTATTCATGATGGAGATGAGACCGGTAATGCAGTGGAAAGGGAAATTAGACGAGGAATTACAATTATGAAGCGACTCATTCGTGATAGAGATCGAGGCATAAAACATGATGTGCATCGGAGTCAAGATAACCAACTAATTGAGCCTAACGGTTCAACGTTGACAAGTTATCTTGGTTCAGTTGCAAGGAGAGAAGTTCCAATTACTTGTGATGATTAGAGAAACAAAGCGTTGAAAGACGCTAAAGACAAAATATGGATTGAGATACAGGTACCATATGTGATGTTATTTGTTTTTAATGACGATTATGTATTTAAATTACTTATACTAACGCACTTTGTGTATGATTTTCGTAGAGGTCTTTCAAAATTGATGATACCAGAAAAGATTATATACTCGGATTGGCCGGAAAAATACATAGAGGGTTTAGATCTTTTTTATCAAACAAGTTTCTTAAGGATGCGGATAAAAAATTTATTGATGCAGAGCTTCCACAGAAATATGCAGATTTGATTACACCTCATGAATGGGAAACTTTTAAATCCAAACGAAAAACCCCAGAATTTGAGAGTGTAAGTGACATAAATCGGCAACGAGCACCATGTCCCGCGTATGCATACAAAAAAGGGCGTATGGGATATGCACGCTTACAACAATCTATAGTAAGTATCTATAAATTGCAATGATATACTTGTTCATCATGAGTTATTTTTTATCATGTTATTTGGCTTAATGTGTAGTTAACAAAGGAGAAAAGTTCTGAAACATCTCTTCCGGACCATGTTTTGTGGAAGGAAGCCCGTGTGGATAAGGATGGAGTTGTTAAAGAAGATGTTCAACAAATTTTTGAGAAATGTGTAAGTATAACATTATTGCTTGAATTAAATCAAAAGTTTATTAACATATAATTAAGTCAAATTTTCGATATTCATATGAATTTCAGGAGACTCTATCTCAGTCTATATCTCCAGATGAAGACAATGATTGCAGGAGGCTACTTAGTCGAGCATTAGATGTTCGTGAGTATTCTGGTCGTGTGAGGGGTAAGGGATATGGGATCACTCCAACATCCTTGAAAGAACCAAAGAAAAAAACGGCTAGCAATAAAGAACTGTAGGCAAAGTTGGAAGCATTAGAATCTGAAGTTCGTGAATTGAAAAAGGAAAAAGAAATAGATCAAAAAGAAAGAGATCAAGCTTCAGCTTTTAAAGATACTAGTGAGAAAGATAGTATCAATTGTAATTTTCAACCGAATATTCCCGAGGTAATTATATATATTATTATGAAATTAAATTAGCTTAATTTATTTAATTGACATATATACACATTAACAATGTCATATTTATTATTGGTTTTAGGGCATTTCCCGTTGTCAACTCTATTTATCGTCACCGACTTATCGGATGGTTGGCAAGGGAAAAGTGCATAACACTTTGGGAGAAATGCTTCACCATAAACCGCTCCCCACTGGATTTTTGAAAGTATTGATTGGTATTGTTTTAGAGGGGGATGCCTTATTACCACTACCTGACGATGTTTCGGATGCAACATTGTTGGGAGATGCAATAGGATCGTTTATTGCATGGCTGTCAAGCCTCATTTGCCTAGATGATAAGGTAAGCTTAAAACCATTATGAACCTTTGGGTATTCAAATTTTTTACGGGCATTTTACGTACATTTTTTTTACATGGTAATGTTAGACTCCAACAAAATCCAAATCAAATGATAAGGTGATTATGCGGGAAACCGAGTCAGTTGCATCGAGAAAAGAGGTACAACACAATTATATGATATTTATGCATGGAAAATGTTAATTCGTGATCTTATACTTCACCTAACTAATTATATGATATTTAGATTCAGGCTAAAGAGATTGAACAAGTCAGTAAGGGTAAGATGCCTGAAATTAGCAACATTCCCACACAAACAAAGGGTGTTGCTAAGAATACCGCGGCTAGAAAAAAACCTACTTCTCAGTATAGGTCGTGCCTTCAGACATGTTTACTTATAACAGATATTCCGAATGGTGGTACTCGGCTTATACCTATGGAGGAAGGTATTTTTGGTTTTGAATATTCGGAAACAATTGGTAGAGAGGATATGGAGCAAGTTTTTAAACATTTGGAAATAGGCATTGGTGTTGTCGATACATACATTAGGTATACTCCGATCAACTTTGTTTAATTAATTGAACAATTTATTTACTCATTTCAAATGAATAGTCTAATATGTTAATGATGTTTTTATTTAAGGTTTCTATATGACAAATTGATGCGCCCGCGTGGATTGGAACAAAGATTCTCTTTCTTATCTCCCATGACTATCAACTCATGGTTAATCGTACAGAAACCAGATGAAGTCATACAGTATGTACTCGGTTTATTTATGGCCAGCAAAGATACAGAAAAGTTGTTCTTTTTACCATATAATACTGGCAACGGGTTAGATTTTCATTCTAACTTCATCTATTATAATTTTTTGTGTTTTGAAGTTGTGTAGAAAGTTTCCATCTAACCTTTGTTTAATCTTACAGTGGACATTGGTTGTTGGTGGCAATTAATCCGATAAGAGAAATTGTATATTATCTGGATTCTTTACACAATGATCAAGCAACATACCCAGATATGAAGAAGTTGATTGATACGTAAGTGAGATTGTTCTAAATATTCGTGTGTATATTTATTTATTTATGTGACATGTTCTAAATATTCGTTTATATTTTATTAGCGTTATACAAGTTTTTCGATCACAAAGAGATATTCAAGTTCCAAAGAGCAAAGCCAACAACATTACATGGATTAGAGTGGAGGTATATTTTCACAATTTTGATTATATTAGTGATGATACTTGATAAAACTAGTTAAGGGGTATATCCTGATATATATTTGTATTTTCTTTCCATGTGTAGTGTCCTCGTCAGCGTAATGGAATAGATTGCGGATATTTCATGTAATACCCCGTAAATTTATAAACGCTCTAGTTAATATTATTATGATCAACTGGGTTCCGAAGTACTCTGAGCAATTATTTGATAAAATAATTAGAGTAAACTGACGAACTCAGAGTTGATTAAATTAATAATATTTAACGTTGAGTTTTTATAATTTGGTGTATTTGAGCTAATTTGGACATTTAGTAGTATTACTAATAAATGGTAATTTTCTATACTATCTATTTTTCTTTCCACTTCATTTGGAAAACAAACAAAGTTAGAAAAGAAAGAAAGAAAGAGAAAGGAAAAGAGAAGGAAAGGAAAAAGGAGAGAAAATTCCACAAAGAGCTCAAGATCATCATCAAGCATCCATTCTTCATCTCTTCATCTCAATTTCATCATCCTCATCTTGTTGTCCAGGTGGGTTTTAGTTAGACTCTTTAGAGTAGACTTTATTTTGAGTTTAGAGTTAGGTTGGAATTGTGAAAATTGAGTATTTTTGCATAAAATTATGAATCCAACTGTTGAAATTCAATGTTTGATTGTATGTTATACTGCTTGTTATGTTATAACATGTTTTGATGCTTTGTGATTGATAAAAAATGGGATATTGGGGTGATTTTGGATCAACCAGTAGCAGGAAAATTCTGCTGGTTTTTCTGCATTTTTCTCTGCCCATACGCGTATGGCAAGGGGCAATACGCGTATGGGGCATGTCAATACGCGTACGGCAAGGGCATTCGCGTATGGCAATTTAAAAGGAATTTCAAGGGAAAAAATGTATCTGCCCATACGCGTATGGCCTTGGGAAATACGCGTATGGCTGGGCGAGAATTTTGGGCAATACGCGTATGGGATGTGTCAATACGCGTATGGCCAGGAGAATTGCAGAAATTCTGCTGTTGTGATTATTTTTCCAATTGTTTGTTTCCAATGCCGTAACTTTTTGTACGTAACTCGGATTGGAACATTTTTGGTATCGTTGGAAAGATAATAAAATGTACTTTCTTATTACAATGGTTTTAAGATTGTCGGCCGATTTAATTATGTCGGGATTTCTGAAATAGTGTCGTTTTGTCGACTTTTATCTGTTAAATGTGTGTAATTGTTATTGACAATGTATGCATGTTAAAATATGAAATAGGCAGAGTGAGGATTATTACTATAACTATGTCGGGAGTGTGATTTTTCCCATATGTGGCAACGCTCGTGCATGAAAGGCCGAGGCGTGTGCATTTTGTTTATCATAACCACTATTTCTTGCGGTGTAGTTTCATGAGACTCGAGCACCTCCTCTGTAACGTTATGCACAACTACTTGGCAGGTTTGATTCTCGTAGTGAGTACGATTGGAGCCTACGGGTAAAGAGACTTGTGACGGTGTACGGGCCGTGAGAAGTGACGGATCACGGTGTACAGACCGATGATCCCGAATCCAATTCATATGCCAAGTAGCTACAAGGATCCATGACTCGAGTCGTCTTCTAGACGTAGAAGCGGAAGGGAATAGGGGATACCTTGGTATTGGTTATTGATTGTGAATCATTGAGTTGCAGGCTCAGGAGGTACTTTGGTACTAGTGTGAGTTTACAGGCTCACCGTGATGGTTACTTGTGTGTGTGTGTACTCATGGTCTTTCCCCTTTCCCCTTTGACATGAGTTAGGTTTATTTAGAACCTTGTAAAGCCGAGAGGACTTTAAGATAGAGAACTCACTGAGATTTGATGTATCTCACCCCACTGTTGCTGTTTACATCACAGGTTCTGCAGGTTCCGCGAAGGGTAAGGATAAGACCGTGTGATTATCCTTACTTATCTGATGGCTTTGCTTCCGTTGTGGAGTTTTGAGATCCTTAGTGATCTAGTTCTTAGTGTTTTGTCTTTTGAAACATCTTGTAGATATACGATGCCGTAGTTTTTTTTTATTAGGCTTTTTGGGCATGTATATGTATAATGTGTTACTAAGAACTTATTGTATGTTTCAGTACCAAACGTACTTTTCATGTATAATATATGATTTGATGCATGTATGTATATGTGGGCTTTACATTTCATGTTGAGGTTTATGAAAAAACTCTTCTTTTGGATCGAATAGATATTTCATCCAAGGTATGGATTTCTAACTTTGGAATTATTTTAATATTTACCACATATGTCTCATATAATTAAATAGTTTTAGCTAAATGATACTATGTTATATTATTATGTAGTACTTTGATGAATTCAAATGTGCTCATTACTCAAAAGATCAATTGGATGAACTTAAGGAGGAATGGTGTCAATTCATTATTGAGCTGAGAGTTTTATAAGGTATATTGTCTTTCTTTCATTGATGAGAATTTTGAGTATATATAAGTTTGAGTTTTGATGAGATAATATGTCGTCATTAGTATATTAAATTGTGTTGCAATGTTGTTGTTGTTTGTTATAGAAGGTTGGAATCATAAATTGTGTTGGTGCTGCCAAATATTGATTGATATCTTGGCCATAGAAGGTTGGAATCATATACTGATTTTCATAGGCACTTGGCAATATTCAATAACTCATGATCATTTGTTGACATTTTTGGCAATGCTTGCAGCTTGAATATCAGATTTGGCAATGCTTACAGCTTGAATATCAGATAAGAACAATGCCTTCTTTGTTTTCTTCTATATTTTGTCTAATGTTGTTGTTGTTTTGTTTCAGGTTATATGTGCAGATGTAGAAGATAGAGCTAACAAGTTCATTGTTGTTGTTTTTTAGCTTGAATATCAGATTTTTTGTAGCTAACAAGATATATGAATTGTTGTTGTTTTTTAGCTTGAATATCATCAATTTTTTGTATATATAAATTATTGGATTAAAGATGTATATATAAATAGACAAATTTGGTGCATATTTATTGGATTGACTGTCTAATTTATGAAAATTTGGTGCAAATTCTAAATGCATATTCTGGTGCAAAATATGGTGAAAACCTGGTGCAAAATATGGTGATAATCTGGTAAATATTTATTGTATATATCAGACAACGCTTTTTTTAAGTTTTATATATAAAAAATTTCGTGGACATTAGACAGCGCTTCAAAGAAAAAAGCGCTGCCTGAAGTGGGGATTAGACAGCGCTTTAAATAAAAAGCGCTGCTTAAAGTAGAGAATAGACAGCGCTTTTAAAGAAAAGCACCGTCTAAAGCAATGCCTAAAGATAACCAAAAGCGCTGTCTAAAGTCAAAGCGCTGCCTAAAGGGGTTCTTTAGACAGCACTTTTAAAGACAAAGCGCTGGCTAAAGTGACAAACGGAAAGCGCTTTCAAAGTAAAAGCGTTGGCTAAATCAGACATTTAGCAGCGCTTTCTCATTAACTAAAGCGTTGTCTTTACTTATAGCAGCGGTTGAATAGGCAGCGCTTTTAAGCGCTGTCTAAGCCCAAAAAAAGCGCTGTCTAAGCCCTTCTTTGGCATAGTGATATCTCCATCACTTAGTGAGTCACAACAAATCACAGAACCACCAGTAAAGCTTGAACTATTTTCCATACTCACTGACTCAAGATTGGGATGTACATTTTCCTTGGACCCCACGACCTGATCTGAAGCTTTCCTACTACTCACGTTGATCAGTGCTGAGAAATATGATGGGGCAAATGGGGTTTTGATATTTTCGTAGATATCCTTCAAAGATTTTGTTCTTTTTCCTTTATGCCCCAATGCAATTCTACCTGACCCTATAGGTGAATCTTCCATTGGATCTGAACCATTAGGAATTGGCACCCTCAGGCCCATATCAACGGGGCGAAAACTAGGCTCACTACCAATATCCAACCCCTGCTTTATATTGTTGACCACAACTAATTCATTTCCAACTATCTGATTACTTTGCACTAGGGACCCACACACTTCATTATAGCTTTGCAACCCAACGGCTGACACCTCACTACGGGAAAAGAGGGCGCTTTTTTTGCCCTATAAAAGCGCTTAAAAGCGCTGTCTAAGCCTGCGCTGTCGTAGGTAAAGACGGCGCTTTTTTATTTATGAAAAAGGCTCTCTAAAAGGGGACTTTAGACAGCGCTTTTTAAAGCGCTGTCTAAAGTATACGTTTAAAATTAAAAAAATAATTTTTATATACTTTAGAAAACGCTTTTTCCTTCAAAAGCGCTCTCTAAAGGTGCTTTTAGACAGCGCTTTTGAAAGCGCTGTCTAATGTATACGGAAAATGATTTTTTTATATACGGAAAATGATTTTTTTATATACCTTTGGAGAGCGCTTTTTCCTTAAAAAGCGCTCTCTAAAGTATACCTATAATTTTATTGATTTTTTCTACGTATAAAAAAATCCCATTTTAGCCATTTTTTTTATGCAGAAACCTGCATAGTTTCAAACCTGCATTTCTTATAGAATTTCTTGCAACAACAGAATTCTTATACATTTCAATAAATAGAATTCTTGCAACAACAGAATTCATATACATTTCAATAAACACAGAATTTCCTTCTATTCACAAAACTAGAATTTACAACAGAATTCTTACAACAGAATTCTTGCAACAGAATTTACAACAGAATTTCCTTCTATTTACAAAACTAGAATTTACAACAGAATTCTTCTTGCAACAGAATTTCCTTATATTCACAAAACTAAAATTTACATTCACAAAACTATACATTCAAAGAATTCTTCTTAGAAGAAAGAATTCGCACAATTCTTCCGTAATATAATTCAATTGTTTCCTTGTGTAACAAGAACACGCCATATCTTCGAAATACTACATAACAGAACAAAATACGCATTATTTAGTTAAAAATAATAAATTATATGACATATCCGATAAATATTAAAATAAATCATAAGTTATAAATCCATACATACCATGATAGGAATCTCCAATTGTTCCATTTGAATGATTTCTCTCATGAACCTCAAAGCGAAGTACCCGCAGTCTATGCCATTATGCTGACGAGGGCACTACACATGGACAAACAAATTAAATAAGAAATAATATATAGATGTTTTGTGTTATCAAGTAGCATCACTAATAAGCAACATTGTGAAAATTAATATACCTCCACTTTGACCCATGTAACATTGGTTGCTCTAGCCCGTGCTACTCGAATCTCTCTTTGTGCACGGTACACTAGTATAGCTCTATAAA
Source organism: Lathyrus tuberosus (assembly GCA_022829125.1). Lineage (NCBI taxonomy): Eukaryota > Viridiplantae > Streptophyta > Magnoliopsida > Fabales > Fabaceae > Lathyrus > Lathyrus tuberosus. Next base: position 3,197,267 of record JALAZF010000518.1, read on the forward strand.
AGAAAAACGTAAACTTAGAACAATGTCACAGAAATAATTAAATATACAAATACACACGAATATTTCGAACAATCTCACTTACGTGTCAACCACATCCTTCATATTTTGATACGTGGACCAATCGGTATCCAATGAATTAAGATAATATACCACTTCTCTTACAGGATTAATGGCAACCAACAGCCAGTGTCCACTGTAAAATATAACAAAAGTTTAGATGGATAATTTCTACGCAAAAGATACAAATTAAAGATTAGAATGAAAATCTTACCCGTTTCCAGTATTATACGGTAAAAGAAACTGACTTTCTGTGTTGCTGGCCATAAATCTGTCAAGTAAGTGGCCTCTTACTTCTGCTGCATTCATATCAATTCTGGGTGCATTAACAATGTTGCAACAGAAGAAACAGAATTTGTTTGACAAATCCGTCCCCCGCATGAATTTTTCATACATGCACCTTAAATAAAAACATAATAAACATTAAACTATTTTCATTGAAATGTGTAAATAAATTGTTCAACTAAATAAATAATAGATTGATTGGAGTACCAGATGTATGAATGCATAACACCGATGCCTAATTCAGTATGATTGAAAACCTGCTCCATGTACTCTTTTCCGATTATCTCGGAATGAGGAAAACCAAAAACACCTTCGCCCATGTTGATTTGACGAATAACACCTTGCATCAAATCTGACATTGACATAAGTGTTTCTAGACACGTCTGAAAGTGAGGTCTTTTTTCCTTCACGGTCCTTGTAGGAGCTTTTTTCTTGCCGGTCTGTTGTGAAGGTTGAGCAGGAACCTAACAATCATATAAGTTAGGTAAAGTAGAAAATCATGAAACTTTTGAATTCGGATAATAGAATAACACTTAAAAGCTACCTCTCTGTGTGATTCAACAGACTCGTTTTGCTGCAAAACCCCTTTATTCTTTGCTGCGGGTTTTGTAGGAGTCTAACATTACCATGTAAAAAAATATAAGTAATGGTTCAGAATGATTTTCATAATCGTTCAGAATTGACATTTGAATACTAAGAGATTCGTAATGGTTTTCAACATACCTCATCACCTATGGAAATGAGGTCTAACGGCCATGCAATGTACATGTGTCTCGTCCCTTGTACATGTGTCTCACTCCAATGTACATGTGTCCCTTGTACATGTGTCCCCATGCAATGTACATGTGTCTCACTCCAATGTACATCAAATCTCATCCCTTTATCTCTAGCACGGATGATTCTCTTCATAATGGTTTTTCCTCTTTTTATTTCATGTTCTACATTCGAAGCTTCATTCTGAGCTTCCTGTGTATCATGTGTCTCGTGGGTGTCTTCCTGGTTATTAGACATTTTACCTGTAAGAAAGAAAAAAACAAAAATTAAATGACAAATATAAAAATCCATAATCCATTGAATGATATAAGTTATATATAATTACAGTGGCGAGAGAAAACACCTAATTACCTTTAGAGATGTAAATTACATTCTAACAAATGTTTTAATCACATTCTAACCAAAAAAGGAATAACAGACAAATACCAACATTTAAAAGTAACAAAAGAATTAGTCAAATTGACTCAGCTATCATCATTCATCTATGAAGAATCTATTTCAAAAATAAGCAGTATCACTTGTATAAGTGGTAGCCAAATGTTTGAATCACATTCTAACCAAAAAAGGAATAACAATCAAATACCAACATTTAAAAGCAACAAAAGAATTAGTCACATTGACTCAGCAACGCTGCAGCCAACGAATCACACTGGAAAAATATGCAACCACAACAAATGCAACATAATTGTTATCAAAGAATAGTGACTCATTCTTGATTAAAAACTAGACATTGGTTACATTCTTAAAACTCTATTCATATAACAGTAAATACACTAAGAATTCCCCTAATTTTCTCTGATTCTATAATTTAAACAAAACAAGGTTGCATATTATGGAAAAATAGAATGAAAAATACTATTAATATATATGACTGATTACAGAACAAGTCATTCTCTGTGTGGCATTACATCAAACATGTGATATGCTTATCGTCCAAGTTACTGAGAAGCAACAGCAGTATCTTGAACATTTTTCTACGAAGGAAGTAATGCAAACTGAATATTGAGAACAAACAGAACATTTTTCGACAATATTATTATTATTTTTCTAACAATGACATTCAATAAGCTAGAGTTGTTAAATATTGCTCACAAAGAAGAACGAAGGACGATAATGGGAACTGAAGAATACATGAACTGAAGAACAAAGGAGAGTTTCGAACGGGAACTGAATGCAAGAACGACGATAAGTTTAGAAGAACAAAGAACGACGATAATGGCAACAGTGACGGTAACGACAACGGCAACGGCAAAGAACGACGGCAATAATGGCATGCAAGAACGACGGCAAGGGTTTAGAGAAACGGTCGAGAGAGAAAATGAATAGAAGTGTCTCTGAAAATGTTTAGAATTGTTTTATATTTTAATTAGTAAAGGACTTTAGAGGGCGTTTTTCCTTAGAAAGCGCTTTCTAAAGTGAAAATAATTAGAGCCCTATAAGAGCGCTTTCTGAAAGCGCTTTCTAAGGTGGCCTTTAGACAGCGCTTTTTAAAAGCGCTCTCTAAAGTAATACCTATAGCAGCGCTTTTTGGAAAGCGCTTTCTAAGGAGGTCTAAAGTGGCAGTCTTTTACAGCGCTTTTGAAAAGCGCTTTCTAAATCCTTTCTTTTAAGGCGCTTTTTTTTAGCGAAATTTTTTTATTCTTTTTAGCAGCGCTTTTGTATAAAAGTGTTGTCTTTTAGGTGTCGTCTAAACATATTTTTGACGTAGTGCCTTTTCACCTACTAAAAATTTTCAAGTCATCATGAGAAACCTCGTATCCTATCACTCCATAGGCCATACCCTTTCCAAGTTTCATAGTCTGCTGCGCCTGCTCCCTATTTTCTTCATGATGAGTGCTAGACTCCACCTCTAAAGAGTCTCTGTCCTCTTGGATGTAGGGTCTAGACATACAATCTTCATCTTCCTCGTGAGAAGCAGTTTCAGATACTTCATCCTCTTCATCTGAATCAGTTTCATCATCTTCACCTGAAACACTTTTCCCATCATCCTCCCTATAGATAGTCATTTGATTCGGCCCATGGAAATCCTCTAACAGCTTGATACGATAAATATTATTATTAATTTCCACGTTGAAAACCTCGTTAAGATTAATAACAAACTTTGTTTTTATGAAAAATCTTGCTACATCAAAACGGTTATACTTCTCAGTATCAATATCAGATGATACGTACTCTCTAACTCTCCCTCGTCAATTTTAACTTAATCATTCATGAACAAGTTATGAGTGGCAATACGAGAGCCCTATAAGTTACTACTCCCTCAGTCTAATAATACTGTCTAATTTACATATTTTTTCTGTCATAAAAGAAACATCTCTTTACAAGACAAATATAACATTTATTATTTTTTTCACTATTATACTTTTATTTATTAACTTTCATTCATTTCAACAACTCCACTAACTATAATTAATAAGAATATTTTAATAAGTGATAATTTTATCATTAAAATTAATATATCTAATTTATTTATTTTAAGAATGGTACATTACTCAAATTAGACATTTATTGATTAATGGAGCTTCCCATTTGTCACCATCTACACAGTAGATTTCTCTTTTCCCTGCATCAAGAAAGGAAAACAATTGTATACTTTTATACTTAATTAATTGTAAAAATTCTATTGTAGGTATGAGTCACTTTTCATAATAAATTAGCACAATTGTAGAGAGCAAGATCAAAGTAGAATGCACAAGAAATAGAACAAATACTATTCATCAAAAATAAAATGATTCAGTACTAAGAATTCATTATTAACATTTATATGAGAACTAAATAATAATCCCGGCTTAAAGGGGTTTGCAAAATTCAAAAGGAAAGAGAACTGTTCTAGCTTGAAATCTGAAATCAGAGAAGTGTCGCAATCCAGCATTAGTTTCAGGCATCCAACAAAAATTATATAATTACAATTTCATATAATAACAAAAGGCAAAAGGGATAAACGCGACAAACCACGCATATAGAAGAAAATCAACTGTGTTATAAATAAACAACTAAAAGAATGATTGGTTATTTAGTTGTCAGCACAAATGAAACCTTTGTAAGATGATTTTCCCCTTTTCACTTTATATATGTAGTATAATTTATGTACATATACGCTTCATGGACAGAAGGTGAAGACCAAAGGATTCATGTATCTCACCCTCAAGTAAATGACAGTAGTAAAATTTATAAAGCTAATGAGCAAGAAGATGAAATATAAGTAAATAAGCAGTTATATCTAAAAAACGAGTAAATAAGCAACAAGAAAAGCTTGTTAATAAGGAACTTGTAGAAATAACTTACATGGACTATTCACCACCGAGGAAAAAGACTCTCATTCACGGTAGACTCCTGGGATCATCAACTACAATACACATTTTTTATTTTTAGCATAAATAAAATATATTGACAAATAAGTTATCAGAGACCAACATTTTACATAAACAACCACATGTAGAAATAGAACAAGTGTGCCAAACAGTATCCTTATGCAGCTCTTCTTTATATGTCTTCAGAAGAATATGACAGATATATTGTTCTGATATTTTCAAATGATTAGAAACACCCAAACCTTAACCTTGTGGAATTGTCACTCTTGTTTCATATTTTGTTGAATATTACAGCAGAATCAGATTTTTTTTTAAAGCTCATTAAGATGGAATGTAAATAGTATTTACCGTATTTAGGGAAATGGGAATTGAAATATATTTTGTATTTCATATATTGGTAAAACAATACATATGATATTTATAAAATACAAGTGACAATGAACACAACACTAATTCGGTTTCTATTAGTTCAAGTTCTAAAACAAGTTGTTCACACAATTTGATTTGGGCTTCACTCATTCCTACAACAGGTCATGTCTCTAAGCAATGTGGGACTTAATCCACCCCTTCAAACCCTACACAATAACGGTGTTGGAGGCTGCATTGAAGGCAAGCCAAAGTGCCACAATTAAGGTGACTAGGGGCGGACCGCAATTAAGTCGGAAATTCCAACAATAGTTATTCTAGTATTTCTGGGAAAGGCTGGGCAAATCACTATGCAATCTGTTTTACATATTCATAAATTTGCTTGCGATTTTCTATCGGTTCATAAATTGTCTAAGGATATTAATTGTTATGTTCTTTTTGGTTTTTCTACTTGTGTTTTTCAAGACCATAACTTGGTGAAGATGATTAGTGTTATGCTTCAATCTTGTTGCAAAACTTGGCTTAGAATTGAAGCCACCATCATACCATGACATTAGGGTCAAGTATTTAAAGCAAAGAAGTTGATGCAACAAATAAGGCATTGACAAGAGGAGGAGGACAATAATGATGGGTGGGTGGACCAACAAGAGGAGGAGGACAATATTTAATTTCGTAGTGAATAGTCCAAGGAGAGCCGCATTTCTGAATATCGTTCCAAAATCTTCAAGATGATGGATGAAGCAGTAGAAGAGGTTTGTGAAGCGAATGTTGTACAAGTTGTGAATGACAATGCAGCAAACTACAAAGTTTGCCGTGAGATGTTGATGGAAAAAAGGGGTAGGGGTTGTGTATGGCACCTTGTGATGCACATTGTGTTGACTTAATGTTGGAAGACTTTGTGAAGAAAATATCCATTCATCAAGCGACTTTTTGTGAACTCAAGTGTTCTAGAGCTTTTCTAATTATCCATGTTTATTGCATCAATCAAATTTTAGCTTTACTTTTCAAATAACACAGTAACTAACAACTACTAATTTTCAACTTTGAACATTTCAAGTTGTAACATACATTACTTGACACTATTCAAAACATACGATAGAATCTCAAGCTCACCTGTCTAAAGTCGTGTAGATTTCTCGACGGTAGATTTCTCCAATGCCTCTAAGACCCTGAAATTGAAAACAATATCATTTAGCATACGGTATTTGTTAACTTTCAAATTACTAATTAGGGAAGCAAGATATCATAGTAGATAATTACTGTCTTAAATCCAATAGTAGATAATTACTGTCTTAAATCCAATAAGCATATGATGACATTGAAAAGTGTTACTGTTATAAAAATAAACAAAAGAGAGAACATAGTACGAGATAGAACAACACCTTCAAATCTGGTGTTCTTGAATATCTAGACAAAAAAATTGACCTCTTCAAAGGCCTTAGTCGCTTCCGCTGAACATTTATTAACTAACATCAGATCATTATCTAAAAAGGGAAATACAAGATATAACATCAATAATAAGCCAACACATTCATAATGAGGAAAGTTCGTTACCTGAGCCGCACTCACAGCGATAAGACCACCATATTTAGAAGAGGTAGAAGGTGGCACTCCTATTTTAAACACCTAGGACCAAAACAAAAGACAATAAAGAAAATAACACTGTTAATTCAAAAAAGAAATTAATTAAAATTATATATAATTAAGATTATACATAAATATCAGACAAATCAATATTCTTAAAAAATACATTCATTATCACAATATTACGCGAGCCTTTAAATTCTCTATAAAAGATCAATTGCTTCAAAACTAAAAGTGTCTAGGTCAAATGGTACGAAAGCGAAAGCATGTTAATTATCATAACACACTTTCGCTTGAAGTGGCTTTAAAAACTGTCTATCTCTAAAAACTAAAATATTAAATAATAACAATAATACCTGACAAAGAGATGTTATGAATAGGAGACCAACAAAACCTGAAAAAAAGAATGAGATGAGCAATAGCATACAATCCAATGAAAAAAAAAATAGTGTACGAGAAATAGAGAAATACAAGCTCCATATTTGATGACACCCTCGATGAATTTGGTTATGCCGGATAAATCTATAAGTTCGCAGATTGCATCGTCGATTGCGGTGGCTTCATAGGCCAACTGGGGAGTCATCTCCGCCGGCTTACAAGCAAAAAAGCTAAACATAGTGTTGGCGATAGCCATTAAGCGAGAAAACTCGACATCCATGAGACGATCTAACTCGGCAGGTGGGAGACGAGAGAATTGGGTCTTGATGAGGAATGCAATCTCATCATCGGTGAGGCAAGATATTTCGGCATTTGTGAGGAAAGAGATTTTGCTTGCTATGTAGTTGAAAAGAGAGCGAACAACGGGGTGAGATATGTTGTCGGCATGGGCGAGAGTGTGGGAGATCGGGTTAAATTCTTCGTCGACGAGAGGGATAGAGAGGGAGTCAGGCATCCTATTTTGTGTAATTGCCACACCTGCCAGTTTGGCAGTGTAACCTATTCAAATTTAAATATCAAATTTGAGAATTTGACCCTAAAATTCCTTTATTGTGGTTTAACTTTTAAATATTAGTTTTTTTTTTAATTGAGCATGTAAAATACCTACTCGCACCAAAAATAATCTAATTGACCATGATAAAATAAAATTGTGGGTTAAATATGTTTTTGGTCCCTATAAATATCTTATTTTTATTTTTAGTCTCTATAAAAAATGATATATTTTGATTCTTACAAAATTTTTATGTATGTAGTTTTAGTCCTTACTATTTTCTAAAATTTTGAAAACTATTTAATTACCCTTAAACTTTTATATTTTTGAATAATTTTTTGCATGCGTGTTTAGATTACTATAAAATGTTTCTTTACCAAATTATATAATTTTCTAAAATAAAAAGAATTAAATATGAATTTTTAAATTTCAAAACCTAATGATAAAAGTAATGAAAATCTCAACTTATAAATCAAATTTTAAGTTCATTTTTTTCAAGAAACTTTTTATAACGTTCTAAACATATCTGTAAAATAATCATTCAAAAATACATATTGGTTTAAAGAATAAAACTATGTGCATAATTATATTGTAGGGACCAAAACACGCTAGTTTTACATTACTGATTCATATTAATTAATAGTTTTAAGGGTTAAATAAGTTTTTGGTCCTCTAAATATTGTAGTTTTCGTTTTTAGTCCCTCCAAAATCAATATACAATTATAAAAAGAATAGTACCTGGAAATACACATAATACCCTTTTGATAAAAGGTTTTAACTCTTCTGATTCCATGGGCAAAAATGACTTTCAGACACCTTGCTGCAATCAGGTTAATTTGACATTTAATTCGGCTGATGTGTCATCGTATTATATTTTTAGATGGAATTTTAATTTATTTTATACGTATTATTATTATTAGGGTTATATTATTACATTGTGGTTGCCAAATTACAACCTTGGGAACCTGCAAAAACGGTTGGAATCCGGATTGGAATATAAATGGAATACGTCCTTTTAATATGCCCTTTTAATCTTCTAAAATCAGGTACATTTCAGTCTATTCAAATATAATTCAAATATTAATACATGATAAATTATCATTACTGCAGTCACCTTTCTATTACTACTAAAATTGAATATAAATAGAATACGTGAAGACATTATATTTACAATGTTTAAAATTAAATTCACACAATACACTATGCACTAATAATTACAATATTAGAGAGTTGAATTTACACTGCATGCACCGTTTATATCATCAATCAAACCTATTACTCCCAACTTCACTATTTCTGCATCCCTTCTTCCTCCATCGTTGCGCTTCTTCTTCCACCAACTTTTGGTTAATCGTCAAAACGACAAAGTCACCTCCGTTGCAGATCGTTGAGGATGGTTTTCTTCTTCATTCTTTGTTTTTCTTCTTCCTTCTTCGTCCTCCTTTCAATTTTTCGTTCAAATGAAATTGATTTAAATATGTGTAGTGGAAGTCTTTCTGATTCATGTTTTTGTTGCAGCTTCTATACGGTTTTTAATGGCTCACCCAGTTGAAGATATTATGAATATAAATGATTCTAAGGGTTTATGGAAGATTGATGTTAGAATCAAAGATTTGTTTGTCTGTTACAACCATGGATAACAAAGAACATTTGGAAATGGTGGAGATTGATTTGAAGGTATCATGTAATTACCCATTATAGTTTGAATCTTTTAAGCCAATTTCATCATTGTTTAAGCTGTTTATTACGGGCAGCTGAAAACTTAACAGCAGATATTTCATTATTATGTTTTGGGATTGATATGTTTGTTCATTTTTTATTCGTTCTTTAGAGAGACATGATCCAAATTATTGTACCACCATATTTGGTTCCAAAACATAAAGATACTTTTACAGTCGGAAAGACATACATCACTCAAAATTTCAAGGTGGCTAAAAATGAATTGATATTCAAGGCTACAACACATAACTTTAAGCTACTTTTTTGTGGAGCAACTTCTGCAAGGGCTGGAGATTTTTTAGATATTTCTATGAACAATTTTAGGTTCAAAAGTTTCGAAGACATGCTTGCGGGGAGCTTTCATCTAGAAATTTTAGTTGGTAATCTATTATCAGTTTCTTTCGATGAATCGTTAGTAAATATTTAATTTAATTTTTCTTCATTTATTTTGTTTATTGATTCATTCTTAGATGTTATTGGGGGAGTTAATGAAGTAATTCAAGTTCAATTGAATGGTACACATAGTAAGAAAAAAGTTGTTTTTACAATGTCAGACATGAGGCAATACTAAATTCTGATGTACACTTTTTGTTTCTATCATTATGTGTGTATTACGTTTTATTATTACTAATAATCTCAATTAACCATTATCTGCAATGTTGAGTCTCAGTGCTTTTGTCATTCACTTTACATTATGGGATGATCTTCAATCCAAATTCTGCAATTTCTACAACAATAACAAATCAGAAAAACATGTTATTGTGTTGTTGCAGAATGCAAGGATTAAAGGAGCATAAGGTAATTATATTCATTCTTTTTATGTGATATTGTTCAACTGCTTTAACTAATCATACTTCTAATATACCTCAACTAAGCTATTCTATTTTGCACATCATTAGGAAATTTTCCATTGAATGTGTCAAATGCATGGAATGGGACGAAATTGTCAATTAATGACTTTAACATTGATGAAATTAAGTTCAAAGAAAGGTACATGCATATTTTATTTATTCTGTTTATTTTTTGGTCTGATATTCATTTGTGACTTATATTATGTCCAGTTTCAAAGGAGACACACATGTATTATCAAGTTCTTTCTTCCAAAATGATGTTACTCAAAACTCTCAATACTCCAACCATGATAAATTCATATGGAAGGCACAAGTAATGAGTGTTTCTGATATTCTCAGTCTGCAATATGTAAGTGTATTGTATTTTGTTAATTTGGTTCTATATGTTGATAACTAAATTTCTATACCTATTTAATATTAATTCCTATCTCTGACTGCAATATATTATATCTTTAATAAATATGAGACAACCATTGTGATTGTTGCCAATGGACTAAAAGTGTGACACACAAAGATGGGAAGTTTATGGGCTATGCAAACCATGAAACTCAGAAACCTGTGCCAAGGTGTTATATATGTTTAAATAATTTTGCACTAACCATGTTATTCTGTATTGATGTTGTATAACACATCTTAGTTATGTTATTTTTTGACATAGGTACAAACTAGAGGTTCATGTTGTTGACGGCAAACACAAAGCCAAATTTATCTTTTGGGACAGTGACTGTGCAAAGCTTATTGGAAAATCAATCGTTGATTTGAAGGTAGAGTTAGTTGATTTGCTGATTATGACCCTACTGGTGCTAATTTGGCACTGACTCCGTCCAAAAGATTTGCAGATGAGTTGATATACATTGTGGATAACATTCAGTTGTCATCTACAAAACTGTTTAAGGATGTCAAGAAGGAGAAATGAAGCTTTAGTATCGTGGTTGAACAAAACTGCTAGGTGTTTTTTTTTTTAAATTAAATTGTTAGTTTAAGATGTGTAGTTAGAATTAGTTGTGTTGGTGATTAACTTAAAAAATATTTAGCGTATTGTGGATTATCAATCGTATTATCTTTCCTTTGTTTTGTATTGTGGTACACAACATTTGAATAATCACTGTTATGAAGTTTAATTTTGGAATTTTATGCTATATGAATTTCAGTTATATGAGTTTTTGATAATTTTATCTCTTGAATTACCTTTTGAGGATTCATATCATACATAGACTATTACTCATTAATTAAGTTCAAATGTGGATTATAATTAGTTTGCGATAACTTGGATTTGTCATACGATTGGTTTCTCCCTGCATAAAAAATAACACTTGAACAGTTGACTGTATTCTTCACAACAGGGATTTTAGGATTGAAGCACAGTTAAACTAGAGATATCTTATTTCTGCTAGATATACAAATTTATATTTAGTACAATTACTGATGGTTTGGTGTTTATTTATCGTTGCTTTAAGTTCTCCTTGATACTTTAATCTGTATATGTTATTGCAGACATGGTATACATGCTTCTACTTGCTGCATTTCTCTATACATTTCGCTTGCACATATGGGATTCATATGTTTTGGGTTTCAAATTATTTTTACATGTCAAAATTGGTTATGCTCAACATACATATTTGTCATAGTAGATCAATTTTGATTTATTGAGTTTCTGCAGTAGATTGATCATAGTAGATCAATTACAACTCAATATTACCTCCAAAATTTGTCATCAAATTTTTTTATTTTAGTACTACTTTTGATGTTTGAGTGTTTTGTATCAGTAAGACAATTTGTTGAATGTTTGATTATTAGATATCTAATTTTGTATTGCTATTCAAGTGCCACTAATATGGATGAATGTTTAATACGTGGTGAACTATTTTATGTCATATATTATCTTGATGGATGGATCTATTTGAGAATAAACAAGATTGTAAGCCTAAGTAGTGTAGATATGATTTTGTTTTTCAAAGTAATTTAGATGATCAATATATTGTTTTACAAATTTCTTTTTGATGACTTTTGAATTGTGATACACTTCATTTTTTATAATATAACTTTTGAATTTTGATTTGAATTTTACTATGACTTCATTTTTTATATAATTTGTTTTTTTTGTTATAACTATAGGGTTGAATTTTTTTGGATTTTGCGTTTATTTCTTTTATGTGAAATTTTTTTGTCATCTAAAATTGAATTGTGTTTTGTTTCATTCATGAGCCTCATGCTGCATTTTCTTATGATTACTGATATTGTTTAAAGTTTCTAAAGTTGATGCTTATTAAAGGATTTGGTTTTAAGTTTTTTCATTTAATTTATTGTATTTTTTTCAGATGTAGAAAAAAATTCTCCAGTCCAATGTAGCAAAAGGACAACTTCATACATTGACAAAGCTTACAACTTCATACATTGACAAAGCTTATATGAGACCATATGACTCTTAAAGATTTCTTTACCTCAGTCAATTTTCTTCTTCTTTTCCAATTTCTATTTTAATTTTTAAATTTAATTAATTGTAATAAATGTACAATTAACGTATTTTATTTTTCTGTAATTTTAGATTTGTAATAAATTACAATAATTTGTATTATTTTTAATAATAAATTGCAATAATTTTTTATATTAAAGAATGCTATTTTGATACTATATTTATTATGTATAAGTATTATTAAAATTATACTTATCGATTAAAAACACATTGCCATACCTAAATTTATCCATTAAAAACACGTTGGCATTAAAAAATTATCTTGGAATAGGAGAATTGTTATACGTGCCAGCGAGAATTGTTGAAAATTGTGAATGGCCTCAAAATAAGGTTTTGTGTTATGAAAAAAAGTGGCCTCCTTTACCGAGAGAAAATGTCAACTATTTATACCAACAATTAAAATTAAAAAAGCAATACTCAAATAATTGATTAACATAATCAAATATTAAAACCAAATTAATTTTGATTTCAATTCTTAATACATTAAAAAAAATGTAAATATGATATAATAAGAAAGTTTTAAAACTGAAATTTGACTGGAGCTGTCATACATTTTAGGTTTGGAAAAAATGACTAATATCTAAAATAGGAAAGTGTTGAATATTAGCACAGAATCAAACAGATTTACTATTATTAAACGTATCAATTTACTTTTATTTTCAAAATATCATGGAGTGTAGATATTCATTTAGAACTGAAATTTGACAAAGAGATGTCATATATATTATAGTTTTGTAGAAATTATAAATATGATATAATACGAAGGATTTAAAACTGATATTTGACGGGAAGCTATTATGACTTTTAGGTTTAGAAAAATGGACTAATATCTAAAAAGTAATGTTATTTGAATTGGAAAATGATTTTATTCAAATTTGTAGTTTTAAAATTTACTCATATGGATTCAACTGAGTTTTGTTAACTCATCTGGGTTCACGGGTAAATGCAAACGTATCTATGAGAGACTATGTTGTAGACTGTTCATTTTAATGTCAATCTTTTAAATATTTCTCTTGCTGCAATTTAAAGTTGGTGTATATTATTAGTATATATTTGTAACTATGTCAATGTTAACCAATTGAAGAATGAATTCAAACTTTACAAATGATGGTTTGGTAGACATGCGATGATCGCACGGGTTTCTTACTAGTTTTCCTTTAAAAAGTGATCTCTTCACGATTTTTCACGTGGAATTTTTTGATGACTACGCATACACATGACAGTGTCAACGTGACCAAAATGATGACGTGGATGTTACGTGGTAATTTATTCCATTTTTTTATATTAATTAAAATTATAGCGGAAAGTTGGAAGCTAGTCTGTCGCTAAGTTACAGCATATTAATTAAAATTATAGCGACGAAAAGTTGGACGCTTGAAATGAATTAAATATAAATTTCTTATATGCACCAATATATTTAAAGCTACTTTTAATAAAATTATCTGTAACACGATTCAAATATCAAATACAATGTAAATATATATTTTAAAATACATTTAATTTTTATTATGTTATATAAATATTTATAGGGTTAATAGTCATTTTGTCCCCTGCCATATAGGCGTTTTTCGAAAAACCCCCTATAAAAAAAACTTGCAAAAAATACTATAACATTTGAAGATTCTCTCAATTTTGACCTTCATCACGCCCTGTCAGCAAAAATGTTAACGTGTCAGTTTTTTTTTTTTAGTGATGTGGAAGGCTAAATGGCTTTTTAATTTTATTTTTGAATTATTTTAATGCCACCTTGGCATTTCGTTTTTTACCTCCTTACCACTAAGTCAATCCACTTCTTTTGTTATTACATGCTTTTAAAATGTATATATATTATATGTTTAGTATTTTTTTCTATTAATATAAATTAAATTATTTTAACATTAGAATTTAGTATTTAGTTTAATAGTTTCTAATAATACTAATAGTTTAATATTGCTATTTAATTTAGTTTTTATTTATTAATACGTTAGAATTTATTTATTCAATTTAGTTTAATACTAATAGTTTCTATTAATAGTTTAATAGTTTTTAATAATACTAATAAACTAATTTAATTTTTGCTACAGTAATTTAATTGAATATTTTTTAGTTTTATTTGAATATTTTGGGTTTTACTTACAACATTATTAAACTAATATTATTACTAGTATATTAATTTGGTATGTTAATATTAAACTAATATTATTACTAGAATACTAATATTATTACTAAATTAATATACTAAATTAGTTTAATATTAGTTTAATATTAGTTTATTAAATTAGTTTAATATTAGTTTATTAGTATTATTTGAATATTTTGGGTATGTTAATTTAGTATTAATTTGGTATGTTAATTTAGTATATTAATTTAGTAATAATATTAGTATACTAGTAATAATATTCAAATAATACTAATAAACTAAATTGAATAGCAATATTAAACTATTAGTATTATTAGAAACTATTAAACTAAATACTAAATTCTAATGTTAAAATAATTTAGTTTATATTAATAGAAAAAAAATACTAAACATATAATATATACGTTTTAAAAGCATGTAATAACAAAAGAAGTGGATTGGCTTAGTGGTAAGCAGGGGAACCTATGAAAGAAAGGGGATGGGTTCAATTCCCACCTTTAACAAATTTTGAACATGTGACATATTTTTTCTTCAAATGTTATGGTATTTTTTGCAAGTTTTTTTTTATAGGGAGGTTTTTCGCAAACCTCCTATATGGCAGGGGACAAAATGACTATTAACCACAAGCTTCATTTTACATCGAGGGTCTAATACCATTGCAATCAACAACAGCATGTTAAGGTGGTCAGGTTTTCCCCAATATGTATTGTACTTTGCCTTCATCTTTATAGCCATTGACCTTACCTTTACATATTCCGAATTACACATGTTCAAAATGCTTCTTCCAATGGCAAAAACCTCAAGCATATACATGTTACTTGTCACATAAAAAGATCCTGAAATGCGCTCTGTAGCATCATGAAATATCTGTAGAAATGGAAGGATTAAGTCAACATGCTCCCAATCTTCTTGTCTAGGCACTCCTTTATCGTTACTCATTTCATTAAAATATTTATGGTCTCTAAATTCTAACTCTATAAATGTCTTGTTATGTTTTAATGCACCCTTTAACATTAGATATGTTGAGTTCCACCGAGTCTCATAATCTCGCCCAACATAACCTTTATATCCAACTGTTTCATGATCAATACATTTCTTAAATCTTCTAAACCTCGAAGGAGTACGCCTCACATACCTCACCGCTGCACGAATTCGTACAATAGAATCATGAACTTCTTTCATCCTATCCTTCACAATAAGGTTTAATATGTGGGCACAACAGCGTGTATGAAGGTATTCTCCATTCAAAACTAGGCCATTCTGAGAGAGAAGCTATATTTTGAGATGTTGAATTTGATTGCGACTTTATAAGTCTATCGGGGTTACTAAATGCAAGCGCACAGTCTAATCGCGTAGTTTTAAAAGATATCGAACCCACAGGGACCGATAATCAAACTAGTGATATCGGGCTGTTACTATGTTTAGCTAAGACGAATGATTTTTAGATTAAGGTGCAGACGAGAAACTAAAAGTAAACTAAAACTTAGATTTAAATAAAATATAAGGGAATATCGGTACGTAACTCATCAATCATCTGGGATTCAACAAATCATCGGCTTAATAGTCAAAATAATTTTCAGTAGAAAAATACCAATTTAAAAGTCTTTACCTCACACTCTCGTGCTATTAACTCTGACTATACTCCTAAATCAGAATGTCTGCTCTCGCTAGCCCATTTGAATTTAAAAATACTTTTTGAAAATTAATAAGTCCTAATTGATTTTAAAGCGCTCTCGTTGTGTTTAAAACCAATGTCCAGTTTCAGCTATCCGGTTAAAATCGTAAACTCTCGTTTTATTGATCGTAACCTTCGTTACCTTTTTACTCTCGTAACAAAGGTCAATTAAATTAAGAATTTGGAACCAGAAAAGTAAATTGTCAAAGTTACCTACGACCGGTCGAATCCCTTCCCGATCGACTTAATAACATACTGATATAAACAGTTTAGCCAGACATCCTAACTAGTACAGCCATAGACAAACAGAAATAATAGAATAATAATTCATGCATAGTAATTTAAAACTAAAAACACAACTCTTATTAATTAATAAAAACCTGGAAACAATTAGTCTTGAGAACACAATCCTCCACAGGTCGGCAGGATTTGCTTGCTCGAACGAAAAAAATGTAAACCAAATAAGCTACTAACTAAGGTGCAATAGCTCCCCAGTGTAGGAAACTATTGCTATTTAAGTGTTTTGAAAGGAAAAAGGAAATTGGAAAAAGTAAAGGAAATAAACTATGGCAATGTAATTCTGTAGAAAAAATTCACGTAGGGTTCCGAGAGAGACTTTGTGTAGAAAACTGCTTTCATTTTATAGCCTTCAATAGTTGTCGTGAAACAAGGAGAAAAAATATCCAGGTGAAAGTTAGTGGCCGATATTATCTGAAGCATTCCCTTGAATGGTTGAACGTGGTTGTGGTTGAGTTGATACCCGTTGAGTGGTCCACGTAATTTAAAATTAGATTCTGAGAAATATACTTGTGTCGGTCGCCATGGAGGGTCACCACTAAACTGCGTGACGGTCGCCATGGATCTGTGACGGTCGCCATGCATTCTGAGTGCAGAATCTTCATTTTGCTGTCAACTGTCTTCTTTTCTTCTCTTTTCTTCTCTTTTCTCTCTTCTTTCCTTATGCAGGTTGACTTAGAGAAAATACCTGAAAATGAACTCGAATACTTGCAAATAAAACGTGAATAAACGAAAATGACGAAATAAATTAATGTAATTCAAAGCAAATATGTTATGTAATACCGCATTATCAAACTCCCCTACACTTGAACCTTTGCTTGTCCTCAAGCAAATAATTAGTTCAAAAACATTGATCCAATAAATTCCTGACACATCTCCAAATCGTACGTGGTTGTGCGGCAATTTGTTAAAATGACAGATACTCGAATCAAACATCAAAGATACATTAATGACACAAAAACATGAAACATGATCATAAACCTCTCCCTTTTACAGACCGATCCGAATCATTCTACTATAGCTTAACCTAATGCTTCTTGTTTCTATTTCACCCGTTTTCATTCTGACGCAATCACATTAAGCCATTTGCCTTTGCACGCACATAGTAAAGTAGCTTGTTAGTGAATTTGATCCTTTAAACATAGGGTCTGGTGCACAAGTGTGGTACCCTTATAAATATACCG
Organism: Lathyrus tuberosus; assembly: GCA_022829125.1. Classification (NCBI taxonomy): domain Eukaryota; kingdom Viridiplantae; phylum Streptophyta; class Magnoliopsida; order Fabales; family Fabaceae; genus Lathyrus; species Lathyrus tuberosus. Next base: position 3,214,890 of record JALAZF010000518.1, read on the forward strand.
ATTGCAAGTTGTGGGGGATCGAACCGTAGTTCGCCCTACCGAGTCCAGTACCAGGTACCTCTGAACCAACTGACAACAGGTTTTTCTTGCCTTTCACATATTATGCATCCTTTAGATTTGGTGCATTTTCTTTTTATTTTCCACAATCGAAGGTGTGAAAATTTTCAATTTTGGCATCTTTAGGCATCAATCACTTATTTGCATCGACTCTCCACGTAGCTTGTGCTTAGACGGTGCTGACTGCTAATATAAACTACTTGGGGCTAGTTTAGAACTAAAGCTCGAGGTCACGGTATAAAAGGTATTCAAACTGATCACGCGTATTCAAGGGGTCTAGGGTGTCAAGACTGTATCAATTTTATTTAATCTTTCTCAGGTTTCTAACGTAGCCTGCGCGCAAAACAACCTATATACTCTAAGGGCGTGTCCAGTTATGTATCGAATCCAAAAAAAAAAATTTCGTTGTTAAGGCTGAATAAAGTGGGGAAATTAAATAGTACGAAAAACATATGCATATAATAACTCGTTGTTACATTAACGTTGATGAAGGAAAATAACAACAAAACTAGAAAAATAACTGAAAACTAATGCTTCTTCTCCCACACTAGATCGGACATTGTCCTCAATGTTTCGAGATAATGTAGAAGAGAAGGGAAAAACTGAAGAAAAAGAAAAGTAAGCTACTGGGGTCCACGTGATCTGCCTCGTGCTCGTCCACGTCCGTTCTGTCCAAACTGAGGTGGCATACCCACATGATAAATGTAGTCATGCAAGCCATCCACTCGCATAGTCAAGGCGCTCATTGTAACACCCCAAATCCCATCGCGAATACATAATACATAAATAAAATCAGAGTAACTAAAAATTTATTTTTCCGACAGGAAACAGGGATGCCACATTTTAAAATAAGAATACACACTCCCTGCTCATAAATTTGATACATAGCATAAAATAGGTTACCCTCAATTGGGAAACTTTTCCATTTAAAGGTAATACCAAATATATTCAACAATTATATACATAAATAAAATAATCGTTTCCCCGACTCCCGTGCTACGTATCAGAGCAGACACCAAGACCTAAGCAAAGACGAAGATCTAACTCTTCCACTTGCCTCCACGCCTCTAAAGCTGACAATCTGCACTATGCCATAAAAAGCATATTCCAGCAGAAGGGTGAGAAATAACAACTATAACAAGATTGCATAATAATATGCCACAACACAGATAAATTCACATATATAATATTTCTCACCAATTACATCACATACTAACACATATAGCATGCCACCAATACAAAACATATCACACATAATCCCACCACGATTATGACATATGGAACCACACCACCACATCACCACAAAATATAACATATATTAATCATACCGACATAATCACATATTCACACATAATGCATATGTTTATACACAAAACATATCACTCACAACCAATGCATTCATCTCTTATGCAAACTAATTCACCAAGGCTATCACAAGCTCACACATAATCAATCCATTTATAATTCTCACCACAATTCATCCCAACTCACTCATATACATCACAATGTATATATATATATATATAATCAAGCATATTCATCATGCATACTTTCACAATCCTTAATCATTCCACATAAACATACACATTTACGTTTACTCACCAACACATCATTATAAAGATGATAAATGCAAATCATAGAGACCGACTCACGACTCTATGCAAATGCAATGCGGGTACCGACTCAACCTCGTAATTCATTAGTCCCCCAGGAACTCTTGGAATCATCGCTTGTTACATAGAGTAACTCCCCGTCGGGCCTACGATGTTCCCCGTCGCTATAAACCATTATTTCAGGGCGAACGACGTTTATGGATTGCTTTCGACCACTATTTCAGGGCGCACAATCATTTGTGATTAATCGCTTCTACCATTATTTCAGGGCGTAAGACGATAAAACTGATTGTGATTAATCGCTTCTACCATTATTTCAGGGCGTAAGACGATAAAACTGATTCATCTATGAATCTTCCAATGCAAGAATGCATATCATGATACTTGACACATTAATGACTCATGCCAACATCAAATGCTCATGCATTAACAATAATCATGTATTTCAAGTACATATAAAGTAATGCACACAATTGCCCAAAATGGCCACAAACACCAATATACCATTCCACAACATCAAATTCCCATCAAAGAATCATCACACAAGCCATCTCATAACATATCATAATATGTCTTACAATATTGAAAAATAACTCAAAATTCCATTTTTACGGTTTCTCGAAAAAGTCGGCTAAAAGTCGGCCAAAAATAATATTTTCTATCATCATCAAAAAGTGCTCATCGACAGCTTCGATTCGGTATAAAGAACACTTAAATACGATAAACAACGAAGAAGATATGAATATTTCAAAATAACGCAAAAACATAAACCGGACGCCCGACACTACGAAACGGTTCGAAAAAACTGTACCGATTGGACTAGGTTCAGACCTCAAAACTATTTTTCCTAGAAAGAACATCTCGTTAGCTTCCCAACGCTTCGAACGGGGATCAAAACCGACTTACGGTTCAAGAGATATGAATTTCCGAAAATTACACGAAAACAGAATTTTCACCTACAGCACGCGTCCGTACGCCTGCGGGCTGCTACGGATTTCGGCTATTTTGCCCGAAAATCCGACCGATTCAATTCTATGATACGAAACAAATACACAGTAATGCTTACCAAATATATATCAACGTTTTAGGACCATAAAACGATAATTCTACGACGTTCGATTTTCACCAAAATCTCACATTCTCAAAACCCAAAAATGTCAAAACTCACAATATCAACCGATTTCAACCAAACGAGTTTCTATAATCTCGGTCTAACCTCATACGACTAATCTACGCAATTTATTTCGAAATTCATCCGTGAAAACATCGATTTCTAACCATTTTTACCATTTCGACCTAAAATGAAAACTATATAAAACTATCCAAAACAATCAAGAAAACATACACATATACATACACAAGCAATATATAATTGAAACTTCTCACCCTTACCCGATTATTCGCGCTTGAAACGGAGTTCCCGCGATTTTTTCCCTTTTCTCCTCTTTTCTCTCTTCTTCCTCTTCTTTTCTCTTTTCCTTCTTTCTTTCTCTTTTTCTCTTCCTTACTATTTTTCTCTCTTTTCTTTCTATTTATATAAAAACATAAAACTTACCCAAGCAAAAGACCAAAATACCCCTCAGCTCAAATATCTCTCAAACGCTCTCAAAATGCGATAAAACATCAACAACGATGAAAAATAATATATTGCCAAATAAAAGTCAATAATAAAATAATATAATAATAAAATAATCAAATAGACTCGATTAACTAAAACTGACAAAAACTGGGGCGTTACAATTCTCCCCCACTTAGACATTTTCGTCCTCGAAAATCTAACCGATACGAACAACTCCGGATACGACTCTCGCATCCGACTAACAAACCAACATGCCAACAAAAGTCACACCACGAATAACACAACCGACAAACCACCTTGCTAACTACCACAACGACACGACAACGACGACAACTACAACGACAAGATGCAAAGCCCATACAATGCACTTGACGACAAACTCACAACTCAAAGAAAAGCCAAGATACCAACACACAGGTTCACTCTAGAACCGAAACACAACAAGATCGTTACCCAACCCTAGGTAACACTCCCCTAATTCCCCACACAGGAATTAGCTACACACACTCGAACCATCACCATGGAAACGAGGCAATCAACACAAACAAGAACATAAAGTTACACGACACCACAAGGTCTCAACAACATCAACAAAACCAGAACACCAACATCCTTGTCACACAGCCATACTACAACAATGCTACGATTCACCAATCGAACATACAATCAAAACATCCATTTACATAGTAGCCCATGAATAATATTCAAACCTTCCACCTAACACTTCCATTCTGAAACGCCCAATAGTCTCACCATTCCTACATGTTCTCAATGTTCAACCTATGAACTCTTACAAGTCTCACACGTAAATACAAAATGTGCCACCTCACGCTTCCGCTGCGCACTCTGATTACTCGCAACCATCAAAACTACCATGTATAAAAACTTCCAACTTAACTCATCCCGCACGACATTAACTTTACCAATAGGATAATCTGAGCCAAATTCATAACTCGTCACGAATTTTAACCATCCTCGCTGTCTCACCCTCTATTCCTTCAGACCAAACCAGTAATCCATATCCTTGTGATTACTAAACACTTCGAATCTGGAACCATAAAGATAATACCTCCAAATATTCCAACACAATACAACCGCGACCAAATCCAAACCCAAAAGAGTATAGATCCTTTTATAAATCCTCAATTGTCATAAAGCATAAGCCACGACTTTACCCCCTTGCATTAACACCTGACCACACTCTTCAGAGACACATCACAATACCTCACAAACAGTTTATTAGGATCACACAGAATCAAAACTGGAGCCGTAGACAACTTCTACTCCAGCTCACCAAAACTTACTCACAACGAACATCCAAACAAACGACTCACCCTTTGTAAGTCAACTGAGATACCAGAAGTACGAACTTAACAAAGTCTTCCATAACCTGTAATAACAACCAACTGAGTCCAAAAGTTTCTAATCTCCTTAACCAATTTCGGAGCCTCTCAATGTAGAACTACATCTACTTCCGATGAATCCCTTACCATACTCTCCTCTGAAATAACATATCCAAGAAAACTAACCTTTTTCAACCCAAATTCTCACTTGAATAACTTAGCATAGCACTTCATCCCTTTCCAACACTTGTAGTTCAAATCTCAAACACTTTACTCATTCTTCCTCTGAGTTTATAACAAATCCAAATATCCTCAATCGAAACCACTACGAACTTATCCAATTAAATATGGAAGATACGATTCCTCTACTCCATAAACATTAGAGACGCGTTACTAACACCAAATACCCTCACTGTACGTTGCAATTCCCAACCAAAATCCAAAAGATATAAATCCTTAAAGCTTTTGCAAAACTTTTCACTGGGTAACTGGTTACTCACATACAAGCTTAACCGAGTAAATAACAACCTATTCCGAGGATAACAAACCTAACCAGTCACATTAAATCGATCAAAGCCTCAACTCACACAATTCACCACTCTTATCAAACATTCCAAACAATTGTAATTCACTCATACTCAACCAAACCATTCTAGTCATCTGTTCATGAAAGTGGACACTTATTCTCAATCATTACCTTATTCAACTGTTAGTAATCCATACCCAATTTCTCCTGACCGTCTAATTCCGCAATTCCAACATGTATCAACAACCAACCAAAAAGAACTCTTAAATATTACATCCATACCTAAGGGCCCTCTCAACATTTCCATTAATGCTCTACAATTCCAAGGACTCCAAACCTCAAATCCTTACCTTCGTCCAATTTGAGTTCACACTCTACTCTCTGAGAACAACCATTAGTAATACCCAATCATTCTTTCTCAATGACATTCCAACTGGACTAACATACCAAAACCTCTAATCCGCCTCATCTTCCAGTATAAGAATCTTCATCAACTCATCAAAACAATCCGTAATCATTTCCTTAAATTCCAAACAATTCATTGCACATACTATCAAAACCGAAAAGACCCGTCTATTCCATCCAACATAATTCCCGTCTGCTATCAACAAGAGATTAAGGGTGATCAGTTCCTCAATTTTTCAATAGACAGCCGACAATCACGATGGGGCATAAACCGTCTTTACCAAACTATAATAACATTTCTTACATCCTGTACACAAAACTACCTAAGGCACAAATCCTTAGTTGACATAAACCTTACCTCCGCATCCCCTTCGGAACTGAGAACAACATTGTCCGAACAACACTTACAATGTTGCAATTCACAATACACTGAGCCAACGCTCCACACCTGAAGCAACATGGAGAAGTACCAACTTCTCCCCCACTTATCTCAAACTCAATCCTGAAAACAAAGGATTAGAAAACCCAGAAAGTACTGACAGTGTTCCACACACCTATCACGTACTAAGAGATAAACAACAACGACAGTATTCAACTGTCACACCAACTGACTCAATAGCTTGGCCGGACGGACCGACCTGCTCTGATACCACTAATGTAACACCCCAAATCCCATCGCGAATACATAATACATAAATAAAATCAGAGTAACTAAAAATTTATTTTTCCGACAGGAAACAGGGATGCCACATTTTAAAATAAGAATACACACTCCCTGCTCATAAATTTGATACATAGCATAAAATAGGTTACCCTCAATTGGGAAACTTTTCCATTTAAAGGTAATACCAAATATATTCAACAATTATATACATAAATAAAATAATCGTTTCCCCGACTCCCGTGCTACGTATCAGAGCAGACACCAAGACCTAAGCAAAGACGAAGATCTAACTCTTCCACTTGCCTCCACGCCTCTAAAGCTGACAATCTGCATTATGCCATAAAAAGCATATTCCAGCAGAAGGGTGAGAAATAACAACTATAACAAGATTGCATAATAATATGCCACAACACAGATAAATTCACATATATAATATTTCTCACCAATTACATCACATACTAACACATATAGCATGCCACCAATACAAAACATATCACACATAATCCCACCACGATTATGACATATGGAACCACACCACCACATCACCACAAAATATAACATATATTAATCATACCGACATAATCACATATTCACACATAATGCATATGTTTATACACAAAACATATCACTCACAACCAATGCATTCATCTCTTATGCAAACTAATTCACCAAGGCTATCACAAGCTCACACATAATCAATCCATTTATAATTCTCACCACAATTCATCCCAACTCACTCATATACATCACAATGTATATATATATATAAAAATATATATATATATATATATATATATATATATATATATATATATATATATATATATATATATATATATATATATAATCAAGCATATTCATCATGCATACTTTCACAATCCTTAATCATTCCACATAAACATACACATTTACGTTTACTCACCAACACATCATTATAAAGATGATAAATGCAAATCATAGAGACCGACTCACGACTCTATGCAAATGCAATGCGGTACCGACTCAACCTCGTAATTCATTAGTCCCCCAGGAACTCTTGGAATCATCGCTTGTTACATAGAGTAACTCCCCGTCGGGCCTACGATGTTCCCCGTCGCTATAAACCATTATTTCAGGGCGAACGACGTTTATGGATTGCTTTCGACCACTATTTCAGGGCGCACAATCATTTGTGATTAATCGCTTCTACCATTATTTCAGGGCGTAAGACGATAAAACTGATTGTGATTAATCGCTTCTACCATTATTTCAGGGCGTAAGACGATAAAACTGATTCATCTATGAATCTTCCAATGCAAGAATGCATATCATGATACTTGACACATTAATGACTCATGCCAACATCAAATGCTCATGCATTAACAATAATCATGTATTTCAAGTACATATAAAGTAATGCACACAATTGCCCAAAATGGCCACAAACACCAATATACCATTCCACAACATCAAATTCCCATCAAAGAATCATCACACAAGCCATCTCATAACATATCATAATATGTCTTACAATATTGAAAAATAACTCAAAATTCCATTTTTACGGTTTCTCGAAAAAGTCGGCTAAAAGTCGGCCAAAAATAATATTTTCTATCATCATCAAAAAGTGCTCATCGACAGCTTCGATTCGGTATAAAGAACACTTAAATACGATAAACAACGAAGAAGATATGAATATTTCAAAATAACGCAAAAACATAAACCGGACGCCCGACACTACGAAACGGTTCGAAAAAACTGTACCGATTGGACTAGGTTCAGACCTCAAAACTATTTTTCCTAGAAAGAACATCTCGTTAGCTTCCCAACGCTTCGAACGGGGATCAAAACCGACTTACGGTTCAAGAGATATGAATTTCCGAAAATTACACGAAAACAGAATTTTCACCTACAGCACGCGTCCGTACGCCTGCGGGCTGCTACGGATTTCGGCTATTTTGCCCGAAAATCCGACCGATTCAATTCTATGATACGAAACAAATACACAGTAATGCTTACCAAATATATATCAACGTTTTAGGACCATAAAACGATAATTCTACGACGTTCGATTTTCACCAAAATCTCACATTCTCAAAACCCAAAAATGTCAAAACTCACAATATCAACCGATTTCAACCAAACGAGTTTCTATAATCTCGGTCTAACCTCATACGACTAATCTACGCAATTTATTTCGAAATTCATCCGTGAAAACATCGATTTCTAACCATTTTTACCATTTCGACCTAAAATGAAAACTATATAAAACTATCCAAAACAATCAAGAAAACATACACATATACATACACAAGCAATATATAATTGAAACTTCTCACCCTTACCCGATTATTCGCGCTTGAAACGGAGTTCCCGCGATTTTTTCCCTTTTCTCCTCTTTTCTCTCTTCTTCCTCTTCTTTTCTCTTTTCCTTCTTTCTTTCTCTTTTTCTCTTCCTTACTATTTTTCTCTCTTTTCTTTCTATTTATATAAAAACATAAAACTTACCCAAGCAAAAGACCAAAATACCCCTCAGCTCAAATATCTCTCAAACGCTCTCAAAATGCGATAAAACATCAACAACGATGAAAAATAATATATTGCCAAATAAAAGTCAATAATAAAATAATATAATAATAAAATAATCAAATAGACTCGATTAACTAAAACTGACAAAAACTGGGGCGTTACACTCATCTCATCGATGATGCTCGACATTCTTCGCTCTATCCTTTCGCCTTGGTCGCGCTGGTCCTGTTGGATTTGTCGCAGGAGACTCATCATGTCAGTGTGTTGTGTCTGGTACCGCTGGTCTCGCTGGGCATCCAACTCATTTCTCTGTATAATGGCCGCGAGGATGTCATCATTAGTAGCAGGAGCGCGGTCACCTCTTCGACGGCGTTGGGAGGATGAGCTTGTAAACTACACAGTGTGTTGTTGTTGGTCTTCCTCGGGTGCACCCTGTTCCATCTCAGCATACTCATCATCAGACTGACCTTCGGGTGCAACCTCATTAGGCTCAGGGGCATCCAAATCAAAGATCCAATTTGCCATCCTCTGTGGATCTGTACGAGCAGGGCAAGGCAAAACAATACTTCAAACTACCTTGTTCCTCACCATAAGGTTGTATTTCTTATCCTCTCTGGCTTTAATCAAATGTGCGATGCGGCAGTACTCTATATCCAGATATGTGGTCGGCACAAATGGCAGGTTCGTAAGCCTATCTCCCAAATTCAAAGCCAGTGCTATAGAAGTGACTATTCCTCCAAAACAGAAAGGAGTAACACCTCTCGCACAACTTGAATGAATGTGTGCAAGCAGAAACTATAACGCCCAGTATAATATTTATCTAGAATAATACAATACAAGCATTTTATTTGGTACTGACACCATCATAAGTGCCTAATGGCGTAATTCACATACTTGACCATTCTAAAACATAATACAATCTATGGTACAAGATATGGAAATTAGCCAAAAATATAAAAAATCTAAGAGCAATATATAATATCCTCAATTGTATACTACAAATACACAGCAGAAATAAGCTCAACTAAGCGTCTCTTGAAACATCCCAGCATAGCTCCACTTGTAAATCAAACCTGTACTCAATACCTGAAAATAATCAACAATAGTGGGGTGAGATACATCAAATCTCAGTGAGTTCCCTATCCTATGGATTCTCTCGACTTTACAAGGTTCTAACCAATCCTAACTCAAGTCAAGGGGAAGGGAACTGACCTTGAGTTCACAATCTCACACTATATGGAACATGTCATGAGTCTGTTAACTCATAAATTCACACGAAAGGAAAAAAAACATCCTGAGCCTGTTAACTCAAGAATCCTTACGAATGGAAATATGCCCTGAGCCTGTTAACTCAAGAATCTCACTAATCGATAACTGTACCAAGGCATCCCCTTTTCCCGTCCGCTTCTACGTCTAGAAGTCGACCCGAGTCATGGATCCTTGTAGTTACTTGGCATACGAAATGGATTCGGGAACACCTGCCTGTTAACCGTGAACTGTCACTTCTCATGGTATGTTAACCATCACAAGACTCTACCCATAGCATAGGCTCTATTCGTACTACACACGAGAATCAAACCTGCCAAGTAATTGTGCCTGCACTTCAGAGGAGCTCGAGACTCATGTAGGCCTCTCAAGTGTAATTCAAAAGAAAATGGTTACGATTACGTGATCATATACACCACGTGATTGTATTCGACAATCACCAGGCCACATTAGCCTTTAGGCCTCTCATGCCTTTAACAATAAAACATAACAATTACACATGTTCCATACTAGTGTCTCATTCTTTCTATATTATTCGGTAATGGACACACGCCTCGGCCTCTTTTGCACGAGCGTTGTCATTAAGTTATTCATCAATTTCCTAGCCATTACTAGGTTCCACTATCTTAACTATGCCATTTGTTTTGGGGTAAGGTTTCCTCACTCTACCTAATTCATATTTTAAGCATGCATATTCTCTTATCATACTTTACAATAATTAGTTAGACATGGTATAACACAATTGCATAAGTAAAACATTTATAACCACATATCACATAAACATCATTATCGGGTTCCCTCCGATTTATTTAATCGAGTATTAAAATCAATACTTTTGATTGTTATAGCATAGGATATTTCCATAGCTTTCCAATGACTATTACCATGCCTCGATCGGAGTTACGATCCAAAATATACGGATCTTCAAACATTTCACACAAATCCCATTTCTAAACATTTATACATTTTCGTAAACATTACATTTCTATATTTTTCTTATCAATCCATGGCATATAACCATCTTTCTACCTCACTATCACATAGAACATTGAAAGAGCTTTCCAACGCTTCCGACCGTGCGTAAATCTGAGTTACGGATTATGGCAAAAATACGAAAACAAAGTTTTTGCTGTCCCAGACAAATTCGTCTGGCGAATCCCTGGCGAAGCAGACTCGCCACTAGCTCGCCTGGAGAATCTGGACGAACCAAAATTCTCCCAAAATGGGTTTGGGACCTAAAAATGATCAAAACCTTCAACCCATATGATATTATTGCACCCAATGACCCAAAATAACATGTTAGAACACATTTAGACATGCATTTCATCAAATCATCCGTTAGATTTCATTGATTTACCCGTTTAATCATTTCCTCTCAAATCTAACCTAAGTTCTAAATCCTTAATTCTAGAACTTAGAGTTTCTAACTAGAACCCACCTGATAATCAAAGAGGAGTTTGAAGAAGTTGATGATGATCCATGAGTTTTTTCGCAAGCTTTCCCTCTTTCTCTTCTTCTTTCTCTCTTCTTTCTCTTCTTCCTCTTTTCTTCTTCTTCTTTCCTTTCTATCTTTTCTTTTTCTTATATATATATATATATATATATATATATATATATATATAAAATACCAATATTATATAATATAATCCAATAGAGTAAAATATCTCCAATTGATATTTTATCGTCTAACACCAATTGATCAATTATTAGAGTTACCACAAAATCCTCTCTTAAACTAATAATTATTGATCTGTTTCTTTCATAAAATAATTGATCCCTTTAGAGTTCACCAGTTGCTCTATTGATCCCTATTGATAATATGTAAAGTACTTAGAGGATTCCATTAATCAAATTACCCGTAGATAGGGCACATAGATACTCATCTGATCTCTTCTGATATCCAATTGAGCATTAAAATAATATGGGGTATTACACTCTCCCCCCCTTAAATTGAAATTCGCACCCGAATATCCTCTATTCGACAATAACCACAACTTGCATCATTGTCTTAGTTCTGCACTCAACTTTACTTCCGTTAGAACTTCTGACGTAACCAATTCCAACTCGACTTCACAGTTCAAAATCCTTATTTTCACAATTTATCAAACTTCGTGTCCTTAGTCATACTCTTGTTCCAATATTGGTTTAACTTCCAACCTTGCTTCCCCTCAATTCATCTGTTATTTTATACTAAAACACTTGGTCACATTCTACCTTCGAAAAGAATGTACCATTCCATATCCCTCTACTGAGTCACAAACAAGACCGTAGCACCTCATCTTGGTTTTAAGGTAACAAACACTCATCAACTCCTTGCAATGTAAAACAGTGATTCCTTAACTTCATGCAGTCACCGACGACTATCCTTTCATAAATTCCTTAATGTTCAAAACCACTTCATAACTAGTCAAACGACTTCTTTACCAGTTCCATCTGGTCTGATGCTAAACATTGTAATCATTACATCCGACAATTCATCTCTTTCGTATCACCCCAAAAGTAACACACTTTAGAACAAGCTCCTCTTATTTTCATACTTATAAGCGATAATCCTCCTAAATTCTTATTATTCTGACATAATTCTTTCATCTGTCACCTTCCACTGTGTAACCCAAATTCTCACAGTAGAACACCACGAATTCTTGAGCACTGCCAATTAGCTAACAGTCCACAGAGAAACACTTATCCACTGGGATCCTTACTAAACAACGGTACAAGAAACTTATTGACGTCTTATGGTAGAATAATTTCCACGCCAACACACAATATCTTAACATCCGTCCAACACTCTCTAGACGATAAAGCACAGGAGTTACACTGCTACAACCATAGCATATACAATTCCAAATCCATTTTAAACTCGAATAATTCATCCAAAAGTAGTTTAACAACTTCCGTTTCTAGTTACCACATTCCAAATCGATTCTTCTTACGGTTTTCTGACTTACTCAAAGTTCCTTGGTGACACGAGATCTCAATCAATCATACGTAACACCATCACGAAAACTCCAATCATATTCGAGTCACCACTTATCGGAAACTTAAACTGTCCAAAGCACAATTGTGAGTTTCCATATTACTCACCAATTTACCTACAACACTCCATATATACTCACACTTTCGAATATCATAACACAGTTCTCAGTTGAATCCACTTTCCTCATTCGTTCTGTTACATAACCGATTCCAAGTTACCTGCTTAACTTTGGAACGTCCAATTCTTACTCGTACTTGGAAAGCTAACCTTCAAATTTTATCCTCTGGGTAAGTACAACTGTACACATCTGGTACCACTCTCACGGGGTCTAAATCCAATACCATGAACTCACGGAAGATAGCAATTACTAACTCCGACCAACCGTTCGTTCCTTACAAACACCATAAATTAAATTACCGAAACGATCTTTTTGAGATCAACACTTCGAGAGTATTTTCCAACTTCGCCCTCAAGTCCTTCAACAGTAATACACTTAAGACTTTCTCATACTCAACACAGTTCACAAGATTACCTTCCCAAAATTCAAACTCCCTTGTCGTCCAAGCAAATGGTCCACTATGTAACACCTGTCGTAAGTTCCGATATCGAAACACAAATCCTTCTCTCATTTACTTGCACTTCCGTTTTCCATTCCCACAATACTCTCTAATCGGAGTAACACACGGTAACAAAACACAGATGATGGTTTCTAAGGGATTTCACAATTTACACACACGTTAATCGATTAACCATCTGAGCTAATCGGTTAACCCCTCAAAATTCAGCACAAGACATCATCCTTGCATGTGTTAATCGGTTAACACTGCTGCAGAAACTAAAAACTAATTCCTTTTAATTCAAAGGCCCTCCCTACCCAAAACCATCAATCTGGTTTGTTCTGACCCACAATATCATTCTCAATTCGTGGCTCCTTAACTTGTGTAACATTCACTAACTATGATCGACTCAAGGTAAAACCGACAAAGTCAAAACATTCAGAAGACACACTCTAACCAAGTGACAAGGCAAAAATTCCAATTCTGACGCGGTCACACCACAAACTTCAGCGGGGTAGTTCATTTTCTACTCACACAACCACACTAGCGGGAAGTCAAATAATGACGACATTCTAATGTTTTAGCCATAACTTTTACTCGATTCGTCCATAAGCAAAACCCAACACACAACCATTGTACGATACCACAAAAGCGATGGACATCTCATATCAAGCATACCACCTTGTCCTCTCACTTGTAATTCCTTGGAGAAATTAAAACAACAACGTTCTTAGTTCAACAAAAGGTAGATTCCGAATATTCCGATTATTCACAAATACAGAAGTTTCTCTATACATGAAAATAAATCGGGGCAATGCATCCTCTTGGAGAACCTTTCCATCACTACGTACACATTAACCAGGATTTCTTACCCTCCATTAACCATTACACACCACACTTACACCAAATTACTTAATGGAAGTGTCGCAACCGACAACTCTCAATAACTACTTACAAAACTTCTCCGGTAGAAACTGTTCCATGATTTACACTTAGTCCGTAATAAGTCCTGAATTGCTTCTCGTTATTTTACCACAATCTTACTTCTTAGGATACAATACTCGTTGTTCCACAGAGTATGTCTCAAGGGTAAGAACCCATCACGTACACTTGTGACCACGGTGCTACCACTACGCTCGTTCTTAATACCAAAGTGTAACTTTCTCATAACATACTGTTAATACCATTTATTCCACATAATCGAATAAAATCCACTTCATAAACAATGTTTTCACTTTCCACAGCATAGAACACTTTCATAGCTTCATATCGATATAAAGAATGCTTAAATCGGACACCCGAGTCAAAAGATATGAATTTTTGAAGAAAGGAAAAAATTATTGAAAACAGCCAGATTCGCCTGGCGAGTAAGGATTTCGCCTGGAGAATCCCCCTTCGCCAGCACTTCGCCCGGCGAACATGCGGCGAATCCTCATTTCATAAAACCCCAAAAGTTCCAGTAGCTACACCAGTTCTGTTTCTTCATGTTCGCCTGGCGACTAAGGATTTCGCCTGGCGAATCCCTCTTCGCCAGCACTTCGCCTGGCGATCCAGTGGCGAGACTCCATTCGCCTGGAGATTCCTGATTCGCCTTGCGAATCACACCAGAAGCAAAAAATTTTGCTGCATTTTTTCATGGTTTTCACACCTCAAAATCTAACTTTTCCAAACCAAAACATTTTCAAATTCCAACTTGGTCTCTCATCGAATACAGAAAATCCCGATGTAAGGTCTCAAACTTAATCTCTCTACATAACTAAATATACTCAATTCATCACCCACTCTTCGTTCGGCACATACTTGTTTCACTTGAAGCACGTAAACACATTCTTGTGTCCCTTCTTACACTTCTCTACTACTTTAGGTTCCCATAAAAGCCGAACTTCCTTAACTTTCAACTTTTAACCAGTCGGAAGATATTGTTCCGAACACCCTCCTTAAAGTACTCTCGTCCATTTAAGATACCATAACAACCTTAGAAACTAAAGCACCAATTCCTATATCACTTCCGGACCTTACGTCACACATTCCACAAAACAACTTTTCTTTTCCACGAAATGAGATTACTTGAAATTCTTATCCATACTAGTGGCCAATCCATCTCTACTAGAGATTTTACATATTCCCCAATACCTTAACCAATCATCCAATAGAGATCCCTAACTCCCCGACTCTACTCATCCAAAAGGATTTGCTCGAACAACACACCACTCTTTAATCTCTATGCTACCCAGGCACAACTTCTACCAAAACCTCACTGAGCTGACCCAAAACTCCTCACTACAAACTCTTGGCTTGAGCCTAACCTCAGAGCACAAGTTCCGACAACACTTCGGAGTCCTCGTGGTCGCTCAACCATGATTCCACCTATCACATACATAGCATTAGGTTGATCAGGCCCAACACTACATAACATGATATTAAGTTTCATGATGGCAAGACACACTTAAGAGGCATGAATAGATTTACCTATGATGTTTCAAGGCTAGGTCGAGGATACGACCTACTCTGATACCAACTGTAATGCCCTGTATAATATTTATCTAGAATAATACAATACAAGCATTTTATTTGGTACTGACACCATCATAAGTGCCTAATGGCATAATTCACATACTTGACCATTCTAAAACATAATACAATCTATGGTACAAGATATGGAAATTAGCCAAAAATATAAAAAATCTAAGAGCAATATACAATATCCTCAATTGTATACTACAAATACACAGCGGAAATAAGCTCAACTAAGCTTCTCTTGAAACATCCCAGCATAGCTCCACTTGTAAATCAAACATGTACTCAATACCTGAAAATAATCAACAATAGTGGGGTGAGATACATAAAATCTCAATGAGTTCCCTATCCTATGGATTCTCTCGGCTTTAAAAGGTTCTAACCAATCCTAACTCAAGTCAAGGGGAAGGGAAATGACCTTGAGTTCACAATCTCACACTATATGGAACATGTCATGAGTCTGTTAACTCATAAATTCACACGAAAGGAAAAAAAACATCCTGAGCCTGTTAACTCAAGAATCCTTACGAATGGAAATATGTCCTGAGCCTGTTAACTCAAGAATCTCACTAATCGATAACTGTACCAAGGAATCCCCTTTTCCTGTCCGCTTCTACGTCTAGAAGTCGACCCGAGTCATGGATCCTTGTAGTTACTTGGCATACGAAATGGATTCGGGAACACCTGCCTGTTAACCGTGAACTGTCACTTCTCATGGTATGTTAACCATCACAAGACTCTACCCATAGCATAGGCTCTATTCGTACTACACACGAGAATCAAACCTGCCAAGTAATTGTGCCTGCACTTCAGAGGAGTTCGAGACTCATGAAGGTCTCTCAAGGGCAATTCAAAAGAAAATGGTTACGATTACGTGATCATATACACCACGTGATTATATTCGACAATCACCAGGCCACATTAGCCTTTAGGCCTCTCATGCCTTTAACAATAAAACATAACAATTACACATGTTCCATACTAGTGTCTCATTCTTTCTATATTATTCGGTAATGGACACACGCCTCGGCCTCTTTTGCACGAGCGTTGTCATTAAGTTATTCATCAATTTCCTAGCCATTACTAGGTTCCACTATCTTAACTATGCCATTTGTTTTGGGGTAAGGTTTCCTCACTCTACCTAATTCATATTTTAAGCATGCATATTCTCTTATCATACTTTACAACAATTAGTTAGACATGGTATAACACCATTGCATAAGTAAAACATTTATAACCACATATCACATAAACATCATTATCGGGTTCCCTCCGATTCATTTAATCGAGTATCAAAATCAATACTTTTGATTTTTATAGCGTAGGATATTTCCATAGCTTTCCAACGACTATTACCATGCCTCGATCGGAGTTACGATCCAAAAGATACGGATCTTCAAACATTTCACACAAATCCCATTTTTAAACATTTATACATTTTCGTAAACATTACATTTCTATATTTTTCTTATCAATCCATAGCATATAACCATCTTTCTACCTCACTATCACATAGAGCATTGAAAGAGCTTTCCAACACTTCCGACCGTGCGTAAATCCGAGTTACGGATCAAAAGTTATGGCGAAAATACGAAAACAAAGTTTTTGCTGTCCCAGACAAATTCGCCTGGCGAATCCCTGGCGAAGCAGACTCGCCACTAGCTCGCCTGGCGAATCTAGACGAACCAGAATTCTCCCAAAACGGGTTTGGGACCTAAAAATGATCAAAACCTTCAACCCATATGATATTATTGCACCCAATGACCCAAAATAACATGTTAGAACACATTTAGACATGCATTTCATCAAATCATCCGTTAGATTTAATTAATTTACCCGTTTAATCATTTTCTCTCAAATCTAACCTAAGTTCTAAATCCTTAATTCTAGAACTTAGAGTTTCTAACTAGAACCCACCAAATAATCGAAGAGGAGTTTGAAGAAGTTGATGATGATCCATGAGCTTTTTCCCAAGCTTTCCCTCTTTCTCTTCTTCTTTCTCTCTTCCTTCTCTTCTTCCTCTTTTCTTCTTCTTCTTTCCTTTCTATCTTTTATTTTTCTTATATATATATATATATATATATATATATATATATATATATATATATATATATATATATATAATACCAATATTATATAATATAATCCAATAGAGTAAAATATCTCCAATTGATATTTTATCGTCTTACACCAATTGATCAATTATTAGAGTTACCACAAAATCGTCTCTTGAACTAATAATTATTGATCTATTTCTTTCGTAAAATAATTGATCCCTTTAAAGTTCACCAGTTGCTCTATTGATCCCTATTGATAATACGTAAAGTACTTAGAGGATTCCATTAATCAAATTACCCGTAGATAGAGCACATAGATACTCGTCTTATCTCTTCTGATATCCAATTGAGCATTAAAATAATATGGGGTATTACAGAAACGAGATGGCATTGACCGGGATAGGCGTGAAAACACAATGCATGAAGAAAAGCTCCTTGGAGTTTACCTTATGGTTGTTGACTCTCCCGAAAATGGTGTGGCCTAAGACACGTTGATAATAACGTATGGCTGGGTTATGGATGAGTGAGGCATTAAGTCCCTCCCAGCTTGTAATGATTTCACCGGTTAAGCTTTTCCACACCCCAAATGCTACGTTCGGCCAGTTTGGATCATGAGGGATACGATACTGTACATCATCTCCTTGTGGAAAATTCAGCATGTTCCCTAGCTCGTCTTGGGTCAGAGAATATTCAGTGTTGAACATTTTGAACGAAGCGGATTCGGTGAGATATTGGGCATCATCTGAGGGCGTGTTGTAGGAGAAAGAACTTACAAATTCTAAGGTTAAGGCTTTATATGTCGGAAGGTTCTGGGTGCAAAGGTGAGTCAGTCCTGAATTAGTGAGCATCCATTGGACATCATCCACTAATCCAAGCTCTTGTAGGCAGGATATGTCGAGGTATCTCGTTG
The DNA here is from genome assembly GCA_022829125.1 of Lathyrus tuberosus. Classification (NCBI taxonomy): domain Eukaryota; kingdom Viridiplantae; phylum Streptophyta; class Magnoliopsida; order Fabales; family Fabaceae; genus Lathyrus; species Lathyrus tuberosus. The sequence continues at coordinate 3,233,869 of JALAZF010000518.1, forward strand.
GTTGGATTGAGCGTCTATAGAACTTAATGTATTTCTCTCTTTGATGTTCACCCACTTCTCCATCACAAAAAATGATTGACGAGAGGTTAGGTGCTTCAGCCATGGTGCATGCAAAGGTTTTTGTGTTTAAAATGTGGTTTTGTTTACGGTACAAAAGAGGGTTTGTGAATTCAGAGTTGGTTTCTGTCTTTTAAATAGAGGGGAATGTGGTGAGTGGATGAATGAGTAGCAAATAAATGGGGATTTTGAACGGTGGTAACTGGTATGGAGTTATGTGGGTGAATGGTGAGTGGGACGGTTGCAGAAGAAAGGAGAAGAATGGATACGAGTGGTTCTGTTTCGAATAAATAACAGGTTTTTACTTTGTGACGATCACCACAGATGGCATTACGATCGTCGCCCTTGTTATGCCTGTGACGGGAGTCACAGGGCTGTCACGGTCGCCACAGCCCAAATTCAGAAAAATTTATAATTTTTATTGTATCTCCCAGTAACACATTTCACAATAATAAGTTTTTGTACCACAATATTCAAAGAGAAACAATTATATCAGTATACTAACCAAATGGAAATTTATTCAAGGCTACAGACACAGCAAAAACAAAGCATAAAAATTAAATAGCAGTGAAATAAATATCCATTGTCAGAGGAATAAAATAATGCAATACCCAAGGAGTAGCAGTAGTAGATGTAAACACATGAAGCACCAGTAAGTTCAATTAAAAACCAAAAATGGCAAATGAAAAACTGAAGTTAAAATTAAAGAAAATGCGGTAAATATCAAAATAATTAAAATCAGCCAATATGGCGTCTCAGAGTCTCCATAGCTTGGTTCAGATGGTCGAGCTGCTCGACAGTAATGTCCCTTAAACCAATGACGTCAAGACGGATAGTACGGAGCTCGTCTCGCATGCCATTGAGATCTGTACGGAAGGCTTCCAATGTGGTATGGATGTTTGCGGAAGGAGTGGTATTAGCATCATTAATAGGGTGGTCTGGAAAATCATGGTAATGTGGAGGTGTTTCGGGGTCTATTTCAATATCGGAGACATGGTCATCAAGTTCTTTCTCAAAGTGTGGTCTGTCCAAATCATACAGCCAGTTATGGCGGTTGTGCACACTAGTCCGTTCGTGGTCAGGCAATGTAAAGTGGGGTCCAACTTCATTATTAATCAGTAGCTGGAAATGGTGTGGTCCAAGGTTTCCTATTAATCCTTTGTTGAAACAGAAGGTGATGTTCATGGGCCTATATCCTCCTAAAGGGTTTACTCGAGAGAGACGTGTCTTAAATCCCATGGCGTCAGCAATTTTGGTCACTAGGCCACCTATTAGAATGAGACCATGATCAGCTTGAGCAATCCTACGGAGGTTTTCAAGCATGAAGGTAGCCCCATTAAACGGTCGAGATTGAAACACACAAAGTAGAATAAAGAGCTCATCTCTGGACACTAGGGTGTCATTCTCAGATTTTCCAAAAAGGGTAAAGGCTAAGATCATATGGAAATATCTGATGGCTGGATTATGAATATCAGTGGACACCATAGGGTGCGGGTCATGATGTGGTCGTCCTGAAATACTACCCCAGAAAAAGTTAAGTTCATTTTCCATAAGCAAATCTTCTTGTGCCATAGAGAAAACGTCAGGGCCATTGGGGAAACCCAACAGTTCCGCGATTTCTCGGTTGTTAAAACGGCAAGTGTATCCAAACAGCCTGAAGGTTATCCTACTCTTATTAAATCCCATGCCATAATTACGGTCATAGGCCAGTGAGCTCAAAGATTCAAGGGTTAACCTATGGTAAGTCGGGTGCTTCTTCCTAGCAAAACCCTCCCAACCTATTTGGTTAAACATAAAATCTATGCTATCACCTATGCCTAGAGCAGTCATGGTAGGTCCATGGGCGAATTTGGCTAAAGCCATAGGTCTAAGAGAAAGAGCCTCGTAACAGTGCCATTGGGCAGCGTCCTTGAATAGCACAACCATGGTATCTTCATTATCCATCTTTAAAGTTAGTAGAAAGAATGAAGTCAGTGGAGAAGGAAGAAGGTAGAAAAAAAAAGATAAAGTCCTGGAAACATAAAGTAAGACAATCAGCACTGATTTTTAAAATAATTGAAAATGCCGCATTTGTTAGTAAAGTAAATTTGGATAAAAATGAAAATGAAAATAAAAAAAAAAAAAAATTGGAAATAAAATAAATGTTTAAAATAAAGAAAAACGAAGTAATAAACAAAAGAAATTCCGTGGGTTGCCTCCCACGCAGCGCTTTATTTAATGTCGGGAGCTCGACACAGTTTATCGGGAATATCAGCTTAAGGGTATTGCAGGCATTTCTGTCAGTTTTAGACCAATCGAAAAATCTCTATTGTCTACGCAATGATAGTGTTTCAAATGTTGCCCATTTATGATAAACGGTTCACTTGATCTACCTTTTATTTCAACTGCACCGCTTAACAGGACTTTAGTTACCTCAAAGGGACCAGACCACCTAGAACGAAGTTTGCCTGGGAAGAATCTAAGTCTAGAATTAAACAAACGCACAATGTCTCCTACATTAAATTCTTTCCTTGCTATACGTTTGTCATGCCATTTTTTTGTTCTCTCTTTGTATATTCGGGAATTCTCGTAAGCATTTAATCTAAGTTCTTCTAGTTCATGTAAATCTAGAATTTTCTTTTCTCCCGCAGGGGTATAATTTAAATTAATGGTTTTGATAGCCCAATAGACCTTATGTTCTATTTCTACCGGCAGGTGACAAGATTTTCCATAAACTAGCTTAAATGGCGTGGTTCCTATGGGAGTTTTATAAATTGTCCTATAAGCCCACAAAGCTTCATGTAGTTTAGAAGACCAATCTTTCCTAGAGGTGGCAACGGTCTTTTCTAAGATCTGTTTGATTTCTCTATTTGAGACCTCTACTTGCCCAATTGTTTGGGGGTGGTAAGGTGTCGCTACATGATGTTTGACTCCATATTTTGATAGAAGTTTCTCAAAGATTTTCAAGATAAAGTGGGAACCTCCATCACTGATTACTAGTCTCGGAACACCAAATCTAGGAAAAATTATATTCTTAAAGAGCTTATTCACTACTCGTGCATCGTTTGTTGGAGCGGCTACAGCCTCGATCCATTTTTAAACATAATCGACCGCAACGAGTATGTATTTGTTACCAAAAGAGGACGGAAATGGTCCCATGAAGTATATTCCCCACACGTCAAAGACCTCTACTTCTAAAATTCCCTTTTGAGGCATTTCATCGCGCCTAGAGATGTTGCCAGTGCGTTGACACCGGTCGCAATTTATAACCGCGATATCAACATCTTTCCATAGAGTAGGCCAAAAGAGGCCAGCTTGCAAGATCTTAGCACAAGTCATCGAAGTGCTCGCGTGCCTACCATAGGGGGCGGAATGACAGTGAGAAATTATATCTTCTACCTCATCTTCGGGTACACAACGACGGAAAATACCATCGGCGCCCCTCTTGAAGAGCAGTGGTTCGTCCCAATAATAGTGTTTAAGGTCATGGAAGAATTTCTTCTTTTGTTGATAGGTTAGATCGGGTGGTAATACTCCAGCTGCTAGATGGTTGACAAAATCAGCATACCATGGCAGCGTGGTTTTAGTGTAAACAGATTCTACAACTTCATTGGTTTCTGCATCATTATAAATCAGAGATTGTTTAATTGTATTACTCTCCAACTGGGCTAAGAGTCTTTCATAAGGGAAATCGTCATTAATAGGTACTTGTTCAGGTTGGATATTTTCCATTCTTGACAGTTGATCAGCTACTACATTTTCGGTGCCCTTCTTGTCTTTGATTTCCAAATCAAATTCTTGTAGGAGTAGAATCCACCTCAGAAGCCTTGGTTTGGCGTCTTTTTTACTTAGTAGGTACCTAATTGCGGGGTGATCGGTATAGATAATTATTTTTGCTCCTACTAGGTAGAAACGAAATTTATCCAAAGCGAACACGACATCCAAAAGTTCCTTTTTCTATGGTAGCGTAGTTCATTTGTGCATGATCTAAGGTTCTACTAGCGTAGTAAATCGCATGAAGCTTTTTATCCTTTCTTTGTCCTAAGACTGCACCTACAGCGTAATCACTCGCGTCGCACATAATCTCGAATGGTTCATTCCAATCTGGGGGTTACATAATGGGCGCTGATATTAATGCTTGCTTAAGTGTTCGAAATGCGTCTAAGCATTTGTCATCAAAGACGAATTCAGCGTCTTGCATCAGTAGCTCGGTTAGAGGCTTGGTTATTTTAGAGAAATCTTTAATGAAACGTCGATAAAAACCGGCGTGTCCTAGAAAGCTTCTTATTTCTCTAACGGTTTTTGGTGGTTGGAGATTTTCTATAACTTCGATTTTTTGCTTTATCGACTTCAATCCCCTTATTGGATACTATATGTCCAAGTACAATTCCTTGTCGGACCATGAAATGACATTTTTCCCAATTAAGCACTAGGTTGACACTTATGCATCGTTCAAGCACCATTTCAAGGTTCGATAGACATCCTTCAAAACTTTCTCCACAGACAGAGAAATCGTCCATAAAGACTTCCATGATAGCGTCTAAGAAATCATAGAAGATGGACATCATGCATCTCTGGAATGTTGTAGGTGCGTTACATAATCTGAAAGGCATTCGCCGGTAGGCAAAGGTACCATAGGGACATGTGAAAGTAGTCTTTTCTTGGTCATCAGGATGGATAGGAATTTGGAAAAATCCCGAATATCCGTCTAAAGAGCAAAAATGGGAGTGCTTAGCCAGACGTTCAAGCATTTGATCTATGAAGGGTAAATGGAAATTATCTTTACGAGTGGCTTTGTTTAGTTTCCTATAGTCGATACACATTCTCCATCCAGTTTGAGTACGTTATGCTACGGATTCGCCTTTTTCGTTATTGATAACCATAACACCTCCTTTCTTGGGTACAACGTGAACTGGGCTAACCCATTCAATATCGGATATTGGGTATATGATTCCTGCTTCTAACAGCTTTTGCACTTCTCTCTTAACGACATCACTCAGAATGGGATTGATTCTCCTTTGATGTTCTCTAGAGGTTTTACAGTCTTCCTCAAGCATGATGCGATGCATACAGATAGAGGGACTTATTCCTTTTAAATCTGAGATGTTATAGCCTAAGGCAGTTGGGTATTTTCTCAGGACATGTAATAATTTTTTAGTTTCTATTTGTCCTAAATCTGCGTTGACTATAACTGGTCGTTCGAGTTCTGTATCTAGGAATTCATACCTTAGATCTTTGGGTAGTGTTTTCAGTTCTACAGCTGGTTTCTTTGGGCAAGGCATAGGGTCAGGAGTGAGTGCGAGACATTCGCTTAGATTATTATCTTGGTATTCCCCATGCCAATTATCATCTTCAAAAATTCGCGGCATTGGAATTTTCAGCACTTCAGAATACGTATTTTGTTGCTTCTCCATTTCTTTAACGTATTCATCAATAATATCCAAGAAACCACACAAATCTTCTATAGCAGGTGCTTTGAAGAATTGTGAGAGTATAAATTCTACCTTTTCTTCACCAACCTCAAAAGTTAGTTTTCCTTTTTTCACATCTATGATGGCTCCGGCTGTGGCTAGGAATGGTCTTCCTAAAATGATAGGGATGTTTGAGTCTTCCTTAATGTCCATAATTATGAAATCTGTAGGAATATAGAATTGTCCTATGCGTACTGGAACGTTTTCTAGCATACCTAAAGGAAATTTCACTGAATGATCAGCTAGTTGTACGGACATTTTTGTTGGTCACAGTTCTCCCATGTTGAGCCTTTTACAAATAGATAAGGACATTAAGCTAATGCTGGCTCCTAAGTCGCACAGGGCTTTGTCTATGACAAACTTTCCAATCACACATGGTATAGAAAAACTACCAGGGTCTTTTAGCTTAGGAGGCATGTTGTTTTGGATTATAGCGCTACACTCTGCAGTAAGCATAACGGTTTCAGTATCCTCAAGCTTTTTCTTATTAGATAGAATTTCTTTTAAGAACTTAGCATAGGAGGGCATTTGCGTGATTGCTTCTGTAAAAGGTATTGTAACATTCAATTGTTTCAGAAGTTCAACAAATTTCTTAAATTGTCCTATCTTTTTAGATTTAGCGAATCTTTGAGGATACGGGATAGGTGGTTTATAAGGCAGCGGAGGCACATATGTGTCGCGGTGAAAATTGGATACCATAGTTATTGGTTAACTAGGATCACATTTTTAATGTCACCACCGGTCTTTGATTTTATCCAAAGGAAGGGAGAAAAACCGAATTCCCGCAATGCAATGCAAATGCGCTAAGATTCTAAGTTCGGGGGTTGGTTATACCTAGGGAAGGTGTTAGCATCCTAGATATCTATAGTACTCTACAGGAACCTCTTGATTCATTTATGTTATTTGTTATCTGTTTTGCTAAGGGTTTAAGGGTAGGCAATTCACAATTTAATTCCTAAGTGTGCTCGACAAGATATCGCATCTTATGCCTACATATCCTGTCAGGAGGGAATCAGAGCACTTGTAGTTCTTCATTAAAGATACTAAACGTTTTAAAGGTTTAGGAAAAGAAGATGAGTCATCATCTTAAGAAAGACCACCACAGTTTTTTTGAAAATGTGTGTATGTTGTGGGGCATGGGATTATATGTCCCTTTCTTTGAGATGATTAACATCTAATTATCTTGTATGGAGAATTTGGTAGGCTAAAGTTTGATTAAAGAAATCAAAGTTTGTGGGGAACTAACCTAGAAAATCTATCCTAAGTTGTCTAATTGCCTTATCTTAAGGTGACGATTATGAATGCAAATGATATGCACCATGCACAATACCATGGTTGTTATGCATGGGATTTTCCTTTGGATATTAATGCGATTAAATTACGTTGTTTAGGCGAGGGTGCTAGCAGAGTGATGCTAGACTTGTGTCTGGTGACCAAAAGGTTGAATGCGATGCACGAAGGCGATCGACTTACATGGGTAGAAAATGGGCTCGACGTTGGATCGAGAATTTTTATATTGTTTTGAAAAGGTTTGGACAATAGCAAATGAGTATACAAATGGAAATAGGACATCATAAATATACAAGTGATAAAATAACGATAGTTAAGATATGATACAAGTTAGAACCTTGATGTGAGATAACATAATGGAAGTAACATAAGCATGAAGATGGCAATATGTTTCATGATAAGATATGGATAAGATGAATATGCTTCAAGTAGAATGATTAAAATGATATCAACATGCTCCAATCTTTAAGAAGACAAACATGTAGAATGATAATTAGGATGACAATCAATATGCTTTAATCTTTAGGAAGACAAATATACAGAATGATAATTAAAGGATGATAATTTAGAAGAATGATATTCATGTAAAAAAATCAAATATATGACAAGCCAACATGGATATATTAACTCAAGAATTAAGCAAGGATGCTTAAAAATGATATTGATAATTAAACCAAGAATGGATAATTAATTGGCAACACAATAGAAATTAACAATTTCAACACACAAGGTAATTAAAAAATTAGCCACATGGACGATTAATTATTTAGAAATTGACCATTAACCAAAACTTTAGAACTAGAAAGTGACAAATTCAAAATTAAGACACAAATTGGTAATTTAACAACATGATTAAGAATAACAATTAATATCACAATTAGGAGTTAACAACTTAAGATGCAATTAATTATTAAGATTAAAACTAACACAACAATTAGCAGTTAAAAATATAATTAACAATAATAAAGCATCACATATTAATTAATGATAAAATAAATAATTAAGGGACAAACTATGAAAATAGACATTTTTTAGGTTTTTTGAATATATAGAACATTTAAGCCAAATAAACAAAAGAGGTTTTAAAAAAAGGTTTTGAAGTTAGAAAAAAAGTTGAAATAAAAATGCAGGGGGTGTATTAATGATTTGGTTCAGTTGAAAATAACAAAAGAATTAAATTGGGCCAGAATAATGGGGGTGTGGATAGTGAGGGGGCGCAAGGCCCAGGTTGGAGAGGAGGAAGGGCAAGGCGAAAAATGAAAGAAATGACCAAAAGGTTGATCACTACGGATCGAACCCAGGATCTTTTGGTACAAAGTGAAAGGCAAGGCGTGTGGTGAACCGTTGGGACGGCTATACATCCAATATATAATACGCATCCATTAATATATAAGCTAAGATGGGTCATAAAAACAATAATAAAAGTAACGCGCATGCGCAGACGTGGGGAGTGCATCGTGTGCATTATGTACTGGTGTATTAATTGGCATTGGAACATTAGGACACTAGCAGACAAGCATGAAACAATCAGCCAATTAATTCGCAAGGAAAAGAAGAAACACATGCAGTTATTAAAATGCGAGCCACATCGACCAATCAGATACGCATGGAATCAAGAATCATGCATTAAACATTAACATATCTCACGAGTTGGAAATGGATGCAGCCATGAACATGCTATCATTTAAATAAAAAAACAACCAATCAAAACATGGACTGCGCACGGAATGTGAGAGGAAAACATGCAGAACAAAACTGCAATCGGGCTCGGTTTACAAAACAAACTTCAACTTCTAACCAACCTTATTCACTCGAAACTTAATCAATCTACATGAAACAAAAGACTAAAATGGAGCATTTTTCATGGGGAACACAATGAAACCGATAGTTAGGCAAAATAGTGATTCAAACATGAGCAGTGTGCAATGAAAGACAAGGTCCAAAAATAGAGTTCAGTTCAATAAAAACATAGAACTTTCTGTTTCACGTGTAAACTAAGCATACTTATTCAAAGGTTGAATCATAAGCATGCTATCAAATTAAGCACTTAATTTACTGAACTTAAACTGAGGTGGAGCTGAATGGAGTTATCAATCCAACAACACACAAAACATCATACAAGGTAGCATAAGAATAAAATGTTTCAACACATCACAACGCGATACGAATACTCCTCATCTAATTTACCCAGTAGCTTATGAGATAAATCATCATCCAAAAGGTTTGACAGTATGACCAAACTCGAATATGGGACATAATGAGTAGAAGAACAAAACAAACATCTTCCCAAAATACCATCATAAACTGTAAAAGCTCATGCGTACAAAACCGTATGGCACTGTAAACGCATGTAGTTCAAAGCATTAACCTACATAAATGAAACTTATAGAAAAACTGATATGGATCATGATCATGTTTAATACCAACAGCGTACCATTAGCAAGTAAGCACAAATTTATCACACATTATGAGCAAAAACAACAAACAACCCTACTATTAAACCAAGTTACATATTACATACACACACAAATATTTAGCACATATCATAAACAAAAGCGACTTCTAAACCGTATCACAAATGTCATGCACATACAGGTTATTTTTAAAGATGTAAAAAGGGAGAGACCAACTACTGGCTTCAACATCATCTTTCATATGGAATTCTCCATGACTCAAACCAATACCATAAAGCATCAACAACATGACACCAAAATTCCAAATCAAACACTAACAGTGCATCAATGCAAATATATTCGAGTAGCAATCATATTAACACAGGTTAATGGCAATCAAGAAGCTGTATGAAATTTCCATCAATCTCCACAAAGGTTTACACGCACCATGCACTCACATCATGAACACATAAACATTGACAATGCATTAAACCAAAGCATGATCAACCCGGTCCATAGGTATGGTAGGTATCATAATAGTGAGTTAAGAGACTGACCTGGTATCCAAGCAACTGGCAAACGATCCTTTCCTTTCACCTAGCTTTGGACACTCCAATAATTGGTTTTTTTTTAGAGTGTTTTTTTTTTGTTGCCCTCCTCCCGGAGTGAATGTCAGTGTCTCTTTTATAGGTGAGCTGGTGTCTTGGATGCAGTAGAGGTATGCTTTCCGCAGGATACTATCATTCTTGAGCCAAGTGAAAGCTGGCCATGCAGCTTATCTCTGTTGTGAGTCAGAAAAAGAAATTTTTGGGAACACATGAATGCTATGGTGTAGGCTTTTCTTGTCTTGCACGGGTTATGGAAGTTTAGCATGCCTTGTGACAGTAAGTATTGGAAGGTGGTGAGGATATACCAGTTAGACATGCATTGGTGAGGTGAGATTTGCCACACAATAGTTCTTGGTTTAATGCACCAAATGAAATGACTCTTGAACCCTTTGAAAGCTAGTACAAGGTAGGGTGACTTTGACAGATTGAGATCGTGACAATGTTTGGTGTAGTAAAGAGATTAAAAAACTGAAGTTTCTCAAGTGTGTACATGTTTCAATATGTCATCTTTGGAGTGCCATATCTTGATGACCATTCCATCAATTCTTGAGATTTTTGCCTCTATGAAGAGTGGACATTTGATAGAACATTTCTTATGTGGAAATCCAATTGAGATGAGGCTTGTAACAATAAGAAAATGGGCCATAAAGTCGTGCACATGAGAAAACGAAAAAGGACTTAGAAAAATTTCTAAGTTATTGAATTTTGGCAATTTGAGGTACCTAACTTTAAAACACCATAACTTGAGTTTGGTTCATTCAAATGAGATGTTCCACATATGGTTGGAAAGCTCTCAACAAGCTCTACAACTTTCATTTGGGACTCAAGTCTTGAATCCAAGTAGAAATGGATGAAAAATGAGGTCAAAGTTGGAGAAAATGTGGAGGAAAGTGCTGAAATTTTTTTTAAGTGTTTGGCCAAAATGTCTTGTAAGCCTCATAACTCAAAATCTAAGCGTTTTTAGACAAAAATTCATATGGAATGAATTAAAGATCTTGATGAGAGCTTTCCAATGAGCTTTGAGTCGTTTAATTTGAGTGCACGGTTTAGGAGTTATGGTTATTCCAAATCGGGCTATTAGGGGAAAAATGTCATATACGAAGTCTTTCGCGACCAAAACCCTACTTATCTTGCAAGAAACCCCACGAAACTTTACATGGATGCTTTGGATACTTCAAGAGACAATATATGATGATTAGAACCATTAACACTTCATTTGGTCCAAGATTCCAAAAGGTTAGGGTTTCAGTCAAACCCTAGTTCTGACTGCGAATGCACTGAGGCCAAATCTTGTAAGTTTGCTTCTTACTTCCCCTCTAAAGGTCTTAGGAGATTCTTGAGGATGTTGATAAACTACGGGAATCAATAATTAGGGTTTAGGAGATCGTCTTGATGAAGAATCAAAGCTGTTGGCTGATAAGCGTCACAGGAACCCTAATTTTGAAGTATAGTGGGATTGAGGCTCAAATTCTTCTTGCTAGAGTTAATTTCTCAATGATTTCTTCAAGATAAAAATCCTAATTCCAAAGTTCTTGTACTTGAGATCTTTTGTTGATTTGACTTGCTTCAAAACAGCTTGTGGAGCTTTATGATGATATGTGAACCTAGTTTGAACACAAAGAAACAAACTACGAGATATGGGTTAGCTCAACCAATGCAGAGATGCTTGACCTAGGATGCACAAATGAAGATGACAAGGGTGCGACAATATGGTTCTTCTTTCTCTTCGGCCTCTTTGCCATCATCTTCTTTTTTCGTTTTCCTTTGGTTCATCTTCCTTTTCAGACTCCTTACTAGGCTTTTTATACATGGCTGGATTTTCGATCCTTGGGTCAGTAGGTCCTTCTAGTTCTGTTCCACTCCGGAGTGTTATAGCATTTGCATGTCCCTTCGGATTAGGTTGAGTTTGTCTTGGAAGATTTCCAGCTGAGGCAGCGGTAACTGCTTGTTATTGAGCCACTTGCGAGATTTGTGTTTCTAACATTTTGTTGTGAGTGGCTAGAGCGTCAACCTTGTTGGCTAATTGTTTAATTTGCTCACTAGTGTGAACATTTTGGTTAAGGAACTCCTTGTTTTGTTGAGCTTGTGCAGCAATGAAGTTCTCCATCATTGTTTCAAGGTTAGACTTTCTAGGAACATTAGGAGCAGCTACGGCAGCCTTTTGATAACCCGGCGGTACAGCAGGTGCTTGTCTAGGTGCATACAAAGCGTTGTTGTTTTTGTACGAAAGGTTCAGATAGTTTCTCTAACCTGGGTTGTAGGTGTTTGAGTAAGGGTTTCCTTGAGCATAATTCACTAGGTCCGTGGAAACTCCTGTTAAAATTTGACATTCAGGGGCAGCATACCCAGGAACTCCGCATAACTCACAATTTGGAGCTACGGCAGCCACGATGGTTGTAGGTGTCAGGGTCAAACTTTCAACCTTTTGAGTACGAGCATCCACCTTAGCATTTACTTAGTCAAGGCCATTTATCTCGTACATATCGCCTTTCGTTGGAGGTTTCTCTACAGAGGTTCTTTCACTTCCCCACTGATAGTGATTTTGAGCCATACTTTCGAAAAGTGCATGAGCCTCAGCGTAGGGTTTTTCCATTAGTGCGCCACCCGCGGTAGCATCTATTGTCATTCTAGTGTTATACAAGAGACCATTGTAAAAGGTATGGATGATCAACCACTCTTCTAGACCATGATGTGGACAAAGCCTCACATGTCCTTGTATCTTTCCCATGCTTCGAAAAGATATTCATTGTCCTTTTGTTTGAATCCATTAATTTAGGCTCTTAGCATAGCCGTCTTGCTTGGTGGGAAATATCGTGCTAAGAATACCTTCTTCAACTCATCCCATGTAGTGACAGAGTTGGACGGTAGAGACTGGAGCCAAGCTCTCGCTCTATCTCTTAATGAGAAAGGGAAAAGACGTAATCTTATTACTTCGGGGCTGACACCATATGTTTTCACTATGTCTGCATATTGCAAGAACACTGACAAATGTAAGTTCGGGTCCTCCGTGGGACCACCAGAAAATTGGTTATGTTGTACAGCTGACAACAACGAAGGTTTTAGCTCAAATATATTTGCCTCAATGGCAGGGGCAGCGATGTTGTTATGTGGTTCAGCCTGCGAAGGAATGACATAGTACTTAAGAGGACGGTTCTGAGGTCCGTCGGCCATGACTGGTTTAGTTTCAGATTCTGAGTCAGGTAAAGGAATTTCGTGTTCTAAACAGTATTCTCTAATTCGTTGTCTTACGCTGAGAAGACGTTCAGGTCCGTCTGTCGGTTGCGTTAGGTCTTCGCCTTTTGAGCGAGTACTTGGCATACAACCGGCAAATTAGGGAATTTGTTGCCTTAGTCTATACGGCGCAACAAAGGAATCGCACTATTGACTAAATCAGTCCCCGGCAACAGCGCCAAAAACTTGATCGCGACTTTATAAGTCTATCGGGGTTACTAACTGCAAGCGCACAGTCTAATCGCGTAGTTTTAAAAGATATCGAACCCACAGGGACCGATAATCAAACTAGTGCTATCGGGCTGTTACTATGTTTAGCTAAGGCGGATGATTTTTGGATTAAGGTGCAGACGGAAAACTAAAAGTAAACTAAAACTTAGATTTAAATAAAATATAATGGAATATCGGTACGTAACTCATCAATCATCTGGGATTCAACAAATCGTCGGCTTAATAGTCAAAATAATTTTCAGTAGAAAAATACCAATTTAAAAGTCTTTACCTCACACTCTCGTGTTATTGACTCTGACTATACTCCTAAATCAGAATGTCTACTCTCGTTAGCCCATTTGAATTTAAAAATACTTTTTGAAAATTAATAAGTCATAATTGATTTTAAAGCGCTCTCGCTGTGTTTAAAACCAATGTCCAGTTTCAGCTATCCGGTTAAAATCGCAAACTCTCATTTTATTGATCGTAACCTTCGTTACCTTTTTACTCTCGTAACAAAGGTCAATTAAATTAAGAAATTGGAACCAGAAAAGTAAATTGTCAAAGTTACCTACGATCGGTCGAATCCCTTCCTGATCGACTTAATTACATACCGATATAAACAGTTTAGCCAGACATCCTAACTAGTACAACCATACACAAAGCGAAACAATAGAATAATAATTCATGCATAGTAATTTGAAACTAAAAACACAACTCTTATTAATTAATAAAAACCTGGAAACAATTAGTCTTGAGAACACAATCCTCCACAGGTCGGCAGGATTTGCTTGCGCGAACGAAAAAAACGTAAACCAAATAAGCTACTAACTAAGGTGCAATAGCTCCCCAGTGTAGGAAACTATTGCTATTTAAGTGTTTAGAAAGGAAAAAGGAAATTGGAAAAAGTAAAGGAAATAAACTATGGCAATGTAATTCTACAGAAAAAATTCACGTAGGGTTCCGAGAGAGACTTTGTGTAGGAAACTGCTTTCATTTTATAGCCTTCAATAGTTGTCGTGAAACAAGGAGAAAAAATCTCCAGGTGAAAGTTAGTGGCCGATATTATCTGAAGCATTCCCTTGACTGGTTGAACGTGGTTGTGGTTGAGTTGATACCCGTTGAGTGGTCCACATAATTTAAAATTGGATTCTGAGAAATATACTTGTGACGGTCGCCATGGAGTTGTGACGAGGGTCACCACTAAACTGCGTTACGGTCACCATGGATCTGTGACGGTCGCCATGCATTCTGAGTGCAAAATCTTCATTTTTCTGTCAACTGTCTTCTTTTCTTCTCTTTTCTCTCTTCTTTCCTTATGCAGGTTGACTTAGAGAAAATACCTGAAAATGAACTCGAATACTTGCAAATAAAACGTGAATAAACGAAAATGACAAAATAAATTAATGTGATTCAAAGCAAATATGTTATGTAATACCGCATTATCAGAATTCCAACATCATTTGAGGATGCATTGTCCACTGTCACACTAAGCACACGATTTAGTTCCTAACCATTTAGGCACTTCTTAACTGTTTTGGCCATAATCTCTCCTGTGTAGTCTGCGACTTCAGTAAAATTCAAAATATTTTTGTGTAGCTTCCAATTGTTATCAATGTAATGCCCTGTGAGACACATGTAATTAGAGTCTTAGGTAGATGTTCATGTGTCTGTAGTGATACAAACTCGACGACAATTTTGTGACAAAAAAGTCTTCATCTTTGCTTTCTCCACGTCCCAATTCTTCAAAATATTGCGTGCCAATGTATTGCGTGATGGGAACTTAAATTTTGGTTGTAAGCCATAAAAGAACATATGAAAATATGGATGTTCTTCCTTTTGAAATGGAAGTTCCATGGCTACAAACATTTTTGTCAAGTCCATTCGGCTTACTTCTTGGTCAAATTTGGGAACCGAAGGGGATGAATTAACAACTGCTTCCCTATTTTCCATTGAACTTTGATCGTACTTGGATCAGACAGTTTGAAGATGGCCAACGACGTCTGGATTTGTTGCTACTTTAATGATGATGAAAGACGGCCGGGGGGGGGGGGGGTGTACCTGCAGGGCACTCCGATGCTTAAGTCAGTGAGGGCACAGCAAATTCAGAGAGAGTGAGTGAGAGTAAGAAGTTAACTATCCTGACCCTCTCAAGTGAGAGGGTATTTATAGGAGACCCCCAGCGCGTGGCCAATGGTTACTTGCAACGGGTGGGACCAGCGTGTGACCTGTTCCAAGTAACTGCTAGGGCTTACGTGTAGTAATAATGACCAGCTCGTGGTCAACACCCTAGTGTAACTGTCCCTTTAATGCCATTAGTAGACGGTTACATGAAAAGTATCTGTGTAGATAAGACCGTTAGTAGGCTCCTCGGGGGAGAGTCTACAATGTCGAGGAAATATGGTGGTTGTGGTCTGGACATGACCTAACGGAGGAGAACCATGCTTGTCGAGGACCTGTGAGTCAACGAGATTAGGAGTATTCTCGCGGGGAGAAGTTAATCTGTCGAGGAGGTCCATTTCATCAGGGTGTGATGTCTTCCTTTCCTGTTTGTCCTCGGATGCTCGACACTGTCAAGGTGCTAGGTGCCCGACATAACTTTGGCCTCGCGTATGGCAGTCATGTGTCCTTCTCTAGGACTTTATTGGGCTTCTTCAAGTTGTATGGGTTGGGTCTGTTTGATTGTAGGAAACCACGGCCCAGTCCAGAACAGGAGCCCTCCCCAAGTCGTTGCTTTGAGGTATCAGAGTAATGACTTAAGGGTCAATAATCGTGTCGGGGAAATGCCAAGGGGTGATCTGAGGAGGATATCAGCATAGTCGAAATTTCCATGATTATCATGATGTCGGACGTTGATATCTTGCGGGCAATTATCATGAGGCGGGCACTGATAGCTTGCGGGCAACGAAGAGTTATATCTGGTTGAAATGTTGGGGAGATGAGAAGTTTCCGTTTTGAAACGATGGGATGATGAAAGGACACGCGTGGATTTTTGACTGGTGCAAGTGTGCCACGTGTCACTTGTCATCTGTGTGTGGTATTTTACTTATTTTTATCTAAGTTATTTTGAAATTGTTGGATACTTGGGAGTTTGCTCGACTCTAGTGATTCTCGACTGCGAAGAGAGCTGGTTGAGCGGTTAGGGGTTGTACCCCGACCTTCAACGAAGCTAAGAGGTCGATCGAGGTCTTAGTTTCATGGCGTGAACTTCCCATCGTGAGCTGGGTGTTCTGCTTACAAGGTACGTCGACGACGGAGCTCGATAGAGTACTCCTCGCTGGGCCAAAAGTTCAATGCACACACAACGTGACTTTTGACCTTCGTTAGCATATAGAGGTGTCATGCATGTACCATGGCACGCTCCCCGTAACGGCAACTTTGGTATAATTACATGCAGTGTTTAACTGTAATATTGTTTGAGCTTCTCAGCATTCCATGGTCGAGCAAGTTGTTCACCTTGGAGGCTTTCTAGGTAATAAGCACCTGTCCCCGTCTTTGCAATGATGCGGTAGGGGCCCTCCCAGTTTGCTGCCAGCTTTCCTTCACGTGAATTTTTCTCTGTTTCTTAAATCAAGGGCAATCTGGGTTGCTTCTGCTTCCTCGAACTCAATGTGTGATTGAGCTCGTTTGAGGAAACCTTCGAAGCTGCGAGGACGGTGTAATCCGACAGATTCTGCGAACTTGGAACCAACCCGCAGTCCTTTGATGATGAGATATAATTTTATATGGTCGGTCGTATGGACCTCGACCACTTCTTTGTTGAATCTCTCTATGTAGCTCCGGAGAGATTCTTTCTTTTCTTGGAAGATGGTCTCCAACGAGGATATAGTTTTTGGATGTCTTCGAGAAGCTGTAAAATGCTTCCTGAAACGTTCCCTCAGAGCTTTCCACGACGCTATTGATTCAGGTGCCAGGTTTTTATACCAAGCCATGGCCCCTTTCCGAAGAGTCGTAGGGAATAATCGACGTTTGATAGCGCCGAAGACGTTTCTAAAGTCGAGAAGAGCCTCGAAGCTCTAGACATGGTCATCCGAATCAGATGTTCCATCGTAAGTCCCCAAGGATAGAGGTCTCTCCAAGCCTTTAGGAATAGGAGCTTCCATTATTTGTCTGGATAGAGGAGTCTGGTAGTCGTCATCATCGCTGCCTCCCGGGGATACAGAAGGAGAATTATGACCACGAACATAGAGACATCTCGGGGAGTGTTCCTTATGACGGCCTCTTGGCTCCTCGACATCAGGCTTACTCTTCTTAGTCTTCAAGGGCCGAGTGGGCCCTTTTGGTGGCGGGGAGCGATGACGCTTCTGTGGATGCTCAGTCTGGTTATGCTCCAAACGTGGCCTGCGACCTCTATTTACTGGGGAGGGGCTGCGAGATTCCACTGGAGATTGTGAATGTCCGGGATAAGGAGGTGGTCGGTGTCTTCGCGGGGAAGTTCGACCACAAACTTTTTCTAGCTTCTCGATCCGTAAGCTTTGGTTGAAGATTATTTGATTGGTCTGATTGACCAATGCAAACAAGGCAGCAGTGTTCGGATCTGCATTTGGTGGTGGATCCACAGGATGGTAGGTGGGCTGGAAGATTGCTTCCTGTCCATCTTGTTGAGAAGTCTCGTATTCTACCTCATCGGAAGATGGGGAGGCGGTGATTCCATCTCTGACATCATTCTCCACGACAGGCTGAAGAGCATTGTTGACGCCATGGGTGTTACCACCAAGTTGTGTGATGACATTGTCTATAGCTTGATTCGCCGACGGGTTGGCCATTGCTGGTAGTTGAATGAGGAAAGTTTGGTTTATCGCGAGGAAAACGGGGAAACTTATGAAATTCCCACAGACGGCGCCACTGATCGTACCTGGATCAGACAGTTTGTAGATGGACAATGACGTCTGGAATTGTTGCTACTTCAATGGTGGTGAAAGACGGCGGGAGGGTGTACCTGCAGGGCACTCCGATGCTTAAGTCAGTGAGGGCACAACAAATACAGAGAAAGTGAGTGAGAGTAAGAAGTTAACTATCCTGACCCTCTCAAGTGAGAGGGTATTTATAGGAGACCCCCAGCGCGTGGCCAACAGTTACTTGCAACGGGTGGGACCAGCGTGTGACCCGTTCCAAGTAACTGCAAGGGCTTACATGTAGTAATAATGACCAGCTCGTGGTCAACACCCTAGTGTGACTGTCCCTTTAATGCCATTAGTAGACGGTTACATGAAAAGTATCTGTGTAGATAAGACCGTTAGTAGGCTCCTCGGGGGAGAGTCTACAATGTCGAGGAAATATGGTGGTTGTGGTCTGGACATGACCTAACGGAGGAGAACCATGCTTGTCGAGGACCTGTGAGTCAACGAGATTAGGAGTATTCTCGCGGGGAGAAGTTAATCTGTCGAGGAGGTCCATTTCATCAGGGTGTGATGTCTTCCTTTCCTGTTTGTCCTCGGATGCTCGACACTGTCAAGGTGCCAGGTGCCCGACATACCTTTGGATTCGCGTATGGAAGTCATGTGTCCTTCTCTAGGACTTTATTGGGCTTCTTCAAGTCGTATGGATTGGGCCTGTTTGATTGTAGGAAACCACGACCCAGTCCAGAACAAAACCTTTTCCATAACTTTATCAAAAATATAAATTATATTATTTAACAAATATTTTAATTACAATTTTTTAATATTTCTAATTAATGACTCCATATTATAATTTGTATTCACATTTTCACTCTATGTTGTTCTTCCCCAAACTTGAACTCTAGATTCTCAAATTTCATTCTATGTTGTTCTTCCCCAAACTTGAACCCTAGATTCCCATTCAATTCATCCTCAATTTCACCATAAATCTCATGTTTCGCTCCAATTCAAATTCATCTTCAATTTCACCATATATCTGCTTCTCATCAACACGAATCGAGCACCATGGGAGATGTTGAAGCAAGCTGACGTATAGCAGCAGGAGACATTCCGTGTTTTGTTCGAATCAGTGAAGTTTCTAATATTGCAAAGCGAAATGAGAGGATTGAATTAGCTTCGACTACGCTATTGTTTCGGTAACACTCAAAACTAATCTCATGCTGCTAGTTATGGTTATTATATGTGAGTTTCGATTCGGTTTTTTTCCGCATTTCGGTTTGGGAATATTATGATAACTTTGGATTGATGCCATTTTGTAAAAATTATTGCCACTACTGCTATAGGTCATGATTTTCTCTGATTTTCAAATTTTCTTGATTCTTGTACTTTAATCGCGGAATTATGTTTATGCTTTCTATCAATTTTGCAGCTTATAACATAGTGCTTATCAATATAAGCACTTATGCATAAGCTTACATAAGCCATTTTTTATAGAAAATGATAAAAGGATGTTAAATTGTTTGTGTATGCTATAAGTTGTTTTCATAATATATCTTGAAAATTTTATGAAAATAAGCTGAAAAAGGTTTATGATTAGCTGTTTTTATAAATTCTCCGAAACAGGCTCACAAAATTTATGTCAGTAAATTTGCTTATTCAGGCCTCTAGTTTTTTCTTGATTCTATTTGTCTGACTGGTGCTTAAAACTTTTCAGCGAAATTGTAGCAACTTCGATATGGATAGTCATGACAGGGTTACAGACTTTGAGACAGAAGAACGTATCAGTTCTGCACCTCCACTTTTTAATAATGCTGATTTGTTGCCTCAAAAGCGTAAAAATCAATCAGAAGCATCGAATCATTTTACACCGATGTCGCCGAACACGGAAATGTCTAAGTCAGCAAAATGCAAGCATTGTGGCTCCTTGATCAAGTATAATGGTGGAACAAGCGCTATGCTAGCTTATTTGAGAAGATGTAGTGATAATCCAGATAATTTGGTGAATGTGACAATGCATGAACCATCTTCAAGTTTGTTCTGGACTGGGCCGTGGTTTCCTACAATCAAACAGGCCCAATCCATACAACTTGAAGAAGCTCAAACAATATTACAGTTAAACACTGCATGTAATTATACCAAAGTTGCCGTTACGGGGAGCGTGCCATGGTACATGCATGACACCTCTATATGTTAACGAAGGTCAAAAGTCACGTTGTGTGTGCGTTGAACTTTTGGCCCGGCGAGGAGTACTCTATCGAGCTCCGTCGTCGACGTACCTTGTAAGCAGAACACTCAGCTCGCGATGGGAAGTTCACGCCATGAAACTAAGACCTCGATCGACCTCTTAGCTTCGTTGAAGGTCGGGGTACAACCCCTGACCGCTCGATCAGCTCTCTTCGCAGTCGAGAATCACTAGAGTCGAGCAAACTCCCAAGTATCCAGCAATTTCAAAATAACTTAGATAAAAATAAGTAAAATACCACACACAGAGCAAATAAAGAGGCAAAATGGAAATACTAAGTCGGGCAAGCCCATTGTAAAAATATTACATAAAGCCCTGGCATTTCCCCGACACGATTATTGACCCTCAAGTCATTACTCTGATACCTCAAAGCAACGACTTGGGGGGGCTCCTGTTCTGGACTGGGCCGTGGTTTCCTACAATCAAACAGGCCCAATCCATACGACTTGAAGAAGCCCAATAAAGTCCTAGAGAAGGACACATGACTGCCATACGCGAAGCCAAAGGTATGTCGGGCACCTGGCACCTTGACAGTGTCGAGCATCCGAGGACAAACAGGAAAGGAAGACATCACACCCTGATGAAATGGACCTCCTCGACAGATTAACTTCTCCCCGTGAGAATACTCCTAATCTCGTTGACTCATAGGTCCTCGACAAGCATGGTTCTCCTCCGTTAGGTCATGTCCAGACCACGACCACCATATTTCCTCGACATTGTAGACTCTCCCCCGAGGAGCCTACTAACGGTCTTATCTACACAGATACGTCGTTGGCCATCTTCAAACTGTCTGATCCAGGTACGATCAGGTTTATAACAATTTAAACTAGTTTTTAAATTCAATTAGATTAATTGAATTGCTTAAAATAAACAATTCAGTTTATTAACCATTTAAATAATTCAAGTTTATTATGGTTCAATTCAATTCAGATTAGGTATTTAGATCAATTAACCAAATTTTTGAACACCCCTAATTTATATAATACATATTTCTTACAAGTTAAAAAAAATTGAATTTGAAAAAATACTTCAAATAAAAATTCTGTATAAAATCATTTTTAATATCAGTTTTCATACTCAGATTTTGGATATTTGAATTTTAACATACCATGTCAAAGTAACCATCAGCTTGGCATACAAACACGATGCCTGACACTCCCTTTCTCCGTCTCGACGATGAGAACGAAACATTTAGGTATGGCTGCTCTCATATTAATATCAATCTTTGGCCAGGTATATATACAATTGGTATAGGATAGTCATAATTTGTAGGTTTTCACCACTTTTTTTTTTAAATTTTCATTTTATTATTCCTACATGTGATTCTCTGAAGTTAGTTACTATTCCTGCTAAGAACAATATTGTATTTCTCGGGTGTGAGACCTTCTATGGAGTTTTATTGATTCGAAGCTCAGTTTTAACCTCATTGGCGAGGGTCAATGAAGACCTTCTATGGAGTTTTATTGAGTATGATTGGTCTCTTCCTCGTCTGAGTTGAGTCTCTCTGTTTGTCTGTTTGGTTTGTTGTCCACCTTTATATACTCCTTTCTCAGGATTGATATAGGACAAGGGATACAAATGCGATTAATGCTAATCAAGTATCATAATAGCTAATTTATCTGATAATTATTGCACTAGGGGGACATATCTGGACATACTGACGTCACATGATAAATGTCCATAAATACTTTGCCTGCTGACAGTCTGTCGAAGACGTTTCGGGCTCGTGTTGCTCTTCTTGGGTGGGATAGTCCTGCTCTTTTCCCTTCGCCTGGGTCCGGCTTTCCTATTCCTGTACTATCATTCTCAATAACCAGGATGCGAATTCCGAGATGTATACCACTTCTCAAGCGTGAGGCCTTTAAGGGTGAGACACTTAAGTCTCGAGTCCTTCCCGTCTCTTGACGCACCATCCCAGCCATGCAAATTCCGGGATGTACACAGCTCCCCAAGCGTGAGGCCCGTAAGGGTGAGACACTTCAGTCTTGAGTCCTTCCCTTCTCTTGACGCACTATCCCGGCCATGCAAATTCAGGGATGTACAGTTATTGTTGTCTGAAGTTAGTTTTAGCTATCTACTCATGTAATTGTTACATGATAGAGTATTATTTTGGTGTTGGTTTTTTATGAACTAATGATGTTATTTTCTTAATTATCTTTGCTTTGGTCCTAGGTGTTGGAAAAAGTATTGTCATCTCCACGATATGTCACCACCAATGCTGCTCAGGTAACAAACTGGTTGTGGATGTCCCGATATTTTTGTTTCCAAAATGTAGGATTGTCAAAATTTCTGTGATGGGTCAGGCCATCCAGTTGTTAGGTTATTATTTATGTTGTCTCTTGTATTTTCCTTTTAGATAATGGTCTATGTTAATAAATATTCAGGAGGAGCGACTGAGATTTTCAACGAGGTCGATTTTTCTTTCTAAATATTCAAGAACGCCAGAGTTAAAGGTCTTGTTCTATCTCGTACTCTACTCTGTTCTCTCTTTTATATATTTTTCAAATAGTTACAAGTTTGGTTGTCATCATATGTTAAAATGGGCTTAAGGCAGTATTTGTCTCTATATGATACATTCTCCCACTTACCTAATAAGTAATTTGAAATTTAACTAAAATTGTATGCTAAATGATGTTGTCTTCAACTTCAGGGTCTTAAAGGCATTGCAGACATCTACTGTCAAGAATTCTACATAGACTTTTGACAGGTTAGCTTCAGATTTTTATATCAAATGGCACAGATAAGCCTGAGCAAAAGCAAAGGCAGTTGTTGAGGTTTGAATTGGCTTGATCTTGCTTCTTTGAGTAAGTGTTTGAAATAGCGGGCTTACCGCATCGAAGCATGGTTGAACGGTTATGCAGCCCATGCCATTTAATGTACTAGTTTAGTTGCAACTTGAAATGTCCAAGTTGAAGATCAATAGTAGTTTGTTCTTTTGGATTACTCACTAATTACAATATCCTTCCAAAAATCCCTGTCCATAACCACATCCTCAACCAATTTTCCATCCCTTGATCTTGTAAACTTGCTGGTCTTCCAATGGTCACTTTTGAACATTCTAATCAAAGACCCGTTGTTGTCATGAAGGCATCTTAAATTGAAGTACAATGTTGCAAAGTGAGTTACGCTTACCCCTAATCTTACCAAATCTTTTCTTTTTTGTGAAGTGATGCAGGAGAGAAATGAGAAATTCCTTAGAACAGAGATAGGTTGTAATTCTTCTACCTTTTGGAAATGTCTCTTGATGAATGGGTATCTTCTTCTCAATGTCTTTCAACATTAAGTCAACAAAATGTGCATCACAAAGCGTCCAATACAACCCCTTCCTTTTTACCATAAACATCTTACCAACAGCTTTAAATACTTGACCCTATTTGCATGGTATGATGGTGGTTTCAATCCCTAGCCATGTTTTGCAACATTGAAGGATAACACCAAGCTCTTCACTCCTTGCCACATTGAAAATTATGGCATTGTTTTAGAATCCCTGTGATATCTTTACATGAATCTGTTACGCCAGAAAAGTTCTAGTAATGGTCTTTTTATAGTTCTTTAAATTGTGTTATGATATGTTGTGTGGAGGTCTTCTATAGCGCTTCAAAGGAAGCACTATATAAGAGATCACTTTTAATACCGCGTTACGGACAAAGCGCTACATACATAGATCGATAAACACTTTATATAGCATTTATGACATCAACCGCTGCAAGGGCATGCTATAAGATCTATGAAACTAAATAAAAAAAAACTTTATCTCATTTTCACGCTTGCAAATCTCTAAAGGCAAACTTCCTTCCTCATTTACTTGCTCATTAAGGGTTTCTTTCAAATCTCCCAAAAAAACTTCATCAACCAAGTACGGTCACAAATCAACCGTCGAACTTCTGTTGTCCTCAATAGGACTGTTGGCTTGCCGTTTAGGTGTAACGGTGGCAGCGACAATAGCTTATGTGAGAAGAGTCTCTCTTTCTCTCCTCGACGTCTATCTCGATGGTTGCGGATTGGACCGTTGTTGTTTAAGCAAGAGTAGTGATTGGTTTTGCAGGTAGAAGAATGCAGTTGTTGGTAATAAGTTCAATGCTGAGAACGCCGATGGTGATACTCTCGTTGTTTCCATTGGGTTTAAGCAAGAAGGTTGTCACAAGCGCAGATCTGTCCTTTTTTCTTTTGGATCTTTCAATCTTTCCTAAATGCTTAGCATCACTTTAAAGGCAGGATTCTAGAGAGAGAGGCATAATCAATCCAGCATGAATATTGTAAGAGAAGACAAGGATTTACTTTAAAATATAGAATAGAATTATTGTTGCTAATGTTACTACTGCCAAAGCAGATAAAAAAGTCGCTGCAAAGACAAAAAAGCTAAAACTGATTAGTTAGGTGAGGAGGGAAAATCATACTTCAGTATCAACAGCTTCCTCCAGTGCAACACTTCTAGTATAACATGTTAGAGTTAGTTTTAGCTATAGCTTAAATCCATAATATCCTATCTAAGACACAGATTTTAGTAGAAATCTTGCATCTTAATTTGTCCATTGGATCTGCGAAGTATATAAATTGATCTTTGCCTTATTTCATTCAATAGACAAATCACACATGTACCGAGTATCTCTTTGAATTTTGTTGTTCAATGGATCTGTCAATTGCAGGAAGTAGAGCAATTTCAAGAAGTGGAGCAGTCTTTGTGAGTTGAGGCACAGATTTGAATTCATGAAGGTAGAAAATTTGCCAAAGGGAAGTGTTTTGAAGAAATGATAGAAAATGGCAGTAATGATTGTTAGTTATTCTTGCTGTTCATATATAGCTTAAAACTCCATTATTATAGTGGTAGAACGAGTCTTTTACCGTGCCATGTTTCTACCTATGAATGCTAATTCTAAATATGGTATATATATGTTATTCATAGAAAACTTGCACACAATACTGTCTCTTTAGAAGACTATGTAAAAACATCTGTTACTTGATTTTTGGCAGTTACGTGGGTCACAAGAATCTCACAATTATCAAATTTTTTCTTTAATGGAATGCTTGTCCAGTTCAATATATTTCGTTCTGTTCTATCACGTGGATGCTACTTTGATCTTGCTCTCTAACTGTATAACTTTGTTAAATTAGTATGAAAAGTGATTCATTACTACAATAAAAAAATCTTCACATTTATTAGCTATTTCTATTTTTAGCATGAAAGGTGAGTATAAAATTATACTAGTCTTTTCCTTCCTTGATGCAGGGAAAGAGAAACAGATTAGGTAGATGACGATGTTTAAGGTCGGAAGCTCTAATAATTTTCCCATCATTAGAAAAACATAATTCTACTATATTGACACATTCAATGACTTGAATTTTATAATGACTACCTTTGTATATCTAAGGGCCTGTTTGATTACCTTTTTGAAAACTGTTTTTTTCTTTTAAAAAATTTAAAAACTTGTATGTTTTTAAAAATAGTTTTCTAAAACTGTTTTAGGCTTTGTTGTTTTTAAATTAAAAAATCAAAACAACTAAAATGTGTTTTGCTTTTCACTTTTCAATATTTTACCTATTTCTAAAATTCACAAAAAGAAAATGAGACATACACTTACAATTTAAAATAATTTTACACAATCAATCACTATTATATATCATGCAAAAACAACATGTATCTTGCAATACTCATTCAACAAAACATGGAGAAAACAACACAACATGGAGAAAACATCAGGTATTCATTAACGGCATTTATGTAAATAACTGGTTTAACTTTACATTTTATGTTTTAATAAATACTAGTATATTGATTCTTTAATAGGAATACCTCTTCTAGCTTTCACTTATTATGTTTCATAATTAACTTACAATAAATCCTAACATTCAACTTTTCTTCTATATATTACTTATAGTAATACTTTTAAGTTAACAACTGTAATTACACTTAAAAATTTGGTTTATTTACAAAATATTTCAATTACACAATTATAATATTGTAATTTATTTTTATAATTATTATTGCATTACCATTTTAATAACCAAGTATAAACACTATTTTAATTTACTATATATATTTATTAAATATTTAAAATATATAAACTCAATTTTGAAAACATAATTTGGACTAACAAAGTCATCGTATTGTCGGGTTGAGGGTCCTGATGGGCCGATGTGGAGAGCCTCGTGTCGTCGGGTATGGAGCTCGAATAAGCCGAGATAATAGTCGGACGAAGGGCCACCATTTGAAAATGGTCGCGGAAAATAAAAGTTCATAACGACACCATAATGAAGCAGGCGTTACAAACCATTAAAAAGTGAAATTAAATAATAAATCGGCGGCGGTTTTCTAGGATTTGAATGCTGGAAGGAAATGGAAAGGGTTATTCATGATTGTTGGGAATGAGTAATGGATCTATATCAGGAACATAAAGAAATAAGGAAAGGCAGACCATAACTATCTGAGAAAAACATTTACAGTCACTTAACCAATCATTTGAGACTCTCCCTGACTAGTATCAGAGAAATAAATCTTTTAGTGTTTCTAGCAAGAACATTTGGCGCCCACTGTAATACCCCAATTTTTACCCCTAAGATCCCACATGTCATTTGCATCTGCATCACAAACAGGATCACCAATATCTGTGTGTTTTTATTACTTGCTTTATGTTTGTTTCTGTTTACTAACCTCTAACTAAAATACCAAAAATATTTTGAAAATTTTCTTGTTACTTCTTCTCTGTGTGTTTAGGGTTTTGCAGGAAGATTGATGGCAAAGGTATGACTTGAAATCAAGTGTGGCTATTCAATTGTGGTTGAGGTCAGATGGAAGTTTGACCTAATCTTGGTCAAACTATCAAGAGATTGCTTCAATATCAAATTGGTTGTGGCAGTGGGCTATTTCTCAGGCAACATGTATTTAAGGATAAGTTGTTTTGTGCTGGAATTCATCAAGCTTTCAAGCAATGTTCTATGAGAAGTTTGGTTTAGGAGTCCATCAGTCTCAAATTATTTCATCTGGGGATTTATTTTTTCTAGAGATTGTTTCAGACAAATTCAAAGTGATTCAGAACTTATGTCATTTATTATCAGAGATTCAGAATTTTGTCTGTATAAGTCGAGCTTGGTGGATATTAAATCAAAATGTGCATCAGTGGTTTCGATGAGTGCAATGAAATTGTTGTTGCCTTGAAGTGATGCTGAAAATCAGAGTGCTTTGGTTGGACAGTTACAAACTAAGGTCCTTGATGCTCTCCCTTTGCCTACCTCTTACAATCTATATTCAGATTCATTAATTGGGCCAGTTGCAACATGCTTTCTATTTGGAAATAAGGATTTCTTACTGAAAGTTACATTGTTTAAAACTTCTGGTGTCACCAATTGCAAATTTGCAGTGCAATCAAGTTCTCCAAATGGTTGTGTATCCTACCTGGAATACGTTAAAGAAATGCAGAATTTGCAATTTATATGAATGAAACAAGTGAAAGAGTTGACTTTGATCAAACATGTTGATCCTCCTGTGCATTCAAGTATGTGACAAGTGCCTTAGTTGTAGGATACATAATTGTCCAGAACTATGCCGTGTTGGGGACTGTTCGCCATGTAAGATCCAAATTCAAAATCTATCAGTGGAGATCTGTTTTTGACATGATGTCATCTTGGCAAAAAAATAGAACTAGGTTCTTGGCCCGCGTTGTTTAATGAGGTGACGAATCAGTATGGGAGCAATGCTAAAAATCTGGTGCAGAATGGCAGAAGTACAACTTTACAAGTTGTTAAATTTGAAAGTAATATTGGAAATGAGCCTTCTTTTGTGCATCAGAGAAAAATAGCAGAGCTGTGTTGGTGGTAGTAGACTGGATTAGTACTGCTTGTCTTCTTGTAGTTCTATCCCAATTACACGAGCCTGGCCTGATCTTCTCGTCATTACCCGCCTTAGACATTGGCAACCAATGGGATTCGGGATGTGCTATCAAACAAGGAAGTGGCATTCAACATCAGGTGCAGTTGCAGCAATGATGTTGCACACATGCTATGGCCAAGTTCTGAGACAATATGTAGGTGAAGTGACCTCGCTGACATTTGAATAAGTTCAAGTATTGCAAAGAGTTGGCAAGCTAGAAAATCTAATTGTCTAAATAGTTGTTGAAGATTCTAATGATTGTGATGACGACGATGACAACGACAATGATGATATTGGTTTCCATAATGTTCAATACCATTTTTGACAGCAGTAATACAAAGATTGCTGGTGGTTACAATTATGATAATGTTGGTTTGTGAGAAAGCAGTGATGGCATACTGATTGGGATATTGGTGCTTTCGGAAAGCTCTCACTTGGACACAATAACCTATTACAGCAGCATGTTCATGGCCAAGGAACAATTAAAATATGAACTCCTTAACAAGGTCGGTTTGTGGAGCATCTTAGAAGTAGCAGAGCTGATTAGTGGCACCGC
The DNA here is from genome assembly GCA_022829125.1 of Lathyrus tuberosus. Classification (NCBI taxonomy): domain Eukaryota; kingdom Viridiplantae; phylum Streptophyta; class Magnoliopsida; order Fabales; family Fabaceae; genus Lathyrus; species Lathyrus tuberosus. Next base: position 3,262,608 of record JALAZF010000518.1, read on the forward strand.
CTACTTATCACCCTGATGTACTTCTTACCAATAAATGATACATAATGTGGTCTGCCTTCGACACTTGCGGTCTTGCCCGATGCAGTGATGCTCGATGTTGGAAGTTGGAGTTCTTCATGGTCATTGAAATGCTCTTTTCAACTGATTAAATTGATGATGCATTCATATATATATATATATATATATATATATATATTGCATGATGAAATTATTGTCCAGCAGCCCACGATGCAAAGAACCGGAAGCCATAAAATAAAAAATGAAGCCAGAGTCAATTTTCAAATTGCTCAAGGAAGCCAGCGGATTTCGTCGATTCAAGCTTTTACAGTTAGGCCTGGTGGGCCGCCACACATCTGCATTATAGGTATCGACGATTCAACATCAGCTTATACCGTGAAGGTGGACAGTGAGCTCATTTATGCCTATGCAAAGATTGATCAGCTTGGTGAAATTGAAGAGTTTATTCTGATGCCAAACGTTGCCAATTTACCAGTTGTTGGAGACCGCTTGTATGATGAAGCTCTATATGACGCTGCAAAGATTATATTTGTTATTATCTCTAACTGGGCCAAGTAAGCAGTCACATTGGTTAAGCTTCAACAGTTTCAAGGTGCAATTGATGCTGCCAGGAAAGCAAATAGTTCAAAAAGCTTGGAAGGAAGTTTGTTTTGCATGTGTTAATACTGAAGATTTCCAACTTCAAAAATGCTCGAAGCTTATTCTGCAATCATTGAAAAAATATTGGTGTCAGAGGAGCATAAGAAAGAACTGGGTGACATTGACATTGGGAAATATGTTACCAGTGCTATTGTTGTTTTTGATTTGGATACAGAACAAGTTAAATGGAATGAAAAGCTTGATATGAGTACAAATACAGCAAACTTCCGAGCAATCATATATTCTTCTCTTACTGTTGTAGATTCGGATGATGACGGGAAAATTGAGCTAGTTACGACTGATACGCATGAAAATGTTTGTTGTATGGATCCCCAAAGGAGCTAATGGAATCATAAGTGTCTTGTACAAGAAATATTTCTCAAGGACTTGATTATGCCGAGAAAATGTGCAATTTCTGTCTATGCCTACCAAGGATGCGACAACTGGAACAATCATAGTTCTTATAACTCCGGATGCTCAACACGCAATACTTGCATATCAAGGCATTTCTTTAGCAGCCACAACAATCTGAACATGCGAATCCTATTGTCTTTTGCAAATAATGTTATTGGGGCATCAGGAGCAAATATTAGCTACGTTCGCCGTGTTAGTGGAGCAAGTATTACAATTCTAGAGACCATGTTGTTGCCAGAAGTAAATCCACCCAGGTTATCCTTTGATGGGAAGGCGGAGTCATGGTATCTCCAGGTTAATTTTGGACAAAAATAATACACAGGATCTGACTTGTGTTGAAAGAACCACCCCAAGTAAAAAAATAACACGTAAGCCAACAATCCAAGTCATAAGAAAACGAGCTGCAAAATAAAGTACCAAAAAAATTGACGTGAGAAATTTCACCAATACACCACGTGAGCAAAACAACACATGTCACGCATCAACAATGAGCTACAAATTGGAAATTCAAAACGACACCAAAAGTTTCAGCTTCATATCACACACAACACACCAATTTAAACACAAACGGGAATTCAGAAACGACATCAATTTCATTTTCACTCTCCCTCACTCTCATTCTATAAATAGAGACCACCCCTCATTCATTTTTCTCAAGCTTCAAAGCCACCAAAACTCTGCAGAATTTCTCTCTCATTTCTCACTTTGTAAAATCGTTTCGAGCTATTACTCTTCTTCATTTTTTTATCCGAATTCACTCACATTTCAAACCAGAAGTTATCCAGAAGAAGTAGAAGAAGCAAGAGAAAGATTAATTACACACTTACTTGAGCTTTTGAAGGTAGTTTGAGCTCCGTCGTCATTTTGATCCGTTACTTCTTGTTGCGTTTCTTTGAATTGTTGATACCTTTGTGTTCGGTTTTGAATTTCGATCACAATTGTGTTAAATTGTAATTCCTAGTGTCTAAGTGTGTCGAAGTCGAAGCAGAAGGAAGCAGTCGAAGTCGAAGTCGAAACATTCATGTGTCGAAGTGTTGTGCTGAACTGTCGAAAGTGTTTCGACAGATTCATTTAGATGAGATTCAGATTTTGCTTTTATTAGATTAGATTTGATTTGATATGATTTAGATTAGATTTGATATTTTGGGCTTTTATAGTTTGGGTTTTGTCTTGAGATGCAAGCAAACCTAATTCTATAAATAGGGAGTTTCCCTCATTATTTTGTATCAATTACAACACTTTGTAATTTCTCACAGAATTCTGCAGTTGCAGAGTGAGTAATAAGAAGAAAGTCCCACAGTTTGTGGGCAGCAAGAACACTATTCATCTTCTTCTTCCCTATTTTCTTTCTACTTTTCTGTATAATTGCTGCGTGATAGTAGGAATTCCCATAGTTTTTGGTTGATTCCAACATCTGGTATCTAGAGCTCCGGTTTAAGAGATTCAAGGGCAAGAAATCGCAAGAACGCGATGGCTACGAATCATCCAAACGACCATTTTCCAGCAAACCTTCCAATTCTCAAGAAAGATAATTATGAGAATTGGTGCAAGCAAATCAAGGTTGTTTTCTGTTATCAAGATTTATGGGATCTTGTGAAGGAAGGAATAACAACTCTTAAAGAAGGTGCGACGGATCAAGAAAAGGCTGCATTCAAAGAATTGAAGAAGAAAGATTATAAAACTCTCTTTATAATCCATCAATGTGTTGATGCAGATAACTTTGAGAAAGTTAGTGATGCAGAAACAGCGAAGGACGCATGGGAGATTCTGGAAAAATCGTTTGGAGGCGCAGAGAAGGTGAAAGAGGTGAGGTTACAAACTCACAAAAGGGCGTATGAATTGCTTCAGATGGAAGACAATGAGAGCATAATAGATTTCTTCACAAGAGTTACGAGACTTGTGAATCAAATCAAGGTGTGTGGAGAAGTGTTGGCGACGAAAGCAGTTGTCTCAAAGATTTTGAGATCGTTGGCTCCAAAGTTTGATCACGTGGTAGTAGCCATAGAAGAATCAAAAGATTTGTCGAAGGTGACGAAGGAAGAGCTTCAAGGGACACTTGAGTCTCATGAACAAAGAATGGCTGAAAGAGCTGCAGGCAAGTCGAAGAATGATGTGGCCTTGCAAGCTCAATCAACGAAAGATAAGAAGGGTAAAGAAAAGATGGTCGACAAAGGTAGAGGAAGCTACAACAATTCGACAGGCAGAGGAAATCAGCAAGAGGCGAATTGTTGTAGCTTCCTCTACCTTTGTGGTAGGTTGATCTTGAAGGCTCCAATGTCTCAGAATAGGACCTTCAAGATTGAACTCAATGTGATGGAGCACAAGTGTCTAGCAACAGCAGCCAGTAGAGATGAGTGGTTATGGCACTTTTGACTAGGCCATCTCAACTTCAATGACATCAGGGAGCTGAAGAGAAGAAATATGGTGTCAGGATTACCAGAAATCGACATTCCTAGTGAAGTTTGTGAAGAGTGTGTTCAGTCGAAACAACACAAGAATAGCTTCAGCAAGGATGCAGGAAGGAAGTCGAAGGCAATTCTTGAAGTCATATACTCTGATGTATGTGGTCCAATCCAGGTGGATTTGATTGGTGGCAACAGATACTTTGTCACGTTTATAGATGACTTCAGTCGAAAATTATGGACTTATCTCATCAAGAAGAAAAGTGATGTGTTTGAGGTATTTGTCAGATTCAAATCCATGGTCGAAAGACAGAGTGGTCGAAGGTTGAAAACTCTGAGAACTGATGGTGGTGGAGAATATGTGTCGAAAGAGTTCGATGCATTATGTAGAAAAGAAGGGATTGTGCATGAGGTGGTGCCACCTTACACTCCACAGCAGAATGGGATTGCAGAACGCAAGAACAGAACCATCATGAACATGGTAAGAAGTATGTTGAATGGAAAGCATCTACCCAAAGAATTATGGGGAGAAGCAGTTTCGACAGCAACATATCTTTTGAACAGGTGTCCGACAAAGAAGCTTGAAGGAATCACGCCAGAAGAATGTTGGTCTGGTGACAAGCCTAGCCTTAGTCACTTAAAGGTGTTTGGATCTATAGCACATAGACATGTGCCAGATCAGTTGAGAAGGAAGCTTGATGACAAGTCGAATCAGATGATCTTGATAGAATATCATTCGACAGATGGATACAAACTGTTCGACCCAGTGAACAAGCAGATTGTGATCAGCAGAGACGTGATCATTGATGAGCTTAAGGAGTGGGACTGGACAGAAAATGTCAACAAAGATTCAGGAAGAATCAGTTGTGAAGAACCAGCTAGAGAAGCTGAGAGAGAAGTTCGACAAGAAAGTGTCGAAGACCAAGCAGGACCAAGTAGACCTCGTCGAACAAGACAAATGCCAGCAAGGTTGCAGGAATGTGTGATTACATCAGATGATGTTGTCGATGAAGAAGGTGAACTGGTACACTATGCTTTCTATGCAGATGTCGAACCTGTCAATGCAGCTGAGGCATTGAAAGATTCGAAGTGGGTGAAAGCAATGAATGAAGAAATAGAATCCATCGAAGTCAACAACACCTGGTCACTTGTCGAATTGCCTGAAGGCAAGAAGGCAATTGATGTGAAGTGGGTTTACAAAGTAAAGTTGAATCCAAAAGGTGAAGTAGTTCGACACAAAGCAAGACTCGTAGCGAAAGGATTTCTTCAGAAGGAAGGAATTGATTATGACGAAGTCTTTGCACCAGTTGCTAGGATCGAAACAATCAGGTTGGTTGTTGGTCTAGCAAATATGAATAATTGGCACACATGTCAGATGGACGTGAAGTGTGCATTCCTGAATGACCCCTTAGACGAAGAAGTTTATGTTGCACAACCAGTTGGGTTTGTGAAACAAGGCAAAGAGAGAAAGGTGTACAGGCTGCATAAAGCCTTGTATGGACTTAAGCAAGCTCCAAGAGCTTGGAATAAGAAAATCGACAGCTTCTTAAGGGAGAAGGAATTTGTGAAGTGCACAACTGAGCATGGAGTATATGTAAGAAGAAGCAATGGCGAATTGCTTATACTATGTCTCTATGTCGATGATCTGTTGATAACAGGAAGTTGCAAGAAGGAGATCGAAGATTTCAAACGTAACCTGAGTGAAGAGTTTGAAATGTCAGACTTGGGAAATCTCTCATATTTCCTTGGCATCGAATTCTACAAGAGTAGTAGAGGTTTGATGATGCATCAAAGAAGATATGCAGGCGAAATATTGAAGAGATTTGAGATGCAAGGTTGCAACCCAACTTCGACTTCAGCTGAGCCCAGACAGCAACTGTCGAAAAATTCAGATGAAGATGATGTCGACCCAACCCAATACAGAAGACTTATTGGGTCACTTCGATACCTTTGTCACACAAGGCCTGACTTAGCATACAGTGTTGGTATGGTAAGTAGATTTATGCAGAAGCCAAAGGTATCACACCTAGCAGGGTGAAGAGGATACTAAAGTATCTGAAAGGAACTCTCGACTATGGCATTTTGTTTCCAGCAGCTGATGAAGGGAAAGAATGCAAGTTAGTGGGATACACAGACTCTAGCTGGTGTAGTGATGCAGAGGATAGAAAATCCACAGCTGGATATGTGTTTATGTTAGGTGGTGCACCAGTTGCTTGGAGTTCGAGAAAGGAGCCAGTAGTGGCATTGTCATCATGCGAAGCAGAATACATTGCTGCTTCTCTTTGTGCATGTCAAGCAACATGGATGGTGAATCTGGTCGAAGAGATTACAGGGAAGAGTCATGGAGCAATTACCATGAAGATCAACAGCATGTCAGCTATCAATTTGGCGAAGAATCCAATAGCTCACGGTCGAAGCAAGCACATCGAAATGAGGTTCCATTATCTTCGAGAGCAGGTAGCAGAAGGGAAGATGAAGTTGGAACACTGCAGAACTGAGAATCAGATTGCAGATATCATGATGAAGGGAGTGCAGGTCGAAGCCTTCAGAAGACTAAGATCGATGATGAATGTAGACAACTTAGACACAATGAATTAGGTGGTGTGTTAAATTGTAATTCCTAGTGTCTAAGTGTGTCGAAGTCGAAGCAGAAGGAAGCAGTCGAAGTCGAAGTCGAAACATTCATGTGTCGAAGTGTTGTGCTGAACTGTCGAAAGTGTTTCGACAGATTCATTTAGATGGGATTCAGATTTTGCTTTTATTAGATTAGATTTGATTTGATATGATTTAGATTAGATTTGATATTTTGGGCTTTTATAGTTTGGGTTTTGTCTTGAGATGCAAGCAAACCTAATTCTATAAATAGGGAGTTTCCCTCATTATTTTGTATCAATTACAACACTTTGTAATTTCTCACAGAATTCTGCAGTTGCAGAGTGAGTAATAAGAAGAGAGAAAGTCCCACAGTTTGTGGGCAGCAAGAACACTATTCATCTTCTTCTTCCCTATTTTCTTTCTACTTTTCTGTATAATTGCTGCGTGATAGTAGGAATTCCCATAGTTTTTGGTTGATTCCAACAAATTGCGTATGTTTTGAGTCCCGTCGCACAAATTTGTTGAAGCTTTGAATTGCTAGCTGTGTTGAACAGTGACCCGAGCTTGGTGAGGAAGATGATGAAACTCTTTTGTTTCTGATTCCATTTCATTTGTTTTTTAAGAAGTGTATCATCTTTTTTTTTCCTTCTAAGTGGACCGGACCTTGTTTGGATCTATCACCACCTCTTTTATTTTACTAAAACCTCCCTCTGTTCTTTCTTCTTTTTAAAATCTCTTTTAAATTTTTTCTTAATTAAAATCTTTTATGATTTCTTTTTTAAAATGGATTTGAATCTTTTTTTTGTTGATCTTTGCATTTTGATTTTGTTTTGAAAACTTTTCTTAAAAAAATTATTTGAAAATACTTTGTTCTTGATCTCATTCTTGAATTCTTATATTGTTTGATTGTTGATTGTTTTGGATCTTGAATTTTGATAAGATCTCATTAATATCAATGGACTTTGGGTGTCGATTTTATCCACTAAGAGAGGTGATTGATATTGATGATGATTTAATTTATTTAAGATTCAATTTGTTGTTTCTTTTCATCTTGGTCTCTTTCTTCTTCTTCTTTTTTCTTTTGATCGATGAAAGTCTTTTTGGATCTTAGAATTTCTTTGTTGAATTCTTGATCAAGACTAGATCGTTACCTATTTTCTTTTTGTGTGGTATTGCTTTCGAATGATGTTCTACATATCGTTCATCTAGCATGCATTAGCACATATATCATTTTTACCGGCGTCATTGTAGGGTAACTTCTACGTAAGTTACTCGGCGATTGCTTAACATAGCCCTACATTTGTCCCTTTTTATCCAATTCAGAACTTGATCTTTCGTGGCCCGAACCTTTTGGTTGCATAAGCCCAATGTTGGTTAATCTTTTGTATTAGGTTCAAAATCTTTGAAGCTTGTTGTTGTAGAGGCTTTGATTCTATCAATCTTCTAACAAGTCTTCATTAACCTTGACCTAAGTACATTGTTTAATCACTATAGTTCAAGACGCGAAACAGAATACTCGGTGAAGGCTTATGGCACTAGAGCCCTTGTGTTGCTAATTACTAACTTCTAAATTTTATTTTTTTTATGTTTCCTTCTCGCTCCCTATTGTAATACCCCAAAATTTGCCCTCTTTCTTTTAGCACTAACTGGCTTATCCTTCACGTCATTTGCATCCTCATTTTTGCATCTGCATGTTTCTTTTGGGCATGGGATCAAGGTGGTTTCCAGCAGCTCATGGTGTTATCAACCAGTATTATTTTCAGTAGTACGCAGAGCCAAGCAGACGGTTTTCAAGGTCTTTTTATGCATTTATTTTGCTCATTAGACGATTTGACGATCAGAAACTCTGGCAATCAATTTTTGATTAGTTATTCAGCACCAGACAGTCGTCTTCAACAGTCTATTCTGAGTGCGAAACACGTTTCACAGCATATTTCAAGTGTGTTCCAGTGGTAATATCCAATGGCAAGTTTCAGAGGTCTAAGGTGGCTCAGAAGAGGCAGAACCAGGCAATTCTCCAAGTTTCTCTCCAAAAGGCGACAAAATTCAAAATTGGAACTGAGTAACCGGTTACTCACCACGCGTTAACCGGTTACTCCTTTGTTTTTCTGCGTATTTTCAGTCTTTTTGAACTGAGTAACCGGTTACTCACCACGCCTTAACCGGTTACTCTGAGCACAGTTTGAAAAAATTCAGTCTGCATCATTTGTGATCATGTACTTGGCTTATGCATGTGTGGGAAAGATCTAGAACTGATATTTTCATCATTTTCCACCCAAAATTCAAATTCCTTCCAACATTTTCCACTCTAATTCCTCATTTCCTTTCCTAATTCATTTTTCACTCCAATTTCCACCCACTAAACCTTACTCCAAACCCAAACTTAACTCCTAATCTAGGGGTTATTTAAATAATTTCATTCCAAACCTCATGAAAAAACCTAGATCATTTTTCACTCTCATTTTTCAGAATTTGCTCTCAATTCTCTCTCACTTTTTCATTCTCCAACTTCATCTTCAACCTCACTCAAAGCTCCATATTCATAGATTCACAAACTTTTCATTGGAATTTGTGAATTCTTGAGCTAAACCTCCATCACATCATCATTCTTGGTTCAATTCTGCAGTAGCTACTGGTTTAGATCTTGGATTAAGCTGTTAGAATCACTTTTGGAACAACTTTTGCTTATTTGGAGTGTTCTTGCTTGGATCTTCAAGTTTTCTTGATAAAGCTTCATAGATCTCTGGTTTTCTTGTTTGGATCCATCAATTTTCGTTTACAACACTTACCAAAGCAAATCTCAGCTTTGTAGGTTAGTTTTCTTTAGATCCATACTTGATTTGGCTTAATTGCAACTTATACAATGTAGATCTATGACCTTTGATGTGTTTTGATTCATTTGCTTTAATTTGATTGTGGATGTTGTTGTTTGTTGGATCCAATTGATGTTTGATGGTTGTGATTCAATGTAATTTTGTGCTTAATTGATTGCATGTTCATTTGAATGGTTGGAGAAGTGATTTGATGCTGAAAAGTGCTTTTGAAACAGTTTTTTTGGCCACTGTCCCAGAGTAACCGGTTAACGTGTGGGTGTTAACCGGTTAACATGTTGTATTTTTGCGTAAATTGTTTGATTTTAACAGGTTACTTACCGTTGGTTAACCGGTTACTCTGGGACAAAATGTGTATTTTTGTGCATTTTCTTGTTTGTTTGAGATCCTTTGCATGTCTAAACTTCATGGGTTAATATGTTGATAATTTGTGGATTATTCTTGAGCTGTTTCTCCTCACACCATTTCATAAACACGATTCTTCGACACGCGATCCTTGGTTTTTATCGGTGAATGCTTTTGTTTGCGTTGTTGATTACTTGATGTGATGAACACCTTGCACACACTCCTTGAGCATGATAATTGCGAATTATTGCTGGTGTTGCTGGAGTCGTTGTGTTGTGCATGCTTGCTTGCATTTAATCTCATGAGATGCATACTTGTTGACTTGTTCATGTGCTTGATGTAGTGCATTCTCTCATGTTTGTTTCCAAGAATTGTTTACCTTGGTGTGTGGTGTGATTGTAACCATGATTGATCAGAGAATATGTAATGCTTAATGCATGTTTGCTTTTCCATGAGTGAATCATTACTGTATCCCATGCTGCCCTGATTCTACTGCTGTTTATGTGCGTATGTGCTGTTATATGTGCTGTCTGCTTTCCTTTTGCACCTCTTTTTGTGCTGAACTGTGTGCTGTTGCAAGCTGCCTTGTTTGTGTGCTGCTTTTTATTGCTGTGCAGGTGCTGGTGCGCTGTCGTAGCCGCTGTCTTTTCGTTTTGTTTCTCGTTTTCGTTTAGCTTTTGCATGCTAACTTAGGTAGATGTTTCCCTTCTTACCTCGACCTTAGGGCCACCATTGCATGACAACATTAGGATAGAATTCCCCTTAGTGTTTTCTTTCTCCTTTGTGTCCTCTCTTCTCATCTCATAACACTTCTTAAAACAGTTAATAAATATAACGTATATTGCGCTCGAGCCTTAAGTGTAGGAAATGAAGAACGAGGGGTCTCCCCTCCTCTTCTAGAGTGTTTAGCATACGTCCCATTTGGGGGCGACCATGCGACACACTCGTTCCCGCATGGTAGACTTTGGTGCAATGTAAGTTACGAACTAACTTCAATCCACTTCTTCTAAAAAACACAAAACAAACTCAAACCTTTTTCATCCTTCGGGATCTCTAAGTCTCAAACTCATTTTCAGAAAAGGGCACGTTACTTTCCGTCTCGTCGCAAACAGGTCTCGACCCTAACTGCCGGACGTGAACCTAACGTCGCTCATAAAAAACACCGACCTCGTTAGGTCGAACTACGACCGCTCTGATTCCTCCTTCCCATCCGATTGAGGATACGTAGGCACGAGATGCGATATCTCGACGAGCAACCTCCCCCCGTAGTTCGTGTCCCAACTACGTTAACTCTGACTTTCCCATTGCACGAGGGAATACGTAGGCGTAGGACGAGCGAAGTCCTATCGAGTCATTTCTTTTTCGTTTCTTCTTCGTTTCTCCATTCTTTTCCGTTCCTGTTCCTTCTCGTTTCCAGTAGCAGTGGAGCTCCATATGACGACACCCTTTGATCAAGATAGCTAGCGTGGATCCCATCAAGTACGATGGACGCGTGGGGGTGCTAATACCTTCCCCTCGCGTAACTGACTCCCTTACCCATTTCTCTTGGTCACAAGACCATGCTCTTCTCCCTTCCCTCAGGTTTTCGCAGTGTTTCCTTTTCATCTCTTGGGATAAATACACATTGCTGGCGACTCTGTTTTCTGCGCCACTTTCGCGTTTGTACTTGGATGAAAATCCCGGGAGCGACAGCTGGTGACTCTGCTGGGGAGACATTGACCTCTTGCTGGTTCATCCCCTTTGCGAGTCAATCTTAGCGCTTGTCTGTTTTTTTCTTTGGGTGTTTACTGTTGTGATTTCTTTTGCTGTATTACTGTATTACTGTCTTTTACTGCATTTTATTGCATTTGGATTACTGTCATCATGCTGTTCTACTGCTGTTGTTCTGTTGGGTGGGTTGGATTCATGAGAGAAAAGCCCAATACCCAGGCTTGAGTATACACCTATGATTAGCGTGGAAAGTAGTGTGACTTGTGTGGCATTTGGCTAGACGTAGTATACATGAAAACTCCGCATCCAGACGAGGTTTTCTTTGGTAATGTTCTATCCTGCGATTTTGGGGCAGACGATGGAATGTAACCAGGAAAACTGTCGACTCTGGCGACCATCTCCCGAGGACTCAGTTGTGGCACTCCTCCCAAAAGGTGATAATGGCAGACCAGAAATGCCAAACCCATTACACTTCTGGATCCGAGGACCCAATGCTGGGAACTTGCTATAGGATATCCTTTTTGAGGGGAATCGGTTGAGACCTCCTCGATTGGTGATGATGCCAAACCATAAATGGTGAACGTATCATCATTTCTCGACCTGAGAGTCCGGGATACTGAGGATCCTCGCCTTTCTAGAACCCACATGTGAGATGGGCGGGTGTTTGCAGGTTTGTAGGTGACCTTAACTTTCAACCTACCTAGTTTTCTGGATTTTCTTGACAATGTACTGTTATCATCCTGATATTCTGGAGGGTTTAAGTGGTCCGTTATTCTGGATTTCTGGGTTTCTGATATTTGGGATCTTATTCAGTCAGCAGAATAATAGCAGTATTGAGCATCAAGGATATCTTGATCCCGTGTTTGCATTTGCATCATCATTTTTGCATTCTAACATGTTTGTTCATTTGTAGGGTTGCATCCTAACTTTGATTCCGGTTTTTCGAAGACTGTCCAAGATGCATCCTAACGTTACTTGCCTTTTTCAGACTTATATCTCTACCGTGGGTTGTAATTGCTGACAGATGACTTTTCTCTGATTCTCCTATTTATGTACAGAAGTTGCGTTCTTATCTTGTCATTAAACTGGAATCAAGGGGTGGATCTCCCTCAGAATATTCAAATATGTTTGCATTTGCATTTGCATTCTTGCATCATTTTGCATATCTTTTCCAGGCCAGATCTGTGACACCCCCAATCTATACCCGCAAGCTATTAAAGCGATAAATAAAACTCAAAATTTCATCAGAGTATAATTAAACATACACGGCATAGACCGAGGGGTCACATCAATTTGAAACAAACATACAACACCTGCTCATAAAGATATGCAACAATTCAGGTAGTAATACACCCACAATCCAATTACAGAATATAAGCGGAAAATCCGTAACGGAATATCAACATATATATATATATATATATATATATATATATATATATATATATATATCATGAAAGTTTGTCATACATCAAGTCATACATGTACAATCCAAAAGATACATATACATAGTACAAAATAATCACAAACGGCCACCCTAACTACCCGGTGTCACATATCAGAGCCGACCGACAAAAGAATGAAGACGCAATGCTTCACAAAAAGACCTCCAGCAACTCTAATCTGCAATGCCTCGTAGAGCATTATAAAACAGCAGAAGGGTGAGAAAAACAATCATAATACAGTTGCATATAATTATATATTAACACAGAAACGCACAAGTCAAATATTCTCACCATAATTGCACCACAATCAATTACAACACAACACAGTACACTTATCAAGTATTCCACACCAATGCACACCAGTCATACACAATACACTCATCATCAATACAATTACACATATTCCATCTCATCGATCACATTCACAATTCCATACACAATTAATCCATGATTTATGCAAATGCAAAGAGACCGACACAACGACTCTATGCACATGCCATGCGGGTACCGACTTCCAATATTTCTCATCACTAGTTCACTCAGGAACTCTGCTGGAATCATCGCTCGTTACTGAGAATCACTCAAGTAACACCCCGTCGGGCCTACGATGTTCCCCGTCGCTTTAGGTCCTCTTGGTATAAGGCGCACGACGTTTATGGATTGCTTTAGGTCCTCTTTGTATAAGGCGCACAATCCGATCGCTCACACCCCACATGGGCACACGATCATCTATAACCATCGCTTTAGGTCCTCTTATTTTTAAGGCGCACGATATATCAAATCACTTTAGGTCCTCTTATTTTTAAGGCGCACGATGTTATAGCAGATTCCCTCTGGAACCAATCCGTCACTCAGGACGTCACAACAATGCATATCATGATGCTTGGCATACAATGACTCATGACATTTAATATGCACACATATACACATCCATAATCATGCATATATCAATAATTACCATACATCGCATTTTCTTGCCGTAAGGCCACCAACCATCATCACAATATGTACTTCATGCAATTTCATCACTCAACAGTACACAAGTCATACAATATCTACACCAACAGCATATTGCACATACACACCAAGTTCACACAATTAAACGGCAAAAGTCGACACAAAACAACACATTTTCTAATTCCCGACATAATTTAATCGACCAACAATCTCAAAACCATCATCATAAGAAAGTACATGCAACAAACTTTCTAACGGATCAAACCATGCCTCAAACCGACTCACGGATCAAAAGTTATAAAGAAAACAAATTGGGAAAACTGCTACATTCGCAGTGCGAGGCTCCTAGCGAGTCCTTCGCTACTTCATTCGCAGTGCGAATGTCCCAGCGAACCAAGGCAGAAGCAAAAATAGCCTAGAAAATTCCCACCGTTCGCAGTGCGAACCATCCAGCGAATGCTCGCTACCTCATTCGCAGTGCGAACCCTCCAGCGAACAGTGACAGAATGAAAAATACTACAGCGTTCGCAGTGCGAACATCACGCGAACGCTCGCCACCCATTCGTTGGCCATTCGCAGTGCGAACCTGCGATTTCAGCAAAACCCAGCAGCGCACCAGATCACCCAAAAATGATATTTTCTCAAACCAAACATTTCCAAACCAACATATGACAATCAAAACATAACTCAATCATGATAACAAGTATTCTACTACGTTTACACCGATTTTCAACCGCGAAAACATCGATTTCTCATCATATTTCTCATTTCAACCTAGAATCAAAAGCTATGGAAAGACAAGAAACATCCAAGCAAACACATACATAATCATACACAAACATAGTATAATCGAGTTTCACACCCTTACCCGATTTAATCATGTTCTAGAAAGTCGATTGATTGATTTCCAAGTTTTCCAAATTCTGTCTTTTCTTCTCTTCTTTTCTCTTTTTCTTCCTTTCCTTACTATTTTCTCTCTTTCTATTGTATTATATTCTATCTTAACAAAATAAATCAAAATGCCCAAAATACCCCTACACTCAAATATTTCACAAATGTTCCCAAAACGCGATAAAATATATTCACGATGAAAAATAACATATTTTCACATAAAAGTCAAAAATAAAATAATATAATAATAAAATACTCAAAACGACTCAAATAAATAAAACTGACAAAACTGGGGCGTTACAACTCTCCCCCACTTAGAAATTTCCGTCCTCGAAAATATAGCTGAGACGAACAACTCTGGATACGACTCCCGCATCCGACTCTCCAACTCCCAAGTCAAATTGCCCTCAGCAGCGCCTCCCCACGCCACTTTCACAAGTGCAATATCCTTGCCTCTCAACCGCTTCACCTCGCGATCCAAAACCCTAACTGGTAATGCCTCGACTGTAAGGTTCTCCCTTACCTCAACCTCATCCATCGGAATCACATGTGACGGATCCGGAACATACTTACGAAGCTGTGAAACATGGAACACATCATGCAAATTCGACAAACTCGGCGGCAACGCCACCCTATAAGCCACAACACCAACTCTCGCAGATATCTAGTAAGGACCAATAAATCGAGAAGTAAGTTTCTTCGATTTCAATGCACGACCAACACCCGTTACCGGCGTAACTCTCAAAAATACATGATCGCCCTCTTGAAACTCAAGATCTTTTCTTCTCCGATCATGATAACTCTTTTGCCTACTCTGAGAAGCCTTCATTTTCTCACGAATAAGCTTCACTTTTTCCGTAGTCTGTTGCACCAACTCCGGTCCAACTACTGAACTCTCACCTGATTCGTGCCAACACAACGGTGTTCGACATCTTCGTCCATACAGTGCTTCAAACGGTGCCATTCTAATACTCGAATGGAAACTGTTATTATACGTGAATTCAATCAACGCAAGATAACTATCCCACGCACCACCTTGCTCAAGAACACAAGCTCTCAACAAATCTTCCAAAGACTGAATCGTTCTCTCCGACTGCCCATCCGTCTGCGAATGATAAGCCGAACTCAATCTCAATTTAGAACCCAATGCCTTCTGTAAACTTTCCCAAAATCTCGAGGTAAACCTCAGATCTCGATCAGAAACAATATTCAATGGAACCCCATGCAACTTCACAATCACACTGATGTAAATCTCAGCCAACCTCTCCAAAGAAAAACTTATGTAAATCGGGATAAAATGAGCCGATTTAGTCAGCCTATCAACAACCACCCAAATAGCGTTATGCCCTCGCTGTGTATTCGGCAACCCCGTTACAAAATCCATGGAGATGCTATCCCACTTCCATTCAGGAATATCCAACGGTTGCAACAAACCACTAGGCCTCAGATGTTCCACCTTCGATTTCTGACAAGTCAAACACGCATAAACAAACTGAGCCACATCTCTTTTCAAACCAGACCACCAGAAAATCTTCTTCAAATCTTGGTACATCTTATTAGCTCCCGGATGTATACTCAAATTACTCCGGTGTCCCTCCTCCAAAATCATCTTTTTCAACTCCGAATCGTCCGGAATACAAATTCGTCCACAGAACCTCAACACACCATTAACATCCACTCTAAAATCACTATTCACATCATTTTCTCCCACCAACATCAAATCCACCAATTTCACATCCAACTTCTGTTTCTCACTTACCGACATCAGAAAATCATTAGTAACCTTCAACATACCCAGCCTCACACTATCCGACGACACTTCACATACCAAACTCAAATCTCTAAACGATTCCAAAAGTTCCCACTCCTTAACCATTAAAGCGGACATATGCAAAGATTTATGACTCAATGCATCGGCTACCACATTAGCTTTACCAGGATGGTAATTCAAGCCAAAGTCGTAGTCCTTCAAAAATTCCAACCATCTACGCTGCCTCATATTTAACTCCTTCTGATCAAACAAATATTTCAAACTTTTATGATCACTAAAGACTTCAAACCTTGCACCGTAGAGATAATGCCTCCAAATCTTCAACACAAATACCACAGCCGCTAATTCCAAATCATGAGTAGGATAATTCTTCTCATGCACTCTCAACTGCCTCGAAGCATACGCCACGACCTTACCGTCTTGCATTAGCACACCACCTAGACCAATTAAAGACGCATCACAATACACCACAAACGGTTTATTAGGATGTAAAATCAAAATCGGAGTTGTCGTCAATCTTCTCTTCAGCTCATTAAAACTTTCCTCACACCGAATATCCCAAATGAACACCTGTCCTTTACAAGTCAACTGGGTCAAAGGAAGTGCTAGTTTAGAAAAACCTTCAATGAACCTTCGATAATATCCGGCCAAACCCAAAAAACTTTGAATTTCAGTAACAGATCTCGGAGCCTCCCATTGTAGAACGGCTTCTACTTTAGATGGATCCATAGAAATACCATTACCTGAAATCACGTGTCCAAGAAAACTCACTTCCGACAACCAAAATTCACACTTAGACAATTTGGAAAAAAGCTTTTTTTCCTTCAAAACCTGCAAAACAATACGCAAATGCTCCGCGTGCTCCTCCCGAGACTTAGAATAAATCAAAATGTCATCAATATACACAACAACAAATCGATCCAAATGCTCGTGAAAAATACGATTCATGTACTCCATAAATACACCTGGCGCATTAGAAACCCCGAACGGCATCACAGAATATTCATAATGACCGTAACGTGTCCTAAAAGCCGTCTTCTGAATATCTTCCTCTTTCACCCTAATCTGATGATACCCCGACCTTAAGTCAATCTTACTAAACACACACACACACACCCACCAACTGATCCATCAGATCATCAATCCTTGGAAGAGGATACTTATTCTTAATCGTCACCTTATTCAACTGGCGATAATCAATACACAACCGCATACTTCCATCTTTCTTTTTCACCAATAAAACTGGAGCACCCCAAGGCAACACACTTGGTCTCACAAACCTCTTCTCCAACAATTCATTCAACTGTTTCTTCAACTCAACCAACTCAGATGCCGACATACGATAAGGTGCCATAGAAACAGGTCTAGTACCAGGAACTAAATCTATAGAAAACTCCACCTCTCTCTCTGGCGGCACATCTGAAATATCCTCAAGAAACACTTCCGAAAAATCACACACAACAGGAAACACATCAAGCGAAACTTGACTCTCCACAGTCAACGATGCAAACAACCCAAACAACTGAGCTTCATCCGCCAAAAGTCTCTTCAACTCTTTGGTAGATAATAAACTCGAGTCTTCGTCTTCCTCAAGAGAAGGAAACCTTACTAGCTTATGATAACAATCGATATGAACCCGATTGAATTGCAACCAATTCATTCCCAGAACCACATCTAACCCTTCCAACGACAAACACACTAAATCCATTTCAAAGTCTTTACCATAAATGGTCAAAGGACAACTTAAACAAACCAAGGAAGTAGTTAATGACCCCATTGCTGGAGTATCAATAACCATCTCACCATCCAACACAGACAACACAAAATTTGAACACTTTGCGCACTCAGACGAAATAAACGAATGAGTCGCTCCAGTATCAATAATAGCAACTAAAGGCGTACTATTAATAAAACAAGTACCTCTAATCAGACGATCTGCACTTGAAGTCTGAGTCCCTGCCAATGAAAATACCTTCCCACTAGTTGGAGCCTGCTTCGGTTTCTGACACTTTGTGCTAATATGACCAGGTTCACCACAGTTGAAATAGTTCACCACATTCTTCCGTTTACAATCAGCTACGACATGTCCGACACCTCCACAATTAGAACACTTTCTCACATCTTTCCTGCACTCAAACGGACGATGCCCCAACTCACCACACTTAAAACATCTAGGAGAATTAGACATACCTCCTCCACCTGACTTTCGATCAAAAGTACCCCTTTGCTTACCTTTATCCACTGGTGTTACATACGGACCACTATGAAACTGTTGCTTCCCTTTTCTGTCACTCACACTCTTGTAGTGAGTAGAACGAGCCTTACTATCCTCTTCATAAATCCTACAACATTCCACCAAATCATAAAACCTTCTAATCCTTTGATAACCGATTGCCTGCTTAATCTCAGGACGCAATCTACTCTCAAACTTCACACACTTAGAAAACTCTGCAGTCGCTTCAGCATAATGAGGATAAAACTACACAAGCTCCACAAACTTAGCAGTATAATCAACAACAAACATACTACCTTATTTCAGTTCCAAGAACTCAATTTCCTTCTTTCCTCTTACATCTTCGGGAAAATACTTCCTCAGAAACTCCTGGCTAAACAATTCCCAAGTAACTTCTTCATCCCCAGCTTCCAACACCTGACGAGTACTAACCCACCAGTCATCAGCTTCTTCCTGTAACATGTGAGTTCCCGGTCTCACCTTACTGTCCTCAGCACAATCCATAACTCGAAAAATCCTTTCAATCTCTTTCAACCAAATCTGTGCACCATCAGGATCATATCTTCCTTTGAAGACAAGCGGTTTGTTCTTCCTGAACTCATCATTACCAGCAGCATTAGGTGCACCCTGCACAGCCCGAGCCATAGCTTGCATCGCAGCAGCCAAAGCAGCATCTTTCCTACCAGCCATATTTTGTTCATTTCCAATAACAACAACTATGGTTCACTCCAAACACCAATACCGACAAGGACTGACACAACTGACACAGACTGGCTCTGATACCACTTAATGTGACATCCCCAATCTATACCCCCAAGCTATTAAAGCGATAAATAAAATTCAAAATTTCATCAGAGTATAATTAAACATACACGGCATAGACCGAGGGGTCACATCAATTTGAAACAAACATACAACACCTGCTCATAAAGATATGCAACAATTCAGGTAGTAATACACCCACAATCCAATTACAGAATATAAGCGGAAAATTCGTAACAAAATATCAACATATATATATATATATATATATATATATATATATATATATATATATCATGAAAGTTTGTCATACATCAAGTCATACATGTACAATCCAAAAGATACATATACATAGTACAAAATAATCACAAACGGCCACCCTAACTACCCGGTGTCACATATCAGAGCCGACCGACAAAAGAATGAGGACGCAATGCTTCACAAAAAGACCTCCAGCAACTCTAATCTGCAATGCCTCGTAGAGCATTATAAAATAGCAGAAGGGTGAGAAAAACAATCATAATACAGTTGCATATAATTATATATTAACACAGAAACACACAAGTCAAATATTCTCACCACAATTGCACCACAATCAATTACAACACAACACAGTACACTTATCAAGTATTCCACACCAATGCACATCAGTCATACACAATACACTCATCATCAATACAATTACACATATTTCATCTCATCGATCACATTCACAATTCCATACACAATTAATCCATGATTTATGCAAATGCATAGAGACCGACACAACGACTCTATGCACATGCCATGCGGTACCGACTTCCAATATTTCTCATCACTAGTTCACTCAGGAACTCTGTTGGAATCATCGCTCGTTACTGAGGATCACTCAAGTAACACCCCGTCGGGCCTACGATGTTCCCCGTCGCTTTAGGTCCTCTTGGTATAAGGCGCACGACGTTTATGGATTGCTTTAGGTCCTCTTTGTATAAGGCGCACAATCCGATCGCTCACACCCCACATGGGCACACGATCATCTATAACCATCGCTTTAGGTCCTCTTATTTTTAAGGCGCACGATATATCAAATCGCTTTAGGTCCTCTTATTTTTAAGGTGCACGATGTTATAGCAGATTCCCTCTGGAACCAATCCGTCACTCAGGACGTCACAACAATGCATATCATGATGCTTGGCATACAATGACTCATGACATTTAATATGCACACATATACACATCCATAATCATGCATATATCAATAATTACCATACATCGCATTTTCTTGCTGTAAGGCCACTAACCATCATCATAATATGTACTTCATGCAATTTCATCACTCAACAGTACACAAGTCATACAATATCTACACCAACAGCATATTGCACATACACACCAAGTTCACACAATTAAACGGCAAAAGTCGACACAAAACAACATATTTTCTAATTCCCAACATAATTTAATCGACCAACAATCTCAAAACCATCATCATAAGAAAGTACATGCAACAAACTTTCTAACGCATCAAACCACGCCTCAAACCGACTCACGGATCAAAAGTTATGAAGAAACAAATTGGGAAAACTGCTACATTCGCAGTGCAAGGCTCCTAGCGAGTCCTTCGCTACTTCATTCGTAGTGCGAATGTCCCAGCGAACTAAGGCAGAAGCAAAAATAGCCTAGAAAATTCCCACCGTTCACAGTGCGAACCATCCAGCGAATGCTCGCTACCCCATTCGCAGTGCAAACCCTCCAGCGAACAGTGGCAGAATGAAAAATACTACAACGTTCGCAGTGCGAACATCACGCGAACGTTTACCACCCATTCGCTGGCCATTCGCAGTGCGAACCTGCGATTTCAGCAAAACCCAGCAGCGTACCAGATCAACCAAAAATGATATTTTCTCAAACCAAACATTTCCAAACCAACATATGACAATCAAAACATAACTCAATCATGATAACAAGTATTCTACTACGTTTACACCAATTTTCAACCGCGAAAACATCGATTTCTCATCATATTTCTCATTTCAACCTAGAATCAAAAGCTATGGAAAGACAAGAAACATCCAAGCAAACACATACATAATCATACACAAACATAGTATAATCGAGTTTCACACCCTTACCCGATTTAATCGTGTTCTAGAAAGTCGATTGATTGATTTCCAAGTTTTCCAAATTTTCTCTTTTATTCTCTTCTCCTTTTCTTTTCTTCTTTTCTCTTTTTCTTCCTTTCTTTACTATTTTCTCTCTTTCTATTGTATTATATTCTATCTTAACAAAATAAATCAAAATGCCCAAAATACCCCTACACTCAAATATTTCACAAATGTTCCCAAAACGCGATAAAATATATTCACGATGAAAAATAACATATTTTCACATAAAAGTCAGAAATAAAATAATATAATAATAAACTACTCAAAACGACTCAAATAAATAAAACTGACAAAACTGGGACGTTACAAGATCAGTGAGCTCATCCATCCTTTGCTTCAACTCGTAGTTGATTTCCCGACACTCGTATTGGGCTTGGATCAGTATCTTGGCAGAATCATGGACTCAGGGGAACCGAATCAGTTTGTGACTAGGGCTGATGTTGAGTTGATGAAGAGTCAGTTGGATCAGTTTGTGGAAGCCATAACAGCTATGACAAGGGGAGAGGCCAATGTTCAGAGGACTGAGAATGTTATTCCACCTCCGGTGAACAATGTTCCCAAGCTCAGCCGGTGCGAGTCCCTGTTGAGGATCCTGTTATGCAAAAGCATCCCTTCGTCCGAGGCGGACACTCATCTTCTCTCGATGCTGCTGATTATCAGAGTTTTGCTTGCTCTGTGCCAAATGTCCAAGGGGTGGTTCCAAAGATGAAACCTAAGGGCCCACGATCTGCTGAGTTTGATGAAAGATACCGTGTGTTGGAGGAGAGACTTAAAGCCCTGGTGAGGCGTGCTACTCTTGATTGGAATGATTCGAGCATGTGTTTGGTGCCTGGCCTTGTGTTGCCTCCAAAGTTTCAAAACACCGAAGTTTGAGCAATACAAAGAGGATAGTTATCTAAAGCAACATTTGATGATGTTTGGCTGAAAAATGACCTCATATGTTCACAACGACAAACTCATGATTCACTGCTGCTAGGAAATTTTGAGTGGGGCATCATTGTATTGGTATATGCAGTCAGAGAGTGGTTGCATCTAATCATGGCCAGAAATAGCCAACGCCTTTGTGAAGCAATACAGGTATAATCTTGACATGGCTCTCAACCGAATGCATTTGCAAGACTTGGCTGAAGCAGATAATGAATCATTCAGAGGGTACGCTCAGAGATGGAGAGAGTTAGCTGCTCGTGTTCAACCGTCGCTTCTAGAAAGAGAAATGGTTGATTTGTTCATGAATACCTTGCAAGGTCCGTACCTGGAAAAGATGATTGTCAATGGGGCAGCAAAATTATCTGACTTGGTAATAGTGGGAGAATGCATTGAGAGCCTACTCGAATGTGGAAAGATCCAAGGCTCCTCGGACATTCCAGCCAGTGAAAATGAATCAGTTGTCAGTTCTCAAGAGGAATATAAGGAAGAAAATAGTTCCATTCAGGAATCTTTGCCACCTCATTCTCAACGTTCAGGCATATCAACTGTTCAAAGTCAGCAATCTTCCGAGTCTCCGTATCAAGGACAGTATCTTTCTCCGAGTCAGGGACCCTCTCAGAATCAACCGTCATACCGCCGTCAGCCACATCAGCATGCCCGAGAGGCATTTCACTCAGTTGCCAATGTCGTACAGTCGGATGTTGGCAGATTCAATCAGAGGTGGACTTATAGTGCCAAAGGAGATAGATCCAGTTATTCCTCCGTACCCACCGGGTTTTGATGTCAACGCCCGTTGTGACTACCATGCTGGGGCACAGGGGCATTCAACTGAAGATTGTAAGGCGCTCAAGAGCAAAGTTCAGACACTTCATGTCTCCAACAAGTTCACATTCACGCCTCAGAGTATTTGAACTAACGATTCTCCTTCATCCAGTCAGGTGGGTTCATCAGTCCATGTTATGGAAGAAGGCACCGAGAGCAGTTGTACAGAGGGTTGTCAGATTGACTTCAATGAGCAATTCTGAAGATGGCTAGCTCAGTTGCAAATCAAGCTTGGAAAGCCCAGTTCCTCGAAGCTGGCAATTATTATATCATGGCATTTCTTTGCATTTGTAGTTTCTTTTCTGTTAAAGTGCAAACTCATTTGTGAAACTTGTCTTTTTTTTTTAATTGATAAAGATAATGAAATGAATATGCATGTTTCAATTAAATCCAGTCGTGTTCACTCATACTTTTTTATCGGTATCATGTGCTTGTTTAAGCAGGATCCTAGGGAGGATGACGAAACTGAAAGACGCAAAACTTCTGATTGTATGCTTTTGAACAAAACCCTGTTGATGATGTACAGGCATTGTTTCAACTCCCTAAACACCGGATACATAAGGAAGATAATCCCTTGTCAACCCCATTGAGCCTAGTAGTAGGAGTTTATTTCTGAAAACAAAAAAACCCTCAATCTTAACCTGGGGAAGGGTAGGTGTCAGCTAATTTGACCGTGCGTTCAAATTTCAAAAGGAGTGTCCCATTCGAGGATCAATTACATCCATGGTTATCCCTCACCAACCGAAGAGTGAGATGGTCACAACCCTTTACAAGTCAAGACAAACCTGTGTCACACGATTGTTAAAAAAAAAGAGAATAAAAAGAAAAAAAGAAAAAAAGCCCGCTAAGTCAAAACTTGAAAACAGGTGACTTAGGCAAAAGTTAGGGCATCCCGCTGGACGTCAAAATCGAAAGATTCAAAAAGAATCAGTCCAGGAAAAAATCAGGGATATCAAAAACAAAAGAAAGAAAAGCGAAAAAGAATTACAAAAGAAAAATCCTCGAGCAAAAAACGAGTCGTGTGACTACATGCACCAAAGACGAAAGGAGCGATTGCCATTCCGAAAGCAGTGTGGGCTCCTTGACCATCGATGATGACATGCAATAACCTTTTGGAAGGTGAGCACTTGTGTCAAATAAGCTGAACGTAGGACTGGAGAACATCACGAAGAGTGGGTGGGCACCGATAAACTTTGAGCCTTAAATCCTTTTTTCTCAAAACCGTGAACCAGGTCACGTTACAACCTTCAAAAGACCTAATTGAAGCAGGGTTGTTTCGAAAGCACACCTCGGTAAAATCGCGTCAATTCTGACTCCCAAGAGGATCTTTCTTACCATTCATGGTGGTATTGATGTGACATTCTGATAGTAAGTACTTGACTCGAGAAAGTTTCTACGATGGAAAGATTGATCAAGATAAGATGCAAACGCCAGAAGACTCCGTGAGCAGGGGCAAGTCATCAAATGATCACGCCAAATGGGCAATTCATTCCAAGATTCAGCCAATCTGGGGCAATCATGTCGAGATTCGATAAATCTCTCCAAAAGCGTTCAAATTGGGGCAATCAGGTCGATTTGGAAAATCTCCCTAAGATCGGTTAGGGGCAAAGCCACTTCAAGGCTCGTACTGGGGCAGGCCACTCCAAGAGTACGAGAAGTTGTCCTTTCCAAAAGATGACTAGTCAGAAGCACCTCTCAAAGAGTTTGAAGACACTGGGGCATTTTGAATGCTACATCTTCTGTAAAATCCTCTCGAGGCGAAATTCTTTCATAGACCTTGCAGTCTGGGGAAAATGAAGAATTAAATGAATCGTTGTTCACTCATAACGATCAATGGGTAGTTGATCAACTCAGAAGCTTGAAACATAGGTCATTTCTAGCATGAGGTGCCTTTGATCTCTTTTCTCTAGCAGAATTCAGTATACTATCTCTTCCCAACAGAGTATCAGAATGTCTCTTCCTAGCAAGACATCAGAAAGTTTGATTTTCCCTAGTGGAGTCCATGGTCATGGCTCTCCCCAAGCAGAAGTGGATCCCTCAACAGGAAAGTTTTTCCTTGAGGTTGTCATCCCCAGCAGTATAGAAGGATTCCTCATTCCCTGTAGCGCGAAGTGATGGAATATTCCTAAGCGGTGTTGAAAATGGTGGAAAGTCAGAGTAGTCTCCTCCTCCAGCATGTCAGATCAGTGATATTCCCTGCAATTAAAGTCCAGTGGTTATTGGCAATCCAGATTTATCTTCGTATCTCATGATTAGTGTGGAGATCAGAGGTTATCCTCAACAGAAGTTGGGTTGATTTCAGTCCCCTAGCAAGTGCTTCTTTCCTCAGCAGGAGTTTTGGTTGATTTCAGTCCCCCAACAGGAGTTTTGGTTGATTTCAGTCCCTCAGCAGGTATTTCTTCCCTCAACAGAAGATTCGTTGATCTCAGTCCCACAACAGGTATTTCCCTCCACAACAGGAGTTCGGTTGATCACAACTCCCCAGCAGCCGGGTCCGAAAGTCATCATTTCCCAGCAGAGTTCTATGATTATAGTTCTTCCCCAGCAGGTATAGGCCATTTCCCCGGCAGCAGGACAAAGGAAATGGTATTTGTAACACCCCCTTCTACACCCCCAGGCTATTAAAGTGATAACAAATAATCAGAGTATAATGAAAAATTCACGGCATAGACGAGAGCGTCACATCAAAAGGAATTAAAATCACGCAATAACCTGCTCATATAGATATGCAACAATTAAGGTAGTACATAACAAAGGAACTGAGTTCTTAACACCCACATATTCAGATACAGAATAAAAGCGGAAAAACTGTAACTGAATCTCGTATATATACATCATAAAAAGTTTATCTGCTATATACAAAGTAACACAAGTACAATCCAAAACATGCGTATACATAATACAAATTAGCACACTCGACCTCCCCGACTATCCGGTGCTACATATCAGAGCCGACCAACAAAAGAATGAAGACCTAAGCTTCACAAAAAGACCTCCAGCAATCTAATCTGCAATGCCTCATAGAGCATTTAAAATAGCAGAAGGGGTGAGAAAACAAATCATAATATAATTGCATATAATTATATACTAACACAAAAATACTCACGTAAAATATTCTCACCACAACTTACACCAGAATTCAAATACAAAACAACACAATGCATATCTCATATATTCGACACCAATGCATATCAATCAGACACAATACAATTATCACCAACACAAATATATATATATATATATATATATATATATATATATTAACTCATTAATTCCAATCACAATTCTACACAAAATCAATCCATTCATGATTTATGCAAATGCACAGAGACCGACACAACGACTCTATGCAATGCATATACGGTACCATCCATCCAACATCTCAACAGTAGTTTACTCAGGAACTATTGGAATCATCGCTTGTTACTCAATGTAACTCCCCTTCGAGCAAACGACGTTCCCCGTCGCTTTAGGTCCTCTTGGTATAAGGCGCACGACGTTTATGGATTGCTTTAGGTCCTCTTTGTATAAGGCGTACAATCCGATCACTTTAGGTCCTCTTTGTATAAGGCGCACGATCGTCTATAATCATTGCTTTAGGTCCTCTTTGTATAAGGCGCACGACGTTATAGCGGATTCCCTCTGGAACCGTTTTGTCGCTCACACCCACTAGGGCACACGACATCACAAGAATGCATATCATGATGCTTGGCATACAATGACTCATGACATTCAAATGCACACATATATGCAACCATCTCAATCAACAATAATCATGCTTTGCAATTCAAGCCCAAAACAATGCATTTATTTGTCATACCGCCACAAACCATCATCACACCATTTAAACACATGCATTTGCATCATATAACAACACACAAGTCATACCATATCTATCAAAGGCATATTGCATGATAACACATCAAATACACACAATTAAAATGGTACAAGTTGACAAAACGACACCTGTCCAAATTCCCGACATAATTTAATCGGCCAACAATCTCCAAACCATTTTAATAAGAAAGAACATGTCAAAAGCTTTCCAACGCACCAAACCGCGCTTCAAGCCGACTTACGGATCAAAAGTTATAAAGAAAACAAATTAGGAAAAGCTGTCATGTTCGCAGTGCGAAGCTCCTAGCGAGTCCTTCGCTTCCTCATTCGCAGTGCGAATACCTCAGCGAATCATGGCAGAAAGGAAAATAGCCTATAGTTCGCAGTGCAAGTCTCTGGCGTATGCCTAGCCAACACTGGTTCGCTGCCCCATTCGCAGTGCGAACGTCTGGCGAACCAAGTCAGAACTGAAATGAGGTAAAGTTCGCAGTGCGAGTCTCTGGCGAATGCTCGCCCTCACCTTCGCAGTGCGAATAGCCAGCGAATGTTCCCTTTCCCCTTCGCTAGGGGATTCGCAGTGCGAACCTGCGAATTCAGAAAAACCCAGCAGCGCTGTTACACACCCCAAAACCATAGTTTCCCCACCAAAACACTTCCAAACCAACACATAGCAATCAGAACATTAACCCAATCATGGTAACAAGTATTCTACAACAATTACACCAATTTTCAACCGCAAAAACATCGATTTCTCTCTTCCGACCTAGAATCGAAAAACTATAGAACACCACAAACAATCACACACACACATACATAATCATACACAAGCATAAGATAATCGAGTTTCGCACCCTTACCCGATTTAATCGTGTTTTTGAAAGTCGGTTGATCGATTTCTTAATCCACAAGTTTTCTCTCTTTTCTTCTTTCTCTTCTCTTTCCTTCTTTCTCTTTTTCTTCTCTTCTTTTTCTTTCCTTACTACTTTTCTCTCTTTTCTTTCTATTTATGTTTTCTAACTTAAGAAAATAAATGAAATGACCAAAATACCCCTCTACTCAAATATCTCGCAAACGCTCCCAAAACGCGATAAAATATCACAACAATGAAAAATAATATATTTTCAAATAAAAGTCAAAAATAAAATAAAATAATAATAAAATATTCAAAACGACTCAATTAAATAAAACTAACTAAAACTGGGGCATTACAACTCTCCCCCACTTAGAAATTTTCGTCCTCGAAAATATTACCTGAGACGAACAACTCCGGATACGACTCCCGCATCCGACTCTCCAACTCCCAAGTCAAATTTCCCTCAGCAGCGCCTCCCCATGCTACTTTCACAAGTGCAATATCCTTGCCTCTTAACTGCTTCAACTCGCGATCCAAAATCCTCACCGGTAATGCCTCAACCGTAAGGTTCTCTCTTACCTCTACCTCATCCATCGGAATCACATGTGACAGATCCGGAACATACTTCTAAAGCTGTGAAACATGGAACACATCATGTAAATTCGACAGACTCGGCAGCAACGCCACCCTATAAGCCACAACACCCACTCTCGCGGATATCTGGTAAGGACCAATAAACTGAGAAGTAAGCTTCTTTGATTTCAATGCACGACCAACACCCGTTACCGGCGTAACTCTCAAAAATACATGATCGCCCTCTTGAAACTCAAGATCTTTCCTTCTTCGATCATGATAACTCTTTTGCCTACTCTGAGAAGCCTTCATTTTCTCACGAATAAGTTTCACCTTTTCCGTTGTCTGTTGAATCAATTCCGGTCCAACCACCGAACTCTCACCAGATTCGTGCCAACACAAAGGTGTTCGACATCTCCTTCCATATAACGCTTCAAAAGGTGCCATTCCAATACTAGAATGGAAACTGTTATTATACGTGAATTCCACCAACACAAGATAACTATCCCAAGCACCACCTTGCTCAAGAACACAAGCTCTCAACAAATCTTCCAACGACTGAATCGTTCTCTCCGTCTGTCCATCCGTATGAGGATGATAAGCAGAACTCAACCTCAACTTAGATCCTAAAGCCTTTTGCAAACTTTCCCAAAATCTGGAAGTAAACCTTGGATCTCGATCTGAAACAATGCTCAACGGGACCCCATGCAATTTCACAATCACACTGATATAAATCTCTGCCAACCTCTCCAAAGAAAAACTGATGTCAATCGGAATGAAATGCGCCGATTTAGTCAGCCTATCTACAACCACCCAAATCGCATTATGTCCCCGCTGAGTGTTTGGCAACCCTGTCACAAAGTCCATAGAAATGTTATCCCATTTCCACTCAGGAATATCCAACGGTTGCAACAAACCACTAGGCCTTTGATGTTCCACTTTTGACTTTTGGCACGTCAAACACGCATACACAAACTGAGCCACATCTCTTTTCAATCCAGACCACCAAAAGATCTTCTTCAAATCTTGATACATCTTATTAGCTCCCGGATGTATACTCAAATTACTCCGGTGTCCTTCCTCCAAAATCATCCTTTTCAACTTCGCATCATCCGGAATACAAATTCTACCTCGGAACCTCAAAACACCCTTATCATCCACTTTAAAGTCCTCATTCACACTTTTATCCCCAACCGTCATCAAATCCACAAATTTCACATCTAACTTCTGTTTCTCGCTAACGGTCAACAGAAAATCATTAGTAACCTTCAACATACCAAGCCTCACACTGTCAGACGTCAATTCGCACACCAAACTCAAATCCCTAAACACTTCCAAAAGTTCCCACTCCTTAACCATCAAAGCAGACATATGCAACGATTTCCGAATTAACGCATCGACTACCACATTAGCTTTACCAGGATGGTAATTCAAGCCAAAATCGCAGTCCTTCAAAAATTCCAACCATCTACGTTGCCTCATATTCAACTCTTTCTGATCAAACAAGTATTTCAAACTTTTATGATCACTAAAGACTTCGAATTTTGCACCATATAGATAATGCCTCCAAATCTTCAATACAAACACCACAGCCGCTAATTCCAGATCATGAGTAGGATAATTATTCTCACGCACCCTCAATTGCCTCGAAGCATAAGCTACCACCTTACCTTCTTGCATCAATACACCACCTAAACCAATCAAAGACGCATCACAATACACCACAAACGGTTCACTAGGATTAGGCAAGATCAAAATCGGAGCTGTAGTCAATCTTCTCTTCAGCTCACTAAAACTTTCCTCACACCGAATATCCCAAATGAACGCTTGACCTTTACAAGTCAACTGGGTCAAAACAAGTGCTAACTTAGAAAAACCTTCAATGAATCTCCGATAATATCCGGCTAAACCCAAAAAGCTTCTAATTTCAGTAACAGATCTCGGAGCCTCCCATTGTAGAACTGCATCTACTTTAGATAGATCCACAGTGATACCGTTACCTGAAATCACATGACCAAGAAAACTCACTTCTGACAACTAGAACTCACACTTGGACAATTTGGCAAAAAGTCTCCTTTCCTTCAAAATTTACAACACAACACGCAAATGCTCCGTATGTTCCTCTCGGGACTTAGAATAAATCAAGATATCATCAATAAACACAACAACAAAACGATCCAAATGCTCGTGAAAAATACAATTCATACTCCATAAACACACCTGGCGCATTAGAAACCCCGAACGGCATCACAAAATATTCATAATGACCATAACGTGTCCTAAAAGCCATCTTCTGAATATCTTCCTCTTTCACCCTTATCTGATGATACCCCGACCTCAAATCAATCTTACTAAACACACAAGCACCTACCAACTGGTCCATCAAATCATCAATTCTTGGAAGAGGATACTTATCCTTAATCGTCACCTTATTCAACTGGCGATAATCAATACACAATCGCATACTCCCATCTTTCTTTTTCACCAATAAAACTGGAGCACCCCATGGCGACACACTTGGTCTCACAAACCTCTTTTCCAAAAATTCGTTCAATTGCTTCTTTAACTCAACCAACTCAGATGCCGAGATTCGATATGGTGCCATAGATACAGGTCTAGTACCAGGAACTAGATCTATAGAAAACTCCAATTCTCTCTCTGGCGGCACATCCGAAATATCCTCAGGAAACACCTCTGGAAATTCACACACAACTGGAAACACATCAAGTGAAACTTGACTATCCACAGTCAACGATGCAAATAATCCAAACAACTAAGCTTTATCCGCCAAAAGTTTCTTCAACTCTTTGGTAGATAAGAAACTCGAGTCCTCGTCTTTCTTAAGAGAAGGAAACCTTACCAGCTTATGATAACAATCAATATGAACCCGATTGAACTGCAACCAATTCATTCCCAGAACCACATCTAAACCCTCCAACGGCAAACACACTAAATCCATCTCAAAGTCTTTACCATAAATGGTCAAAGAACAACTTAAACAAACCAAAGAAGTAGTTACTGACCCCATTGCTGGAGTATCAATAACCATCTCTCCACCCATCGAAGACAAAAAAATATTCAAACGCTTCGCGCACTCAGACGAAATAAACAAATGAGTCTCTCCAGTATCAATAATAGCAACTAAAGGTGTACTATTAATAAAACAAGTACCTCTGATCAGACGTTTTTCACTAGAAGTCTGAGTCCCCGCCAATGTAAAAACTTTCCCACCAGCTGGAGCTTGCTTTGGTTTCAGACACTTTGTACTAATATGACCAGGTTCACCACAGTTGAAACACTTCGCCACATTCTTCCTCTTGCACTCAGCCGCTACATGTCCTAAACCTCCACAATTAGAACACTTCCTCATATCTTTTCTGCATTCAAACTGACGATGTCCTAATTCACCACACCTAAAACATCTCGGAGAATTAGACATACCTCCTCCACTTGACCTTTTCTCAAAATTACCTCTCTGCTTACCCTTATCAACTGGTGTAACATAAGGACCACTATGAAACTGTTGCTTCCCTTTCCTTTCGTTCACACTCTTATAATGAGTAGAATGAGCTTTACTATCCTCCTCAAAAATCCTACAACAATCCACCAAATCAGAAAACCTTCTAATTCTTTGATAACGGATTGCTTGCTTTATCTCAGGACGCAACCCATTCTCAAACTTCACACACTTAGAAAACTCTGCAGTAGCTTCAGCATAATGTGGATAAAGCTGCACAAGCTCCACAAAATTAGCAGTGTAATCAACAACAGACATATTACCTTATTTCAATTCCAAGAACTCTATTTCCTTCTTTCCCCTTACGTCCTCCGAAAAATACTTCCTCAGAAACTCAATGCTAAACACAGCCCAAGTGATCTCCTCATCAGCAGCTTTCAACACATGACGCGTACTAACCCACAAATCATCAGCTTCTTCCAGCAACATGTGAGTACCCAGTCTCACCTTCTGATCCTCAGCACAATCCATCACTCGGAAGATTCTTTCAATCTCTTTAAGCCAAATCTGTGCACCATCAGGATCATATCTTCCTTTGAAGATATGCAACATTAGGTGCACCCTGCACCGCCCGAGCCATAGCTTGCATAGCAGCATCCAAAGCAGCATCATTCCTACTAGCCATATTCTATTCATTTCCAATAACAGCAACCATGGTTAAACAAACATGTCACCCAACCACAAACACCGACAAGGACTGACACAAACTGACACGAACTAGCTTTGATACCACTTAATGTAACACCCCTTTCTACACCCCCAGGCTATTAAAGCGATAACAAATAATCAGAGTATAATGAAAAATTCACAGCATAGACGAGAGCGTCACATCAAAAGGAATTAAAATCACGCAATAACCTGCTCATATAGATATGCAACAATTCAGGTAGCACATAACAAAGGAACTGAGTTCCTAACACCCACATATTCAAATACAGAATAAAAGCGGAAAAACTGTAACTGAATCTCGTATATATACATCATAAAAAGTTTATCCGCTATATACAAAGTCACACAAGTACAATCCAAAACATACGTATACATAATACAAATTATCACACTCGACCTCCCCGACTACCCGGTGCTACATATCAGAGCCGACCGACAAAAGAATGAAGACCTAAGCTTCACAAAAAGACCTCCAGCAATCTAATCTGCAAAGCCTCATAGAGCATTTAAAACAGCAGAAGGGTGAGAAACACAATCATAATATAATTGCATATAACTATATAATAACAC
The DNA here is from genome assembly GCA_022829125.1 of Lathyrus tuberosus. Lineage (NCBI taxonomy): Eukaryota > Viridiplantae > Streptophyta > Magnoliopsida > Fabales > Fabaceae > Lathyrus > Lathyrus tuberosus. Next base: position 3,295,533 of record JALAZF010000518.1, read on the forward strand.
AAAAATACTCACGTAAAATATTCTCACCACAACTTACACCAGAATTCAAATACAAAACAACACAATGCATATCTCATATATTCAACACCAATGCATATCAATCAAGCACAATACAATTATCACCAACACAAATATATATATATATATATATATATATATCTCAACTCATTAATTCCAATCACAATTCTACACAAAATTAATCCATTCATGATTTATGCAAATGCACAGAGACCGACACAATGACTCTATGCAATGCATATGCGGTACCATCCATCCAACATCTCAACACTAGTTCACTCAGGAACTATTGGAATCATCGCTTGTTACTTAGTGTAACTCCCCGTCGGGCAAACGATGTTCCCCTTCACTTTAGGTCCTCTTGGTATAAGGCGCACGACATTTATGGATTGCTTTAGGTCCTCTTTGTATAAGGCGCACAATCCGATCGCTTTAGGTCCTCTTTGTATAAGGCGCACGATCGTCTATAATCACCGCTTTAGGTCCTCTTTGTATAAGGGGCACGATGTTATAGCGGATTCCCTCTAGAACCGTTTCGTCGCTCACACCCACTAGGGCATACGACATCACAAGAATGCATATCATGATGCTTGGCATACAATGACTCATGACGTTCAAATGCACACATATATGCAACCATCTCAATCAACAATAATCATGCTTTGCAATTCAAGCCCAAAACAATGCATTTATTTGTCATACCGCCACAAACCATCATCACACCATCTAAACACATGCATTTGCATCATACAACAGTACACAAGTTATACCATATCTATCAAAGGCATATTGCATGATAACACATCAAATACACACAATTAAAATGGTACAAGTTGACAAAATGACACCTGTCCAAATTCTCGACATAATTTAATCGACCAACAATCTCCAAACCATTTTAATAAGAAAGAACATGTCCAAAGCTTTCCAACGCACCTAACCGCGCCTCAAACCGACTTACGGATCAAAAGTTATAAAGAAAACAAAATGGGAAAAGCTGTCATGTTCGCAGTGCGAAGCTCCTAGCGAGTCCTTTGCTTCCTCATTCGCAGTGCGAATACCTCAACGAATCATGGCAGAAAGGAAAATAGCCTACAGTTCACAGTGCGAGTCTCTGGCGAATGCCTAGCCAACACTGGTTCGCTGCTCCATTCGCAGTTCGAACGTCTGGCGATCTAAGTCAGAACTGAAATGAGGTAAAGTTCGCAGTGCGAGTCTCTAGAGAATGCTTGCCCTCACCTTCGCAGTGCAAATAGCCAGCGAATACTCGCTTTCCCCTTCTCTAGGGGATTCGCAGTACGAACCTGCGAATTCAGAAAAACCCAGCAGCGCTGTTACACACCCCAAAACCATATTTTCCCCACCAAAACACTTCCAAACCAACACATAGCAATCAGAACATAACCCAATCGTGGTAACAAGTATTCTACAACAATTACACCAATTTTCAACTGCGAAAACATCGATTTCTCTCTTCCGACCTAGAATCGAAAAACTATAGAACACCACAAACAATCACACACACACACACATAAATAATCATACACAAGCATAAGATAATCGAGTTTCGCACCCTTACCCGATTTAATCGTGTTTTTGAAAGTCGGTTGATCGATTTCTTAATCCACAAGTTTTCTCTCTTTTCTTCTTTCTCTTCTCTTTCCTTCTTTCTCTTTTTCTTCTCTTTTTTTTCTTTCCTTACTACTTTTCTCTCTTTTCTTTCTATTTATGTTTTCTAACTTAAGAAAATAAATGAAATGACCAAAATACCCCTCTACTCAAATATCTCGCAAACGCTCCCAAAACGCGATAAAATATCACAAAAATGAAAAATAATATATTTTCAAATAAAAGTCAAAAATAAAATAATATAATAATAAAATAATCAAAACGACTCAATTAAATAAAACTAACTAAGACTGGGGCGTTACAGTATTCCCCAGCAGAGTTGGTTCTGATGGGACCCCCAACAAGGTCAGCATTCCTTACCGTTATCCTCAGCCGAGTTAATATTTTTCCCACGGAGAGTCGGAAGATCGGAAGATCAGATCAATGATATTCCCCATCAAAGGTTTGGATCGGGAAGGCCGTTCAATTTGTGTTCCTCAGTGCGGTTTGCGACAACGAGGACAATCCAGTTTGTCAACCCCAACGGAGTTGCCTTTTTTTTTCGTCAACATTTATTTTGCTGAGGAGCCTCTTTGCATCTTGCATGTAGTAATCATTGCATCCTCAAAAACGCGTAGCATTTCCATTTGAGATGGAGCATTACGCCATGAAAAAATTAAAACATATGCATGTGAAGCTTAAGCCAGTTTTGGTACCTCGTGCGAGAGCCCAGAATTGTTTTCTTCTTCTATCATGTTAACAAAACCAGACAGAATGCCTCGCTCATTACTCAACAGACATTTCAAAGCAGTACCAGGGTTTCATTTCTTTCCTCCTCATCAGAGTCTCATCTTTCGGTTTGTAAATCTTTCGATCTTACATCTTAACCGTGTTTTTCTGGAACCATTCCCGATAGGTTTCCTCCAGCCGTTCCCGACAGGCACCCTTTGAGTTTTAAACCTAGCTGTTCCCAACAGGCCATTTACCATTCCCGACAGGTAACCCACAGGTTTTCAACTTCAGCCGTTCCTGACAGGCACCTTTCAAGTTTTAAACCTAGCCGTTCCCGATATGCCCATTTACCGTTCCCGACAGGTAACCCGCAAGTTTTCAACTTCAGCCATTCCCGACAGGTAACCTATAAGCTCCAGCCGTTCCCGACAGGCACCCTTTGGGTTTCATTTGTTTCAGACTCTTTTCCACAATTATCTTTTCCCGCAACTCCTTCATATATCTCATTCTCTTCCCCACAGAGCGCAAATTTTCTGGTTATTTTTGTATTCAATCCCTATGTCCCTTGAATGTCTGACAGCCGTTGCTCTCATCCTTTCAGGTCCACAGTTGATTGAATAGGGGCAGCTGTAATACCCCAAAATTTGCCCTCTTTCATTTAGCACTAACTGGCTTATGCTTCACGTCATTTGCATCCTCATTTTTGCATTTGCATGTTTCTTTTGGGCACGGGATCAAGGTGGTTTCCAGCAGCTCATGGTGTTATCAGCCAGTATTATTTCCAGCAGTACGCAGAGCCAAGCAGACGGTTTTCAAGGTATTTTGATGCATTTATTCTGCCCATTAGACGATTTGACGATCAGAAACTCTGGCAATCAATTTTTGATCAGTTATTCAGCACCAGACAGTCGTCTTCAGCAGTCTATTCCGAGTGCGAAACACGTTTCACAGCATATTTCAAGTGTGTTCCAGTGGTAATATCCAATGGCAAGTTTCAGAGGTCTAAGGTGGCTCAGAACAGGCAGAACCAGGTAATTCTCCAAGTTTCCCTCCAAAAGGCGCCAAATTCAAAATTGGAACTGAGTAACCAGTTACTCACCACGCGTTAACCGGTTACTCCTTTGTTTTTCTGCATATTTTCAATCTTTTTGAACTGAGTAACCGGTTACTCACCACGCGTTAACCGGTTACTCTGAGCACAGTTTGAAAAAATTCAGTTTGCATCATTTGTGATCATGTGCTTGGCTTATGCATGTGTGGGAAAGATCTAGAACTGATATTTTCATCATTTTCCACCCAAAATTCAAATTCCTTCCAACACTTTCCACTCTAATTCCTCATTTCCTTTCCTAATTCATTTTTCACTCCAATTTCCACCCACTAAACCTCACTCCAAACCCAAACTTAACTCCTAACTAGGGGTTATTTAAATCATTTCATTCCAAACCTCATGAAAAAACCTAGATCATTTTTCACTCTCATTTTTCAGAATTTGCTCTCAATTCTCTCTCACTTTTTCATTCTCCAACATCATCTTCAACCACACTCAAAGCTCCATATTCATAGATTCATAAACTCTTTATTGGAATTTGTGAATTCTTGAGCTAAACCTCCATCACATTATCATTCTTGGTTCAATTCTGCAGTAGCTACTGGTTTAGATCTTGGATTAAGCTGTTAGAATCACTTTTGGAACAACTTTTGCTTATTTGGAGTGTTCTTGCTTGGATCTTCAAGTTTTCTTGATAAAGCTTCATAGATCTCTGGTTTTCTTGTTTGGATCCATCAATTTTCGTTTACAACACTTACCAAAGCAAATCTCAGCTTTGTAGGTTAGTTTTCTTTAGATCCATACTTGATTTGGCTTAATTGCAACTTATACAATGTAGATCTATGACCTTTGATATGTTTTGATTCATTTGCTTCAATTTAATTGTGGATGTTATTGTTTGTTGGATCCAATTGATGTTTGATGGCTGTGATTCAATGTAATTTTGTGCTTAATTGATTGCATGTTCATTTGAATGGTTGGAGAAGTGATTTGCTGCTGAAAAGTGCTTTTGAAACAGTTTTTTGGCCACTGTCCCAGAGTAACCGGTTAACGTGTGGGTGTTAACCGGTTAACATGTTGTATTTTTGCATAAATTGTCTGATTTTTAACTAAGTAACCGGTTACTTACCGTTGGTTAACCGGTTACTCTGGGACAAAATGTGTATTTTTGTGCATTTTTTTGTTTGTTTGAGATCCTTTGCATGTCTAAACTTCATGGGTTAATATGTTGATAATTTGTGGATTATTCTTGAGCTGTTTCTCCTCACACCATTTCATAAACACGATTCTTCGACACGCGATCCTTGGTTTTTATCGGTGAATGCTTTTGTTTGCGTTGTTGATTACTTGATGTGATGAACACCTTGCACACACTCCTTGAGCATGATAATTGCGAATTATTGCTGGTGTTGCTGGAGTCGTTGTGTTGTGCATGCTTGCTTGCATTTAATCTCATGAGATGCATACTTGTTGACTTGTTCATGTGCTTGATGTAGTGCATTCTCTCATGTTTCTTTCCAAGAATTGTTTACCTTGGTGTGTGGTGTGATTGTAACCATGATTGATCAGAGAATATGTAATGCTTGATGCATGTTTGCTTTTCCATGAGTGAATCATTAATGTATCGCATGCTGCCCTGATTCTACTGCTGTTTATGTGCGTATGTGCTGTTATATGTGCTGCCTGCTTTCCTTTTGCACCTCTTTTTATGCTGAACTGTGTGCTGTTGCAAGCTGCCTTGTTTTTGTGCGGTTTTTTATCGCTGTGCAGGTGCTGGTGCGTTGTCGTAGCCGTTGTCTTTTTGTTTCGTTTATCGTTTCCGTTTAGCTTTTGCATGCTAACTTAGGTAGATGTTTCCCTTCTTACCTCGACCTTAGGGCCACCATTGCATGACAACATTAGGATAGAATTCCCCTTAGTGTTTTCTTTCTCCTTTGTGTCCTCTCTTCTCATCTCATAACACTTCTTAAAACACTTAATAAATATAACGTATATTGCGCTCGAGCCTTAAGTTTAGGAAATGAAAAATGAGGGGTTTCCCCTCCTCTTCTAGAGTGTTTAGCATACGTCCCATTTGGGGGCGATCATGCGACACACTCGTTCCCGCATGGTAGACTTTGGTGCAATGTAAGTTATGAACTAACTTCAATCCACTTCTTCTAAAAAACACAAAACAAACTTAAACCTTTTTCATCCTTCGGGATCTTTAAGTCTCAAACTCATTTTCAGAAAAGGGCACGTTACTTTCCGTCTCGTCGCAAACAGGCCTCGACCCTAACTGCCGGACGCGAACCTAACGTCGCTCATAAAAAACACCGACCTCGTTAGGTCGAACTACGACCGCTCTGATTCCTCCTTCCCATCCGATTGAGGATACGTAGGCACGAGATACGATATCTCGACGAGCAACCTCCCCCCTTAGTTCGTGTCCGAACTACGTTGACTCTGACTTTCCCATTGCACAAGGGAATATGTAGGCGTAGGACTAGCGAAGTCCTATCGAGTCATTTCTTTTTCGTTTCTTCTTCGTTTCTCCGTTCTTTTTCGTTCCCGTTCCTTCTCGTTTCTAGTAGCAGTGGAGCTCCAGATGACGACACCCTTTGATCGAGACAGCTAGCGTGGATCCCATCGAGTACGATAGACGCGTGGGGGTGCTAATACCTTCCCCTCGTGTAACCGACTCCCTTACCTGTTTCTCTTGGTCGCGAGACCATGCTCTTTTCCCTTCCCTCAGGTTTTCGCAGTGTTTCCTTTCCCTCTCTTGGGATAAATACACATTGTTGGCGACTCTGTTTTCCGCGCCACTTTCGCGTTTGTACTTGGATGAAAATCTCGGGAGCGACACCTATCTCTCTTTATTTTTATTGCTCATTATCATATATCATATCATGTTTATGTTTATGTCATTTTTCTTTTGTCCACTTGGACCATATTATCTTGTGCTCTTGTTTTCCTTTTGTCCATTTGGACTCAAAAACATTAATAAATGATTAAACCACTAAAAGACTTGTGCTCTTAATTGTTGGACTATGGCCACTATCCCTTGCATTGGAGTATCTTCTTGGCTTAATTATGGACTTATGGGCTTAGATTTAGGACTCTTTCCCTTGTGCTTTGGGTCATTATGGAGTTTGGTATTCTAGCCTTTATTTGGCTTGCTTATTGGCTCAAGAGGATGGAATTCTTTTCTCTTATTATGTTTTGAGGAGTGCCTCCATGTGGTTAGATCTTTCTTACCTTAGCTTTTATTTTTATGCACTAGGATAGTCACTTCTTCTCCACCCCTTCTTCAATTTTCAAAATCTCCTCTCTTTTTCAAAACCTTCTTGTTTTCAAACTTAAAACCACTTTCATAATAAAACCTTGACTTCGGTCAAGTGATTTTTAAAATTTGATTTTCTTTAATAAATGTCAATCAATGTTAATCATATTTTGACCATTTCAAAATGATATAAAAAAAATACAAAACTCATTCAAACTTTTTGTGCTTTGTGCACCTTTTTCTTTTAAACCTTTCAAAAAGAATTAGACATGAGTCATTTTTTTGACGAGATGTAAAGCTCCTAACCATGGTACTTTGTGTAAAGTATGGCTATTTTCGACTTTGATGTTGAAGTGATAGTCTTGTTGATTTTTTATTCAAGCAAATCCTCCATCTTAATGTGATGCAATTGCCTCTTTCCCACACCTTTGGGTAATTAGTTGAGTATTCTCTCCTGAGAATGACGGGTTGTCTTTTCAAGATAAAATAAATTATAACCAATAAATTTTGTTATTTGTACCACGAACTACGAGGTTTTGATCCTATATTGCACTTTGTGGGTACGTAGGCATGAGACGATAAATCTCTCTAAACACAAATATTAAAAAATATTTCTCTCCTCATCTCTCCCAATCACTTTTCAAATAAACCTTTTCAAACCAAAAAGCGTAGATATTTCAAAGGGTTCCTATAGAGTACTATAGACGTTTTGGGTCCTAACTCCTTCCCTTAACGTAACCAACCCCCTTACCTGGACTCTGTTTATTTGTTCTTGTTTTAGAACTCTTTTGGTTTTGTTCACTCTTTTCCCTTTCCTTTTGGATAAAATAAAAGTGTGGTGGCGACTCTTGCTTTATGAGTTAAGTTAATCAATAGCTTACACTCACATTTTTACCGCTACACCCTCCATGGGGGCTTTGTAAAATTTTCCCAGGCCACACAAAAAACATCATTAAAATCGCTAATAGCCCAGTTGTGCGTTGTCCAGATCATCTCCCAACCGAAATGATCCACCTTCACCATAAATTTAACCCAATTGCTCGCAGTGGTGGAGGCTCTCAGTCAACAAAATGAAACATTGCAAGATAGCGTCCATATTTTGCAAACACAGAGTCAATAGGACGTGGATTCAGAAGAGGAGCGTCTGGATTCCCAACCATTGCCCGAGGCGATTTGAGATGATCAAGTTCTAGAAAACTTCAAACCACCATCTTTGGTATCTTTTGATGGTAAAACCGACCCACAAGAGCATATTATTGCGATCAATAATCAGATGAGAATAATAGGGGTTTTCGACTCCCTTAAGTGTAAAATCATGGCAGGTACCTTAAAGGAAGGGTCTCTGCGATGGTATATGAGCTTACCCAGATTCTCGGTCGTTAGATACCAGGACCAAACTAAAAAGATGGTACAACGATTTTCAGCAAGAAAACATAGAAAAGTGTCAACTACTAATTTATTCAACGTCCGACAAGGGTGCTCGGAGCCTCTCAAAGAGTATCTGGCGAGGTTCAACAAAGAAACCATTAAGGTGTCTCATCCAAACCACGAGATGTTTGTGGGGATATTTAAACATGGCCTAAAAGTCAAACAGTTCAACAAATCCCTAGCACAAAAGCCGACATCTAGCATGGATAAGGTTATTATTAGAGCAGAATTCTATATCAACGGGGATGAGAGCAACATGGAAAAGAGATCTCGAGACGCTAAGGAAAAAATGCGAACTAAAGAAGAGGGATCCGGGCATATGAAGGAGTACCCTAAGCCCGAACCTAGAGACCGGACAACAATAAGACCATCCTGGCGACTGTTTGACAAAGATGTCGAGTATACACCACTGAATGCCAGACGTGAAGATATTTTGACAGAACTCTATCATCTCAAATTTCGCCCCATCCCAGGGCATCCAAAAGAAGTGCACGCCGTGATGGGAAAAGACGAGAATGCATGGTGTGCATACCACAGACTTCGTGATCATCACACAAAAGATTGTCATCAGCTCAAAAGAGAAATCGAGATCTTAATTCAGAGAGGTCGTTTGTTGTCTTATGTGAAAGATGTCAGAGGACAGCCAGGAAAGATAAGTCCTCCCAGGTGGATATCAACTCGGAAAATCCTCAAACGTGCAAATTCCCAATTCACCCCTTAACTTTTCAAATTGATTTACATCCAAATCCTTAGTAAATATGTATGCTAGTTGCTTCTCAGTTGCCACATGCTCAAGAGTAACAATTCCGTCCTCAACAAGATCTCTAATAAGATGATGATGAATTTCAATATGCTTTGTCCTTCTATATTGGATGGGATTCTTGGATATATTGATTGCACCCAGATTGTCACAATATAATAGAAGACTCTAAAGATTTGACTTAAATTTTTATAAAACTCATTGTCAAACAAAAGGATTCAGCATCAAGAAATCTGCCAAACACAAAGATATCGAAGGAGATGTCAGAACATGAAGACTTGACATTTGGACCGCTCCAAGATTCTAGGCATGTGTAGCAGTGGATCAAGGAAGAAATAAACAGAAGATTCGAAACCCAAGAAGACTGAAGCCTATAAATTGAAGACTTAGACCTAGGATTTGAGATGCCTTTTGTAACCTAGTTCTCTTGTGTAAGAAATAAGGGTTTAGGGTTTTGAGAGTCGTTGGCTCTCTAGGTTGTAAGTCTCCCTTTGTATCAGTTGATGCATTGTGGCAGATATAGGTGTCACACAGATCCATAAGCCTTGAGGTATTGGATTGTATATTGTTCTTGGATGAAGCTTTTAAGCAAATCCAAGTTAGCTTGTTTGTCAAGTATGCTTGACAAAATTCTGTATTGACAAGGATGATGTAGAAATCACAGTTGGTGATTAAGGGAAGTGAGTGGGGTATCTTGTATCAAAGGGGTTATTCTTTGATAAAGTCTTCATTGGGTAGATGTTAGGATAAAGTTGTAAATGGGGGAGTTTAGCTTTGTAACAGTTCTACAGATAGTGGAGTCTTCTTCCTAGATTGGTATCCCCCAGACGTAGGTGTGTTGCACCGAACTGGGTTAACAATTGTCGTGTTCTTTATCATTCTGCAGATTTACTTTTTTGTTAGGGTTCATGATAAACACGTTGGATCAGATGTCGTAAGATCTGTGATTCTGCAGTTATGATATTCAAGGTATCAGTCTGCTGTTATGCCTCTTGTTTAAATGTTTATGCAGAACAATGTCTTGACATGTGTTAGGACATCTGCTGTCTACATTTGCCAGAATTTCAATTAGTATCTGAGCAGGCATCCTGTCTATTTCTGGATGAGATCTTTGGGAGATACTTTCTGGTATTTAAACAAGGAGGAGTTTTGAAGATCATATCAATCATCTCAGACATAATCAAGGGTATTAATGGATGGGATGGATGTTTTGGATCGAAGGTAACAATCTAGAGGTTGTTCACGTTGTTGAGGAGGTTCTACAACAACTGCAGGAGAAGTGGCTAGTTCTCTTATTGGGGTGTCTTGTAAGATGTTTTGACATTTTATTAGGGCAAGTAGGTCTGTTTCTTAGTGGTTCCGCTGCATGTGTTTCTGATGGAAGAGCTCTAGAATTATGGGATTCTTGAGTTGTTACTGAAGACAGATGGTGGAAGATCTCAATCGTCGGCCTCTTTAAGTGAAGATATCTACATTCTCTTATTCCAAAGTCGGGAGCAATGGAATGAAGGGAGCTGTTGGAAGATGTCTGTTATGATGACTTGGTACTTGGAAGCTTGGTTCCATGGTATAGTTTGAAGTCAGTTGTAGAGGAGAGGATTGAGTTTAGATTTATCAAGTTCTTGCTCTGGGAATTTGATAAATTATTGATCGGCTAGGTTGTCAAAGATACTTGAGAATTCTCTCAAGTCCACTCATAAAGACGTCTCAGTCGTGCATCTGGAGTCTTCTAGTTATTCTTCTGACTAGAAGGTGTTTCTATGAAACACAGCCTGAAGAAAGTGGAGGTGATTTATTTTCACCATCCAAAACAGCAAGGAAGGATTCATATCTCTTAACCATAAGGGTGGATCTAATCTGATTTGAGTTCTCAGAATTGTTGAGGTAAATAAGGTTCGTTCAGAGAGAATCTTAGTTACTTGAGTCAAGGGTGGCAGCCTTGGTATCTCAACACTATTTGTCAAAGAAGATACTTGCAAAAGATTGAATACTTGTTAAGTGTTCATGAAGTGATCTGGTGGAGCTTAGCTACAATAGTGAAGAAGGGTTATTGGACAAGAATTTAAGATCAATTGCTATTTGTGGAATTCACAAGTATTTAATTGATTATTATTGAAAGTCAAGATTGCTGATGTTCAACAAGATGTTGGAACATCTGTTTTAGTCTTGGGTGTCGACCTAAGAATTGGCTTCAGTCTGGTATGACAGAATCATGTGATCTCTGGAGAGTTTCCTGGCAAGAAACTGGTATGGACTATGGTGCTGTTGAAGATGAAGATGAAGACATCATAATTTTGATGGTCACTTCTTGGATCAGTTTATTTTCGATCTAAGAGGAATGAAGTGCTGGTGCTGGCACAACTTGGATCAGTTTATTTCTGATCTAGGTACTTGGGAGCATATGATCTTGCTCATTGTGAAGGTCAAGGTTAAGTGCTAGTTATCTCTGACTTTATACAGTCTGCTCTACTAAGGAAAGTGGCATTCTTTGGTATAGTTATGGTGTAGTCTATGACTACTTTCTTTTCTGAAGACTCAGACGTGGCAGGTGTGAAGTCTTTGGCGTTTTAAAGCAGGATAGAGGTTGTCTGCTCAAACTTGGTGGTTGAATCAAGTCTATGAGAGCATGCAACTCTTGTTTTGTAATAGGGAGGAGGTTCTTCTAAGTGGCAGAAGGAGGAGCTGAATTTAACAGTTGGATGTTGTATCAGAATGTTCTGACATCTAGCTTAACATCAGAGTCTCAGTTGGTGATGTGACACATCAGCTTAAGATAAGGTGATCTACAGGAGAATGGAAGTTATGGATGCTTCAAAAAGGTCTATCTCATACAGTTTACTGGAGTTGTGGTTTGAGAAGATGTTACATGTCTAGAGGCTTGCTGAATCCAAGATGTCTTGCTATGGAGCAAGTAGTTCATGTGACTTGAAGATCAGATTTCATTGGTAGATTAATGTATCTTGTGGGAGTTCTGAAGAAGAATGAGATCAGTCAAACAATGACATTTGGTTGATCTTTACTGTGCGTTCAAGCAGGATGCTTGAAACTGATTACTCTTGTGGAGAAGGGTAGTTGGTTGAAAATTAAGGAGGATCTGGTTCATATTGGAGCTTGTGGAAGAAGTTCTCAGTTTATGGAAGATTACCTTCTTTTGGTGGATGAGAGTTTATTTCTCTCTGGGTTCTGGAGTTTTCTTTGTTCAAGCTGGTGGCGCAGTGTTGTTTGAAGATCTTCAGTTTGGATTACTATGCAGATAGTAAGTCCAGTGGTGGAACATATCAAGAACCATGGTGTGTGGTGTCTGAGATGTGTGAAGGATGTCCTAACTGATGTTAGAACATTATCTAGGTTGGTTATCCTTGAAGGAGGATTTTTAACTGCTGGTCTAGGAACTTGTTGGCCACATCATGTCTACGGAGTATCTATCTTGTCATACGGGAGAATGATGGAGTAGAAGAACTGCCTTGGAAGGATGGTGTAGAGAAGACTGAAGTAGATCATATGTTGATTACATGGAAGTATGAATATGGATATTCACCAGTTGATCAGAAGTATTCCAGGTTATCATACGGGAGAATGATGAAGGAATGACTGTCTTGGATTGTTGGGTGTCTATCTATTGATTGACCTTGCTAAGGTCATATGAAAAGCTTGTAGAGGGGATATCGCCTTTATTGGCAAGTCATGCTAAAGGGAAGTGGATCAGTTTGGCAGCTGTGAAGTTCTGAAGCATGTATACGGTATCTGACACCGTTGAAAGAAAACAAACTAAGAGGTATGGTATCTCTTTGAGGAATATGGATCATTCCAGATCAATTGGATTTTTCTCAGGGAACAAGGAGATCTATACATGAGAATTCAGGAGGAATTCGTTTGGTGTATGGATAGTTTCTAGAAGAGGGGGATCAATGGAGCTTTGATCTTAATCCAAAAGTTTGTTAATTTAGGATGGTGATCCTAATGAATCCTCAAGGGAAGCATGATGGTGTTCATGTGTAAGTGATTATTGGTTCTTGTCAGAATAAGCAATAAGTGGAGTTGATGATTGTGTTAAGTAGGTAGGTTAGACAGAGGGTGCGTTCTTGAAGACATGAAGACGAGTCTTATGTTTTCCTTTCATCAGCATAGTGTTCATTGGAGGAGCACTGGTTATCTTAGATAGGGGGAGTTGCCCCTTGATCTAAGATGTATTACTACAGGGGTGCTGTTCTGGATTCAGTTTGTTTGTGTGTCAAGCAAGCTGTGATTGTGTTTTCATCCTGGGAGGATGAGATGTCAAGAAGGATGTCTTGACACTGGTGTACTATTGCAAGTTGGGGGAAACTTGACAGTACAAATTACATGGTTCTTAATGGATGTTTAAGAATCATTGGTTAGGTCTGAGAGAATTTGTTTTTCTCTACAGAATATGGTCTTAAGACTGTGAAGGTTTTGGTCAATACAGAAGTCTTCTTTGGTGGACATGGTCTGACATGATGTCAGAACAATATTTAGGACAAATCTCTCTGGTTATGTGCTTGTGTGGATGGTTTGGACGGTGGAGAATCTGCGCGTGCTAAACAAGTTTTTTGCCCTAGGAAATCCTTTTGGACGGTGCTCTAAAAATGCTGAATTTGACTTGACTGGTGTCATTTTCAATGGTTCGATAATTCTTATGTGAGTACCTGGGTATGTAAAGGGACATTTCCTGATATGAAGCTGCTCTAGTAAATTCTGTCAATTTCATTTTTTTTGTCAATTTTTGGCTAAAAAGGGGGAGAAAGGAGTTTCTGACGAGTTTCTGGGAGTTTCCGACTCTAGTGTTCTGCATTGTCTTCTTTGGGTCCTAAGTGCCATTTGTGTCTTGTGTCCTGAGTTAAGAACACATTCATGTGTTCAGGGGGAGTTTTAGGATTTCTGGAATCTCAGGAGTCTTAAATTAGGTAGACTCGAATACAAGAGAATCCTGCTGGTTTTATTGTACAAAATGAGTTATAGCCAAAATTTGTCAAAAGGGGGAGATTGAAGACTCTAAAGATTTTACTTAAATTTTGATAAAAATCATTGTCAAACAAAAGGATTCAGCATCAAGAAATCTGGAAAACACAAAGATATCGAAGGAGATGTCAGAACATGAAGACTCGACATTTGGACCGCTCCAAGATTCTTGGCGTGTGTAGCAGTGGATCAAGGAAGAAATAAACAGAAGATTCAAAGCCCAAGAAGACTGAAGCCTATAAATAGAAGACTTAGACCTAGGATTTGAGATGCCTTTTGTAACCTAGTTTTCTTGCGTAAGAAACAAGGGTTTAGGGTTTTGAAAGTCGTTGGCTCTTTAGGTTGTAAGTCTCCATTTGTATCAGTTGATGCATTGTGGCAAATATAGGTGTCACACAAATCCATAAGCCTTGAGGTATTGGATTGTGTATTGTTCTTGGATGAAGCTTTTAAGAAAATCTGAGTTAGCTTGTTTGTCAAGTATGCTTGACAGAATTCTATATTGACAGGGATGATGTAGAAATCACAGTTGGTGATTAAGGGAAATGAGTGGGGTATCTCGTATCAAAGGGGCTGTTCTTTGATAAAGCCTTCATTGGGTAGATGTTAAGATAAAGTTGTAAACGGGGGAGTTTACCTTTGTAACAGTTCTACAGATAGTGGAGTCTTCTTCCTAGATTGGTATCCTCCAGATGTAGGTGAGTTGCACCGAACTGGGTTAATAGTTGTTGTGTTCTTTATCATTCTACAGATTTACTTTTCTGTTAGGGTTCATGATAAACATGTTGGATCAGATGTCGTAACATCTGTGATTCTGCAGTTCTGATATTCAAGGTATCAGTTTGTTGTTATGCCTCTTGTTTAAATGTTTATGCAGAACAATGTCTTGACATGTGTTAGGACATCTGTTGTCTGTATTTCCAGAATTTCAATAATGTCATGACATCCTGTTCGACATTATATTCCTTTAGCATTTGTTTCGTCCAAATCATTTGAGAGCAACTGCTTCCTGCAGCAATATACTCAGCCTCAACTGTAGACAAAGACACACAATTTTGCTTCTTACTGAACCAAGAGATAAGATTGTTTCCTAAGAAGAAACATCCTCTAGAAGTACTTTTTCTGTCATCAGCATTACCTGCCCAGCCTGCATCACAATACCCTACAAGCATGGAATTCGGACTATGAGAATACAACATTCCATAATCACTAGTACTATTAATGTATTTCAAGATCCTTTTTACTTGAGAAATGTGGCTCATTTTAGGCTCAACCTGATATCTAGCAGAAACTTCTACAGGAAAAGTGATGTCTGGTCTGCTAGCTGTAAGATACAACAAAATACCAATCATACTCCTGTATAAACTTTGATCCACATTAATAGCTTTTTCTTCCTTAGTTAATTTCAAGTGTGTTACAGCAAATGTCCTTTTTTTACTAGCATTTTCCAATCCAAAATTCAATACTATATTCTTAGCATACTTGCTTTGAGAAATGAATATAGTATCATCCATTTGTTTAACTTGAAAACCAAGAAAATAAGCTAGTTCACTAACAAGACTCATCTCGAATTCAGATTGCATTTTCTTGACAAAATGTTGGACCATCTGGTTTGAAATCCTTCCAAACACAATGTCATTAACATATATTTGAGCTATCATGAGTTTACCATGCTCTTCTTTAACAAACAAGGTCTTGTCTATTCCCCCTTTCATGTAGCCATTGTTGACAAGAAACTCAGTTAACCTTTCATACCAAGTTCTAGGTGCTTGCTTAAATCCATATATAGCTTTCCTTAGTTTTTAAAAATGATATGGAAAAATAGGATCTATGAACCCCTTGGGTTGTTCAACATACACTTTTTCATTCTTGTACCCATTCAAGAAGGCACTTTTCACATCTATCTGAAATAACTTGAATTTTAGCGTACATGCCACTCCTAAGAGCAATATTATGGATTCAAGACGGGCAACATGAGAAAAAGTCTCATAAAAAATAACCCCTTCAACTTGGGAATATCCTTGAGCAACAAGCCTAGCCTTGTTTCTGGTCACAATTCCATTTTCATCAAATTTGTTCTTGTAAATCCATTTTGTGCCAATAACATTCATCCCTTCAAACCTGGGTACTAAGTCCCACACTTCATTCCTTTTGAACTGACCTAGTTCCTCTTGCATATCATTGATCCAAAATTCATCAGTCAATGCCTCTTTCACATTTTTTGGTTCAAATTTTGAGACAAAACAAGCATTGGATATCATATCTTTGGATCTAGTGGTGACCCCTTCATCAATATTTCCAATAAGAAGTTCCTTTGGATGGTTTTTCTGAATTCTAGTAGAGGGAGCTTTGTTGGCTTGAGGGTTATCTGGTTCAGTCCTTGTTGGCTCAATGTCTTCTATATTTTTTGAAACATCAGTCTACTGATATGATGTTCCAACATCTTCTTCGACATCAGTCCCTTTCACAATAATTGAATCATCAACCACAACATTAATGGATTCCATCATATCCTTGGTTTTGGAGTTAAATACCCTGTAAGATCTCCTGTTTGTAGATTAACCAAGAAATATCCCTTCATCACTTTTGGGATCCATCTTTCTCCTCTGTTCACGATCAGCCAGAATGTAGCATTTACTCCCAAACACATGAAAATATTTAGCATTGGGTTTCTTCCCTTTCCACAATTCAGAGTGTAGAAGATGTACCATCTCTCAGAGTGACACGATTGTGAATGTAACATGCAGTGTTCATAACTTCATCCCAAAACAATAAGGAAGATTTTGACATGAAGCATGACTCTAGCTGATTCTTGTAAAGTTCTATTCTTGCGTTCTACAATTCCATTTTGGTGAGGAGTGATGGGTGATGAGAAGTTATGTCCAATTCTTTTAGATGAGCAAAATTCAGAAAATTTGGCACTTTCAAATTCCTTGTCATGTCAAGCTTCTTAGGAAACGACCTGAGAATCTTTCTAACCAGCTTATCCTCCGAAATCTTCTCTCCAAGGCACTAGATGTATTGGAAATATCAAGAACATTCATGTGAAAATCATGAATGGACTCATCATCTTTCATCCCGAGATTCTCAAATTTGGTGGTGAGAATCTTTACTTTTGATGTGCCTTCATGAGTGGTTATGAGGATTTCCCATGCATATTTGGCCACGGTACATGTACTTATTAACCTGAATATATTCTTGTCAACTCCACTGAATAAGGCGTTCAAAGCTTTGGAGTTTCCAAGAGCAATATCATCTTCTTTATTCCTCTTTTGGCTTCAATTCAGTTGTTTCCTTCCCATCTTTTCCCTTCATAACAGGGTGTTGCCAACCTTTGATAATTGCTTTCCAGGTTTTGCTATCCATAGATTTTAGAAAAGCCACCATACGCGCCATCCAATAATCATAGTTGGAGCCATCCAAAATAGGTGGTCTGTTGACAAATCCTCCTTCCTTGTCCATTGTACCTGAAAGTATCTTCCCTAGAGCTCACCCACACATAACAGGGTTCCTACTCTAATGCCAATTACAATTCTAGC
Organism: Lathyrus tuberosus; assembly: GCA_022829125.1. Taxonomy (NCBI): domain Eukaryota; kingdom Viridiplantae; phylum Streptophyta; class Magnoliopsida; order Fabales; family Fabaceae; genus Lathyrus; species Lathyrus tuberosus. The sequence goes on from JALAZF010000518.1 coordinate 3,312,908, forward strand.
ACGTAGTAGACAGATGTCATATATGATGTCAGGACACCAGAATGTCGAATGCAATGTCAAGACGTCGTGACAGCAGAGATAAAAATACACGACTTAAAGTAAGAGGCAGGAAATAAATAACACAAGGAAATTGTTAACCCGGTTCAGTGCAACGCACCTACATATGGGGGCTACCAAGCCAGGAAGGAAATCCACTATAATAATATTAGTTTGAAGCTCTTATGTAAACAACCTCCGGTTTACAATCTTCGCACCTAATCACTACCTGTGCAATTTCTATTTAAGACACTCTTAGATAAAAGACCCCTCTCTCTTCTCCTCAATCACAAAACAGTGATGATAAAGCAAACAAAAGGAGACACATTTCAAGAAATAGAATGCACTATTGTGTAAAAGCTTATGAGTGATTCACAATTACAACTATACTAAAAATAGTCCAACTCTAGTATCAAGGTGATACAAGAGTGGCTCACAATTAACAATGAACAAACAAAAACCTAAAGAACTCTCACAAAAATACAGTTGCCCTACTTGCACTTTAGGTTTAGAGTCTTCTTATAAATAGCCTTTGAAAAAGAATAGACTTGATGAGCAAATTGGGCTAAATTAAATAGCACATCCATAATATTATGGAAAATAATATATAATTAAATGCATATCCACAATATATTATTTCCTAAAGTTCAAATCCAAATCAAATCTTCTGCAGAAACAAATCAAATCAAATCTCATGTTTCCTTATATGATATGTCAACCATTCTTAGGAAATATTACATAGCTGGAACCGAACTTTGAGCTTCTAAAAACACACGCTTATTGGACTATAATATACTAGAATCAAATCTTCAAAGAATCTTCACTAATAAAACCAAATCTTCTAAAACACGAAACAAGATCAGCTTCAGTACTGCACCAACATGTCACAACATCTCGCTATAATACTTGAACAAGATCTGCTTCAGTATCACACCAACACGTCACGACATTTGGTACAACATCTCGCTAGAATACTTATTTTAACAAAATTCAGCCAATCATAAAGCATAAAACCTAACAACATGAAAAAGGCATTGTAGTTACGAAAGCTCATGGAGTTCGTGTGAAAGGCGTAGCGAATATAGGAAAGGCCGATGGTAAGTCCGGAGGTATTTGTTTTCTTGACAAGCCTAAGGATTTTCAAAAGGTTGGTTATAATATTAGTGTGTTTAAAGATGTTAATGATAATGAGGTTGTCAATGATGACTTTGCTGATGAGATTTCCACTATTAGAAAATTCCTCAAAAAAAGAAAGAAGACTGCATCTAGCATTGCATAGCAAGATGTCAAGGAACTTTTCACTCATATATTACAGGACATTGATGACAATGAGGAGATTAATGAGCCTGATGTAAATAGTGTTATAAATGTTAAAATGTCTACTGAAGGAAAGAAGCTTTCCAAGAACTCCCCATTTGTTCCTTTTCATTTTGAAGAAATTACAATCAAATGGAATTTTGTTTACAATAGGAGGATGGCTTTTATTAACAAATTCTATGTTGAAGCACCAAAGTACAGTGAAATTATGAAGCTTCTTAGTGATGTTAAGTGTTGTACCCCAAATTTTACCCTCATTTCCTGCTAACTGGTGTTTGATTTATTTTTCTCTGCACTTTAATTTAATGTACATTTTTTTTATTTATGGTTATTTTATTTAATATTTATTTTAATGCTTTATCTGTTTCTTTTATTATTTAATGTTTATTTTAAAATATTCTATTTGTTTTATTTTCAATATGGCTCTTTTAATTTTATTTACATTTTAGTTGTCCTTTTTGTTAATATCAATTAATCTTAATTTAATTTTAATTTTTGCATTAGTTTAATTATTAATTGTTAATTTGGTCTATTATTTTTAAATTTGTTTAATTAACATTTTAATTATTATTATTACTATTTCAAAAGAAAAAAGAGAAGAAATTTTGTTCTTTTTCCTTGCCAATGTAACTGGTCCTCCGTGGCTTTTGATTCGCTTGTGATTGGAGAAGGTATTTTACCATCAACCAATGAGAAATCATCACCTCTCCTTTGACTTTTCAACCCTTGTTCGTGCCCAATGGATAGGCGACATGTGGCATGCGAGGAAACAAAATCACCCAATTGTTCCATCTTCCTCATCCGTGTGTGTAAGCTTCAGATTAGAATTTTAAACTTCAAGCATATCAAAATCATTCAAATTGTTTGAACCTCAAATCCTTGGCACGAATCTTCAAATGGCTGATCCCAAGATGCTTTCCTCTTTGAGCTTTTAAGTTTTGGTTCGTCAAAAGCATCTTCAAAGCGTTACCGTTTCCATCTCTTCCTCTGCTACACTTCTGCATCGTCTGCAAAATTGCCATGGTCTTGTCCCCGTCATCTTCCTCTTTCATTGCCTATCTGTGTGGCAACAGAAGGATAACTTCAGAAGCAACCCCGTTTTGATGAATTCAACCCCTGCAACGTCTGCATTTCATCAGTAGGTGGAGCGTTTGTCTCAAGGATAGACAGTGTTTTGAATTCTAACGTTACAAACCTATGCCCACCAAGTGTTTGAAGAGTGAACCCGGCCCAATCTCCTTGCCTATATAAAGAGGCTCAATTTCAGTTCTTCATCATCAACAAAATTTCCTCAAAAACACTAAAGTATTTGAGATTCGAGCAAGCTTAGTGAAGTGAGAATTTGTGGAGTGGCTGAGGGAGTATAAGCACAAAAGCTTCAGTTGGTATTGTCTTCTTTTCCCTCTCACTTATTATGATCATTTAATATCATTTCTGCTCATAATCATATTGAATCATGAATGTATGTCTTAAGCCATTTGTACAATGTTGATGTTGTTACTAAGTGCTATGCTGCTCGTGATCATCCACAATATTATTATGATGTTTGTTATTCTGTTAAAAGCATGAACATCTTTATGTGTTGGAATATGTTGGTCATTGATACCATTGAATCTTCATGATGTTGTTTCATTAAGTTTTTCATGTTATTTTGTGATGGGAAGTATTGCTCTACTTGTGTTCATATGTGACTTTAGCATACTTGAGCTTTTGCATTTCTGACTGAGGTTTTCCTTTATGCCTTTTTGTTTGAGCATCAGTTTTGTTAGCTTGTAAAAATATATGTTTTGAGTTTGACTGATCATACCCTGCTGCACATTTCTGGTTGTATGCACCACTCCCACACACTCTCACAAATGTATTTGCACACAAAGGCACATATCTATGTTTGCATAAACCTGACTGGTAGGATTTACAGTTAGTCATAAAGATACAACCTGTTTTTTCTGTTGATATAATCACTATGTTGTTGCCCTGCTGCTATGACTAACCCTTTTTGCCATCATACTTGACTTGTGTGTGCATAATGTTTAAATTTGAGGCATGCTAACTGTTGACATGATCTGTTCAAACATGTATCCAAGCTCATATTAATTTTAGGTCAGGTTAAGAACCTTTTTTTGGAGTCTGTCTTTGCTTTATCAATACTTTACATTTACAGTGTTGTTATGTTTGTCAAATAATATTAGTGATACTCTGTTGATCTGACTCTATTTGAGAATTCTATGTCCGAATGTTTGAGTTAGTGGTTTACCCTAATACACATTAGACTCTAACCTCAAGTTATGACATCCCTCTTGCTTTGTCATATTGCTATTAGTTTTGTATGATGTTTAGAATGCATAGGTAGAATGATGTGTATGCCATTTTTCTCATGTGCTTGTCTGTCTCATACTCAAGTTGTGCAAAATATCACTTTGATATATATATATATATATATATATATATTTATAAGCCTGTTGATAATGTTTTTGGTCTTTGCCCTGAAATTGTGTAAGTGGAATTTCAAATCATATCCTCAATACATATTTGTGTGCATTGATATCTAAATGAAAGCTCATTGGCTCATATTGTCATAATACTTCATTCATGCTTTGTTTCCTATCTATGTCACACCATGATCTTTTGTTGCCATTGTAATACGGTGGAGAACTGACTTTTTAATTTTGTTTTTGCAAAACATGTTGCGGTTAGCAAGAGTCGCCACCGACTTTTCTTTTATCCAATTTATTTAGGAAAGGTGAAAAGAACAGGAAAGACCTTTTTGAAAAGATTTTGAGTTCGGGGGGTAAGTTATGAAAAGGGAAGGTGTTAGCACCCCTTTTCATCCGTAGTTATCTACGGGCTCTTAATTGCTTGCTCACTTTAACTTGCTTTTTTTTTGAAATGTGGTGTGTGTTTAGAAAATATTTTTGAAAGAGTTGACTTTGTAATAATTCGTGTAAGAATGTATACAAAGTGTTTGTTTTTGAAAATATTTTCGAAAGTGTGAGGTGTGAAAAGTATTTGTTTTGAGTTGTGAGCAAGCATTTAAAAGTTACTTACCCTTAATTTATAAGGTCTTTCTTGTACTTATCCTTTTCCTTGAGAGATAGTACTATCCATACCATTAGTGGGTAGGTAGTCCTATCTATTGGATGTGAAGGGACAGCGAAGGGTCATCGAATGGTCATAGAAGGCAACATGTAAGGATACCTTAGCAATTCGAAGGGACTATCATCATTTTTCCGTAGGGTCATCGAGGGACAAGATCATCTTTTCGTAGGCAACTCGAACGGTCATCGAGGGACAAGATCATTTTTCGTAGGCAACCCGGAGGGTCATCGAGGGACAAGATCATTTTTCGTAGGCAACTCGAAGGGTCATCGAGGGACTATGATCTTTATATCGAAGGGACTATGATGATATTATTCGTAAGTGTCTTTTGCTAAAGTATCCCTACGTTCGAGGGACATGACCATGTTCGTAAGGCAACTGAGAGAGGCTACCCTAGAGGTGCAAGTGTGATTGAGTGGATTAGTTTCAATTATTTATCTTGAATTAGGGTTTTCTAGATTATTTTTTAGTTTTGTCATACAAACCTTAATTACTACACAGTTGTAAAATAAAATAGCGGAATGTAAAGTGCGGAAAGTAAAATCCCTACGCTATTACAAGGCTTTGGGAGAGATACATAAGTATAACAAACCTTGTGGGAAATAAAACTACAGCTATTACAAAAAGAAAAGCCATGCGACCTATACAATTTTTCTAGGAATTTAAATAGCAAATAAATAAATAATTGAAAAGAAAAAAAATGTCAGAGAAAAAACTTGATACGAACCCTTATTAGTTAAAAAACGGAGAGAGGAGGCGGATCTAAAATTATAAAATAAAAATGCATAGAAAAATTAAAATTTTAAGCGTCTTAAACAATAATGTTGCTAACGCACAAATGCGATCATCGCAATCATGGATCCGAATTGTACTGATCTAAATAAAAAGAAAAATAAAGTAAAAGAATTTTTAAGATTTGATAAAAACCAACAAAGTTGCTAATGCGAAAGCGCGATCATCGCAACCGGATCCAAATCGGGCAGATATGAATTTACAAAAAAAAAAAGAAGCACAAAAAAAAAGGAATTTTAAATGTAATAAAAGTTCAATAATGTTGCTAACGCGAAATGCGATCATCGCAACCGGATCCGAATTGTACCGATCTAAATAAAAAGAAAAATAAAGTAAAAGAATTTTTAGGATTTGATAAAAACCAACAAAGTTGCTAACGCGAAAGCGCGATCATCGCAACCGGATCCAAATCGGGCAGATATGAATTTAAAAAAAAGATGCACAAATAAAAAGGAATTTTAAATGTAATAAAAACTCAATAATGTTGCTAACGCGAAATGCGATCATCGCAACCGGATCCGAATTGTACCGATCTAAATAAAAAGAAAAATAAAGTAAAAGAATTTTTAAGATTTGATAAAAAAAACCAACAAAGTTGCTAACGCGAAAGCGCGATCATCGCAACTGGATCCAAATTCTGCGGATCTGAATTTATAAAAATAGAAAAGTGAAAGGACTTTTAATAGGTGTAAAAAAACAATAGAGTTGCTACCGTGGAAATTGGATCATCGCAACCAGATCGAACCAATACAAATGTCACGCATTATGCACATCAATATGCAAATAGCGTATCGACACGGTTCAATCTAAAAATAATAATACAATAAATAAATAATAAAAAAAATAAAAAGATGAACAAATAAAACTATATATTAGAAAGCAATATGTATTAACAATAGGATTATAAAAAAAAATTATTATATATTATGAAAAAACGTTAGCATAACCAAATTTTGAATAATATATTTCAAATCAAAACCGAATTACAGGAATGTGTTATGCAATACTAGAATGTATCAATGCAAAATTATACTGTATCAATAGCAAACTAGTTTATATATATACTTGTCAGTAATATGAATGAGTTTACGTGATGGTATGCCGATGGAAAAATCAGTGAGGATCAGAATGCGAAAAGATTGCTACGTTACTTACTATTTGACAATTCCGGCCGCGTGTTTCTCTTAGTTTTTTTTTTCTTCCCTGCTCCACTCCGTACACACACACACACACACACACACAGATATATATATATAATGAAACAAATTAGGCTTAACTATTTTCTAAAATCCAAAAAAGTCCTTAATGGATAATTTTAGGCCCAAATTAAATAATAATAAATAAAAATTAAACAATAAAAATGATTAAAATTAAATTAAATTAAAAACAATAATAATCCTATTGATCAAATAATATCTGAATAAAAATCAAATAGTATCTGATTTTTATGAGTACACAAAAAGAAAATATTTTTTTTTGTATCTATTATGATTTTTGCACTCCTTTTTGGTAAAAAGTGCATAAAATCAAATAAATAACTATTTTTCAAAAATGTCTTAAAATTAAAAACGAAAATTAAAAACAAATATTAAAAAAATACAATTTTTGTGATTTTTTTGAAAATAATTTAAAATGGAAAGAAAGTTAGTAACAAATAACAGAAACAAATTCAAAATGTAACATGTGAGATTCGAACCCACGACCTCATACTTGCAAGCCTTATCTCCTTTCCAATTGTGCCAATTCATTTATTCGAAACAGAAATGCACTTGAAAGCATATGAAGGTCAAATAACTATTTGTTATTTCAATAATTTAAAGTAAACTGTTACCTATTTTTTGAGTAAAACTTACTGTTTAAATGTTAGTAAAAATCGAACCAAAAACTTATAAAATCAAAGTTAAAAACAAAAAAATAATTTAAATGTTAGAAAATAGGGCAGGCGAATTTTGGGGTACAACAGCTGCCCCTGTTCAATCTTCTTAAACCTGAAGAGTTAGATTGGCATGTCTGCCATTCGTGATCTGAAGGTGGAAGAGGATTGAACACTTAAGTGCCCAAAAATTTGCACTCACATGTGCACGAAGTAGCGCTTGTTGGTTGATTGTATTGCTTGAATGGGCTTAAAGATGTCATTCAGAAAGATGACAGGATGAAGATGGTCTTATAGATGTCATCCAAAGTAACTGCTGATAGGAGTATCAGAATGAGTCTAGGTTTGACTGTATCTGAGGAATATACTAGAATGAGTATGTGTCCAACTGTATCTAGCAGACGTGCTGGGGAGTGCCAGAATGATTCTTATGCCTTGATTGTATCTGTATGATGTTCTAGAATGAGTCTACGTCTTGACTGTATCTATAAGGAGATCAGAATGAGTCTTTGCCTAACTGTATCTGAGTGCCATATTAGAATGAGTCTACGTCTAACTGTATCTGAAAAATTAGTATTAGAATGAGTCTTCGACCGACTGTATCTAAAAGATGTACTGGAATAAGTATCAGAATGAATCTGTGTCTTGATTGTATCTGAACTGTGTCTAAAATATGTACTGGAATGAGTATCAAAATGAATCTGTGTCTTGATTGTATCTGAACTGTGTCTAGAATATGTACTAGAATGAGTATTAGAATAAATCTGTGTCTTGATTGTATCTGAAAGATGATAAACTGTTGACAATATTTGTCCGTTTGAGAACTAACCTGAAAAAACCAAGTTAGTTTTATGCAATGTCATGATATATGTAATGCATTGCGTAATGATGCTCTTAAACTAGATGAGAATGTTATATGCGTTATGTATGCGTATGCTATGATGTATTGTAAATGATGTATGGGTATGAAATGTCGCTGAAGGTAGCGGTGGCTTTGAATAGTAATGTCTGATTGGGGAAAATAAATCCCTGACTGTTGCTGGGGATGGAGAAAATAAATCTTCAGATCTTGTTTAGAATGACTCTACTGGGGATTCAAACTTCCCGTTTGGGAATATTCCGCTGGGGATCTTTGACTTCCGCTTGGGGATAGAAGTATTCTGTCAGGAGAGTCGGTCGTTCGTCGTGCTTTTTATTGAAGGATTTGATTCTTATGTACCCTGACTGGGGATAAAAGAGATGGATAATCCTCCGATGCACTATCTGGGAGTAGCAACCATGGAAGAAATCCTGCTGGAGAAGAGAACTCTGTCGGGTAATTTGTAGTGTTGGAGAAGCAAACTCCACTGGGGAATTAAATTCTGTATACTTCCAAGAGGGAGTATTATCTGATGGGGATCAAAATTCCATAGGCTATGCTGAGGACATATCTGCAATAGGTCAGGGAATGATCAAATTCCTTTATCTGTTAGGGGATCTATTGGGGAAGATGATCATGTCAAGCCGTCCGTTGGGGAGGTTTCTTTATGTACTCTATTGGGGACGCAATCTCGAATAGACCTGGCTGAAGAGAGAAATTCTGTCGTGAAGGAGATGTTGGAGAAATAAACTTCGTTGGGGAACTCTCTGGAGCGTGCTGTGGAAAGAATCAAACCTCTGTCTTGTTGGGCAATCCTTTGGGGATATGGGAGTGAATTGCTGGAAAGTATCCTAACTGTTGCTTGAGAGTATGTTAATTCTGCTGGGGAGTATATCTCTGTTGAGGATGATCTCCACTGGGGAAGCAACGCTGCTGAGGAATAAACTCTACTGGGGACGAGCTTGTGAAAATAACTTTGTAGAGATAGTTCTATGGAGATTTCTCTGTGGGGATATTACTATGACACCGGCTCCGTGGGGGTGATTCTGTTAAGATCCGTTGGATACAAGACTTGCTGGGGATTCCAACGTCCAAGAGTCTTTAGTAAATGCTGATTCTGTGATAGCAAACCGGGTGGAAAATATCACTTCGGGCTTCAGCTCTGCTATTGCTCCTATGTCTTCAAGTGTTTCATCACTTGCTGTCGGTAGAAAATGATAAGATTGATATACGTTGTTTGAACGGAGTTGGCAATGAAAACTGGTACTGACTCGTAAGTGGATGATCCAATGGGACATAGTCGTACGCTTTAATCCCTAACTTCTGCCTGGACCACCTTTTTAGGTTTTTAGTCCACCGGGATACCCTTTCTTGCCCAAGCCGCCTTTTCAGGTTTTCGGCTTGCCAGGTGTACAATTCTTTTATATATGTCCCTAATTTTTTTCCCGAACCTTTTTGGTTCGCCGGGATGCCCTTATTTTTGCCTAGGCTTGTCAACCTAGCGGTCTTTTTCATGTGTAGTATTTTTTTGACTATGCCCGCGTTCACAGGGTGCGAGAAATCTTCGCTGTCCATGGTAGTAATCCTCGTAGCGTCGTCAGAAAATATCTTCTTGATTACGAATGGCTCTTCGCACGTAAGAGTTCGTTTGCCCCCGAGATCACCAGTATTTAGAACTTTCGATAGTCTCAAATTCCCCAAACAATTTCTAGGAATTATCATGACTGGATCCGAAGACATGATACTGACACCATCTGATACTATTGGCACAGACAAGTAACTCCCACAATGGCTCTTACTGAAACTCGGGATCAATGCCATGTAACAGGAGGAATGTGTTTCCAGACTGCGGCGGATCGTGTATTCCCTGGTTAATGGTTGAGGAGCTTGCAACTGAACTTGATCTGATCATATTTGAAAAGAAAACGTTGCCCCTAGCGGAGGATGATTTTCCCCAGAATGGAAGTATTTGAAAAGAGCTGCCTCAAGAGAAATAACCGGGATGCCCCATAATAATATGCCTCTTGATTGGAAGATAGTGACCATGCCCCTTATACACATTGGCTTTTAACCAACAGAGTCAGCGCATGAAATATTTCTGCTTTTCGATGCACCTCTGAAGTAACTTTGTCTGTCGGGAGGACTTTTGTTCATTGAATGTTCATCATGTGAACTTCTCTGATGTCAAACACTTAGTTATATGCAAACAATCATATTCAAAATGCAACGCTTATGTCTGTCTTGAAGTTTTGAAAAAGAATTATTTAGCAAAACCATGTTTGTAAAAACTGTGATGTCAACTCAAGATTTATAATGAGCCCTAAAGGAGTCAGGATACCTTTTGGTAACAGTATGCCTTCGAACTAACCATGCTTCAGCTAGGACTTTTAAAGGGTTGTAACGTGGTCTGGTTCACGGTTTAAGAAACAAAGGATAAAGGCTCAAAGTTTATTTGTACCCAACCTATTCTCCATGATGTTCTTCAGTCCTATACTCCGTTAATTATGCATTCAAATTCCTAGAGATTTTGGAATTTTAACACTGATGTTTGGTGATGGTTCAAAAACCGGAAGTTTATTTGAAAAGGCAGTCATTATTTTTTGTAACATTTTTCTTTTGAGGGTTTTTAGTGACCTCTTTTTGACTTTGTTATCCCTAACTTTTGCCTGAACTATTTATTTTGAGATCACAGTCAGCGGGATGTCTCAATTTTTACTAAGTCTCCTTCATAGGTTTTGACTTAGCGGGCTTTTCTTTTGATAGATATTGACTGTCTGACTTAATGATTACAGGGAACCATCATTAATTGTGTACAAAAGATCAACTGGCATAATTGAGTTAACTGAGGAACTACCCTGCCCCAGGTTATGATTAAGGGTTTTAATTTGCATGAGAAGGAAAACTCCTACTTCTTAGGCTCAAAGGGGTTGACTAGGGATTAACTTCCTTATAACTCCACTGTCTAGGATTTGAAACAATGCCTGTACATTGTCAGTACGGTCTGTTCAAAAGCATACCGTATGAAATTATGGTACCGTTTTTGTCATCCTCCCTCTAAAGGCTTACAACTTTAACGAGAGTTAAATATCACAAAAGAGAAGTAAGAAGCATAGTTTAAATATAGTGAAACGAATGGATAAATTCAAGACGAACATACGCAATGAATTAATGTGAAAAAACCAAAGTTTGACATAATAGTAAGTGCTTAAGCCAATAAAAGAAATTACAAATGAGAATTCAAATGATTTCAAAGCTTCCCTTCCTGAACCTGTCACTTCAGACGATGTGTCTTGCAGCTTCGATATTAGATGGGCGATAGAAGAACTCAATCTGACCATCTGGTGTGAACTCGAGGACTCATTCGTCAATCAGGTCTTGGATCCTATGTTTCAATGGACCACAGTCTTCAGTATCATGACCAGGACTATTCGAATGATAAGCACATCTTGCGTTAGATTTGTAACCAGGAGCAAGGTTGGCTAGAGCTGAGTATGAAGGCAACAGAGTTATCAAGTTCTGATTGAGCAATTGTTGCAAAGCCTGAGACAGTGGCATGTGCAACGGGGTAAATGGTCATTTAGGTTTGGATTTCCAAGTACGTTGACCACCATGCTGCCTACGCTGATCTTTCTGTTGTTGAACTAGTGGTGCGACAACCTTATAAGGCCTTCTTCCTTCAATTGAAAGACTATCAGTAGTAACCTGTCTCTTTCCTTCTTTTATCCTCATCTTTTTCTCAACCAAGTCAGCTTGTTTCCTTGGAGGCCGACTGATGATCTGATCCCCGACTCTGTTGTCTTGAAGTTTATTGACGAGGACTCTCAGCTCTTCTTGCCCCCGAGCTAAGTTTTGGATAAGAGCCATCTGACCATACATCTGGATTCTCATCTCTGCCATCTCAGCTTGCAGTTGTTCCAATTGATCATCCTTGTTGTCTTCAGGATTTTTCTTTTTCATGTCCTTAGTGAGGAGGGCTTTCAACTCTTCTTGCCTCTTGAATAGGCTCAGGATCATCTCTTAGAATTGGGTGTTCTGAGTTTAGAGATCCTTGACAGCTTATTCTAATGCCATTTTCTGCTGAAATAAATAGCGAGGAGATGAGAAACCCGTTGTGGAAACCTGTTATGATATGTATGTAAATGCATATACAATGTTTTCAAGGATCTTTATGGAATCTAGTTTGCAACATTAGAAATTGAATTTTGTTGCAGCTTTGTCTGAAAAACTTTGACTTTTCATCTTTGAACGTCCTTCTATAAGAATCAAGTTCGCCATATCAAGTGGGTCATAGCCTCTGATTCAAGATACTGTTCTTTTGAGTTTGAAGGCATCTGGCTAGAGGAAAATAAATCCTCTTGCCCCTTGATAGAAATCTGGCTTTTGATAACCCTTCCATAATAACACCTACAAATTGTGCGCCATAAATCCCTAAGATCCTTAAAAAAGGTTAGTTAACATGCTATGTTATGATGGTATGTGGATGTTATGCATTAAGTAAAAGCATGAGGACAAGTAAGTCCCGCAAAGAGTTCAAGTTGTTAGAGTACAAACAAATCCTGCAAGGAATTCAAGTTGTTAGATAGTGAATACAAACAAGTCACACAAGTAGCCTTAGGTTTAAAGGCTTGCATGAAGTCCAAAGGTAAGTACCCTTCCCATACCAAGGTTTAGTTGGTTCAACCTGTCCTAAAATAGTAACTGGGTTCTAGGAATCTCATATCACGAATCTTTCTCGCAGGCTTTATTTTGGTACGACACTTGAGCGGCCGACCAAAACATCTCGAAAGTCCAATCTCAATGAGCGTAGCCTCGAGTATCAACCAACTTCGGTCTAAATCCAAAGTCGGCCATCTCACTACCTTCTAATGGCCAAAGATGAGTTCAACTAGGGTTCTAAGGGCAAATTAGTGCTTAATGACACCACGCGGTAGCCTAATGTTATCCCCAATCCAAGCCTCGAGAAACATCAATACAAACCAAAGTGTTACACTAACGATGGCTACCATATCAACCGTAGCGGTACATGCCGTACAGTCTCCTTGGTCTCTTGCCACTTACCTAAGGTCCTAGATCCGGGTGTAGGATCATTTACCCAAGTAATACCCCCAAGACAAAACCCTTAAAAGTAAAGCACACAAAACAGATAATTAAGGCAGTTAAAGTGATCTAAACCCTAAGGTAACCCCTCTTTTAAGTATTTCCCCAGCAGAGTCGCCAGTTCTATAATACGGTGGAGAATTGACTTTTTAATTTTGTTTTTGCAAAACATGTTGCGGTTAGCAAGAGTCGCCACCGACTTTTCTTTTATCCAATTTATTTAGGAAAGGTGAAAAGAACAGGAAAGACCTTTTTGAAAAGATTTTGAGTTCGGGGGGTAAGTTATGAAAAGGGAAGGTGTTAGCACCCCTTTTCATCCGTAGTTATCTACGGGCTCTTAATTGCTTGCTCACTTTAACTTGCTTTTTTTTTTTAAATGTGGTGTGTGTTTAGAAAATATTTTTGAAAGAGTTGACTTTGTAATAATTCGTGTAAGAATGTATACAAAGTGTTTGTTTTTGAAAATATTTTCGAAAGTGTGAGGTGTGAAAAGTATTTGTTTTGAGTTGTGAGCAAGCATTTAAAAGTTACTTACCCTTAATTTATAAGGTCTTTCTTGTACTTATCCTTTTCCTTGAGAGATAGTACTATCCATACCATTAGTGGGTAGGTAGTCCTATCTATTGGATGTGAAGAGACAGCGACGGGTCATCGAATGGTCATAGAAGGCAACATGTAAGGATACCTTAGCAATTTGAAGGGACTATCATCATTTTTCCGTAGGGTCATCGAGGGACAAGATCATCTTTTCGTAGGTAACTCGAACGGTCATCGAGGGACAAGATCATTTTTCGTAGGCAACCCGGAGGGTCATCGAGGGACAAGATCATTTTTCGTAGGCAACTCGAAGGGTCATCGAGGGACTATGATCTTTATATCGAAGGGACTATGATGATATTATTCGTAAGTGTCTTTTGCTAAAGTATCCCTACGTTCGAGGGAGATGACCATGTTCGTAAGGCAACTGAGAGAGGCTACCCTAGAGGTGCAAGTGTGATTGAGTGGATTAGTTTCAATTATTTATCTTGAATTAGGGTTTTCTAGATTGTTTTTTAGTTTTGTCATACAAACCTTAATTACTACACAGTTGTAAAATAAAATAGCGGAATGTAAAGTGCAGAAAGTAAAGTGCGGAAAGTAAAATCCCTACGCTATTACAAGGCTTTGGGAGAGATACATAAGTATAACAAACCTTGCGGGAAATAAAACTACGGCTATTACAAAAAGAAAAGCCATGCGACCTATACAATTTTTCTAGGAATTTAAATAGCAAATAAATAAATAATTGAAAAGAAAAAAAATGTCAGAGAAAAAACTTGATACAAACCCTTATTAGTTAAAAAACGGAGAGAGGAGGCGGATCTAAAATTATAAAATAAAAATGCATAGAAAAATTAAAATTTTAAGCGTCTTAAACAATAATGTTGCTAACGCACAAATGCGATCATCGCAATCATGGATCCGAATTGTACTGATCTAAATAAAAAGAAAAATAAAGTAAAAGAATTTTTAAGATTTGATAAAAACCAACAAAGTTGCTAACGCGAAAGCGCGATCATCGCAACCGGATCCAAATCGGGCAGATATGAATTTACAAAAAAAAAAAAAAAGATACAAAAAAAAAAGGAATTTTAAATGTAATGAAAATTCAATAATGTTGCTAACGCGAAATGCGATCATCGCAACCGGATCCGAATTGTACCGATCTAAATAAAAAGAAAAATAAAGTAAAAGAATTTTTAGGATTTGATAAAAACCAACAAAGTTGCTAACGCGAAAGCGCGATCATCGCAACCGGATCTAAATCGGGCAGATATGAATTTTAAAAAAAAGATGCACAAATAAAAAGGAATTTTAAATGTAATAAAAACTCAATAATGTTGCTAACGCGAAATGCGATCATCGCAACCGGATCCGAATTGTACCGATCTAAATAAAAAGAAAAATAAAGTAAAAGAATTTTTAGGATTTGATAAAAACCAACAAAGTTGCTAACGCGAAAGCGCGATCATCGCAACCGGATCTAAATCGGGCAGATATGAATTTTAAAAAAAAGATGCACAAATAAAAAGGAATTTTAAATGTAATAAAAACTCAATAATGTTGCTAACGCGAAATGCGATCATCGCAACCGGATCCGAATTGTACCGATCTAAATAAAAAGAAAAATAAAGTAAAAGAATTTTTAAGATTTGATAAAAAAAACCAACAAAGTTGCTAACGCGAAAGCGCGATCATCGCAACCGGATCCAAATTCTGCGGATCTGAATTTATAAAAATAGAAAAGCGAAAGGACTTTTAAAAGGTGTAAAAAAACAATTGAGTTGCTACCGTGGAAATTGGATCATCGCAACCAGATCGAACCAATACAAATGTCACGCATTATGCACATCAATATGCAAATAGCGTATCGACACGGTTCAATCTAAAAATAATAATACAATAAATAAATAATAAAAAAATTAAAAAGATGAACAAATAAAACTATATATTAGAAAGCAATATGTATTAACAATAGGATTATAAAAAAAATTATTATATATTATGAAAAAACGTTAGCATAACCAAATTTTGAATAATATATTTCAAATCAAAACCGAATTACAGGAATGTGTTATGCAATACTAGAATGTATCAATGCAAAATTATACTGTATCAATAGCAAACTAGTTTATATATATATACTTGTCAGTAATATGAATGAGTTTACGTGATGGTATGCCGATGGAAAAATCAGTGAGGATCGGAATGAGAAAAGATTGCTACGTTACTTACTATTTGACAATTCCAGCCGCGTGTTTCTCTTAGTCTTTTTTTTCTTCCCTCCTCCACTCCGTACACACACACACACACACACACACACACACACACACACATATATATATATATAATGAAACAAATTAGGGTTAACTATTTTCTAAAATCCAAAAAAGTCCTTAATGGATAATTTTAGGCCCAAATTAAATAATAATAAATAAAAATTAAACAATAAAAATGATTAAAATTAAATTAAATTAAAAACAGTAATAATCCTATTGATCAAATAATATCTGAATAAAAATCAAATAGTATCTGATTTTTATGAGTACACAAAAAGAAAATATTTTTTTTTGTATCTATTATGATTTTTGCACTCCTTTTTGGTAAAAAGTGCATAAAATCAAATAAATAACTATTTTTCAAAAATGCCTTAAAATAAAAAACGAAAATTAAAAACAAATATTAAAAAAATACAATTTTTGTGATTTTTTTGAAAATAATTTAAAATGGAAAGAAAGTTAGTAACAAATAACAGAAACAAATTCAAAATGTAACATGTGAGATTCGAACCCGCGACCTCATACTTGCAAGCCTTATCTCCTTTCCAATTGTGCCAATTCATTTATTCGAAACAGAAATGCACTTGAAAGCATATGAAGGCCAAACAACTATTTGTTATTTCAACAATTTAAAGTAAACTGTTACCTATTTTTTGAGTAAAACTTACTGTTTAAATGTTAGTAAAAATTGAACCAAAAACTTATAAAATCAAAGTTAAAAACAAAAGAATAATTTAAATGTTAGAAAATAGGGCAGACAAATTTTGGGGTACAACAGCCATCTTCTCTCATAACTTTGATACTGATGGATAAAACTGCTGAATTCTTGATGTATCCCTATCTTATACCCTGAAATTGTTCTGAGATGATATATTCCATGTACTTATAGACTGTCTTTGTTTTGTGCTTACATATATCATGTCAAGTTTTATATGTTAATATATGTGTGGACATTATTAGTGTTGAACTGTTGTAGATGCTTTGACCTCAGTCTGTCTGCTTGAGTACTTAGATCTTCTATAATGTATTTGAGTGATTGATGTCTTGATACATTCATGATGTCTATAGAACCAACTCTTGGTAGCAATTTCTTCTGATTTAAATTGATGATCATACTACTCTCTGCACACTTCTATTGATGATGTTTCTTATCTCATAATCATTTATAATGCATTAATCCTGCCCTATGTGATTAAATGTCATCTGTTATCCTTTCCTTGCTATGAGCCATCAGTTTTGGATTGCTAACAAATTAGCTGTATCCATGTTTAGATATATTTAGGTTTGCCAAGATGATTTGTATTTTGTTTATGTGGATGGTTAGTTTGAATCCAGTTTCCTTCAGTCATACTACTTGTAGTTTTCTTTGCATACAAACTGTTATACATCATACTCGATGCCCATTTTTAATGCTTGTCTGGTCTACATTTGGAAATCCATGAATTTGTGCTTAAACCTTTTTTTGAGCTTTGAGAATTCTACCTAATTTGTATGTTAAAATATTGAGTCTGATGCAGTGCTACTTTTAACTTTATGACTGGCCTGTTTAGTATACCATGCTCACCTTTGTTTATCCTCAGCTATGCAAACTTATATGCTTCGTGTCACTAACCACACACATATACCTCAGTAGCATATGCACCTCCACCACAATGATGTGTAGATTTTTTTGTCACATTAGGTTCTCAATTTATAACTTGTCATAACTGCTCATGCCTTACCAAACCCTTTGTATGCACTAGCTTGAATGTTGATCAATTGCAAATATGTTGAGGAGCCTGTGATAACCACCTCAAAATGCTTCTATATGTGCTATACACGTTTTTTCTTAAGATGCTGACCTTGATCACATAGCTTATCCTGTCATGTCAAGTTCTTTTGTTGTCAAAGTTCATGAGTTTTGTTTAGTTGAAGTGTTGATTTGTTCATCTATTTTGCAAGTCTTATGTTGGTCTTTAATCATAGGTCTCTACATGCTTTAACCTAATATGCCAAGTATTGCTTGATTTGTTTTTATCTTTGCTTAAATCCAAGGCTGCTGTGTATGCTAGTAATGTTAGGGTCTTTTTTGTGGATTCTTTGTAGCATGATTGAATTGCCTTGATTGATACCCCTGCTTGTCTTTGCATACTGTCATTTTTGTCACAACCTAAGAGTTTTGATCACACACACATACCTTTTGGTTACACTTTGCTTTGCTTAAAGTTGAGAATTATTTGATGTGCTTGAGAACGACCTGCCAATATTGAGTTGTTAACCTGTTGATATAGCCATTGGTTCTATTTGTATGTTTCTGCCTGTTTTATTACTGCTATCAGTTATGCTGTACATGCTACTTCTAACACATGTGTAGATGATATCTAAGTGGCATATGTGATTAGCTGTTGACCTGTCTTGTTCATCATTATTTCATTGTCAGTTGATGTTTGCTAGCCTGCTTTGAACTAGGTCAATATCATGTTCAGTCCGGTCCTTATATATGTTTGATGAATGAAATGTGTGATTCCATCTATATGTTTGCCCAAGGCTCTTATCTAATGCATTTCCGCTGATAATATGATTTGTGTTGTTACTTCATTTGTGTAGTAATGTTAACATGCTGCTGATATTTATTAAAATTCATTACTTAATTTGCTTTTTCTTTGGATTCACATGTTAAACCATGGTTGATAGTCAATACGTGTGAGACCTTTTGATCTTGTGTATAGATTATAGGTTTTCTTTTCACCTGGTTTATGATTGACATAGCTTTGAATTTGGTTTGGCTGTCACGGTTGTTTGGTTGGGCAATTTTGTTTAATTTGGAAATGCGCACATATACATGTTATATATTTATCAAGTTGATTATATACCGGATGTAATGGTCGTCCCAACGGTGGCACGCGCGCCTTGCCTTCACCATTTCGCTCACAGGACTGGGGTTCGATCCCTACCCAGTCCTTTTGCTTTTTTTCTTTTTGATTCTTCGCCTCTTAAATATATGTATGCACTTTCCTTTTATGATCACTATGCGCGCCTAGCACAGTTGGCCTTGGTTATGTGTTGCTGAATCCAAGGGCGTGGGTTCAAACCACACTTGGGACATTTCCTTTTTTTTAGTTAAAATCATTTCCTTTTATTTAAAGCTTATTAAAAATTCAAAAAAAAAAAAACAGTTTATTTATCTTAGTTTTATTCTAAAACTCCAAAAAATATTTATTTTATTTAGTAATTTATTTACTTAAATAGTTATTTAAGTTGATTTATTATTAATGTTAGTTTCCACTCTCTTTATCTTGATTAAATTGTTAAACCTTTATTTATGACCTTATTGATATTTTGAATGTTTGGTTTAATTCATCTTTAATTTATCTTGTCATATGGTTGTTGATTTAATTTGTGATTGGTATTATTCAACTTTGAATATCATCTTGATTAATCTTTTATTCATGACTATTGTCATACCCCAAATTTTGACCACTAATATTTCCCATCATTGTGAAACTCATCATCACAATATGGATGTACCATCATATTTCATCAGTCTCCCTAAAGATGGGTGAGCATCCACTACAATCAGACTTAGGGTTTCAAGCCCTCTCAGAGCTTTTAGGCAAAGGATCAATCAAGGAATGACATGATCTTCAACTTGTCTAACCTCTCAAACATCCACAATGGATCAAAAGGACTCCCACTTCAAGGATTAAGCACAAGGATGCTCCCTTCTAGGTGGATCAATCCTCAAGATCGCCAGTGTCACCAAATTAGGGTTTTGGTCGACCAGGGCCTCCAGATGGAAAATTTTCATCTGGGCACGAGCCAAAGATCCAAAACATAACCTAATATGCTCCATGGAACCTCATGGACCCAATCATCAAGTCAATTTTGCCTCAGGAGATGCATTCATAAAAAATCAGGAATTAGGGTTTCTTGACCTAATTCACCCCTAAGTTGACTTTTAGGGCAAGTCATGAGCCAAGACCTCAAGAGAGGGTTTTAGGTTCTCTAATGAACTATATTGATCCATTTGGAACAATGGATTAATCTAAGAAGCTTGAGCAATAAGTCTCAATTTCATCTGCACCACAATTAGGGTTTCGCGAGGAAAGTCAACTGTAACATTGACTTTTGACCAGGACATGCTCCCAAGCCCTAAGACATGATTCAATATACCCTATGACACCCATGGAACATGTCCATCAAGTTTGATTTAGGTCAAGGACATGATTTCATGAAGAATTGCACAGTTTGGAATTCATCTGATAAAAAGTCAACTGTGCACAAAAGTCAACTTTGACTTTTTGAGATTTTTCACCAAAATGGATTTTTAACCCTAAAATTATGTTAATGTATGATTTGAATCATCATTTGTCAAGAAAAATCAAAGAAAGTGGGATAACTTGTAAAAGGGGTAACCATAAAAACTTAGAAAAATTTCTAAGTTATGGAAAAAGTGACACTAATGTGCCAACTATGGAGGATCATAACTCCTAAACCACAAGGCCATTGTTCCCCATTCAAAGCTTGATTTGTAGATCTCATTGCCCTCTACAAAAGCTTCATACTGACCTATGTCCAAATTCCTCATGGATTTTGAGTTATGGAGTGATCAAAATCAAGAAAAGTCACTTTGTTCCAACACTTAGTGAAAATTTCACTAAGTCAGATTTTACCTTACTTTTTGCCAAATGTAGGGGGATTTTTCACTTGGATTCAAAAGAGATCAAAACCAAACATGTTCAAACAGTTGTTGTATCATGTAAGGGCTTTCCAAAATGGCCAAGAACATTACCAAATTCAATTTGAGTCATGAGATATGACATTGGCAAGTTGCCTTGCTGAAATCTGCCAAGGCAAGGCAGATTTTTACACTTTTGGTCGATTTGCCAAAATCAACCAAATCCAAATGCTCCTATCCACTTGGACACCTCTGAGGATTGAATCTAAAGGGGACAATCACTGAGCCAAGCCTCCAAAGTCTTTGGAACAAGAAATAGCATGTTGAACCTAGAATTGCCAAAATAGGCACAAGACTCCAATTTTGGATTGGAGCATTCAATGGAAGCATCAAGGTGGCATGGACTGAGCCATTCTCAACTGAATTCAGTCAAGACTTATCCAAGACCAAGGGAACCAGCAGCCTGTGCCCTAACCTCTAGTCAATGGCTAGAGGAGACTTGGATTTTCATTTGCCAACATTGGCCAAACCTACTCAACAGTTGCCATTCACTATTCCTTGCAAAACAAACTTGCTCTACTATAAATAGAGCTCAATTGTGATCAGTTTGAGTACACCAAAGCCATCAAACAGATGCTTTCCTCAAAATCTCTTCTTTCACTCCAATTTTTCCTTCTAAGGCAAGTCACTATCGGGTTTTGAGTTTGAGAGCTTTTCCAATCAAACCAATCACACACACACACACCTCACATACATCATATAGAAGTGATCCAAACACTCACATAACATCTGGAACACAGATTTCACAAAATCACCAGCCAATTGCTCAAGTTCTTGACAGATTTGCAGTTGGGGTACCATCTCAAGTTCCAGATCATTTCAATCCATTCAAGCATTCATACACACTCCATGGCACCTAGGGAAGCTATCCAGATCATTGGAACCTAGCTGTAACACCTCCAACACAAATCACGATCACCAGTTGCAAGTGGTAAGCATGAGCTCTTCTAACTCTATGATCCATGCAATTTTTGCTGCACAATAATTTGGCCATATGTTCATAATCATGCATGGAATGTTTCCCCTCAATTAATTGCATTGTTTGAATCGTGTATAAAAAATCCTAGCCTTCATGCAGAAATTAGGGTTCTTGAGGATTTTTCATGATTTCTTGTTATATGTTTAATTTAAATGAAATTAAATACCATAGACATGATCGTGAGGTTGAAACGAGTTGATTGGTATGTGGATTACATGATATGATTAAGTATTCAGTGAGATTGGAGAGAAAATGCAAATCTGGGCAAAACTGAAAAACGCGCGTGTTCTTGCCTTTGTTCTTGGCGCCATTTTCCAATATTTGAATATTTGAATTTTGTGATTTTATTTAATTGATTCAAAAATTAATTTCTCTCTGAGTTTTAATGATTTTGAGTTGATTCTTATTTTAATAATTCACAAAAATGTTAAAATATTTTATTTTCCCAAAAAATCCCAAAAATATTATTTATTTTGTATAATTGATATTTTTGCAAAGAATTAATGTTTTAATTGTTTTTAACATTTAAAATATTTTCCCCCCCTTGATTTTGCAACTTTTAATGCCTTCTAATTATTTTGTAGGTCAATACTTAATTTTTGAAGCATTAATCCAAGATCACAATTTGTTTTCCATATGTTAAACAATTTTGATCATTTTAATTGAATTTTTATTCAATTAAATACATTTTTGAAAATAAATTAGGGTTTTTGGATTAATTCAACCCTCATAAATCATTTTCAAAACTCATTTGGGCCTCTAATAGCGTGTAAGACCCAATCCTTTTTTTGACCAAATCATTTTTGGGCCTCAGTATATTGTATAAGTCCCGATACCGTAAAAAACAAATGGCACGATCGTCACATTTTCAAAACAAAAAAAACCTTGGGCCTACCCTCGAGTAATATGACCCATTTCTTTTCTTAAAACTCATTTGGGCCTCTAATAGAGTGTAAGACTCAACCCTTTGTAAATACAACCTATTTTGGGCCCCACTTATGGTATAAGTCTCGTTGTATTTCAAAAAGTTCGACGCGATCATCGTCCGTTGAAAAACAAACTTTGGGCATCTCCTTGAGCTATAAGACCTATTCAAAACTTTTGGGCCTCTAATAGAGTGTAAGACCCAATCCCCTTTTAACCAAAACCTTTTGGGCCTCACTTATGGTATAAGTCCCTCTGCGTTAAAAGGAAACTCCGGCGCGATCGCCATTTCAAATGAAAAGTCAACTGGGCCTCTCCTTGAGCTGTAAGCCCCAAATATTTCTTTTTCAAAGCACTTTCTCCTTTGATTTTGAATATACTGTTGTTTTCAATCTTTCTTTGTTGAACAACTAACCAAATAGCATGGAAGCTCTACAACCGAGTAAGTGTTTATATGCTTTCATTTACCGCTTTCATATACATATAATTGTATTGTGGGGCTGTTTCGCTATAAGTCTTCTTTCATAAACTCATATCAACTGTGTAATAATAGTATAGATATTTAGAGTTTCCCCGGCAACTACGTCTAGCATTAAGCCCATTGATCACTCTTAAATAGTCAAAACTAGATCCCCATAGGATTACCAGACACAGTCTTCCCTCCTCTTGGGGTTAAACAATATGGAGATATGAAAGGCAACATTCTCTGTGAACCCTTTCATAGACTGTCACTCGTGGAAGTTGTCAAAGAAACTCTACTCCCCAAAGATGATCTCTTCTCCGTGAATTGCATCTCTTGAGTTTCTTCCAAATTCTCGGACTTTCCTGGCTTGATCTATTCTCGGTGAATGGCATGTCTTGAATTTCTCAGGGTTTGGGGACCCACAGGCTTCTTAAAAGCACTTGTCAAGAAACTCTACTCCCCAGAGATGATCTTTTCTCCGTGAATGGCATCTCTTGAGTTT
This sequence comes from Lathyrus tuberosus, assembly GCA_022829125.1. Lineage (NCBI taxonomy): Eukaryota > Viridiplantae > Streptophyta > Magnoliopsida > Fabales > Fabaceae > Lathyrus > Lathyrus tuberosus. Next base: position 3,336,382 of record JALAZF010000518.1, read on the forward strand.
CTTCCAAATTCTCGAACTTTCCTGGCTTGATCTATTCCTCGTGAATAGCCTGTCTTGAATTTCTCGGGGGTTTGGGGACCCATCGGCTTCCTAAAAGCATCGGCCTCCTCTTGGGCATTGTTCAAGGACCCGCAGGCTTCCTAAAAGCATCCCCGCCTCCTCTTGGGCTTAGTACAAGGACCCGCCGACTTCTTAGAAGTATTCACAGCCTCCTCTTAGGCTTTGTATAATGATCTCTTCCTTCGGGAATGATAGCCTCCTCTTGGGCTTAGTACAAGGACTCGTCGGCTTCTTAAAAGTTTCCAGCCTCCTCTTGGGCTTCGTACAAATTGTCCCGACGTCCTCCTAGAGGTATAGCAACAGAACCTAGTCATCTTAATAGAACAGTCATTTCCAAGAGTCTACTACTATTTCTCAAAGCATAGTACAAAAGATGAAACTCTAGACTTGGACAGTCTAATATCCTTGAGTCTCAAAGACATTCTCAAGTGACCCCTTCGTTAAATAGGAAGAAAACCCGTAGACTCAGACAGTCTCAATACCCTTCGGATTTTCCACTTCCTTAAAGAACAGGAATAACCCGGATCCTCGAATCAAATCCCTGAGTGCAAACATTACTCATATAAGAACTGATTTTCTCTTTAAATCAGCATACTGGACCTGTCACTCAACTGAAACAGTTACAATAGACTCCTCTTGGGCTTTGTACAATGATTCTCCCCAGCAGAGTCAAACAACGTTTAACCTCTCTCTCGGGCTTTGTACGAGACACATAAGAGACTCCCTCGTTGAGTCAATCACCCTTTAGCCTCCATCTCGGGCTTTGTACGAGATACAAAAACTCTCTTGTTGAGTCAAATAGCCTTCATCTCGGGCTTTATACGAGATACCAAAAGACTCTATCGTCAAGTCAAAAACCTTTTAACCTCTCTCTCGGGATTTGTACGAGAAACATATTAGCCTCCTCTTAGGCCTTGTATAAGAAAACCACTGGTTGACCTAATCAACCTTTTAGCCTTAAAGCTATGCCTCGTTCACAGTACACAAACATCAACAACTCCTTCCCCTTCATCTAATTACTGTAAGCGGCAAGCCTCTGGATCATCTACATCCATGCCACTGTCCCTCTTTTAGCATGAGAAATTGCTAAGGAAAGATAGCATTGCTCTACACTGAGTTAAAGTCTTCTCCTTCAGGTTAAAAAACCCATATAAAGGAAATTATGGCATTGCCGGATTCACACATCCTGGTTAAAGTAATCCTCCTTTATAACCAATCACCCAACAGTTGTGACAAACAGACCCTCTTTAGAGATGACAAATTCTCTCTAAAGACAAACCCTTTTAGCTTCATATCTTGGGCTTTGAACAAGATACAAATCACCTTTAGCTTCACATCTTGGGCTTTGAACAAGATACAAACTACCTTTAGCTTCACGTCTTGGGCTTTGAACAAGACACCAAATACCATTTCCTCCCATAGAATAGGAGGAACTACAAACGCTCTGATTTCCCTGTTTCGGTAAACGAGAATACGTAGGCATAAGATTGAAAGAAAAATCTTAGCGAGCACACTAAACGAAAACCTAAAGTCCCCTATCTCCACCCAATCTGACAAATTCCCCATGAATAGTCCCAGTTTTCCACCTTAATAAAGTAAGAAGAAAGAAAGGCCCCATTACCATATAGCATCCGTAACCTAACAGACCGCTGTTTAAACTCAGTATGCAAGCAGGGTTAATTGGAGACATCTATTTCCCTTCCTTCATCAGCTTTAATAGGATAAAAAATAAATCGACCTGTAGTAAACTAACCCAGAGAGCGACAACGCTTAAGAACCGCGTCCAAAATCGCTCGCTATAGAAAAGTGGTGCCCACCGTGGGGCCGTTCATTCGTTACCTTGTTTCTCTTTTCTTGTGTGAATACCACAGATTGGGGCTTCCTTCGGGGAACCCATTTTCTGTCAGGAACTTAGGATTCATAGCTTTAAAGGTCTAGGATGTTTAGGACAAATATATATATATACTGCTTTTCCTAATTGCTACACCTGTTTATTTTTCTGCTAATGGGAATGCGTGTGATGCCGCATGTGGAAAGATTGAGTATACACTTAAGATAAGTGATGGCGACGAGGTCGACCATCAACCTCAGTGGAGGCTGACCAATGCAACCCATTCCCTCTCATAGGCAATGGGCCGATTGTGATGTCTGAGAAGCTGAGGAGCCAACCCTTTTGTAGTGCGGAAGCTATCGGAAATAGTTGTCACGCGATACTACCCTCATTTGAGGCTGGTGATCTATTCTCGGTGAATGGCACTTACTCTAAGATTGCTCTACAACTCGCTGGCGATCCGCTTGTTGTTTTGCTTTCCTGGGAGGAGCTGATGATAATGAGTACAGGTACAAAAATCACCTTAGTATAAACCTTTGGGGATGGGTAGAGCCTTGACTTCATGACAACGACCCTTTGACCCCATGTTTTTTCTATGTTTTTGTGTGCTGCATTCATGCATTCATTTAAAAAACATTAAAACATTCAAAAAAGATTTTCTCTTCTAGTCTCTCTATTTTTCAAATTAAACTAAGACTGTGATTGCAAATATCAGAGAAAAGGATTACGCTAATGGATTTCGGTAGAAGGAGAACCCATTGGTATACCTTCAAGGTTCCAAAGCTAGAGGATTTGAGAAGGTTAGCAAGGATGATCACTAACCCTGAGGCTTTCAGAGCCAAGCACGGAGGTTTGCTACCACTGTTAAGAGTCCATGTGGTTGAGGGAATCATGGATGCGCTCATCCAGTTCTACGACCCAGTTTATCACTGCTTCACATTCCCGGATTACCAGCTAGCACCAACGCCGGAGGAATATGCTCATCTGATCGATTTACATATCACTAATCGAGCTCTATTTTCTGGACTGGAAGAAATTCCAAAGAATCAGACCATTGCAAGAGCAATTCATTTGGACGAGTCTGAGGTCAGGACTCACATAACCACTAAGGGTGGCATCCAAGGTTTGCCAGCCCAGTTCTTGACAAAGAAAGCCTTGTATTTTGCCAGTATAGGAAATGTAACTGCTTTTGAAAGCATCTTTGTATTGCTCACCTACGGGTTATTTTTGTTTCCCAACATCAATAACTTCGTCGACATTAACTCCATTAAGGTTTTTCTCATTGGAAACCCTGTGTCGACTTTGCTCGCAGATGCGTATCATTCTGTACACTTGGGAAATTTGTACAGCGGAGGGGAGATCACATGTTGTGTACCTCTGCTTTATAAATGGTTTACTTCCCATTTGCCTAAGTCTGCTGCTTTTTGGGATTGTAAGAGTGCCTTACGTTGGTCGCAGAAGATCATGTCTCTTACCAACTCTGATATAGATTAGTGTAATAGGATTTATGATGGAATCAGGATCATTGACCGTTGTGGAAACTTCCCCAACGTACCCCTTATAGGAACTAAGGGAGGAATCAACTACCATCCAGTTCTCGTTCGTCGTCAATTTGGATACCCGATGAGGCATATTCCGCTGAATGCTCATCTGGAATGTCTTTTCTTCAAAGAAGGAGAAAACGACAGAGCACTAAAGATGGAAATAGTGCACACTTGGAAACACGTTCATAAGAAAGGACGGGAGTCTCTAGGAAAACCGGACTGTGTCTCGGTGGAGCCTTATCTCCATTGGGTACAAACTAGAGCTCTCAAGCTAAAGATGCCTTATCCTCGTCACGGAATTCTTCCGCCGAGGGAATCTGTCATGTACTTCATGACGGAAACTGAAAAGCTTCAGGTTACTCTCAACAAAGTTCAAAATGAGAGAAGGTCTTGGAAGAACAAGTACCGCACCCTCAACATAGAGTGCATCAAAATACAGCAACTACTGAAAGAGAAAGATGCTCTGATTGAAATTTTGGAGCAACATGCTGTAGAGAATCAAGATGACCAAAGGAATTTGCTCGCTCCTTTCACCTGGAAAAGGAATGACAACCTAACAACGGCTCAAGTGCCCCGGTCAAAGAAAAGGAAGATACCAGAATCAGCACCCGAGTTCTCTCGGGACCCATTAGCTTAGGTTTCTCTTTCTGAACCTTGTAATCTAATGTATTTCCATTTCTGTAATCCTTTGAATTCAATAAAAAGGGGTTTCCCCACTGTTTGATATTTGCAATCTAATTGTCAAAGTTTATTTTGATTAAACCAAAAAAACAATTAATATAATCATTGCATTCATCATTCTCACATCACGTATTCTCCTTCCCTACGAATCTCACGTTTGTGTCTCAGTTCTAGAGTCAAACTGTCTCATTCGTATAATACTCTGGCCAATCGTCAGAAAAAGACGGATGATCTTGAGGAAGAGGACAGAGAGTTGAAAGAAGAGATCGACGCTCTGAGAGAGGATATGAGAAAGCTTCGTAACGACATGCAAGCCATGGTAGAAGCTCAAAGGACTGTGATCTCAGAGATCACCTCAACGTCCATAGTGGAAAAGTTTGATCCTAGGTATCAGATGCCGAAAGATCGTCCCTGGGGCATGCCTGCAAACTATATCCCAGAAGGATATGTTCCGCCGATCACTGAAGATCAGGGAATCATAACAGAAGCCGCTGGGCCTGAAGGTTACAAACTTCGGGAAAGCGAAGCTGCCAGGGGCATACTAAAGACTCCTGAAGGTTACAAACTTCGGGAAATGCCAAGATTCACTGCCGTAGTCACGGTACCACCCCCTGTGGTGCACACTGTCCCGGAAGGACAGATTCCACAGATACCTTCTGGTAAAAAGGAAACTATGTTCGATAGAGTGGATGAATTCCAGGAACAGATCCTGGAAATGCATAAAGAACTGCAAGCCATCCGCGGTCAGGATCTATTTGGAAAGGACGCCGCAGACCTCTGCTTGGTCCCCAATGTGAAAGTTCTGCACAAATTTCAAGTGCCCGACTTTGAAAAGTACAAGGGTAACTCTTGCCCTCTGAGCCATCTGGTGATGTACGCTCGGCGGATGTCAGCTCAGACGGAGAATCAGGACCTACTGATTCACTACTTTCAGGATAGTTTAACCGGTGCCGCATTAAAATGGTACATGGGTTTAAACCATGCTACGATCAACACATTCAGAGATCTTGGCACTGCCTCCGTCCAACAATACAAATACAATTTGGACATGGCACCGGACAGAGATCAACTCAGATCAATGTCACAAAAGAACAAGGAAACCTTTAAGGAGTATGCTCAAAGGTGGCGTGAAATTGCCGCTCAAATTTGTCCGCCTCTTGAGGAAAAAGAGATGACAAAGATCTTCTTAAAAACCTTAAGCTCATTTTACAATGACCGAATGGTTGCCAGTGCGCCCAGTGATTTCATCGAGATGGTGGGCATGGGCGTACGTCTTAAGGAAGCCGTCCGAGAAGGACGTTTGGTAAAAGACACTGGATCGACGAGCGGTACTAAAAAATACGGTAGTGCTCTCCCTAAGAAAAAAGAGCAAGATATTGGGAATATCTCTCTCGGAAAGCAAAGGCGACGTTATCAACCGGTAGCAGCTGTGACTCCTGCTATCAGCCCTGCGCCTATTCCTACGTATCAACCTCAGGTTGCGCAGAGCCAACCTGATCAACAAAGGACACAACAACCTCTTCAGCAGGCTCGTCCTCCATATAACAACAACTGTATAACACGACCATCAGGGTTTGATCCTATACCCATGTTGTACGTAGAACTATTTCCATTACTACTGGCTAAGGGGCACATTCAGACTAAATTTCCTCTTACAGTACCGAAAAATCCGCCTTTTTGGTTTAAGGTGGATCAAACTTGCCCTTACCACTAAGGAGGATCAGGGCATAACATTGAGACTTGTCTTAATTTCAAGTCCGACGTTCAAAAACTTGTTAGGAGCGGGGTCTTATCCTTCAAGGATATAAACCTCAATGTTCTTACGAACCCGCTGCCTCATCATGAGAAAGCTGCAGTCAATTTGATAGAGGGAGAGTCTAACAATGTCTATCAAATTCATGATGTACTCTTGTTGAAAACCAATTTGGTCAAGATGCATTGTAGACAGAGTGGATATGGCCATGTGCCACCTCATAATTATCATCAGTGTGATATCTACTCTAAAGACAACCAGGGATGTTCTGTAGTGCAAGCAGCTCTACAGGAACAGATGGATCTCGGATGGATCCAAGAGCACCGAGTTCGTGGGGTTAACATGGTCTACACGAATTCTAACGTCATTCAGAACCACGACATCTGTGCAATAAATGTCAACTTGGTGGCAATGCACTCAAGGAAAAGCCAATATCATCATCTGCCACGACACGATTACAGTTCCTGTCTGACTTGCTCGGTAAACAAACAGGGATGCTCTTTCATACAAGAGGCCCTCCAGCGTCAGATGGATCTTGGATGGATCCAAGACTACCATGATAGGAACCCTTATCAGATCAACATGGTTCAGATCTTCGATTTTCGTGTGATGAATACCAACCTGGTAGAGTTACATGCTAAGAAGGTCCGACTCGGATTCTTAATATCACACGACTATCAAACCTGTAAAGCAGGTTGCAAAAACGATCGAGGTTGTACCCTTGTCCAGGAGGCACTTCAGCACTTGTTAAATCACTGGTGGATGCCAATTTATATGGATGAAGATACTCAGCAAATTAGTATCAGTAACAGGAATCCTACTCGACGTCAAAGTCAGGATGTCTGATCTGTGGAAGCTAACCTAGTGAGGTTACATTGTATTCAAAGTGGGCATGGCCAGGTGCCACCACACAATTATGACCGTTGTAGCGTCTATTCGGAAAGTAACCAAGGGTGTTACCTTGTGAGAGCAGCTCTTCAGGGTCAGGTGGATCGTGGAGAGATTCACCCATATCCGGGTTCTGGACCCATCAACTAGACGCCGAACTACCTTGCCAGTCAGGTCGAGGACGTTGTCGTCATCTCCGGTCGTCACTAGACCAGGGATGTTTTTGCCATCATCCCTCTACTTGACGAATCTAGAATTCCCAACCGGGAACGAATCGAGATTACTTATGATGGTCAGAAAAATTAGAAGGTTCCCATAGTCATCTATCTACCGGGACCACTACGGTATGAGTCAGCTAAGGTAATCCCTTACAAATACGGTGCAACGACAGTTGAAAATGGAAAGGAAATTCCATTACCCTCTGTCGTGAATATTGCAGACATCAGTCGTGTAACACAGAGTGGTAGAATCTTCAACAGAGGAGTTGGAGAATCCAACAAAGAAAAGGAACTTCAGACAGAAGCTCCTGATCCACCAGTCGGTCAATCCAGTAATCCCGACCTTTCAAAAAATAATGATGAGATGCTGAAGCTCATCCAAAGGAGTGAATATAACATTGTGGATCAGCTGTTACAGACTCCTTCAAAGATCTCGGTATTATCACTGTTACTCAGTTCAGAAGCGCATAGGGAGGCTCTACAGAAAGTCTTGGAGCAAGCCTTTGTGGAACAGGATGTAACAATCAAACAGTTCGATAGCATTGTCTCTAACATCACTTCCTGCAAAAATTTGGGATTTAGTGATGAGGAATTACCCGAAGAGGGTCGCCGTCATAACATGGCGCTCAACATTACAGTTAACTGCCAGGACGATGCTTTAGCCAGCGTACTGGTAGACACAGGGTCAGCCCTGAATGTTATGCCGAAGTCCACTTTGATGCAATTATCATTCAAGGGCCCTGCGATGAGAATCAGCGAGGTCGGCGTCAAGGCATTCGATGGATCCAGAAAAACGGTTATCGGCGAAGTTGATCTTCCCATAACTATCGATCCTCACACTTTCCAAGTCACTTTCCAGGTCATGGACATCCGGGCAACGTACAGTCGTTTATTAGGAAGACCTTGGATACATCAGGCTGGAGCGGTTACTTCAACCCTCCACCAAAAGCTAAAGTTCGTCAAGAACGATCAACTTGTCACAGTTTGTGGGGAACAAGCCTTGCTTGTGAGTAACTTGTCATCATCTGCTAGTGTAGAGCCCGAGGAGGTTATTGGAACGCAGTTCCAAGCACTGTCGGTAAGCAAGAACAATCAGTTCAAAGAAGGAACTTCCATTTCTTCATACAACGATGCTATCAAAGCAGTCGGGAGTACCGATACAATAGGATGGGGACAACTTGTCATTCCTACTAGCAATACAACAAAGAAGGGTCTTGGTTTTTCTGCAACCTGTACCTGGACAACTGCCAACGATGAAAGTCTTCATCCCATTCAGGATTTCTTCCACAGTGGAGGTTTTCTTCACCCAGTGTCTCAAGCAGTACATGCTATCAATGAGGAAGATCCCTCTGACACAGAGGAAGAGTGAAAGTCCTATCTTAACAAGGACAGTTATATGTCTCAGGACGAAACGCAAACTCCTTTTTGCTTTCCTACACAGAGTCCGAGATTTATACCCAGATCAGACGTCGAAATGATCTATGGAGATTGTGATCCGGAAGGATGTCGTGCTCCACCAAACTCATTAGAGGAGGACACTCTGATGAAAGACCAATTTGACTACAACTACTATGGCCAAATGGATGGTCTGCCAATGTGGCAGCCTTACCCAAGAAACTTGGGGCAAGAGAGTCAGCCGAACAATGAAAATCAGCTGACCGTCATTGAACAGAATACCTGTGTCCCCACCATGTCATGGGATCAACACTCAGGTCATTCAGAAACTACTTAACATGAAGATGATTTTGCAACGTTTGCAGGACTTGAATTCATCAACTATGCTTTTCCCGAGGTCAACGTCATCGAGAGAGATGACTCCTCCAGTTCGAAAGAAGTGTGGGACACCCTGGGACAACCAAGTGGAAAATTTGACTATATGGTCAAGTACACCGCTCCCGAAAGCTCTCGTATCAGGCTCGAAGATATCCAGCCAACTGGATGGAGAGATACAGTTGAGAGCACAAATGCTATGCAAAATGCAACAAAGGAATTCTCCTACGACAATTCTGCCTGGGAGACAGATTCCAATGATCCTGCTCCACCAGAAATCAGCGTCATTTCTGAAGACAAATCGAGGAAGGTACCAGACTTTGTGATTCACCGAGGAGTTCGCCGCCAATGGGTTGTCGTCGAGGTTCCGAAGATTGTTCATCAGTTAAAGTAATTGCCATCTTTTAACCTTTCACCCTGCCCAGGTGAAATGGATGTTTTGATAGGGCTCGCTTTCTGTAAATTTCCCTCTTCGCTTTGCCCGAAGCGACAGAGTTTTGTTTTATAGGGCTGTAGTTTCAAGGATCGACTTGTTCATTAATAAAATAACGTCGTTCTGTAATTTCCGCATTAATTGTTGTTTTCTCTTTTCGTTTTTCAGAAAATGGTAATCCTAAAAAACAATTCAATAATAAAAACAAGCAGTAATAAAAAATAATACACTGCACACACTTGCATTCTCTCTATCTCTTCTAAACACGAATCATCACGTCATGCAGATTGCTTGTTTTAAACCCCGTTGAAACATACGGTCCGATGTATTCGCTTGGTCCTATCAGGATATGCCAGGGTTGGATACCAGCATCGTGGAACATCACTTACCGTTAAGATCGGAATGTCCGCCAGTAAAGCAAAGGTTGAGTCGCACTCACCCGAAAATGGCCATCAAAATCAAAGAGGAGGTACAGAAACAGATTGACGCAGGTTTCCTTGCTACATCTGAATATCCTCAATGGTTAGCCAATATCGTACCCGTTCCAAAAAAGGACAGAAAGGTCAGAATGTGTGTCGATTACAGGGGTCTGAACAAGGCTAGTCCAAAGGACAACTTTCCTTTACCACACATTGACATGCTGATAGACAGTACATCAAAGTTCAAAGTCTTCTCCTTCATGGATGGATTCTCGGGCTATAATCAGATCAAAATGGCGCTGAAAGACATGGAGAAAACTTCGTTCATCACCCCATGGGGTACCTTTTGTTACAAGGTAATGCCATTCGGTTTGAAGAACGCCGGGGCAACCTATCAAAGGGCCATGACTACTCTGTTTCATGACATGATACATAAAGAAATCGAGGTATATGTTGATGATATGATTGTAAAATCAAAAACAGAGAATGAGCACGTTGAACATCTGTCAAAATTGTTTGAATGTTTAAGAAAATTCAAGCTCCGCTTGAATCCTAACAAGTGCACCTTCGGTGTCCGTTCAGGGAAACTACTAGGGTTCATCGTCAGCTAGAAAGGGAATGAGGTTGATCCTGACAAGGTCAAGGCCATTCAAGAAATGCCTTCTACGAAAACTGAAAAATAAGTCAGAGGATTCCTGGGACGTTTGAACTACATCTCCAGATTTATATTCCTCATGACCGCGACCTATGCGCCGATTTTCAAATTACTAAAAAAGAACCAGGATTGCGTTTGGTCAGAAGATTGCCAAACCGACTTCGATAGTATCAAGGAATATCTGTTGAATCCTCCGATTCTATCACCTCCAGTGGAAGGAAGACCACTGATCATTTACCTCACAGTCCTAGAGGACTCAATGGGATGTGTACTTGGCCAACAAGACGAAACTAAACGGAAAAAGTCTGCCATTTACTATTTGAGCAAGAAATTCACCGACTGCGAGACTCGGTACACGATGCTTGAGAAAACTTGTTGCGCTTTAGCTTGGGCAGCCAAACATCTACGCCAGTACATGATTCTTCATACTACTTGGTTGATCTCCGAAATAGATCCAATCAAGTACGTTTTCGAAAAACCTGCTCTCACGGGAAGAATTGCCCGTTGGCAGATGTTATTATCAGAATATGACATAGAGTACCACGCTCAAAAAGCCGTTAAAGGAAGTATTTTAGCCGACCATTTGGCTCATCAACCGATTGACGATCAGGAATCAGTCGGGTTTGACTTCCCAGACGAAGATGTCATGTATCTAAAGATGAAAGACTGCGATGAACCGCTACCCAGTGAAGGGCCAGAACCAGGTTCCCAATGGGGACTTATCTTTGACGGAGCAATTAATCATTATGGAAATGGAATTGGGGCAATCATTGTTACCCCTCAGGGTACCCACATTCCTTTCACTGCCAGACTTACGTTCAAATGTACGAACAACGAGGCTGAATACGAAGCTTGTATTATGGGTCTCGAAGAAGCGATTGATTTAAGGATCAAAAACTTGGACATATACGGCGACTTAGCCTTGGTTATCAATCAGATAAAAGGAGATTGGAACACATACCAATCAAGACTGATTCCTTACAAAGACTATGCAAGAAGGTTGTTACCCTTCTTTAACATAGTCGAGTTTCATCACGTCCCTCGTAATGAGAATCACATGGCTGACGCTTTAGCCACCCTCTCTTCCATGATTAGTGTAGGTCAATGGAACAACCTACCTAAGATCGACATAATGCGCCTTGAACGGCCCGCCTACGTCTTCACGATCCAAGCAGTTATAGACAACAAACCTTGGTATCACGATATCAAATGCTTCCTTCAGAGACAAGAGTACCCATCTGGGGCATCCAGGAAAGACAGAAAAACCCTCAGAAGATTGGCTGGAAACTTCTTCCTGAGTAGTGACACTCTCTATAAGAGAAATTTTGACATGGTCTTGCTCCGATGTGTAGACAGACCAGAAGCAGACATGCTTATGAAAGAAATTCATGAAGGATCCTTTGGCACTCATGCCAACGGACACACAATGGCGAGACAAATTCTCAGAGCAGGGTACTATTGGTTGACAATGGAATCCGACTGCTACAAGTACATGAGGAGGTGTCACAAATGTCAGATATACTCCGACAAAATTCATGTACCGCCATCGCATCTCAAAGTTCTCTCTTCCCCATGGCCATTCTTGATATGGGGAATCGACATGATTGGCATGATTGAGCCCAAGGCTTCAAACGGACATCGGTTCATCCTAGTAGCCATTGACTACTTCACCAAGTGGGTCAAAGCAGCGTCATTCGACAATGTAACCCGACAAATGGTGGTCCGATTTATCCAAAACAATATCATCTGCCGTTATGGTGTTCCAAGCGAGATCATTACTGATAATGGATCTAACTTGAACAACAAGATGATGAAAGAGTTATGTGCAGAGTTCAAGATCGAACATCATAACTCATCTCCCTACCGACCAAAGATGAACGGAGCGGTAGAAGCGGCTAACAAGAACATCAAGAGGATCGTTCAAAAGATGGTTGTAACCTACAAAGACTGGCACGAGATGCTACCCTTTGCTCTTCACAGTTATCGCACATCTGTTCGCACTTCAACAGGGGCAACCCCTTTCTCTCTAGTGTATGGCATGGAAGCAGTGCTCCCCATAGAAGTAGAGATCCCGTCAATCCGAGTATTGATGGAAGCTAAGCTCACCGAAGCTGAATGGTGTCAAAGCCGACACGACGAACTGAATCTGATCGAAGAAAAGAGAATAACGACACTATGCCATGGTCAATTGTATCAACAGAGAATGAAGAGGGCATTTGACAAAAAGGTTCGACCTCGTGTCTTCAGAAAAGGAGACCTCGTGCTAAAAAAGATACAATCATTTCTCACTGATTCGCGAGGTAAATGGACTCCGAATTATGATGGCCCATATGTGGTCACGAAAGCTTTCTCAGGCGGCGCCTTGAGACTTGCAACCATGGACGGAGAGGAATTTGCCTACCCCACAAATGTTGATGTAGTCAAGAAATACTTCGCCTAAAAAAAAACGTCTCGGTGGATTGAAAACCCGAAAGGGCGGTCCAGGAAAAAGTTAGAGACAGAGAAAAAAAATCATCCCGGTGGATTGGAAACATCACAGTACAATCCAGGAAAAAGTTAGGGATAATGGTAAGTAACTATGTTCAACAGAGGCAAGTCCCTCAGCAGCAGTTACATCATCCGTCTGAAAACTCCAGTCAAGGTCATCTTCGACAGAAGCTCAGGATGCCCCGAATTCAAAGTTGGTAGAAGGATAGCGGTCGTTATGTTTCAACGTAGCCCTTTTCCCTGTAAATTACAATTTTCTGACTTTGTAAATACTCTTTGGAATCACGCGTTTGGTTGATCTCCATTTTATCAATAAAATTTAAGCCCTTGTGCTTTTGTTTGTAATTCTTATTTGTTTTAGCTTTATAGAACGACATTTTAACATGATTAACAATTCTTGAAATAAAACAAAAATGAATTTACTTGTTAAAACTTTTTCTGATTTTTAATAAAGTCGGCAATTTCTTTTGACTGTTGAACATCAAAGGAATATCAACCGCTTCTCCAGAAGTAAGCGAACTTCAAAGTGCAGAATCAAAGTACTCCTTCTAGGCCAGTACGCCTGAACGAAGGATCAACTGTATGAGATGCGGCTTCCCATCTGATACCCTCGGCCGAGTTCTCATCTCCTAAGCCCGACCAACATAGCTCCCAACAGGGACTATCTTTCCTAAGCAAGGTAGAATTGCTATCTTGAACCAGCAATACTTTTTCTCCCCGTGGTGGCCGCGTATCCAGTCATGTTCACTTGTCAGTCTGTATGTCGCGTCAGTTTTGTCAGCATATACATACATACATCATGCATTATTAATTTGCATTTACATTTCATATTTCATCACTATCACTCTAGTCGGTCTTGTCCCCTAGTGATAGAAGTTCTCTCAATCGAGTTGTCAGTTCTTGCCTCGTCAGGAAACGCTGCGTTTGAACAACCTCGCCTCCAGTTTATTTCTGGAAGGAAGTTGGCCCTTGACCACTTTGATAACTTGAACCTCTGAAAAACCAGAGGAACTTTCAGTCAGCATCACTCTTCGCCATTGAAGATGATATCCTTGCTTTCCCGGATTAAGGAAAATCCACAGAGAAAGCCTCGTAATCAGAGATTCGGCAACATGCCAGTTTCGCTCCGAAAAGACCGCTGATGAAAAGGTCATCGGCACCTCAAAATTGGACCCCATCATATGGCATTTCTCCGGGAAGATCTCGAGAAAAGTATGATGTAAGATCCCACGCAGAAGCAGCCTCCCAAGAGACTCGCTTTCCCCAGATAGAGTCGGCAAATGGCGTCTCCAATAGAGAAGTTTGTGCAACTCTACAACTCAGACGACTGGGTTCCCCAACAACTCTGACATCAAATTTTTTTCGTCAAATGGCATCTCCCCAGGAAAATTCGGCGAGAAGTTTGAGGAAAACCACTACGAATAGCGTCCCTTGTCAATAAAGTTTATTGACAAAAGAAACTAAGACCAGTTCCTTGGTAGGAAACCAAGAACGAGGGGAAGTTTATTTCAGGAACCGAGACCAGATCCTTGGTAGGAAACCAGGATCGAGGGGAAGTTTACTTCAGAAACTGAGACCAGTTCCTTGGTAGGAAACCAGGATCGAGGGGAAGTTAACAAGAGAAACTAAGACCAGTTCCTTGGTAGGAAACCAGGATCGAGGGGAGGTTTATCCCAAAAGGAAACTGAGACCAGCTCCTTGGCTGAAGACCAGGATCGAGGGGAAGTTTACCTTTTCTAAGCATCATCGCTTAGCTAAAGAAGATGAATGCGTAAGCTACCATTCATAACCACCATCAAAATTTCGGGTATTCCGATATTTAATCCTCTTGCACCCCGAATGCCCGAATACCTTCGTCATTCACACCTTCGTGTCCAAGAAGATTAAATAGGGGCATCTGTCATACCCCAAATTTTGACCACTAAGATTTCCCATCATTGTGAAACTCATCATCACAATATGGATGTACCATCATATTTCATCAGTCTCCCCAAAGATAGGTGAGCATCCACTACAATCAGACTTAGGGTTTCAAGCCCTCTCAGAGCTTTTAGGCAAAGGATCAATCAAGGAATGACATGATCTTCAACTTGTCTAACCTCTCAAACATCCACAATGGATCAAAAGGACTCCCACTTCAAGGATTAAGCACAAGGATGCTCCCTTCTAGGTGGATCAAGCCTCAAGATCGCCAGTGTCACCAAATTAGGGTTTTGGTCGACCAGGGCCTCCAGATGGAAAATTTTCATCTGGGCACGAGCCAAAGATCCAAAACATAACCTAATATGCTCCATGAAACCTCATGGACCCAATCATCAAGTCAATTTTGCCTCAGGGGATGCATTCATAAAAAATCAGGAATTAGGGTTTCTTGACCTAATTCACCCCGAAGTTGACTTTTAGGGCAAGTCATGAGCCAAGACCTCAAGAGAGGGTTTTAGGGTCTCTAATGAACTATATTGATCCATTTGGAACAATGGATTAATCCAAGCAGCTTGAGCAACAAGTCTTAATTTCATTTGCACCACAATTAGGGTTTCGCGAGGAAAGTCAAGTGTAACTTTGACTTTTGACCAAGACATGCTCCCAAGCCCTAAGACATTATTCAATATACCCTATGACACCCATGGAACATGTCCATCAAGTTTGATTTAGGTCAAGGACATGATTTCATGAAGAATTGCACAGTTTGGAATTCATCTGATAAAAAGTCAACTGTGCACAAAAGTCAACTTTGACTTTTTGAGATTTTTCACCAAAATGGATTTTTAACCCTAAAATTATGTTAATGTATGATTTGAATCATCATTCATCAATAAAAATCAAAGAAAGTGGGATAACTTGTAAAAGGGGTAACCATAAAAACTTAGAAAAATTTCTAAGTTATGGAAAAAGTGACATTAATGTGCCAACTTTGGAGGATCATAACTCCTAAACCACAAGGCCATTGTTCCCCATTCAAAGCTTGATTTGTAGATCTCATTGTCCTCTACAAAAGCTTCATACTGACCTATATCCAAATTCCTCATGGATTTGAGTTATGGAGTGATCAAAATCAAGAAAAGTCACTTTGTTCCAACACTTAGTGAAAATTTCACTAAGTCAGATTTTACCTTACTTTTTGCCAAATGTAGGGGGATTTTTCACTTGGATTCAAAAGAGATCAAAACCAAACATGTTCAAACAGTTGTTGTATCATGTAAGGGCTTTCCAAAATGGCCAAGAACATTACCAAATTCAATTTGAGTCATGAGATATGACATTGGCAAGTTGCCTTGCTGAAATCTGCCAAGGTAAGGCAGATTTTTACACTTTTGGTCGATTTGCCAAAATCAGCCAAATCCAAATGCTCCTATCCACTTGGACACCTCTGAGGATTGAATCTAAAGGGGACAATCACTGAGCCAAGCCTCCAAAGTCTTTGGAACAAGAAATAGCATGTTGAACCTAGAATTGCCAAAATAGGCACAAGACTCCAATTTTGGATTGGAGCATTCAATGGAAGCATCAAGGTGGCATGGACTGAGCCATTCTCAACTGAATTCAGTCAAGACTTATCCAAGACCAAGGGAATCAGCAGCCTGTGCCCTAACCTCTAGTCAATGGCTAGAGGAGACTTGGATTTTCATTTGCCAACATTGGCCAAACCTACTCAGCAGTTGCCATTCACTATTCCTTGCAAAACAAACTTGCTCTACTATAAATAGAGCTCAATTGTGATCAGTTTGAGTACACCAAAGCCATCAAACAGATGCTTTCCTCAAAATCTCTTCTTTCACTCCAATTTTGCCTTCTAAGGCAAGTCACTATCGGGTTTTGAGTTTGAAAGCTTTTCCAATCAAACCAATCACACACACACACCTCACATACATCATATAGAAGTGATCCAAACACTCACATAACATCTGGAACACAGATTTCACAAAATCACCAGCCAATTGCTCAAGTTCTTGACAGATTTGCAGTTGGGGTACCATCTCAAGTTCCAGATCATTTCAATCCATTCCAAGCATTCATACACACTCCATGGCACCTAAGGAAGCTATCCATATCATTGGAACCTAGCTGTAACACCTCCAACACAAATCACGATCACCAGCTGCAAGTGGTAAGCATGAGCTCTTCTAACTCTATGATCCATGCAATTTTTGCTGCACAATAATTTGGCCATATGTTCATAATCATGCATGGAATGTTTCTTCTCAATTAATTGCATTGTTTGAATCGTGTATCAAAAATCCTAGTCTTCATGCAGAAATTAGGGTTCTTGAGGATTTTTCATGATTTCTTGTTATATGTTTAATTTAAATGAAATTAAATACCATAGACATGATCGTGAGGTTGAAACGAGTTGATTGGTATGTGGATTGCATGATATGATTAAGTATTCAGTGAGATTAGAGAGAAAATGCAAATCTGGGCAAAACTGAAAAACGCGCGTGTTCTTGGCGCCATTTTCCAATATTTGAATATCTGAATTTTGTGATTTTATTTAATTGATTCAAAAATTAATTTCTCTTTGAGTTTTAATGATTTTGAGTTGATTCTTTTTTTAATAATTCACAAAAATGTTAAAATATTTTATTTTCCCAAAAAATCCCAAAAATATTATTTATTTTGTATAATTGATATTTTTGCAAAGAATTAATGTTTTAATTGTTTTTAACATTTAAAATATTTTTTCCCCCTTGATTTTGCAACTTTTAATGCCTTCTAATTATTTGGTAGGTCAATACTTAATTTTTGAAGCATTAATCCAAGATCACAATTTTTTTTCCATATGTTAAACAATTTTGATCATTTTAATTGTATTTTTATTCAATTAAATACATTTTTGAAAATAAATTAGGGTTTTTGGATTAATTCAACCCTCATAAATCATTTTCAAAACTCATTTGGGCCTCTAATAGAGTGTCAGACCCAATCCTTTTTTTGACCAAATCATTTTTGGGCCTCAGTATATTGTATAAGTCTCGATACCGTAAAAAACAAACGACACGATCGTCGCCTTTTCAAAACAAAAAAACCTTGGGCCTACCCTCGAGTAATAAGACCCATTTCTTTTCTTAAAACTCATTTGGGCCTCTAATAGAGTGTAAGACCCAACCCTTTGTAAATACAACCTATTTTGGGCCCCACTTATGGTATAAGTCCCGTTGTATTTCAAAAAGTTCGACGCGATCATCGTCCGTTGAAAAACAAACTTTAGGCCTCTCCTTGAGCTATAAGACCCATTCAAAACTTTTGGGCCTCTAATAGAGTGTAAGACCCAATCCCCTTTTAACCAAAACCTTTTGGGTCTCACTTATGGTATAAGTCCCTCTGCGTTAAAAGGAAACTCCGGCGCGATCGCCATTTCAAACGAAAAGTCAACTGGGCCTCTCCTTGAGCTGTAAGCCCCAAATATTTCTTTTTCAAAGCACTTTCTCCTTTGATTTTGAATATACTGTTGTTTTCAATCTTTCTTTGTTGAACAACTAACCAAACAGCATGGAAGCTCTACAACCGAGTAAGTGTTTATATGCTTTCATTTACCGATTTCGTATACATATAACTGTATTGTGGGGCTGTTTCGCTATAAGTCTTCTTTCATAAACTCATATCAACTGTGTAATAATAATATAGATATTTAGAGTTTCCCCGGCAACTACGTCTAGCATTAGGCTCGTTGATCACTCTTAAATAGTCAAAACTAGATCCCCATAGGATTACCAGACATAGTCTTCCCTCCTCTTGGGGTTAAACAATATGGAGATATGAAAGGCAGCATTCTCTGTGAACCCTTTCATAGACTGTCACTCGTAGAAGTTGTCAAAGAAACTCTACTCCCCAGAGATGATCTCTTCTCCGTGAATTGCATCTCTTAAGTTTCTTCCAAATTCTCGGACTTTCCTGGCTTGATCTATTCTCGGTGAATGGCATGTCTTGAATTTCTCATGGTTTGGGGACCCACATGCTTCTTAAAAGCACTTGTCAAGAAACTCTACTCCCCAGAGATGATCTTTTCTCCGTGAATGGCATCTCTTGAGTTTCTTCCAAATTCTCGAACTTTCCTGGCTTGATCTATTCCTCGTGAATAGCCTGTCTTGAATTTCTCAGGGTTTGGGGACCCATCGGCTTCCTAAAAGCATCGGCCTCCTCTTGGGCATTGTTCAAGGACCCGCAGGCTTCCTAAAAGCATCCCCGGCTCCTCTTGGGCTTAGTACAAGGACCCGCCGGCTTCTTAGAAGTATTCACAGCCTTCTCTTATTCTTCGTATAATGATCTCTTCCTCCAGGAATGATAGCCTCCTCTTGGGCTTAGTACAAGGACCCGTCGGCTTCTTAAAAGTTTCCAGCCTCCTCTTGGGCTTCGTACAAATTGTCCCGACGACCTCCTAGAGGTATAGGAACAGAACCTAGTCATCTTAATAGAACAGTCCTTTCCAAGAGTCTACTACTATTTCTCAAAGCATAGTATAAAAGATGAAACTCTAGACTTGGACAGTCTAATATCCTTGAGTCTCAAAGACATTCTCAAGTGACCCCTTCGTTAAATAGGAAGAAAACTCGTAGACTCGGACAGTCTCAATACCCTTCGGATTTCCCACTTCCTTAAAGAACAGGAATAACTCGGATCCTCGAATCAAATCCCTGAGTGCAAACATTACTCATATAAGAACTTATTTTCTCTTTAAATCAGCATATTGGACCTGTCACTCAACTGAAACAATTACAATAGCCTCCTCTTGGGCTTTGTACAATGATTCTCCCCAGCGGAGTCAAACAACATTTAGCCTTTCTCTCGGGCTTTATACGAGACACATAAGAGACTCCCTCGTTGAGTCAATCACCCTTTAGCCTCCATCACGGGCTTTGTACGGGATACAAAAACTCTCTTGTTGAGTCAAATAGCCTTCATCTCGGGCTTTATACGAGATACCAAAAGACTTTATCGTCAAGTTAAAAACCTTTTAGCCTCTCTCTCGGGCTTTGTACGAGACACATATTAGCCTCCTCTTAGGCTTTGTATAAGAAAACCACTGGTTAACCCAATCAAACTTTTAGCCTCAAAGCTGTACCTCGCTCACAGTACACAAACATCAACAACTCCTTCCTCCTTTATAACCAGTCACCCAACAGTTGTGACAAACAGACCCTCTTTAGAGATGACAAATTCTCTCTAAAGACAAACCCTTTTAGCTTCATATCTTGGGCTTTGAACAAGATACAAATCACCTTTAGCTTCACATCTTGGGCTTTGAACAAGATACAAACTACCTTTAGCTTCACGTCTTGGGCTTTGAACAAGACACCAAATACCATTTCCTCCTATAGAATAGGAGTAACTACGAACGCTCTGATTTCCCTGTTTCGGTAAACGGGAATACGTAGGCATAAGATTGAAAGAAAAATCTTAGCGAGCACACTAAACAAATACCTAAAGTCCCCTATCTCTACCCAATCTGACAAATTCCCCATGAATAGTCCCAGTTTTCCACCTTAATAAAGTAAGAAGAAAGAAAGGCCCCATTACCATATAGCATCCGTAACCTAACAGACCGCTGTTTAAACTCAGTATGCAAGCAGGGTTAATTGGAGACATCTATTTCCCTTCCTTCATCATCTTTAATAGGATAAAAAATGAATCGACCTGTAGTAAACTAACCCAGAGAGCGACAACGCTTAAGAACTGCGTCCAAAATTGCTCGCTACAACTATGTCTTGACTTAGGATTTGTTTCTTGTGTGATATATTTCTCAAGTTTAATATATTTGGTTTGTCTTTGTCTACTTGACCTCTTTGATATTCATCTCATGTCTATTCATTATTTATCATGAAGCATCTTATGCCATACTTATGCTTTTTTGCTTTCATCTTATCATCTTTTATCATTTATCATCTTTTATCATGTCTTTATCTTTACCTTACAACTATTTTATCCCCCCATTCCGAAGGAAGGTGATTATTGTTGACTCTTAAAGTCATTGACCTCCCACCTTAACCTAAGTAACCTCTTAGGAGAAACCCTATTGCTTGGCCTCATCAGAGCCATAGAAACTACAACTAGCTTTAGGAGAGAGTTCCTAAACTCTTAGTGATATTCATCATAATGAATCATCACTTTCCCTACTAACTAAAACATTACATAGGACCATTATAACTAGATTTAGAGAGTTCTTAAACTCTACAATGAGGTCACACTCATTTCCCCTCTGAATATTGGCCATAGTCAATAGTTCAGTAGAAGTAGAACTACGCATACTCTGATTCTAATCCCGAGGATACGTAGGCGTAAGGTGCGATGCCTTATCGAGTATACTTAGAAACTAACCCCTAGGGTTTCAACCTTTAGCATAGAACCTTTAGCAAACATAAGATAACATTAAACAAGAGGTTCCCGTAGAGTACTACAGACGTTTAGGGTGCTAATACCTTCCTTAGGCGTAACCAACCCCCCGAAACTTAGATCTTTCCCCTTTTAGGTTTTTCTAACGATCTTGAACCTTTCCTTTGGATAAATCAAAGTCGGTTGTAAAAGAAATATGATGCAAATTAATTAATAATTTGTTATCCGATTTTCACCGCAACAGAAATGGCGACTTCACTGGGGAAAAGTTAGACCTATTGCTGGTCCTTTCCTAAGAGGGTTAAGCCTATCTTGTTTTTATTCATGTTTGCTTATTTACTTGTATATGCTTATGTATGTCATATTTGCTTATATACCTGTATATCTGTTCTTGCTTGACTTTTTTCTGTTTAATTTGGGTTGATATGATATCTATGAGTGAGATAAATCCTATACCCGGATTTCGAGTGCACTTATGATAGGACGATGGTATATTCAAGGAGGCTTTGAAGGAGTCGATTCCTGAAAAAGTTAACTTGAGAAACCATCACTCAGTTGAGGCCCTCTTGAGAGTTCAGTCATGTTGAACGATCCTATTCATGAAAACGTGTTACTCTCAACCTAGGAGCCCATGATATTGAGAACCGTAGTTACCAAACCCCACTAAGCCTTTTTAGGATGTAGTGCGGTGACCATGATGAAGTCTATTTCTGAATTGGTTGTCACACGATACTACACTCAGACGAGATTCTCTTGAGAATTTTGTTGATTACCAAGTCATTTGGGAAGTCGATAAATCCGAAAGATGGATTGTGGACTCTGGGAACTCTTTAGAACCTTGTTCGGCAGGTGAAAACCAGTAGTACATACCTATTGGGATGGGTAGACCATGGCTCCACTCATGAGACCCCAAAACATAGGATTTGTATATCTTGTTGTGTGTACATATGTTTGTGATCGTGTGCTTTATGCATTTCTACATTCAAGCATTCCTAGCCCTTTGGTTTCGAGAAACTCAAATACTTGTTTCCTTTTCAAAAGATCAACAGAGCTTGGATTTAAAAAAAAAACAAAAACTCTCAAATTTTCCCAAATTTTTTTTTTGCAACTTGCCTTTGAGTTCCTTGAAACCATTCGACTTGCATTAGCATCTCATCTCATTTGCATTTTTGCATGTGCATGTGAATTCTTCCGCGTCTTATTGTCGTCTTGTTCTCAGCACCCGCCACCCTGATTTTCCGATTCGACAAGGATACCTAGTCTGCAATGGCAACGATGAAGGAAATTCTGAAGAACCAGGAAAAGCTGAAAGAAGAAGTCAGAATCCTCAAATACCAGATGAATTGGGTTCTAGAAACTTTGCAAGCTCTAATGGAAAAGGAGAATCACATTCACCCAATCATACCAACATTCAACGATCAAGCTTCCATTTATCAGCCAGTTTCCCAATCACCAATCTATCAACGAGCGCCCAACGCTCCTGCTTATCCACAACAAACTCAAGTTTCTCGTCAAAATGTTCCAGATAAGAAACAGGGTGGTAGGCCTCCGATTCCTCCCATTCCTATGACGTATACAACGTTGTATCCTTCTTTGGTGCAACAGGGATTAATAACTACAAGGTCGTCAGGCCCACCTCCTGATCTGCTTCCATCTTCCTACAATCCCAATGCTCATTGTGCATTCCATGAAGGTGCACCAGGCCATTACTTAGAAGGCTGTTTTGCTTTGAAACATATTGTGAGGGACCTAGTGGAAAAAAATATTTTATTTTTCAATGATTCCCAGTCCAAGAGCAATCCTTTGCCATCTCCTGAGGATCTCTCATACCAGCCAGCCTGTGGTCTTGTTCCTGGGCTAGAATGTAATCGCCGTCAGGTGTCTACCAAAAGGGCATTTCAGACTCCAACGGATGATTCTCCTCGAGGTTCTCAAGGCCGAGATAAGAAGAAAAGCTCTGTCAAAAGAGGAAAATTTAACCACCAGCCTATCCCGGTGCCGTTAAGCAAACTTTTCCCACTGTTGATACAAAACAAGCTGGTAACTCCACGACTCCTCACACCTTTCAGGGGACCTTGGTATGATCCCAACCTAACATGTGAATTCCATAAGGGAGCTAAAGGATATGATTTGGACAATTGCCGAGCTTTAGGATATTTTGTGCAAGAACTAATCCATGACAAGGACTTAATCTTTGAAGAAGACCGCCCAAAGACTGAATGTAAATTCCGCACTGGGACCATCGGGCATCCCATTGAAGAATGCAAGGGATTCGAAGAAAAGCTGATGAGCTTGCTAAAGAATATGAAACCTCAGGAAGATGCTTCAGACGCTGGTACCTCAACCTTT
The DNA here is from genome assembly GCA_022829125.1 of Lathyrus tuberosus. Classification (NCBI taxonomy): domain Eukaryota; kingdom Viridiplantae; phylum Streptophyta; class Magnoliopsida; order Fabales; family Fabaceae; genus Lathyrus; species Lathyrus tuberosus. Next base: position 3,359,798 of record JALAZF010000518.1, read on the forward strand.
GAAGTGAAAAGTAAAGGACCCGCAAGGCCTCTCAAAGTTCTATACCACAAAGAGCAAGTGATTGGTGGTGAAGACTTTTTTCCGTTCGGACCCGGAAATTGAAATCTTTGGTTGGCTGTGTTTTGTATTTCCTTTAATTGTATTGATATTTGCTTATGAGCTTTGTTGTACCTGTTAAATTGGCAACATTAATGAAATATTTATGCATCTTTTGGTTAAATCCATTCGTTTCACTCATTTACTTTTATTTTCATAAAAACAAATTTATATCTTTCTCACCCCCTTTTCAAACTTTTGATAAAACAAATATTGAGGAGGATGATGAAAACCTCATGTTCATAATTGTTGTGGTATACTTTCAAATTAACCTCGCCGAGGATGTAAGGCATTGTTTCATATTTCCTAATCCCTTGTTAACCCCTTCGAGCCTAGAAGTAGGAGTTTCTTTTCCTTACACAAATAACCTTAAATCTCAACCTTGGGGGCAGGGTAGTCCTCAGTTTAACCCGGTTATGCATTCAAACACGAGCGTTTCACATAAGGCGCCAGTCAGCTTTCAAATTAAGTGACTTCCTATTTTTTGGAGATTTGAACGTATATCTTGAGTTAACTGAGCGTAGGATTTGAGCCTTTATCTTTTGTATCATAAGCCATGAACCATACCACATCACAACCCGTAAAAGACCTAATTGAGGTAAGGTTGTTTTAAAAAGCATACTACAGCAAGATTGAGTAAAATGACTCCTAATAATCTTTGTTACTCGCGTGTGTTGGTCACTTCCTTAATGACTAGACCCACCTTTTGTTTTTTACTATTTAATCACTTCACTGTGCGTTTTTTATCAAAGCTTTGTTTTCAAACTTTACATTAAACTTTGCATTAAATTTTGCCAATTTTTTTGATGAACGATACTTGTTTTCAAAAACAATTCAATATCAAAGGAATCCCAACAAATACAGCTAGCTAGGGGATTCGACTTGATAAAGGAAGCTCAGTCAGGGGCAACCAAGTGGAAGGATTTGCCAATCTACCGAATCAGGGGCAGAACTCGTCAAAGTTCAAAATACTGAAACAAGTCTTCTCCAGGACATCTTATGACAAGTGTGGACTCCGGTGACCCATCAGTAGGGGCAAGTTTTGTTCCCCAGTCGTCTCTACTACAGTTGGAGTATTTTGAATACAGTTGAACAAAGGCAGTTATGTCAAGGCTCACGAACCTTCTCAAAAGTTTGAAGATATTGAGGCACCTTGTATGCCAATTCTTCTGTAAAATCCTTTTGATTACCTATCGGTTAATCAAGGGCAGTCAGGTCGAGATTCGGTAAGTCTCTAAAAGGCCAATCAGTCTGGGGCATCTCTTCCCCAGTCGTCAAACAACCAGTCTGAAGCAAGTTCAAAAGACCTTATTGTGCAAGCATCATTAATCAGGGGCAGCTACTCCGAAATTCATGAATCTAAGAGTTTGAAGATATTGAGGCATTTTGTATGTCGATCCTTCTGTAAAATCCTCTTGGTACTTTCTCCCAATAGACCTTGTTAATCTGGGGCAGAGAAGATTTAAAGATTACCTGTTGCAAGAGCTGTTGTTTATTATGATGATCATTACGCCAGTAACCTTGGCTAGCTCCCCAATAAGTTGTTACTTCGGCCAATCTTGACAATTCTCCATGGATTCTCCTCCAACAAAGAAATCAAGCTCATTACGGCAATCCTTTTGATGTTATACCTCTAGTGGAATACTCTTTTCACCAGCGAAGTTGTTGATTCTTCTTCATCACCAGTATTGGTCCAGCCCTTTGAGTTTGGCTGGGTATCCTTGTCGAGACGTTTATTTCATCTCCTGTTTCGCTTTCTCTCTGTTTTGTCAGCATAAGCGTAAGCATGGCATAAGCACTCATATGCATAAGCATCTTAGCATTTATGCTTCTTTTTCTGGTGTTTACCTGTTTTTGTTCACTTTGGTGTTTGTTTCCCCAAGTGACTGGGTTTGTCTATTCACTCCAATAGAAAGTCAGCCCTAGGCATAAAGTGCCCATCTTTTCTGAATTCCCCATAGAGTTTAATTCTCGTGGATGATGGTTGGTTCAGTTATCTTTTCCACATTTGGATAAGATAAATCCCCATTTGAGTTCATTCCTCAATTGGAGTCTTGTTTGACCGTTTCTTTCTAGTTTGTTCCTAGATTAAACTTTGGTCCCTGGCAGGTGTGGTTTTTAAACCTATATTTGAACGTGCATTTATTTTGCACCGTTTCTCGCAAGAAGCATCTTTTACAGATCCACATTCAGGACAAGATTATTTCTCCAACATATTGTGATATCAACATATCTTTGAAGCAGCAATCTCTTGAAGAAGCTTGGCAGTCTCTTATAAGCAGCTTATCTATCTCTGGTACTATTCAACCTCTTCGCAACCGTAATTGGGTATTCCCCAAGAAGCCTTATCTTCAGTTACGCAACCCCGGTACTAACCTATCACATTCTATAATTTATTGGAGCCCATTTTTTGGTTCTACCTCCAATAAGGTTACTTCTAAAGAGCCAACCGGTCATACTTGAACCTGTTGTTCCATCACTTTAGAGGTGTTCTCTAGAATGCCATTTAGTCACGTTAGACTAGATGATCAATCATTCTAGATACTTTATTGGAGCCCATTTTTTGGTTCTCTCTCCAATAAGGTTACTTCTAAATAGCCAACCGATCATACTTGAACCTGTTGTTCCATCACTTTAGAGGTTACTTCTAAAGAGCCAACCGGTCATACTTGAACTTGTTGTTCCATCACTTTAGAGGTGTTCTCTAGAATGTCATTTAGTCACGTTAGACTAGATGATCAATCATTCTAGATACTTTATTGGAGCCCATTTTTTGGTTCTCTCTCCAATAAGGTTACTTCTAAAGAGCCAACCGGTCATACTTGAACCTGTTGTTCCATCACTTTAGAGGTTACTTCTAAAGAGCCAACCGATCATACTTGAACCTGTTGTTCCATCACTTTAGAGGTGTTCTCTAGAATGTCATTTAGTCACGTTAGACTAGATGATCAATCATTCTAGATACTTTATTGGAGTCCATTTTTTGGTTCTCTCTCCAATAAGGTTACTTCTAAAGAGCCAACTGTCATACTTGAACCTGTTGTTCCATCACTTTAGAGGTTACTTCTAAAGAGCCAACCGGTCATACTTGAACCTGTTGTTCCATCACTTTAGAGGTGTTCTCTAGGATGTCATTTAGTCAAGTTAGACTAGATGATCAATCATTCTAGATACTTTATTGGAGCCCATTTTTTGGTTCTACCTCCAATCAGGTTCCTTCCCGGATCATACTGGTTTTCCTCCTGAAGCAGATTATTTGTTATCTCAACCAACTCTTATTTGAGTACCAGAGTCTATTCTTGGCTCATTAACCTTGCTCCCATCATGAACTCCTCAGTATAAGAATCCCCAGAGAAGTCAGCTGTTAGACGATAGAATTCTTAGTCACTAGAGTTGTTATTGGTCTTTGAATACAATGACTTCGTCATTTTCATCTGATTCTCGAAAGCGGAAAAGTTTTAAGAAAACACAAAGATAAACTAAGTTTTACTCTAGTATCAAGATGTTTTATGGAATCAAGTTGGTACAAGAAGAGTTAGTAGTACTGTATCTTTGGCTTGGATTTGCCATCTCCAGTGAAAAAAAGATTGCCCCGGTTATCCTTGGTATTTGGGTTTCAGGGTGTTGGCTTGTGTTATCCTTTCTTCTTTCCGGTTTTGCGTCGTTCGCGTCGTTTCTAGCATATAGCTAAGCATATGTATCATACCCTAGCATTTTTGCATCCTTGTGCTTTGTTTTGCTTGTGGTCTTTTGTTGGTACCTGTCTTTATTTCCCCAGTGAAGTAAAGACATTCCCGGTTTGCTTTGTGTCGTGCTTGTTCGGTCTTAACCTTTGCGCGCCAGATTTGAATCTTTAAACCTTTTGCTGTTCCCCAAGAAGTTTAACATTAAAGATTTTGAAAAACTTGTTCTTGTTTGAATCGTGTCAAACTTGAACTTGGACTTTGTTTGAATCGTGTCAAGCATTGTCTTGTGTGTTCTCGTTTGAATCGTGTCAAACTTGAACTTGAACTTTGTTTGAATCGTGTCAAGCATTGTCTTGTGTGTTCTTGTTTGAATCGTGTCAAACTTGAACTTGGACTTTGTTTGAATCGTGTCAAGCACTGTCTTCTTGTTTTAAAACCGTTCTTGTTCGAATCGTGTCGGACATTGAACCCTTACCTTGGATTTTTGAAACTTGCTTTAAGCTAAGCTTCTTGGAACAAATTTCTTCAACCTTATAAGACTCCTAGTTGGTGTGCAGGGTTTGTCTCTGTCTTCCTGGCTTTTCTTGAAGATACCATCTTGAACTCTTCGGTATAAGAATCCCCAGGAAGTTTTGCTTGGTTGTCTGTCTTTTTTAAGCTGATCCCCGGATCAGGTTTTTCTTTCTGGTTTCATGCCCAGGAGGAGTGTGTTGCTTTATTCCCAGTAGTCTATCTCCCCGGATCTTTCCCCGGTGGAGATTGTCTGTGGCCTTTTCCCCAGTGTTTCTTTGGAGTCTCCCCGGTGGGTCCCTGTTGTTGGTTAGCTTGTATCCCTAGTGAGGTGTTTCTCATGGATACTAACCTTCGTCCTTCCCCGGTGAAGCTCCTTGGTCCTTTTGCTTCCTGTTTACCCTTTGGTGTCTTATTGTGTCTGCATTTTCTTGCATCTTCTTGGCATCATGTCTGTTGCATTGCATGTGTGTGCATCCGAGGGAAAAATTTTCGATTATCTGTATTTAAATATCTTTCACTGTTGATTACATGAGGATCTTCATCTCTCATGTCATCAGGTGAAGATATTTAAATAGGGGCAACTGTTGTACCCCAAATTTTACCCTCATTTCCTGCTAACTGGTGTTTGATTTATTTTTCTCTGCACTTTAATTTAATGTACATTTTTTTTTTATTTATGGTTATTTTATTTAATATTTATATTAATGCTTTATCTGTTTCTTTTATTATTTAATGTTTATTTTAAAATATTCTATTTGTTTTATTTTCAATATGGCTCTTTTAATTTTATTTACATTTTAGTTGTCCTTTTTGTTAATATCAATTAATCTTAATTTAATTTTAATTTTTGCATTAGTTTAATTATTAATTGTTAATTTGGTCTATTATTTTTAAATTTGTTTAATTAACATTTTAATTATTATTATTACTATTTAAAAAGAAAAAAGAGAAGAAATTTTGTTCTTTTTCCTTGCCAATGTAACTGGTCCTCCGTGGCTTTTGATTCGCTTGTGATTGGAGAAGGTATTTTACCATCAACCAATGAGAAATCATCACCTCTCCTTTGACTTTTCAACCCTTGTTCGTGCCCAATGGATAGGCGACATGTGGCATGCGAGGAAACAAAATCACCCAATTGTTCCATCTTCCTCATCCGTGTGTGTAAGCTTCAGATTAGAATTTTAAACTTCAAGCATATCAAAATCATTCAAATTGTTTGAACCTCAAATCCTTGGCGCGAATCTTCAAATGGCTGATGTAACGCCCACATATACATACATATATCAAAGCATATATCATACATGAATAATACGTTTGGTACTGAAATATATATGTACAAGTTCCTAGTTAACACATTATATACATTAAATGCCCTAAGTACAAAGTCTCAAGCCTACGGCATAACATATATAAGATGTCCCAAAATGCACTAAGAACTAGATCAAAACAATGATCTCAAAATAAAACGCCATAGCGGAAGCCATGCCATCTCAAAAGCCGCGATCCGTAAGGAAAAGTCAAACCACTTTGTCCTTACCCTTCGCCGAACCTGCAGAACCTGTGATGTAAACAACAACAGTGGGGTGAGATACATCAAATCTCAGTGAGTTCGCTATCTTATAGTCCTCTCGGCTTTACAAGGTTCTAATAAGCCTAACTCAAGTCAAAGGGAAGGGAAATGACTTTGAGTACACACACGATATAATTACATTCACACTCGTGAGCCTGTTAACTCACAATAGTACCAAAGTAAGTTCTGAGCCTGTTACTCCAGAATCTCACAAATCAATAACCGTACCAAGGTATCCCCTATTCCCGTCCGCTTCTACGTCTAGAAGACGATTCGAGTCATGGATCCTTGTATTTACTTGGCATACAAATTGGATTCGGGATCATCGGCCCGTACACCGTGATCCGTCACTTTACACGGCCCGTACACCGTCATAAGTCTCTTTACCCGTAGGCTCCAATCGTACTATACGCGGGAATCAAACCTGCCAAGTAATTGTGCATACGTTTCAGAGGAGGTGCTCGAGTCTCATGAAACTACACCGCAAGATAAACCGGTTATTATTACTAGACACACGCCTCGGCCTCTTTGCACGAGCGTTGTCACCATGTCATTTACACACTTCGATATCATTGCGGTAATGTTCCTCACTCTACCTATTCATATTTTAACATGCATACATATTCCAACCTGTTTAACAATAGTAACATAGGCATGTAATCATCAATCACCTAATGGAACACCAAAATCCAATCATACCACAATTTATACCAATTTACGGTTCCCTCCGATTCATTAATCAGGAAATAAACAGATATTTCTCACTACCATCAGCTAGAATACGTTCCTAGCTTCACAACGATATCAAGAATACGCAAAACGGATAACCGAGTCAAAAGTTATGCAAGAAACAAATTAGATGTTCTGCTATGTTCGCATTGCGAAGAAGCCAGCGAAAGCTCGCTACTTCATTCGCAGTGCGAAGCGTCCAGCGAATGCCTAGCCAACACTTGTTCGCTGCACCATTCGCAGTGCGAACGCTGGCGAACCAAGGCAGTAGCAAATACAACGCAAGGTTCGCAGTGCGAACCACTGGCGAGTGCTCGCCTTCGCCTTCGCAGTGCGAGCTGCCAGCGAGTGCATGATTTCCCCCTTCGCTGGGGGATTCGCAGTGCGAATCTAGGAATTTCAGAAAGTTCATCAGCGTAACAGCTGATCTCCCATGGTTCCAAAAGCCCACCAAAACATATCCAAACATCATACAATCACACATAAATGATTCTACACTCCTATAACTCATACTACTCAGTTTATAACACATTTTAACCATTAATTTCCAAGATTTTACAATTAATCCAATTTCCTTACAATTCTAACCTAAGTCTTAGAATCTAAGAGAATCTAAAACAAAAACATCTAACTAGAACCCACCTTGAAATGATGAAGATGGTGAAGATTTGAAGATGATGGGATGAAGATTTGATGATGTTCATGATCTTGAGCTTTTCCTCTTTTCCTCTCCTTTTCCTTCTCTTTTCTTTCTCTCCACTTCTTTCTATCTTTTCTTTCCTTTGGTTCTAGTGGAAAATGAGAGGAAAATGAATGACTTAGTAAAATCTCATCAATTAGAAACACTACTAATTGTCCAAAAAGTCTCTAAAGTCCAAATATTTAAATAACCCAGAGTCGGATAATATTAATTGGATTTACTCTAAATCCGACAGTTACCCTAATTATCTCTGCAGATAATTTATCAGAGTACATTGGGACTCAGTTGATCACAACTAATATTATCCAGAGCAAAATAATTTACGGGGTATTACATCCTCCCCCCCTTAAATAGAAATTCGCCCACGAATTTAAAACGATTACTTGAAAAGATGAGGATAGACCTCCCGCATCTCCGATTCCAATTCCCAAGTTGCATCACCCGGATGCGTCTCATCCCACTGGACCTTAACAAGAGAAATCTCTTTATTCCTTAACACTTTAGTTTCTCTTCCGGTGATACGACTCGGTTGGGGCTCAAACGTCAAATCTGCTTCTATCTCAATTGTATCTGGTAAAATTGGCTGAAGAGGATCTGGGACAAATTTCCTACGCTGAGATACATGAAAAACATCGTGCATCTCGGATAGAGAAGGCGGTAAGGCTAATATGTAAGCTACTTCACCAATTCTCTCCAAGATCTGATACGGTCCCACGTATCTCGGACTTAACTTCCGCGATCGAAACAGTCCTTTCAACCGCAATCTCAGAGTGACTTTTAAAAACACGTGATCGCCTTCTTCAAATTCTAAAGGCCTTCTACGGTTATCCGCATAACTCTTCTGACGGTCTTGGGCTTGCTTAACCTTATCACGGATCATCCTAATCTTCTCCGTAGTCTCGTGAATAATATCAGGTCCCAACATCCTATCTTCACCGACCTCTGCCCAACACAACGGTGTCCTACACTTCCTTCCATATAATGCCTCATACGGAGCCATGCCAATACTTGCATGATAACTGTTATTATAAGAGAATTCAATCAATGGCAATAGTCCTATCCAATTTCCGCTACTTTCCAACACACAAGCTCTCAACATATCCTCCATGGTCTGTATTGTCCGTTCCGTCTGACCATCCGTTTACGGATGATTCGACGTGCTCATACACAACTTCATCCCCATAGCTTATTAAAAAGCTCTTCAAAATCTAGAAGTAAATTTTGGATCTCTATCCGAAATAATACTAGTAGGAATACCATGCAACCTCACTATCTCCGAAATGAACAACCTTGCGAGATGAATCGCCTTATAAGTGGTCTTTACGGCGAAGAAATGAGCAGACTTCGTCAACCGATCCACAATCACCCAAATTGAATCATAACCACCTTGCGTACGGGGTAAACCTACCGCGAAGTCCATCGAAATACTATCCCATTTCCACACCGGAGTTTCTAAAGGTTACAACAAGCCACCCGGCCTTTGGTGCTCGATCTTTACTTGTTGACACACCATACATTCCGACACATACACCGCAATATCTCTTTTCATCCCGGACCACCAATAGTCCCTCCTTAGGTCTTGATACATCTTTGAAGATCCCGGATGTATCGTAAAAGCACCCTTATGCGCTTCATCTAAAATCTTCCTTTTTAACTCCGTGTTATCTGGAATACAAATCCTTCGGTTAAATACAATAACTCCGTCGGTATATCGCACAAAACCCGGTTGCAATAACACTCCTTGCAACTTCTCATCTAACCTTTGCTCTTGTTGGATTTCTTCCCTAAGAGTAGAATTGATATCCAAATTCCCCATAACCACACAATTAGGAGTCCAATTAAATTGAAGATTTAGATCTCGAAATTTCTCCAACAAGGTATACTCTAGCATCATCAAGTCGGCACTATGCAACACTTTCCTGCTTAAAGCGTCCGCCACTTTATTTGCTTTACCCGGATGGTATCTTAGTTCCAAGTCATAATCTTTCAAATATTCCATCCACCTCCGTTGACGCATGTTCAATTCCTTCTGATTAAAGAGGTACTGTAAGCTCTTGTGGTCACTAAACATCTCAAAACGCACACCATACAAATAGTGACGCCACGCCTTCAAGGTAAATACAACCGCCGCCAATTCTAAGTCATGCGTTGGATAATTCTCTTCATGGACTTTCAACTATCTAGAAGCATAAGCCACTACATGTTCATCTTGCATTAACACCCCTCCTAATCCCATATTCGACGCATCACAATATACCTTATACGACTTGCTAGGATCAGGAATGACCAAAACAGGAGCGGTCGTCAACCTTTCCTTCAAACTCATAAAACTTTGCTCACAAGCCGAATCCCATTCATAAGAACAATATTTCCGAGTAAGTCTCGTCATCGGCAAAGCCAGTTGGGAAAAGCCTTTAATAAACCTTCTATAATAACCTGCTAGTCCCAAAAAGCTTCTAACTTCAGACACATTCTTTGGTCTCTCCCAATTTATCACTGCTTCCACTTTTGATGGGTCAACCGCTACACCTCCCTGAGATATGACATGTCCAAGGAAATTCACCTCCGACATCCAAAATTCACACTTACTTAGTTTAGCAAAAAGTTGCCTTTCTTGCAAAATGGATAAAACGATTATTAGGTGTTCACCGTGCTCTTGAGGGTCACGGGAATAGATAAGAATGTCATCAATGAAAATCACCACAAATTAGTCCAAGTAAGGTTGAAATATCCGATTCATATAATCCATGAAAACTGCCGGAGCATTCGTCACACCAAAAGGCATCACCAAAAATTCATAATGACCATAACGGGTTCTGAACGCAGTCTTTGGTATGTCTGAACTCTTCACCCAAATCTGATGATAACCCGACCATAAATCAATTTTCGAGAACACACAAGCTCCTTTCATTTGATCTAACAAATCGTCTATCCTTGGCAATGGGTATTTGTTCTTGATGGTGACCTTATTCAATTGACGGTAATCAATACACAACCGCATTCCACCATCCTTCTTCTTTACCAACAACACTGGAGCTCCCCAAGGCGAAACACTTGGTCGAACAAAATGCTTAGCCAACAACTCTTCCAATTGATCCTTTAATTCTCTTAATTCAAGTGGTGCCATCCGATACGGAGAAACAGATATTGGAGCCATTCTCGGTATCAGGTCAATAGAGAATTCCACTTCCCCATTCCGGAGGAAGAGAAGTGATATCCTCGGGGAAAACTTCAGGAAAGTCACAAACTACCAGAATACTCACAACTTGACAGTTACTGTTAGTTCTTGGATTGGCTGGAATTTTGGTAAAATAAAGTATGTTCAATGTTGATGTTAAGGTGCTGATGTTGCAACATTGAGTCTTAACACTGGGCTGTGTTAAGTATTTAAATTGCTGAAGTTGGATGTCTGATGTCACATGGCGATGTTGTGACATTAGATCTGCAGAATTAATAACATCAGGTTGTGATGTTGTTAGGGTTTGCGTGTTAGCTGGAATTGTGCAGAGCAAGCTGTCTCATTGGATGCGAATATCTTGGGATAGATATTTTCTGCTGCATAGGAGATCTGATGCAGATTTGTAGGAGATTTAAAAGGTTGAAGATTTGAAAAGATTTTAGGAGAAAATCTATTTTAAATAACAAATCAGGTCAGATATTGTAGCAAGTCCAAGACCAATTCAAGGAGCTATATAAAGCGCACCAGTTCTAGAGAAAAGTGACGAAGAAGAGAGAGCTAAAGACTGATTGTCGTTTGTGTCTTCGTTTATGATTTGTAAACCATTCTAGTGTGAATCGGTATTAGTGTTTTGAGTTGTTCTTGATCAAAGTTGTGAAACAGAATCAAGTAGTGATATTCAAAGGGTGTTATCTCATTGAAGTGTTTTAGGGATTGAGTAGTGTTCTCATATCTAAGTGGTTTCTTAGGTAGAAAGTCACTAGTAGGAATTAAGTTTAGGAGATTGTCAACTGGGTTGTTGAGTCTGTAAATTAATTCTACAAGAAGTGAATTTCATCCCTGGCTTGGTAGCCCCCAGACGTAGGTAGTTAGACCGAACTGGGTGAACAATTTGGTGTGTTATTTGTTACTGTTATTGCTGTCCATTTGCAGAGTGTGTTGTTGTGACATCGCACCTTAACATCACACGTCTGATACCAGAATTTCAATTAGTATCAGAGCAGGCATCCTGTCTGTCTCTGGGTGAGATCTAGGGAAGTTACTTTCTGGTGTAAAGATGGCAAAGAAGTTGGAGGATTCGTCAATAGACCCCCTATTTTGGATGGATCCAATTATGACTATTGGAAGCCAAGGATGAACACTTTCTTAAAATCCTTGGACAACAGGGCTTGGAAGGCTATTGTTAAAGAGTGGAAAACACCTGTTGTGTGTGAGAAAGATGATACTGGCAAAGATAAAGAAGGTACCTCAAAGCCAAAGCCTGAAGAAGAATGGACCAAGGAAGAAGATGAGCTTGCCCTTGGAAATTCCAAAGCTCTAAATGCAATTTTTAATGGAGTGGATAAGAATATCTTCAGGTTAATCAATTCTTATGAAGTTGCTAAGGAAGCATGGGATATTTTGAAGGCTACTCATGAAGGAGCGTCTAGAGTGAAGATGTCTAGACTTCAGCTTCTAACATCAAAGTTTGAAAATCTGAAGATGAAGGAAGATGAGACTATTCATGACTTCCACATGAGTGTTCTTGAGCTGGCCAATGCATCTAGTTCTCTTGGAGAGAGAATGTCAGAAGAAAAGCTTGTAAGAAAGATTCTTAGGTCCCTTCCTAAGAGGTACAAGATGAAGGTGACTGCTATTGAAGAAGCCCAAGACATCAACAAGATGAGAGTTGATGAACTCATTGGATCTCTTCAAACTTTTGAGCTTGGTTTGAATGAAGAAGAACCTGAAAAGAAGCCCAAGGTTATTGCTCTGGTCTCCACTCCTGCAGAAGCTAAGGAAGTCAAAGATGATGATTCTCAGGAAGATTTGTCTCAAGTCATTGCTATGTTGGGAAGGCAGTTTAACAAAGTGTTAAAAAGGTGGAACAATAACTACAAGCCTAGTGTCAAGAACATCTCTTCCGACATCAGCAAGCCAAAAGAGAAAGATGAAGAGAAGACTGCCCAGGATAGAGGTGTTCAGTGCTTTGAATGTGAAGGGTATGGACATGTCAAGAAAGAATGTCCCACATTCTTGAAGAAGCAGAAGAAGGGCATGTCAGTTTCCTGGTCTGAATCTGATAGTGAAAGTGAAGGTGAGTCAGCAAGGCATGTTAGAGCCCTAACAGGAGCTGTTGTGTCTGATGATGATAGTGATGGAGAAATAACTTATGAGGAGTTAGCATCTACTTATCGAGAGCTGTGTTTAAAAAGTGCTGAGATTTGTCAAGAAAACAAGTGTCACAAGCAATAGATTGCTCATCTTGAAAATGAAAAAGCTGATCGGGAAAATGAAGTTGTACTAGTTAAGTCTCAACTGGATCAGATGACAAAATTTGTTAGGATGATGAACAGTGGTACAGCTACTCTTGATAAGATTCTTCAATCAGAGAAAACTGCTGGAGATAAATCGGGCATAGGGTATGTGGCAAGCACTTCAGGAACAAAGAAGGAGATGTTTCATCCATTGTCTCAACATCAACCTAAGAGACAGAATCCTACCCCTAAGAAGGTTGTTCAGCCCCAGAATGTTGAGAAAAAGAATGGTCCCCATCAGAGAAAGATGCAGCCTCAAGGAGCTAGTCAGTATATGCCTCCCCAATTTCATAAGAGCATGCAAGCTGCAAGGTTCAAACAGGACATGTCTCATCAGGTGTCTCAACATCAGGAAGTATGGTATGGAAATGAATACAACCATGCTGTGCCTTATTACTATGGAAGAAGAAAGCCTCATCACCATAGAAGACAACCTAAGAGACAGCATCCTCAGTACAGAAGAAGGCAATCCAACTATGGAATAAGGAGACAACATTATGGGTGGCAGTCACAGCATTATCATCAAAGTGGAAGAAGATCTAACCACTTTCGAAATGACAGAGTCAGATGCTTCTATTGTGGTAAGTTTGGACATATGCAGTCCTCGTGCTTCAAGCTTCACGGTTATCCAAATTCTGCTTCTCAACCCAGACAGAAAGAGGTCAGGCCTAAGGTGGTGAAGCAATGGGTTCCTAAAGTTACCATCTTGATAGCTCACACCTCCTTAAGGGTTTCTACCAAAGATGATAGGTATTTTGACAGTGGGTGTTCAAGACACATGACTGGTGTAAAGAATCTGCTTATAGATGTGAAACCTCAGTCTTCTGGCTATGTTACATTTGGTGATGGGATCAAAGGAGAGATAAAGGGGATTGGTAAACTAAACTGTGGTAGTGCTCCCAGACTGGAGAATGTTCTTCTTGTTAAAGGACTAACAACAAATTTGATTAGTATTAGTCAACTTTGTGATCAAGGATTCAAAGTAGACTTCACAAAGTCCGAATGTATGGTCAAAGATGACAAAGGAGAAGTCATTATGAAGGGAGCCAGATCTAAGGACAATTGTTATCTTTGGGTGCCCAAAAACTCAAATTCTTCCACGTGTGTGCTTGCTAAAGAAGATGATGTCAAAATCTGGCATCAGAAGTTGGGACACCTTCACCTAAAGGGAATGAAGAGAATTATCTCCTCAGAAGCAGTCAGAGGGATTCCCAAACTTAATATTGAGGAAGGAAAGGTGTGTGGAGACTGTCAAAAAGGAAAGCAGACAAAGATGTCTCATCCGAACCTTCAACATGACACCACCTCCAAGGTATTGGAACTTCTTCATATGGACTTGATGGGACCTATGCAAGTTGAAAGTCTGGGTGGGAAGAAATATGCTTATGTAGTTGTGGATGACTATTCAAGATACACCTGGGTGAACTTCATCAAAGACAAATCAGAGGTGTTTGATGTCTTTAAAGAGCTCTGTCAAAGACTCCAAAGAGAAAAGGAGAGTAAGGTTATCAGAATAAGAAGTGATCATGGAAGGGAGTTTGAGAATAGCAAGTTTGAAGAATTTTGCTCGGATGAAGGTATAAGTCATGAATTCTCATCGCCTATCACCCCTCAGCAAAATGGAGTTGTTGAGAGGAAGAACAGAACTATACAAGAGTCGGCTAGAGCAAAGATTCATGCCAAGAAACTTCCTTATCATTTCTGGGCTGAAGCCATGAACACTTCCTGCTACATTCACAACAGGGTTACCCTAAGAAGAGGCACTTCATCCACTCTGTATGAATTATGGAAGGGAAGAAAACCTAATGTTAAGTACTTCCATGTTTTTGGAAGTAGATGCTATATTCTGGATGATAGAGAGCAGAGAAGAAAATTGGATTCCAAAAGTGATGAAGGAATATTCTTGGGATACTCTACTAACAGCAGAGCATATAGGGTGTTCAACTCTCGAACCGAGGTAATGATGGAGTCAATCAATGTGGTGATTGATGACAGTGACAAGCAGGAAGATGATGATGTTCCAGATGCTATTGAGACATCAGTTGGTGAAGTTGCACCAGAAGCTGAAGACAGAAGCCAAACTCCTAGTGCTCCTGCTGCTGAGCCTGAAGCTGAGCAACCCCATAAGGATCCCTCCATCAGAGTGCAGAAGGACCACCCAAAGGAGCTCATTATAGGTGATCCAAACTCTGGAGTAAGGACTAGGTCTAGAGATGTTATAGCAAGCTCATGCTTTGTCTCCAAAATTGAGCCAAAAAATGTCAAGGAAGCATTGGCTGATGAGTTCTGGATAAATGCAATGCATGAAGAGCTGGAGCAGTTCAAGAGGAATGAAGTATGGGAGCTTGTCCCTAGGCCTGATGGAGTTAATGTTATTGGAACAAAGTGGATCTACAAAAACAAGTCTGACGAGCTTGGAGTGGTCACAAGAAACAAAGCTAGACTTGTTGCACAAGGCTATACTCAAGTTGAGGGAGTTGACTTTGATGAGACGTTTGCTCCAGTGGCTAGATTAGAATCCATCAGACTACTCTTGGGTGTGGCTTGTAACCTAAGATTCAAGCTGTTCCAAATGGACGTGAAGAGTGCTTTTCTGAATGGCTATCTGAATGAAGAAGTCTATGTAGACCAACCTAAAGGATTCATTGATCCAAACTTCCCCAATCATGTGTTCAAACTGAGGAAAACTCTGTATGGCTTGAAACAAGCTCCAAGGGCCTGGTATGAGAGGCTGACAGAATTCTTAGCAGCAAATGGATATAGAAAAGGAGGGATTGACAAAACCTTGTTTGTCAAGGAAGAAGGCGAAAAGTTAATGGTAGCCCAAATCTATGTGGATGACATTGTATTTGGGGGAATGTCAGATGCTATGGTGAAGCAGTTTGTTCAACAAATGCAATCTGAATTTGAAATGAGTTTGGTTGGAGAACTCAGCTACTTTCTTGGGCTACAAGTCAGACAAATGGAGGATTCCATCTTTATTTCTCAAAGCAAATATGCTAAGAGCATAGTAAATAAATTTGGCCTGGATAATGCCAATCACAAAAGGACACCTGCTCCTACCCATTTGAAGCTATCCAAGGATGAAAATGGAGTGAGTGTGGACCAAAGCTTATACAGAAGTATGATTGAGAGTCTACTATATCTCACAGCAAGCAGACCTGACTTTTCCTTTGCTGTTGGAGTGTGTGCCAGATATTAATCTGATCCTAAGGTGAGTCACTTAAATCAAGTGAAGAGAATTTTGAAATACGTGAGTGGCACAAGTGACTATGGGATGCTATATAGTCATGATTCTGGGACTGAGTTAAGAGGATACTGTGATGCTGATTGGGCTGGAAGTGCAAATGATAGGAAAAGCACTTCAGGAGGTTGTTTCTTTCTAGGGAACAATCTGATTTCATGGTTCAGCAAGAAGCAGAATTGTGTATCTCTCTCAACTGCTGAAGCTGAGTATATAGCAGCAAGAAGTAGTTGCTCTCAGCTGGTTTGGATGAAGCAGATGTTGAGTGAATACAATGTCAAACAAGATGTTATGACACTATACTGTGATAATCTGAGTGCCATTAATATATCTAAAAATCCTATACAGCATAGTAGGACAAAGCACATAGACATAAGGCATCATTTCATAAGGGAATTGGTTGAAGACAAAATTGTTACCTTGGAGCATGTAGCCACAGATAAACAGCTGGCTGACATATTCACTAAAGCCTTAGACACAAACCAATTTGAAAGGTTAAGAAGCAAATTGGGAATCTACATTTATGAAGACTAAATGTGCTAGAAAGGGTTGTGGGCAGTTGGTTTTTTTTATTGTTTAGTCAACTGCAAGGTGAAGGTTGTCAAATTGTGGCTAAAAAGGGGGAGAAGTAGATTGTTATGATACAGTACAGTAGTGTAGAAATTAAGGGGGAGTAATGGGTAATTACTGAACTGCGTGATCAGCTGGCTTTGCTGGTTCATGATTGAGGGGGAGCAACATTATTGAAAGTTGTTGCAGTTGAAATGTGTGCAGTAGAGTTTTGTGAAGAAAAGATGTTACTGCTGATGATGCTGCCTGGAGTCTAAATCATTAATTGAAGTTTTTTTCCGCTGCTGAAGTCTCTGAAGGTGCAGAGTGCAGAGATTGTTTTAGCCAAAATTAGCCAAAGGGGGAGATTGTTAGTTCTTGGATTGGCTAGAATTTTGGTAAAACAAAGTATGTTCAATGTTGATGTCAAGGTGCTGATGTTGCAACATTGAGTCTTAACACTGGGTTGTGTTAAGTATTTAAATTGCTGAAGTTGGATGTCTGATGTCACATGGCGATGTTGTGACATTAGATCTGCAGAATTAATAACATCAGGTTGTAATGTTGTTAGGGTTTGCGTGTTAGCTGGAATTGTGGAGAGCAAGCTGTCTCATTGGATGCGAATATCTTGGGATAGATATTTTCTGCTGCATAGGAGATCTGATGCAGATTTGTAGGAGATTTAAAAGGTTGAATATTTGAAAAGATTTTAGGAGAAAATCTATTTAAAATATTCAGTTTTAAATAACAAATCAGGTCAGATATTGTAGCAAGTCCAAGACCAATTCAAGGAGCTATATAAAGCGCACCAGTTCTAGAGAAAAGTGACGAAGAAGAAAGAGCTAAAGACTGATTGTCGTTTGTGTCTTCGTTTATGATTTGTAAACCATTCTAGTGTGAATCGGTATTAGTGTTTTGAGTTGTTCTTGATCAAAGCTGTGAAGCAGAATCAAGTAGTGATATTCAAAGGGTGTTATCTCATTGAAGTGTTTTAGGGATTGAGTAGTGTTCTCATATCTAAGTGGTTTCTTAGGTAGAAAGTCACTAGTAGGAATTAAGTTTAGGAGATTGTCAACTGGGTTGTTGAGTCTGTAAATTAATTCTACAAGAAGTGAATTTCATCCCTGGCTTAGTAGCCCCCAGATGTAGGTAGTTAGACCGAACTGGGTGAACAATTTGGTGTGTTATTTGTTATTGTTATTGCTGTCCATTTGCAGAGTGTGTTGTTGTGACACCGCACCTTAACATCACACGTCTGATACCAGAATTTCAGTTACTACCATCCTCCTTAGTAAGAATCAAAAGAATAGATTTTTCCTCCTCAAACAAGAAATTAATCATTCTGACCGTACCTTCTAGAATAGTAGTTAACATATCCTTCGGAGTAGCTTCAGTAGATGGAATAATGATTAACTTCTCCTCACAACCGATAAAAACCGAATTAGCTGAAAGCCAATCCATTCCCAGAACAACATCCACTTTCTTAAGCGGCAAACAAATAAGATCAATCTAGAAGACTCTTTCATTCACTGATAATACACAATTTTCACACATCCACGGTGTTTCAACAATTTCATCCATGGCAGTAGTAACCACCATGGGTGGAGACAAAGGAACAGCTTGCAACCCAAGTTGCTTCACGCACCGCTAGACACAAAAGAATGCGTTGCCCCACAATCAAATAAAACAAAACAAAGATTTCCATTCACAAAACACGTACCAGCAATCAAAGAGTTGTCACCCTTTATTTTCCTTGCATCCAAGGTATACACTCGTCCAGTATTCTTTTCTTGCATCTGATTCCTCTTTTGAGGACAATCCCTCGATAAGTGACCCATCTTGTTACACTGATAACATCTTATTGCTTCCCAATTGCACCTCCCAAAATGATTCCTACCACAAGTACGACATACCGAAGGCACACTAGACTTAGAACTCTGAACTTGCTTCCCTTTGAAAGGTTGTTGTCTCGATCTAAATTGTTGATTCGATCGCCCACGATCACCTTGATTCACTCTACTTAACTCTCCTTCTGCTTGTACCTTTTTCAAACTATGCTCCGCCACATAACACTGTCGTAACAATTCCGCATAGCTAGTAAATTCTCTCTGAGACACACTATGTGAAATTTCAGCCCTTAAACCAAACAGAAACTGATCAATCTTCCACCTTTCATCGGGAGCATACATAGCTTGTCTAGAATAAGCAGTCATATCTTCAAACTTTTCCTCATAAGAAGCCACCGTCAAGTTACCTTGCCTCAGCTACTGAAATTCGAATTCTTTTTGAGACCTTAAGGAACTTGGAAAATACTTCTCCATAAAAGTTATCTTAAACTGCTCCCACACTTTCGGTACCTCTTGTATTGTCATTAGTGCTAAAGCGCTTTCCCACCATCTCATAGCAGGACCCTTTAACAAGTGAGAAGCAAAGACAACCTTATTTTCTTCACTACACTGAACGATCAAGAAAATCCGCTCCATACCGGATATCCATTCATGAGCCTTTCCTGGATCTAACCCTCCCAAAAACTCCGGAGGATTCATACGAATGAAATCCCTAAAGGTTCCCCCTGCAGCTTCCGGAACAACCACTGGAGGATGCACACCACCAGCCATCTGTTGGACCATCTATTGCACAAATTGATTCTGCTGTTGCTGCATCTGTTGCATGAATTGATACAAAGGGGCATTCCCTTCATCCCCTGGTAGATTTGTCCCTGCTGGAGTAGTTCTCGGTCTACCACGGTTGTTTCTACGTCGGTCAGCCATGTTCCTAAATGTCATACAGATAAGATTAAGTTGATCAGGCTCAATACCATAAATATAACACGTAAGACCAATGGCGACAAAACACATATGAAATGGAAAGAAACACTTATACTATTTCATGGCTAGGTCGAGGATACGACCTGCTTTGATACCAACTGTAACGCCCACATATACATACATACATCAAAGTATATATCATACATGAATAATACGTTTGGTACTAAAATATATATGTACAAGTTCCTAGTTAACACATTATATACATTAAATGCCCTAAGTATAAATTCTAAAGCCTACGGCATAACATATATAAGATGTCCCAAAATGCACTAAGAACTAGATCAAAACAATGATCTCAAAATAAAACGCCATAGCGGAAGCCATGCCATCTCAAAAGCCGCGATCCGTAAGGAAAAGTCAAACCACTTTGTCCTTACCCTTCGCCGAACCTGCAGAACATGTGATGTAAACAACAACAGTGGGGTGAGATACATCAAATCTCAGTGAGTTCGCTATCTTATAGTCCTCTCGGCTTTACAAGGTTCTAATAAGCCTAACTCAAGTCAAAGGGAAGGGAAGTGACTTTGAGTACACACACGATATAATTACATTCACACTCGTGAGCCTGTTAACTCACAATAGTACCAAAGTAAGTTCTGAGCCTGTTACTCCAGAATCTCACAAATCAATAACCGTACCAAGGTATCCCCTATTCCCGTCCGCTTCTACGTCTAGAAGACGATTCGAGTCATGGATCCTTGTATTTACTTGGCATACGAATTGGATTCGGGATCATCGGCCCGTACATCGTGATCCGTCACTTCACACGGCCCGTACACCGTCACAAGTCTCTTTACCCGTAGGCTCCAATCGTACTATACGCGGGAATCAAACCTGCCAAGTAATTGTGCATACGTTTCAGAGGAGGTGCTCGAGTCTCATGAAACTACACCGCAAGATAAACCGCTTATTATTACTAGACACACGCCTCGGCCTCTTTGCACGAGCGTTGTCACCATGTCATTTACACACTTCGATATCATTACGGTAATGTTCCTCACTCTACCTATTCATATTTTAACATGCATACATATTCCAACCTGTTTAACAATAGTAACATAGGCATGTAATCATCAATCACCTAATGGAACACCAAAATCCAATCATACCACAATTTATACCAATTTACGGTTCCCTCCGATTCATTAATCGGGCAATAAACAGATATTTCTCACTACCATCAGCTAGAATACGTTCCTAGCTTTACAACGATATCAAGAATACGCAAAATGGATAACCGAGTCAAAAGTTATGCAAGAAACAAATTGGATGTTCTGCTATGTTCGCATTGCGAAGAAGCCAGCGAATGCTCGCTACTTCATTCGCAGTGCGAAGCGTCCAGCAAACGCCTAGCCAACACTTTTTCGCTGCACCATTCGCAGTGCGAACGCTGGCGAACCAAGGCAGTAGCAAATACAATGCAAGGTTCGCAGTGCGAGCTGCCAGCGAGTGCACGATTTCCCCCTTCGCTGGGGGATTCGCAGTGCGAATCTGGGAATTTCAAAAGGTTCATCAACGTAACAGCTGATCTCCCATGGTTCCAAAACCCCACCAAAACATATCCAAACATCATACAATCACACATAAATGATTCTACACTCCTATAACTCATACTACTCAGTTTATAACACATTTTAACCGTTAATTTCCAAGATTTTGCAATTAATCCAATTTCCTTACAATTCTAACCTAAGTCTTAGAATCTAAGAGAATCTAAAACAAAAGCATCTAACTAGAACCCACCTTGAATAGATGAAGATGGTGAAGATTTGAAGATGATGGGATGAAGATTTGGTGATGTTCTTGAACTTGAGCTTTTCCTCTTTTCCTCTCCCTTTCCTTCTCTTTTCTTTCTCTCCACTTCTTTCTATCTTTTCTTTCCTTTGGTTCTAGTGGAAAATGAGAGGAAAATGAATGACTTAGTAAAATCTCATCAATTAGCAACACTACTAATTGTCCAAAAAGTCTCTAAAGTCCAAATATTTAAATAACCCAGAGTCGGATAATATTAATTGGATTTACTCTAAATCCGACAGTTACCCTAATTATCTCTGCAGATAATTTATCAGAGTACACTGGGACTCAGTTGATCACAACTAATATTATCCAGAGCAAAATAATTTACGGGGTATTACAGCTGATCCCAAGATGCTTCCAAGTTTTGGTTCGTCAAAAGCATCTTCAAAGCATTACCGTTTCCATCTCTTCCTCTGCTACACTTCTGCATCGTCTGCAAAATTGCCATGGTCTTGTCCCCGTCATCTTCCTCTTTCATTGCCTATCTGTGTGGCAACAGAAGGATAACTTCAGAAGCAACCCCGTTTTGATGAATTCAACCCCTGCAACGTCTGCATTTCATCAGTAAGTGGAGCGTTTGTCTTAAGGATAGACAATGTTTTGAATTCTAACGTTACAAACCTATGCCCACCAAGTGTTTGAAGAGTGAATCCGGCCCAATCTCCTTGCCTATATAAAGAGGCTCAATTTCAGTTCTTCATCATCAGCAAAATTTCCTCAAAAACACTAAAGTATTTGAGATTCGAGCAAGCTTAGTGAAGTGAGAATTTGTGGAGTGGCTGAGGGAGTATAAGCACAAAAGCTTCAGTTGGTATTGTCTTCTTTTCCCTCTCACTTATTATGATCATTTAATATCATTTTTGCTCATAATCATATTGAATCATGAATGTATGTCTTAAGCCATTTGTACAATGTTGATGTTGTTACTAAGTGCTATGCTGCTCGTGATCATCCACAATATTATTATGATGTTTGTTATTCTGTTAAAAGCATGAACATCTTTATGTGTTGGAATATGTTGGTCATTGATACCATTGAATCTTCATGATGTTGTTTCATTAAGTTTTTCATGTTATTTTGTGATGGGAAGTATTGCTCTACTTGTGTTCATATGTGACTTTAGCATACTTGAGCTTTTGCATTTCTGACTGAGGTTTTCCTTTATGCCTTTTTGTTTGAGCATCAGTTTTGTTAGCTTTTAAAAATATATGTTTTGAGTTTGACTGATCATACCCTGCTGCACATTTTTGGTTGTATGCACCACTCCCACACACTCTCACAAATGTATTTGCACACAAAGGCACATATCTATGTTTGCATAAACCTGACTGGTAGGATTTACAGTTAGCCATATAGATACAGCCTGTTTGTTCTGTTGATATAATCACTATGTTGTTGCCCTGCTGCTATGACTAACCCTTTTTGCCATCATACTTGACTTGTGTGTGCATAATGTTTAAATTTGAGGCATGCTAATTGTTGACATGATCTGTTCAAACATGTATCCAAGCTCATATTAATTTTAGGTCAGGTTAAGAACCTTTTTTTGGAGTCTGTCTTTGCTTTATCAATACTTTACATTTACAGTGTTGTTATGTTTGTCAAATGATATTAGTGATACTCTGTTGATCTGACTCTATTTGAGAAT
Organism: Lathyrus tuberosus; assembly: GCA_022829125.1. Taxonomy (NCBI): domain Eukaryota; kingdom Viridiplantae; phylum Streptophyta; class Magnoliopsida; order Fabales; family Fabaceae; genus Lathyrus; species Lathyrus tuberosus. The sequence goes on from JALAZF010000518.1 coordinate 3,382,636, forward strand.
TCTATGTCCGAATGTTTGAGTTAGTGGTTTACCCTAATACACATTAGACTCTAACCTCAAGTTATGACATCCCTCTTGCTTTGTCATATTGCTATCAGTTTTGTATGATGTTTAGAATGCATAGGTAGAATGATGTGTATGCCATTTTTCTCATGTGCTTGTCTGTCTCATACTCAAGTTGTGCAAAATATCACTTTGATATATATATATATATATATATATATATATATATATATATATATATATATATATATGTATGTATAAGCCTGTTGATAATGTTTTTGGTCTTTGCCCTGAAATTCTGTAAGTGGAATTTCAAATCATATCCTCAATACATATTTGTGTGCATTGATATGTAAATGAAAGCTCATTGGCTCATATTGTCATAATACTTCATTCATGCTTTGTTTCCTATCTATGTCACACCATGATCTTTTGTTGCCATCTTCTCTCATAACTTTGATACTGATGGATAAAACTGCTGAATTCTTGATGTATCCCTATCTTATACCCTGAAATTGTTCTGAGATGATATATTCCATGTACTTATAGACTGTCTTTGTTTTGTGCTTACATATATCATGTCAAGTTTTATATGTTAATATATGTGTGGACATTATTAGTGTTGAACTGTTGTAGATGCTTTGACCTCAGTTTGTCTGCTTGAGTACTTAGATCTTCTATAATGTATTTGAGTGATTGATGTCTTGATACATTCATGCTATCTATAGAACCAACTCTTGGTAGCAATTTCTTCTGATTTAAATTAATGATCATACTACTCTCTGTACACTTCTATTGATGATGTTTCTTATCTCATAATCATTTATAATGCATTAATCCTGCCCTATGTGATTAAATGTCATCTGTTATCCTTTCCTTGCTATGAGCCATCAGTTTTGGATTGCTAACAAACTAGCTGTATCTATGTTTAGATATATTTAGGTTTGCCAAGATGATTTGTATTTTGTTTATGTGGATGGTTAGTTTGAATCCAGTTTCCTTCAGTCATACTACTTGTAGTTTTCTTTGCATACAAACTGTTATACATCATACTCGATGCCCATTTTTAATGCTTGTCTGGTCTACATTTGGAAATCCATGAATTTGTGCTTAAACCTTTTTTTGAGCTTTGAGAATTCTACCTAATTTGTATGTTAAAATATTGAGTCTGATGTAGTGCTAATTTGAACTTTATGACTGGCCTGTTTAGTATACCATGCTCACCTTTGTTTATCCTCAGCTATGCAAACTTATATGCTTCGTGTCACTAACCACACACATATACCTCAGTAGCATATGCACCTCCACCACAATGATGTGTAAATTTTTTTGTCACATTAGGTTCTCAATTTATAACTTGTCATAACTGCTTATGCCTTACCAAACCCTTTGTATGCACTAGCTTGAATGTTGATCAATTGCAAATATGTTGAGGAGCCTGTGATAACCACCTCAAAATGCTTCTATATGTGTTATACACATTTTTTCTTAAGATACTGACCTTGATCACATAGCTTATCCTGTCATGTCAAGTTCTTTTGTTGTCAAAGTTCATGAGTTTTGTTTAGTTGAAGTGTTGATTTGTTCATCTATTTTGCAAGTCTTATGTTGGTCTTTAATCATAGGTCTCTACATGCTTTAACCTAATATGCCAAGTATTGCTTGATTTGTTTTTATCTTTGCTTAAATCCAAGGTTGCTGTGTATGCTAGTAATGTTAGGGTCTTTTTTGTGGATTCTTTGTAGCATTCTTGAATTGCCTTGATTGATACCCCTGCTTGTCTTTGCATACTGTCATTTTTGTCACAACCTAAGAGTTTTGATCACACACACATACATTTTGGTTACACTTTGTCTTTGCTTAAAGTTGAGAATTGTTTGATGTGCTTGAGAACGACCTGCCAATATTGAGTTGCTAACCTGTTGATATGGCCATTGGTTCTATTTGTATGTTTCTGCCTGTTTTATTACTGCTATCAGTTATGCTGTACATGTTACTTCTAACACATGTGTAGATGATATGTAAGTGGCATATGTGATTAACTGTTGAGCTGTCTTGTTCATCATTATTTCATTGTCAGTTGATGTTTGCCAGCCTGCTTTGAACTAGGTCAATATCATGTTCAGTCCGGTCCTTATATATGTTTGATGAATGAAATGTGTGATTCCATCTATATGTTTGCCCAAGGCTCTTATCTAATGCATTTCTGCTCATAATATGATTTGTGTTGTTACTTCATTTGTGTAGTAATGTTAACATGCTGCTGATATTTATTAAAATTCATTGCTTAATTTTCTTTTCCTTTGGATTCACATGTTAAACCATGATTGATAGTCAATACGTGTGAGACCTTTTGATCTTGTGTATAGATTATAGGTTTTCTTTTCACCTGGGTTATGATTGACATAGCTTTGAATTTGGTTTGGCTGTCACGGTTGTTTGGTTGGGCAGTTTTGTTTAATTTGGAAATGCGCACATATACATGTTATATATTTATCAAGTTGATTATATACCGGATGTAATGGCCGTCCCAACGGTAGCACGCACACCTTGCCTTCACCATTTCGCCCACAGGACTGGGGTTCGATCCCTACCCAGTCCTTTTGCTTTTTTTTCTTTTTGATTCTTCGCCTCTTAAATATATGTATGCACTTTCCTTTCATGATCACTACGCGCGCCTAGCACAGTTGGCCTTGGTTTTGTGTTGCTGAATCCAAGGGCGTGGGTTCAAACCACACTTGGGACATTTCCTTTCTTTTTTAGTTAAAATCATTTCCTTTTATTTAAAGCTTATTAAAAATTAAAAAAAAAATAGTTTATTTATCTTAGTTTTATTCTAAAACTCCAAAAAATATTTATTTTATTTAGTAATTTATTTTCTTAAATAGTTATTTAAGTTGATTTATTATTAATGTGAGTTTCCACTCTCTTTATCTTGATTAAATTGTTAAACCTTTATTTATGACCTTATTGATATTTTGAATGTTTGGTTTAATTCATCTTTAATTTATCTTGTCATATGGTTGTTGATTTAATTTGTGATTGGTATTATTCAACTTTGAATATCATCTTGATTAATCTTTTATTCATGACTATGTCTTGACTTATGATTTGTTTCTTGTGTGATATATTTCTCAAGTTTAATATCTTTGGTTTGTCTTTGTCTACTTGACCTCTTTGATATTCATCTCATGTCTATTCATTGTTTATCATGAAGCATCTTATGCCATACTTATGCTTTTTTGCTTTCATCTTATCATCTTTTATCATTTATCATCTTTTATCATGTCTTTATCTTTACCTTACAACTATTTTATCCCCCCATTCCGAAGGAAGGTGATTATTGTTGACTCTTAAAGTCATTGACCTCCCACCTTAACCTAAGTAACCTCTTAGGAGAAACCATATTGCTTGGCCTCATCAGAGCCATAGAAACTACAACTAGCTTTAGGAGAGAGTTCCTAAACTCTTAGTGATATTCATCATAATGAATCATCATTTTCCCTACTAACTAAAACATAACATAGGACCATTATAACTAGATTTAGAGAGTTCTTAAACTCTACAATGAGGTCACACTCATTTCCCCTCTGAATATTGGCCATAGTCAATAGTTCAGTAGAAGTAGAACTACGCATACTCTGATTCTAATCCCGAGGATACGTAGGCGTAAGGTGTGATGCCTTATCGAGTATACTTAGAAACTAACCCCTAGGGTTTCAACCTTTAGCAAACATAAGATAACATTAAACAAGAGGTTCCCGTAGAGTACTGCGGACGTTTAGGGTGCTAATACCTTCCCTAGGCGTAACCAACCCCCGAACCTTAGATCTTTCCCCCTTTAGGTTTTTCTAACGATCTTGAACCTTTCCTTTGGATAAATCAAAGTCGGTTGTAAAAGAAATATGATGCAAATTAATTAATAATTTGTTATTCGATTTTCACCGCAACATTAAGTTTTTGAAGACAATGTTGAATGTTGGATCTTGTTATCTTAAGTTGGTGAAGGAATTTATGGCTAAACTTCCTATTGGTTTCATCTCTTTAATTTGTGGTGTAAAGAATGATGTATTTCTCACGGGTTACTGAATTTTAGTTATGAATTATTTGTTGGGAAACATGTCCCTAATATTAGTCTTGCCAATATTCTTGTCATTTATGAATCTGGTTTAGTAGGTGATGAAGATATGCCTAATGTGGAACCTGTGTTTGTGCCGGTGAAAATTTACATTTTCAAGGCACATATCCATGAAGCTAAGGCTCTGCAGGAAATCATTGTCATATCCACAACGATAAAAGGTGTTTGTGATGGTCTTGTTAAAATGCTAAGTCTGCAATCAAATGCAATTTGTTGTTGCATCACTTGTTTTTGATACCAGGTAGGAACTAATGCTGCCTTGGAATATGGATAATGTTGTCTTTATCAATTTATTAAACATGTTAAGTCTCATGTTATCTAGCCACCTATTGGTGTTCCCTCTTTAATTAGTGGTATTATAAGTGATCAAAAGAAAACCATTGTTTTTTGTTATGATGAGGTTAGTGCTGCCCCAAGTGTGTTGAATTTGAGTTACACGCTGCTTGATAGGAAACATGTTACTCACATGGTGATACACATTTTTACTCTCGTGGATGAAACTAATTTAGTTTTTAATGAAAATATATTGTATGGGCCTATTAGAAGTGATATTCTCAAAGGCTTTTGTAGCGGTGAAAATTTGAGATTAAGCTATTGATTGACTTAACTCACAAAAGCAAGAGTCACCAGCGCACTTTATTGTTTCCAAAGGAAATGGGAAAAGAGCGAATAAAACCCACAAAAGTTTTAAAACAAAACTAAAAAAACAAAGAAACAAGGGTAAGGGGGTTGGTTATGTAATGAGAAGGTGTTAGCACCCAAAACATCTATAGTACTCTATAGGAACCTCTTGAAAATCTATGATTGGCTTAAAATCGGTTGTTTACAAAAGATTAGGGAGATGAGAAAAGAAATATTTTTAAGATTTTGGTGTTTGACAAGACTTCCCGAGCCTCGTGCCTAAGTACCCAGAAAGTGCAATGAAGGATCAAAACCTTGTAGTTTGTGGTAAAAATAACAAAAGTGTTTGTTTTGATTGATTTTAAATGAAAAAATACTTTGTCATTTTAAGGAGAAAACTCAACTAATCACCCACAAGTATGAGAAAATGGAACTTTGTATCACTATTAAGAAGGGCTCCAACTTGGATAGAAATCAACAAGTATGCCACTAACTCTCTCAAGGGGAAAAGAATCAACATCATTTCAATCATTACTATGGGGATAAGAGAATCATATCTCAACTATGAAAATGACTCATGTCTCATCCTTGAGAAAAAGTTTTATAAAAAGAAAAGTGCACAAAGGGCACAAAATAGTTTGAATGAGTTATGTTTTTTAAGTCTTTTGAAATTATTTTGATATGCTTAAGATGTCTAAGCATTTATTTAAGAAAAAAAGGGTTTTGAAAATCACTTGACAAAGTCAAGGTTTATTGAGAAAGTGGTTCAAGTTTGAAAACAAGAAGGTTTTGAAAAAGGGAGAAGATTTTGAAAATTTAAGAAGGGGAGGAAATGAAGAGACTATCCTAAAAAAAACAATAAAGTGGAAGTGTGTGCAAATATACTAACCATAATCTAGCTAGCACTTGACAAAAGTCAAGACCAAAATCCCATTCCTTTGGAGTAAGCATCAATCAACAAGTAGATAAACACCAGAGGATCCAGACAAATAAAGTCACAGAGGAACAGATAAAGAATCCAAGCTTGATTCAAGGCCACATGTATCAAAGTAACTTAAGGTCTTAGGCAAAGCATGGTATCAGATGAACTTTCAAGTTTCATACAAGAAAACTCCAAGCATGGAAAACCCTAATTCTAAGTCCATATGTCAGAATCTCTAAGTCAAGCAAAGGATAATAGCCATAGTCCAAGAGATTAAAGTTATTTTAGGGGTTTTTCCTTTATTAATGTCTTTAAAAGAAAAGAAAAGTCCAAGTGGACAAAGGAAAAATAAGTATAAGTATAAACATAAATGTAAATGCTAAAAGTAAAGGCATAATGTAAAGAGCAAGAAGTTAAATGACAAGAAAATAAAGGTGCATGAAAAGTATATGGCATAAAGTAAAAGTTAGCACAATAATATTGTTAGTGTTGATGTTAGAGTTAATTAATCAATTCGAGACAAATTTAGCGCTATGTTAAGCAATCGTAGCACAATCTATTAGGAAAGTCATACTATGGGAGACCGGTCAATAACAATTTATGTACCGTACATGTTAGAGATATGATGGAAATCATACTCCTAAAACATGTAGCACAAGTAAAAACCAATGAGGGATCAAGCACTAAGGCAATGAGATTGGTCCATTACATCAATCATCCTTCATGACAACTTAGGACGAACTTATGCATCAATCCAAAGTACCTCAAATGATTATTGATCAATTGAAAAGTAGATTTGAAATGATGAAAGTTCATCAAGCATCAATCCAAACTTCATGAACAAGATGGACACAAAACCATCCAATTGATCAAGAGAAAAGAAAAAAGAAAAAGAAGGAGAAGGAGAGATGAAGACAGAAACCAAATTGAACCAAGACTTGAGATCCATCTATCATCAATTTCAATCACCTTTCTTGGTGGATTAAAGCACTAAACCTATCATCAACCCAAAGCATAAAAAATGATTCAATTATTTATTTAATGGTAGATTTGAATTGATGAAGATTCATCCAACCTCACCAACACCCAAAGTTTATTGAAATTGAGGAAAACTTTGATCAAGAAATCATGATCTAAGGCAACAACCAATAACCAATTTAAAATGCAACATTAAACACATAAAATGCCTGAAAAAGGTTTTAAAAATGATTTTTAAATGAAAATAAAAGAGAAAATGAAAATGAAGCCTCTAAACAACAATTAAATGCTCAAGAAAATTATGAAAAAATAAGAAAAACCTAAGGATCAAGACCTCAAAAGGTTAAATCCAAAATGTTTGAAAATGATTAAAATAAAACTGATGGAAGTTAATTAAAAGAAAATAAGAAGAAATTAGCAAAAAAATGCTAAAAATGATTTTTAAAATCTAAAAAAAATAAAATAAAGTAAAGAATATTTTTAGAAAATTATGAAAAAAAAATGGAACGAAAAATCAATTAAGAGCTATTTTTAATGATTTTTTAAAGAGAAATGAAATAAAAATTGAAATAAAAAAGAATTTAAATAAAATGCAACGACTAGGGAAGGCGTGGCACTATTTGATTGGCTGGAGGATTTGAATTTCGCTCCTAAACACGCGTAGACCTTCATTTTTAACCCCCGTTCAGTTGATTTTGCAGGTTCATGAATTCATGTTTTCAAGCTCAAACACCAATAGTGCAAGCTTCTAAACACATCACCATTCATGTCTCTCTGCATTGGAGCCATTAATTCACTCTAAGCAAAGAGAATTTGCAGAAATACAAAGAACCATAACTTACTTCAAAGTAAAATTAAATTCTAAATATGAAGAATAAATTCCAGTTAGGTTAGGGGAAATGTGTAAGTTTATGCGCGGTCTCTAGGAGGGGGTGAATTAGATTTATTGGACTTTTCTCAATTTGTAGCGTTAGCATTGGTTTTGTTATTTTTAAGAAATGATATGAAATTAAATATGGTAAAAAATAAATACAGAAAGTAAAGGACACAACGATATATCTTGGTTCCCATCACAATCCGAGAGTACTCCAGTCCCCTCACTCCCCGTGAGATATTTTCCACTATGTCAGATCTTTGTACAAGTCTTCTACCAAGACCTATCCTACAATCTTCTAACATAAGAAACACAATCAATAAGGATAATCCCCTTATGATCTTTACAAAGTGCAACAAGAGAACAATCATCCCTTATTCACTCTCTTGCTTCCAACAATCCTGGACAACAAGGAAATCACAACAATATGAATTTTTACAAGTGTTTGAAGTTTTATAACAATGTATATCAATTCTTATAATTGATCTTCTCTATCAAGTAAGCAATTCTTAATATGTAGTACAAGTGCTTAATGATTTATGTAGTTGAAACTATTTGAAAATGTAATGAAATTGATGTGCAAAAATTTCAACAAAAAGTTATGTCAAGAACACTTGATTTTGAAAATGAGAAAATATAAATTTTGAATTGCTATGAAAGAGAGATGAGTTTGAATTCTGAAAATTATGGTTTATATAGTACCTTAACACCTCTCTAAAAGAGTAAAAATACATGAAAAGATGCCATGGCTTAAAAATTCGTTTCCATTATAATTTTCATGAAAAAGTGCCACTGGTTCAGTGTTAATTGGTTAACCTATAATGTTTAATTGATTACACCTGATACATTTTCAAAAATTAAAGTATTTTTACATGAGAAAATTGTGCAAATTGTGGCGGTTTTAAAGTGCTACTACGGCGGTTTGAAATGCCATAATTTAACAAAAACAGAATAGTTAATTTAAAAATATTTTTAAAAGATTCATGAAAGGTTTAAGATGAATATGCATGATTTTTATGAGAAATTAAGATATATATACTTGAATTGTAATGCATATTCAACCATCTTGATTCTTCCATTAATTTTCCAAAGCTTTTTGATAATTTGAATTTGATTGCTCTAGTCTTCAAGCTTTGACTCTTCTTTTTGTTGATGTGTTTATCTTCATCAAAACTATAACCATGGACAAGAATAACTCTTCTTCACATTCTCCCCCTTTTTGATGATGACAAAACATCCTTTGAAATTTTACTTGTTCATTAATGAGTTGATTTAATATGTGACTTTCTGAAATGTTGAGTAGCAACTAGAACCTCCCCCTATCTTGTATATCTCCCCCTTGCTTTTGCGATTCAAGGCTTTCTCCCCTGAAAGAATTATGAACAAGAACAAATACAATACCTACTATTTCTCCCCTACCTTTCCCAAATGAGCTTTAAGGTTTGAAAATGGTGGAATCAGTTTGATGCTCAGAGGTCACGGAAAGCTATGATAATGATTTGGTTAGCTTCAAAAGAGACCGATGATGGATTCTGGGTGAAGAATTGGAGTTGAAACAAAGAGAAAATGAGGTTTCAACTTTCTGGTTTTGAGGTGATTTCGAGCTTCAGAGTATCATGGATTTCTTGGCTTTCAAAGCTTGAGAAATGAGGTAAAAACTTCCTCTATTTATAGGGAATGAAACGATGAGCTCATATGTGTGAGATCAGATCCAAAACATGTGAGTCAATTCTAGAATTTTTTTCATTTTTGCAATCGTGTGAGGTAAGGTGAATAACATGATTCAAGACTTAAAATGAGTTGTTCTGCACTTAGTGGGAGCGTTTGTAACGAAAAACGAGTTTGCACATGTGTTGTGGTCCCCGAGATGAGTTTTAGGTCATTTCTAAAATTGTAGGTCACGGTCAAAACAGAGTTCAAGTCACGAACTTTCAACTGAGGCCAAATAAAATTCCCTCGTGCGTTTTGTGACTTTTTATAGCTAAATGTTCCTTTCATGGCAAGGAATTCAATGCAAAAATAATCAAATCAATTGTATGTTTAATGAGGAAATGACAAGCTTAGAAAGTTGAGGAAAAACCATTGAAAATTAGGTCTGGCATTAGGTCAAACAGGTCATGACCTAGTTATATGTACAAATGGCCTTCAAGATTTGAGGTCCTTGGAGCATGAATTAATGTTTGACCTCTAAAGCAAAGTTGTAGAGGACATCAAGAAGGGTATTTGGCTCAAAGAAGTGCCCATAAAAGTTGAAAATTGAAGGAGTTATGACCTTTTGAACATAGGCATGCCATACTTGAGTTTTAGGTAATATTTTTTCTAAGTCCACAAAATGATCTCTAATGTCTTCAATTCTTTCATGTACTTCAAAGCATAATTGGCTCTTGACTTGTGAAGAGAAGTTGGAGGGAATGTCAAGAAGATTAATTTTCCCAAAGAAGCACACAAAAATATTGAAGTATGAAGAAGTTATAATATTTTAAACTTGGACTTGAAATGTTTGACTTTTTGGTCAAACCTCCTTGGAAAAACTTACAACCTTGGACTTTTCCTTGCCTTTCAAGGTACATTGATGATCATATGAACTCCAAATAATTTATGCTTGAATGTCCTTTGATGAAACTTGCAATGTCTTAAGGAAACTTGTTGATGAACGTATGTAAATAAACACATGAACCTTTGAAGTTTCTTGAGAAACAAGATATCAAACCTTCAAACATATTTGATCAAATGAAGTTGAATGATGCTTGAGACCCTATGATTTGAGATTTGAGGTCATTCTTTGATGAATGGCCTTTGAAAATCAATGGTTGACGACCTTTGAGGAACTCAAACCCTGGCTGAGGAGTCAATCACTTAATGCTCTTACTTCCAAACCCTACCTTGCAAAAGACACAAAAGGGACAAGCCATATTTTTTTTTTTGTATTTTGATTAATGGTTAGTGAATTATAAAGCATATGAGTACAAAAATGTGAAAGATACACAAAGAGATGCTTGATGATCTCTGCAAAGGCAAACCCCAAAGATGAGATGGTTAGGAAACAACCAAGTTTGTGATCTTGATGCATTGCAAAGATGTACATGAGGTGGGATATTAGGGGTAGAAATTAGGGTATAAAAACTTTGATTCACGAGAGACATAGTCTCGTCTTATTAAAATAAAAACTGGGTGGTCTCCTAAATTCGCTGGGGCTTCTTCATCTCAACTTATGGTTACTGCTACTGCTACTTTGGTGCTCCTTTGTTCTTGTGCCCATTCGGTCCTAGAGATTTCTATTACCCCTTGCTATTTTTAAATCAATTATGGGGAGATGATAATATAATGATATGCAATAAATGATGTTGCTTCTATCTGGTGTTCATAAGAAGTTGTATATTATTATTGTCTATAAGCTCATGCTTAGGTTGTGATTTAGTTAAAAAATATTGGTTTCGCTACGCTATGAAAACTTGATAATAAATATAATGAAAATTGTATGGAAGAATGTGCGTAACATCTTTCCTATTGGTAGGATCTGCTGCTAGTTTGATGGTTTATGTGAGGTTTTTATGTTATGGCTCGTGTTGGTTTTTTCTCCGCTGGTTGTTTGATGGTGGTTTTTTGTCCTTTGTCTCTTTTAAGGAAAATAAGGGGAGAAAAGGGAAAAAGTCACATTTCTCTTCGAGGATATTGTTTAATTTTTTAAGTCTTTACTTGTGCTATATCTGTGGTGCATTTTTGAAGAAGTGTTAAATCTCGTGCTTTGCCTAAAAAATAGCCAAAGAGGGAGATTGTTATTATAATTGATTGACTAATTATTGTAGGCAAATTGTTGAGAAAGATGTCTTGAACATGTTGGGTGACATCCTGGAGCGCATATTGCTTAGATTGTATTATATGATCGCTTTAGCTTTTGGTTAGAAAATATGTTTCAATTCTAGTATGATAATAAGATTACTTTTGGAAGAGGTATGCTAACCTAAATCAGTTTGGAAAAATATTTAATTAAATCATAATCCGTATTAGTTGAAGAAGATTTATTTGGATGTGAGTTAATTAAAGATTTGAACTCAGTTTAAATGATGAAGATTCGATTTAATTGAATTTTCATTGAAGAAAAGATTTATTTGGATATGTCTTGAAGGAAGATTTGGTTTAGTTTTATTTAGTACAAGATTGTGCTAAAATTGGATATAAACACATATTTATTGAAAATGCATTCAAAAAAGATTCCAAGAAAATTTTAATTGGATTTGTTTTAATTATAAGATTTTTATTTTAACTTAATGAGAAGATCTCAAATAACTATTAAAGATGGTTTATACTATGTTTCAGCTTTGGAAGAGATTGTATTTTGAATTCTTTACTTAAAGAGCTTGAAGTTTGTTTTTGTAACAAGTAAATACAATATTGGCTTTGTGTTAATGAATATTAAGAATCCGTTGTGTGATGTTTTGCGGAAAGCAAGATGTTAAGCATAATGTCCTAGACATCATGTCTCAGACTGTTTGCTTGGAGATCATGATAAATTGAAGTATATCTCTTCCGTTTAAGATTTGTTTCCTTTTCTGTTCTATTAGAGATATAAGTGTGTTAGATTATGTTTGGATCTATAAAATATTTATTTTTAGGAAGATTACTTTTGGTGTTATAATTTGTTCAAGATTTATATCAATCAAGTATCTCAATCTTCATAATAAACAATTGATTGGTTATGTGAGTTTTTGGGAGATATGATCTGAATCAAATGCAGCAAAACTGAAGTTGTTTTATCGAGATATTTAGATTTATTCAAGGTGATCAATCAAGATTGACAATCATCATTATTGAAGATTGATCTCATGTCCTTTTTGGAGATTCCGACCAAATTCATGACAAAACCATACAAGGCTTTGGAGCTGGACTTTTGTTATATATAAGGAGACAAACTCCTTTGTGAAAACTTAGAACTTTAGAAAAAATATCTACTCTATAAGAGAGTTTTATTTGAGTCTTATATTTGTTTTGTGATACTATATTCTTGAGTCTTATGCCCATGTTAAGGAATAGAGTATTTGAGTTATAAGTGTGTTTTATCATTCTTATAATTTTGTAATTGTCCAAACATTTGAGAGAGTGTTTGAGTGAAAGTGAGAGGTGTCTAAGATTCCGGGGAACTCTTGATTGAATCTTCACGGGTAGTATTAGGAAAGTGGCATTAGACAAAGTGAGTTCTAATAAAACTAATTGTAATTTTTTACTATTAGGAATGGAGTTCTTTAACCAAAGAGATTTGAATAGAAATTCACAGATAGTATTAGGAAAAGAGGCATTGAACCAGGAGGTTTAACTTATACCAATTTGTACTTCTATGTTTTTTATAATTTTCTTTTATTCTGTCAATTACACAATTATCTTGTCATACCCATTGTCCCAAACAATTTGTTTGACATCTTGTCATCCGAAGAACACAATTTCAAGGGGGATAGCCAACTGAATTATGTTCAATCTCCACATACCTCAACAAGTAATGTTTAATCCAAATAATCCATTGTTTACTTTATCCTTCTTAAAAGAGTATCCGTACAGTTGTTATTTTCTAGAATTTACTTTCTTTATAATTAAGTTTATTGGTCTGATGATTACACACTGAGACACTTGTTTGTGAAAACTTTGAGCCTTCTCAAACCACCTTGTTATGAAATGTTGTATTCGTTGTTTAAACCCTTTGAGCCTGAGCCAGTTTCTTCGGTGAAATAGCCTATTATGTAGCCATTGGACTTGAAAGATTAAATCTTTCCACCCTTTTTGGAGTTATGTAGAAACTTTAGTTTCCTTGTGTAATGCAACATAATAAGTTTGAGGTTCCTCTTGGAAGTTAGCAACTTTAAGTTTAGGGTTGGGGTACTAGAGAAATTGGTTATGAAGTTTTTTTTTTTTTTTAAAAGGGAGAAAAAGGAAAATAAAGAAGTTAAATTAGCTTATTCAAAAAAAAAAGAAAAAATGTTAATAAAAAAGAACCATTAAATTATTATTATCTAGTACTTTTGATCAGAAAAATGGTTGTTATGTAAGGACTATGATGGCATAAGGAAAAATAGTTAGCTAACTCCAAAGTTTAAGCCTACTATCCCAAAATTATTCCACCCTAACATAAGCCTCGTTATAACCTCGAAAAACCTCAAAAGTGTGTATTTAGATATGACTTTGATTGACTTTGTTAGAAATTTTGCAAACTTATGGTAATATAATTTTGTATGTTGATTGTGTGATTACTCTATTCATTTCAAGTGAAAAAGTTGAGATGATAGACAGGTTGTGTACAGTTGAATGTTGGAAGAATTTTTTGGGTTTATCTAGATTGAAGTAGGAAACATAAGTGATGATTAGAGACAAGAGAATGATGATATTCATTGGTAAGGGGGGCATGTTATTTCTGTTGAAGTTTTGATTTTACATGAGAGTTCCTAGAGCTAATTGAGTGAAAAATTGTAGAAGAAATAATGAATATTTGAATAAGTGAATAATAGAAGAACAAAGATGATAATTGGTAAATTCAGCAAGCAAAAGGCAAAAAAGACTACTGGAAAAAGCCATTGTGTGCATGATTGTAGTGAAAAATCACGAGTATTGGTTGGTTAAAAAGAAATTGTACATCCCAGATTTTAATAGAAGTCGAATATGGCTGATGTGTATCCCGAGGATTTTATGAGGTCGAAGAATTGTTATGAACCCAAACAGCAAGCTCCATACTCATCCCAGACTCAATTGAACGGGTTCTTAAGGAACAAGCCAAGTCATAACCGTTGTAACGATTTTGGAATAATCAAGAGTAAAAAACTGTTATAGAACGATTAATAAATGGTTACATATCACTAATGGCTATAAACGGTTAAATATCACTAGTGACTACTAAACCCATTAAAACCAAGCCTATTCAATATCCAAGAAGGAGAGTACGGTCTGCATATAAATATGCCCTGATGAATAAATAGGTCGTGATGAATAACAAAAAAAGGAGTAAACCTATTAGAAACCTTGGACCACCCAAAAGGGTGGCCATGCACTCTATACCAATCACAAACACATTAATCAATCATTTTTTACCTTCCCCACTTAGCATCAGGGAGGTTAACCTTTTAATATTTTTAACAAGAATATTTGGCGTCCACCGTTGGGCTCTCGTAAAACTCTAGCAGATTGGAAACATGGCAGCAAGATAATGGAGAAAATTTTGTATTTTAAATAATGGCAGTTAGCTTGGGAAAAGGAGCTGATGATTGAACTAACCATTTGATTTTATTAGAGTTTGGCCTAACACAACCTTACAAAACCGGTTGGTAAGGTGAGGGGTGCCACTTTATATAAACTATTTCATTGCTCTATCTCCAACCAATATGGGACTTTAGGATCTTCCTAACACACCCCCTCACGCCCAACACTCTTTTTTTTTGGGCTTGGTGCGTGGATTTAAACGGTGGGCTGCCCAAGGTCCGATTGATAGGCTCTGATACCATATTAGAGTTTGACCTAACACAACCTTACAAAACCAGTTGGTAAGGTGAGGGGTGCCACTCTATATAAACGATTTCATTGCTCTATCTCCAACCAATGTGGGACTTTAGGATCTTTCTAACAGATTTGTTATAGGAGTATTAGTTGCTACAGGTTGCATGGTTTACAATATGTTTACTTTAGATCCAATAGTTGAAAATTCATATTCACGTCTAGTAGTTTTGATTGACCCATTCTTGATATATATTACTTCCTCCGTCTTACAATGAGTGATCTAATTGATCATTTTACACATATTAAAAAAAAGGAATAATATTTTAAAAGATGCATAGTAAAAGGAATAATATTTTTACTAAAGTATCCTTATTATGTATTGGAAATAATGAAAGTAAAATTAATTAGAGAATAAAATTGAAAAAGATGCATTAGAAATTGAAATTGGTCATTCATTTTGCGAAAAATGCCCCTGCTCCTATGTTGTTGTTTTGACTATCTAGGGTTCCATGAAATGAGAGAAATCTAAGAAAATGTTCAGTGAAACTAAGATTTGTCCTTTACGCATATACTCCACCATCTTAGAAAAAGTGTCTCATTTGCATTTTTTTCATTTCTCAAAATAAATGTCTCTTTAGAATATAATACAACATTTATTATTTTTTCCACTACTATATCCCTATTCATTAACTTTTACATTTTTCAACTATTCTACTAACTATAATAAAAAAAAAATGTATTTTAGTAAAAGATACAAATTTTATCATTAAAATCAAATCTAATTATTTTCTTATGAACCACGTACAACTCAAATAAGACATTTATTATGAGCCGGAGTTGCAGTGCAAACAAATCAATTCATTTAACAGTAAGGGAATGTGTGACTATTTAGGTGACTTCGTCCTCATATATATTTTCCCGACACGTCCGCATCAATTGTGATTTTCTAAGTACAAGTATAAATCAATTTTATTACTTTGATGTTGCTAAAAAGTTTGAATTTTGGTACTCGATACTCCCTCCGTTCCATATTATAAGCAAATTTTACTTTTTAGATACATTGAATAATTAATGTATCTGGTCTATATGTAGACCAGATACATTAATTATTCAATGTATCTAAAAAGTAAAATTTGCTTATAATATGAAACGGAGGGAGTATATATTACTGAGTTAATTTATGACTTAATTAATGGGCAACACTAATGTGTAATGTATCATATTATGTTAATGTAAAGTGGCTCTGTATCTTTTAAATGGTTTGAAGAACTTAGTTCTGTTAGGTCTTTCGTGATTATATTTAAAGGTGGAAATAGATGTACTATTATGAGAAAGATTGAAAGATAACAAGCACCTACAAAAGTGGACAAGGCAAGTATCTAAGCATGGTTCTCAAACTCGCAGGTAGACTCGTAAACCCGTATGAGTTTATGAGTCTAAGAAGCATAAATGAGTAGACTCATGCATAAAATCGTTTTTTAATAGACTCGAGTAGAATCAGGTAGACTTGCAAAAATTCGCGAGTCTATATCGAGTTTATGAGTCTATAATTTTTTTTTTGAATTTTGTAAAAACCAAAAAAAGCCTAAATTCTCGAAAAGATTTATTTTTTATTTAAAAAAATACCCTTTTTTTTGCTTGTACAAGAATTAGAAAGTATCTCTCATAGTCTTTTATTTCAGCAATGTATCTTCCTCCCTTCATCAACGACGTGAGTTTGTTATGTCTCTTGCTTTGTTTGTGTTTGTGACCGTAAATCAATCCTTTTTTGTGTAAGTATTTTCTTATATGTTTCACTTAGATGCTTCTCATGTATCATATCTTGTGTAAAGGTGATGCGCCATTGTTCAATCTGGTCCAATGATCCCAATGCACAAGTATCAATTTGCATGTGACAAAATAGTTTAGAAAATTTATGATTTATGGCAGAAAATAGTTTAGGAATGATATGTTACCTACTGAAGGGTGGGATTTCTATGGAGATATGACTCCAAAATTAAAGAGGTTTGTAATCCGTGTTCTAAGCATAACTTGTAGCTCCTCTAATTGTGAACGTAATTGGAGTTCCTTTGAAATGGTAATGAATTATTATTTGTTTGTTTATAGACTTTATTTTAATTTTTATAGAAACATTGAGTTGAATTATTATTTACTTTTTAGGTTCATACAAAGAGAAGAAATAGGTTGCATCAAAAAAAGGTGAATAAGTTGGTTTATGTCATGTACAATTTGAAGAATGGATAATTGAAGAACCTAATGAAGAAAATGTGTAAGCTGAGTTAATGTTGAGTAAGATGATGTTATTGTTAATTAATATTGTGGAAGTCGATATTGTTGTAACTAATATTGTGCAAACTGGTGGTGGTGACAATGTTAAATTGAGTGGAAGTGGAATTTCATGCAATCCAACATTGATTAATGATGAAGAAGGTGTTTCATCTGGGGCAGAGTTTGATGATGATACTCAAGACACTGATAAAAATTATGGTGATTATATTGGTGGTGGTGATTTCACTGGAGCTTTGGATGTTTTAAGTTATTAGCATATCTGTTATATGAATTTGTTTGCTTAATGTAGTGGTCAATTAAGAAGAAATAAGTAATCTAAGTCTTTAACTATATACTTTGTAATTTTGTTTGTTTTATTATCGAGTTTCTTTGTTAAGAAATTTATTATGGATTATGAAATTTGAATTTTCATGTTAATTGGTGTTCTATTATATATTTTGAAATTCTGGTATCAGATATGTGATGTTAAGTGAGATGTCACAACATCAATATCTGCTATATGAACAAGACAATACAAGTAACAGCACTTGAAAGCAATAAATAAACACAGAGAATTGTTCACCCAGTTCGGTCTAACAACCTACGTCTGGGGGCTACCAAGCCAGGGAGAAAATTCACTATTAGTAGTACTAATTCATAGACTCTACAGCCAACACATCAGTTGACAATCTACTCACTTAATCACTACCCAATGACACTTCTACCTAAGACACTCTTAGATATGAGACACTTCTCACTCCCCCTCAATCACAGCAGTGATAACAATAGAAGGATTATAAAGTAAAGAAGAACACTCTTCAAAGACACACCTTGATCTTGCTTAAAAGCTTCAATCAAGAACAATACACTCTTGCTTAAAAGCTTAGAGTGAACAAATTACAACTCAATTAAACAGTCCAATTCAAACATCAAAGAGATGAGAGAATGGCTCACAAATAATAAACCACGAAGAGACTTAAACCCTAACACAAGTAACGCAGCTCTTAGAATCACACCTCTCTAATTTGCACGTAGGGTTGATACGCCTTTAAATAGAACAATCTTCAGGGGCTTGGGCAGAATAAACTCTCAGATTTGATTAACAATAAAGCAGATTTATTCTCCAAATCTTTTTCCCTTAAATTAGTAACAAACTGATTCTTCAACACAGTAGCAAAAGATTGCTTCACATAAATAAATTACTCCACGATTTTCGCAGTAATCAGAAAACAAAACACACTAAAGATTGCTAAAATAGCGCAACACACAAAACAACTTATTCTGAACAGAATGTAAGATGTTCTGTCATCAGATGTTAGAAGATCTGCCTTGACATCACAACCAGAAACCAACTGCAGCACATGTTAAGACATCAGACATGACATCTTGAACCAACACATTGTTTTACCAAAATTGCAGCCAATAACAGAACTAACAATCTCCCCCTTTGGCTAATTTTGGCTAAAATAATATCAGCACACATCAGAGATACTTGCAGCAGAAAAACACAACACAACACTACCATTCAGCAGCTACACACCAATCAAAACATAAAGCCACAGCAAGTCAAGGAACCACACAAGCCAAGCAGAAACTCTCCCAGAAAATCAGAAAACCGCAACTCTTAACTAGGCAACCACTAGGCTTTTTCTCTCCCCCTTTTTAGCCATAATTTGACAAAAAGTTATGAAAGAAGTCAAGTCAGTACCAAGAACTCTCCCTCACAACTCACAGTTAGTCATACTAGCTACCAGTCAGTCACATTAGCTCTCCCTTGTTAGCTACAGTATGCAACTCATGTCATGACAAGTCATGGAACACCCAAACAAGATAATCATATAGGAAACAATATCCCAGATGATCAGAGTACATAGCAAGCACCCAAGGTGCAAAACAAAAACAAAAAAACAAAAACAAAAACCAAAAGAACCATCCAGGAACACCAGCAACACCATCAACAGAACACAACAGAGTTCCAGAGCCAAGTCATTCATCAGTCTGCTCACTGGAGGCACCAACTTCCTCTTCTCCCTCATCATCAACCTGTTCCAAACTTTTGATCAAGGCCTCTAATTTCAGCTTCCTAGCAGTATTTATGCTGATCACTGTTTGCAGCTCCTTGCAAGTAGCCTTCAACTCACTGATTAACTCACCTTTGGTGGTATTCTTGTTGCCAACAGTTGCAGATGTTGAAACAATATCAGGAACATGTTGTCCTACAAAGAGTTTGGAGTGAAGAGACAAAACATACTCCCTTTTGCAAGCAATATCTGTAGCAGTCAAGATCACAGGATGTTGATTCAAAATAATTCCACAGATTAAGGATGGAAAAGTAATTGGCAACTTCACAACCATTGTTCCAGCATGTTTGACTGTTTGATCACAAATATAAGAACCATAATCAAAGTCCTTCTTGGTTCCAACTGCAAAGATGAACTTTCCCAACCCAACAGAGATTGTAGTCTTATGGTTGGTAGGAACCCAGTTGGCAGCTCCAATCCTATGCAGTATAGCATACTTAACACTCAGAAGGCCAGCAACCAATTTTCCCTTCAAAGGCCATGCAGTCACTTGATTTGCAGTAATCTCCTTGCAAATCTAATTGTCAGTGACCTCCAGCTCACTCTCTGCTTGTTCACTCCTTCCCAAGTACCTGTTAATAACAGTAGGAGAAAACTCAATACACCTACCTCTTACATAAACCTTTCTAAAATCCATACTCCTGCTATCAGTAATGTCTTCAGGGATGTTCACAATGAACTCCTTGACAAGCATATCATAACATTTTGAAAAACTAGACACAGTCTTCATTAACCCAGCATAATTGATCAATTCCATAATCTCCTTCATCTAAAGAGCATCTCTACCTAGATCTCTCTCCATGGCAACCCTTCTTTGATAAACATACTTCCATTTTTGCACACTAACAACAGAATGAAAAGAAACATTATCTAGTGGAGCATCAGGAACTTTATCAGCAGTTCTACTCACAACAGGCCTTTTCACATGAGTGATGTCCTGGATATCATCCTCAACATCATAGTCTGAGTCAGACTCAATCCTGATCTTCCTCTTTTTGGAAGAGATAGACACTTTGCTCCAAGACTTTGTAAGTCCTACAACAGGAGTCTTCTTCTCACTGTTATTAGTTCTCACTTCTGAAGGTGAATCTACAGCTTTCCCTTTTCTTGATTTCAGCCTTTTAGCAATGCCAGAGTGTACACTTGCAATTAGATCATTATCAGATGGAACATCAACCATATTCACAATATCTTCATCATTAACAGTCTGCTTTCCTTTAAGACCTGAAGCATCAGACTTGTTAGGGGAATTTCTCTCAGAAGTAGATGTCCCAACATCAGGTTCAACATCAGCTCCACCATCATCAGTTTCTGCATCATCCAGAGCAGAGATGGCCAACCTGTAAAGATTTCCTTCAGGATTATCTGTGTCAGAAGGATCAACAGTTTGCCTATCATTTTTCTTAGCCTTGGAGTGAGGGGCAGAAATTTGAGCAAGTGGCCTAGATATTCCAGCTACAGAAATACCCTTCTCCAGAACCTTAGTAACTATCTAGTCTAGACTCTTATCCACAAAATACTCTTCTTCCTCATTTTGATTTTTATCAACTTGAGGGAGTGGAGTAGAAATCCCAGGAACAGATTTGTCTCCATACAAAATACCCATCACAACACTCCTAACTTCACTATCATCATACTTTCTACACTCAGAAGAATCAGAGGGTTTACCTGCAGGAGTATGTTTAGAGCTCTTCGCCTGCAGTTTGCTTGGCCTTGTCTTTTTAGAATCAAAAAGAGGAATCATGGATAGAGGAGCAATGTCAAGAGCATCATCAGGGGATACCTCTTCCAAAGAAACCCTAGAATTTGAATGCGTAGGATTCTTGGTAGCTGATTTCTTGGATGGTGATGGATGTTGTTGAGACATAGTAACCTTCTTGCAACTAATTGACAAAGGAGTGGAAAGACTTCTTTTCTTGAGAGAGAAGATGAACCAACGGTATGAATCAAAATGGAGGTAGCGTGTGGGAGCAGAGATATGAAATGATTGCCTAGGGTAAGGGGGCTGCTTTTGTTGGACACTTAAAAGGCAATAAATGATATTTCCACAACAAAATAAATGACTTTTTAAATTTTTGACTTTTAATGAATGTAAACCATACGCCATTAACTGCTGTTGATATTCATATCTACACATGCCCAATTCTTCTCTTACGGTTTCACATTGACTTGCATCCATATCCTTAGAGAGAATGTCAGCACACATCTTTTCTGTAGTGACATGTTCAACCTCAATGGCCTTGTTTTCTCCAAGTCTTCTTCTGAACAGATGATGAATATTAGTGTGATTAGTGCTCCTTGGATTGTCACAGTAAGATGTCATGACATCATGCTTGACATTGTACTTAGTCGGTCTTTGCTTCACCCCTTTCAGATCATCACCTTTGGAGGAGCAACTGGAATCTTGAGGAATCCACACGTAGCAGTTGTCTTTAGATCTGACTCCCTTCATCACAACTTCACTATTTTCATTAGTCACTAAACATTCAGATTTTGTATAGCTGACCTTAAATCCTTCATCACACAATTGACTGATGCTGATTAAATTGGCAGTCAATCCTTTAACCAGCAGCACATTATCAAGGTTAGGCACTCCTGAATAGTTCATCTTTCCAACACCTTTGATTTCTCCCTTGATTCCATCACCAAAGGTCACATAACTTGTGGAGTAAGATTTGATATCCACCAAAAAGTTCTTGACACCTATCATATGTCTAGAACATCCACTATCAAAATACCAATCTCTTATGGTACGATCTTTTAGAGACATGTGAGCTATCAAGCTGTTTGCAGAAACCTTGGGAACCCATTGTTTTCCATTTGTAGGAATGCTCTGATTTGATCTAGGTTGAGGATCAGGCTCAGGAAATCCATGGAGTATGAAGCAAAAAGGTTTTATGTGACCAAATCTTCCACAATAATGACATCTTCATCTTTGAAATCCTCCTCTAAAATGGTTGGGGTGTCTTCTCCCTTGAGGGTGTCTTCTTCTATGATGTTGGGGCTGTCTTCTGCCATGATGATGAGGTTGTCTTCTCTCATGATGTTGAGGCGCAAAGTGATTAGGTCCAGAAACATGAACTTTCCCATGATGTTAAGACATCTGATGGGATATATTATGTTTAAGTCCAGATGAGCTAGCATCTGTAATGGGTTTCTTCTTATTATCATCAAATCCCAGCCCTGTCATATCTCCTGCCATCTTTCCAGCTTGAAGGATTTCATCCAAAGTGTCAATTCCACTGTTCAGCATCCTAACAGATTTGGACATTTGATCAAGTTTGGAGTTCAGCAGAGTGACTTTATTCTCCAGTTCAGCCTTGTCAGCCTTTAATTGAATTATAATCTTCTTCTGCTTCTCCCCTTCTTGACAAACTTCTTCACTTCTAATGCACAACTCTCTATATGATGCAGCTAGCTCCTCATAGGTAATCTCTCCATCACTTGAATCATCATCAGACTCACATATTCCAGTCATTGCTCTGACATGCTTGGCAAATTCATCTTCACTTTCAGTGTCCTTATCAGACCAAGTGATAGACAAACCCTTTTTCTGTTTAAGGTATGTAGGACATTCAGCTCTGATGTGGCCATACCCTTCACATCCATGGCATTGGATTCCCTTGTCATTATTAGGCTTCTCCTCTGCTTTGGTTTTCTTCATCTGATCACCTGACCTGTTAATGTCAGATGTGATGTTCTTGACATAAGGTTTATAGTGCCTGTCCATTCTTTTCCACACCTTATTAAATTGCCTTCCCAGCAGCACGATAGTATTGGATAGCTCTTCCTGGGTTTCAATATCACACTCTTTCTTTTCATCTTCAGTACTAGACACCAATGTTATGCTTTTGGCCTTATTTTCTGATTTTTCATTCAACCCTAACTCAAATGTCTGAAGGGAACCAATCAATTCATCTACCCTCATCTGGCTGATGTCTTGAGCTTCCTCTATAGTAGTCACCTTCATATCAAATCTCTTGGGGAGAGATCTGAGAATTTTTCTCACCAGCTTTTCATCAAACATCCTTTCTCCTAGGGCACTAGAAGCATTCGACAGTTCAAGTATATTCATGTGAAAGTCATGAATGGTCTCTTCATCTTTCATCCTCAAACTTTCAAACTTTGTTGTTAGCAGTTGAAGTCTTGACATCTTGACCTTGGAAGTTCCTTCATGAGTTGTTTTCAGGATATCCCAAGCCTCCTTAGCTACTTCACATGTGTTGACCAGCCTGAAAATGTTCTTGTCAATACCATTAAATAAGGCATTCAAGGCCTTAGAATTCCCAAGAGCGAGTTCATCTTCTTCCTTGGTCCACTCCTCTTCAGGTTTCAGCTTTGACACACCATCTTTTCCCACAATGACAGGATGTTTCCATTCTTTCAGAACAGCCTTCCAAGCCCTGATGTCTAAATATTTCAAGAAGGCAACCATGCGAGGTTTCCAATAGTCATAATTTGATCCATCTAGAATAGGGGGTCTATTCACAAATCCACCACTCTCCTTGTCCATTGCACCAGAAAGTAACAGCCCTAGATCTCACCCAGATACAGAGCAGGATGACCTGCTCTGATACCAATTGAAATTTGGGTATCAGATATGTGATGTTAAGTGAGATGTCACAACATCAATATCTGCTATATGAACAAGACAATAAAAGTAACAACACTTGAAAGCAATAAATAAACACAGAAAATTGTTCACCCAGTTTGGTCTAACAACCTACATTTGGGGGCTACCAAGCCAGAGAGGAAATTCAATATTAGTAGTACTAATTCATAGACTCTACAGCCAACACATTAGTTGACAATCTACTCACTTAATCACTACCCAATGACACTTCTACCTAAGACACTCTTAGATATGAGACACTTCTCACTCCCCCTCAATCACAGCAGTGATAACAATAGAAGGATTACAAAGTAAAGAAGAACACTCTTCAAAGACACACCTTGATCTTGCTTAAAAGCTTCAATCAAGAACAATACACTCTTGCTTAAAAGCTTAGAGTGAACAAATTACAACTCAATTAAACAGTCCAATTCAAACATCCAAGAGATGAGAGAATGGCTCACAAATAATAAACCACGAAGAGACTTAAACCCTAACACAAGTAACGCAGCTCTTAGAATCACACCTCTCTAATTGCGCGTAGGGTTGATACGCCTTTAAATATAACAATCTTCATGGGCTTGGGCAGAATAAACTCTCAGATTTGATTAACAATAAAGCAGATTTATTCTCCAAATATCTTTCCCCTAAATTAGTAACAAACTGATTCTTCAACACAGTAGCAAAAGATTGCTTCACATAAATAAATTACTCCACGATTTTCGCAGCAATCAGAAAACAAAACACACTGAAGATTGCTAAAATAGCGCAGCACACAAAACAACTTATTCTGAACAGAATGTAAGATGTTCTGTCATCAGATGTTAGAACATCTGCCTTGACATCACAACCAGAAACCAACTGCAGCACATGTTAAGACATCAGACATGACATCTTGAACCAACACATTGTTTTACCAAAATTGCAGCCAATAACAGAACTAATATATTTGTGTCATATACGAGGCATTTATAAGTTTAAATACACAGGAGTGTGTCTTATATGTGTTACTTATAGGTTTTTTAAAGTTATTTTTAATTTTCCATTGACTCGTACGAGTTTGTGAGTCGAGTCTACGGACCCTTTACGAGTCTAAGTAGACCCGCGAGTTTGACAACCTTGCATCTAAGTATGAGTAAACACAACAGGAACATCAAAGTACAAACAAACATAACAAAACTTAGTGCATGGATCTATCAAGAAATATCTCTGCCAAGACCGAAATGCATTATAAACATGAATTTACACCTTATTTGTTATTTCTATTGTTGGATAAGGCGAGATAATTTCTCTACCATTTTGTAAATAATAAACCATTTAGAACATACATTAGGAAAATGGGTGTCCCTCCTTTCCCTTGCGAGGGCAAGAGGCACCTCCCCTTTTCTAAGCTTTTAAAATAATGTAGGATAGTTATTGGAACAAAGACCGAACATAGACTTCCCCTCCAATAAAAGTAGGGACCGAGAACGACGAGTATCTCCACAAGGGGCAAATCAACTGCAGTCAGGCTAAGTTAATTGAAAACTCTGGCCTAACTGAAGTTCAAGCTACTTGAAGCCTCTGGCATAATCAGTTGCGCCCGGGCTAAGTTAATTGAAACCTCTGACCTAATTGAAGTCCAAGCTACTTGAAGACTCTAGCATAATCAGCTGCAGACGTGCTAAGTTAATTGAAACCTCTAGCCTAACTGAAGTCTAAGCTACTTGAAGACTCTAGCATAATCGTTTGCGGCGGGGCTAAGTTAATTTAAACTTCTGGCCTAATTGAAGTCCAAGCTACTTGAAGCCTCTGGCATTATTGGATGCAGCCGAGCAAAGTTAATTGAAACCTCTGGTTTAATTGAAGTACAAGATACTTGAAGCCTCTAGCAAAATCAGTTGCGGTCGGGCTAAGTTATTAGAAACTTCTGCCCTAATTGAAGTCCAAGCCACTTGAAGTCACTGGCATAATCGGCTGCGGTCGGGTAACGTTAATAAAACATCTAGCTTAACTAAAGTCCAAGCCAATTGAAGCCTCTGGCATAATCGGCTGCGGCCGGGTTAAGTTAATTGAAACCACTGGCCTAACCGAAGACCAAGTAAATAAAATCTCTAAACCTCAAATGAAAGCCCAGGTTAAAATTAACATATCTCCGACCTAAAGCGGTTTTGTTAAACTTATTTCTTGTCAAAACACGGATGTCCGACATACCCGGGGTTAGCCGATCTATGTTTAAAATACGATACTCAACAAATTAGTAAAGCCCGACTCACTGGGGTTGTGAACCTACATGCTATAAATCTCAACTAAAGAAAAGCTAAAATCCATTTAGATCCAACCATTTTATTTGATTTCCAGTCGAAACAAATTAATTGTTATCAAAGAGATAAAGCTTGTTAGGACTACATAACAATTCTAAAAAAAACTAACACGGTCATAACTAAAACAAATCTCATTAGGGCTTAAATATTATTGTAAAAGGAATCGAAAGGCATCCAAACATCACAAAATGTATCCATAAGGGATGCCCAACTAAAAAAATATTATGAGCCAATGATCTGATGAGAATGATCTATAGTTTAAAACACACAAAAGATTCTAGGGCATTGGACCCCAACTCACATGGGTCATAAAAAGGATGAAGCAATATATACTCGAAATTTGCCAAATCATCTGAATCTTTCAGGATTCGGTTACTGCTAATATTCGAAAACACACATGGCAATCACCATTATGATAAGCCTTGGCTTAGCTAAAATGGGACGTTAACTGGTTGAGATCCCACTGGGGATCTCCGACTTCTCCATGTCTAGAAATTACCAAGATCTATGACACCCATATAGGTCGAGGTCCCACTAGGGGCTCTTCGACTTTTTCATTTCTAGACCTTGTCGAGTTCTACGACGCTAATAGGTCGAGATCCCACTGGGACTCTCCGACTTATCCATACCTAAAACTTACCGAGCTCTACAACGGTTAATTGGTCGAGGCCCACTAGGGCTCTACCGACTCCTCTAGGTATATAACTTACCGAGTTCTGCAACGAACAGAGGTCAAAAATACACATGGACTCTCCGGCTTCTTCATTAAAATTGAAGTTATTTTCCTGACTACATATGAATCCCTCGGAAAATAGTTCATCATTGAAACCACAGATTTAAGGGAAGGTTTACATGACCCGAGATAATTTCAAAACACTCCGCCCTTATAGGCCTCGCACCCTTACAGGCCTTCTGCTTTTGGGGTTTATGTACATTCCAGATTTTACTAGAACCCAAATATGGTCGGTGTGTATCCTGGAGATTTTATGAGGTCAAAGAATTGTTATGAGCCCGAACAACGAGTTCCATACTCATCATGAACTTAATTGACCAGGCTCTGAAGGGACATGCCAAGTTATAACAGTTGTAAGGATTTTGGAATAATCAAGGGTCGGAAGCTGTTACATAATGATTAATAAATGATCACATATCACTAATGGCTATAAACAATTACATATCACTAATGGCTACTAAACCCATTAAAATCACGCCCCTTTAATATCCAAGGAGGAGAGCAAGGCCTGCATATAAATAGGCCCTAAGACAAATAGTAAAAGGGAGACATATACACGATGAATAACAGAAAAAAAGAGTATACCTACTAGAAACCTTGGACTACCAACAATGGTGACCATGCACCCTATACCAATCACAGACACACTAACCAATTATTTGTGACCTTCCATAGCTAGCATCAGGGAGGTTAACCTTTTAATGTTTTTAGAAAGAACAGACATAAAGTTGGATTTTACAAGGGTTACAAATTTTAGAGATAGAAAGTGACTGCAAGCCAATTCTGGAGCTTAGGAGTTGGAGCTTTCAGCCATCGGAGACCTCATTATTCATTGAATTTCATGTATTTTTCTCCTAAACTCATGATATTGACTTGTATTACTATGAGTAGCTAATTTCCTATTCCAGATTTTCAACTGCTCCTTAAGACCTTTCAATTTCTCCTTTAGCACAAAAGACGATTTGCCATTGACCTCGATTGATTCCTATCTTGATTTCACAAAGAACTTAAAATATGGATGCTCGATCAATAGCTAAAGAACTTAAACGGTTTTGGCCGCCAATTGATATCCTTACTTTTAATCCAGATTGGACCATGGTCTGATAATTCCCTGCACCCTACCTATTGAGCCCCAATTTTCCAATTCGCAATTAGACCTTCAAATAAAAGGAACCGATCAAGATGACTCATAGCTGAACCATCACTTCTATACCAGGTAAATTTCCCCTCGATAAAGGTAAGTTTACAAGATCCAAATTGGTGACAAACTCCATAAATTCCCTCATCTCTAATTTGTTAATAATCGAACTAACCTTCATAATTACGTTAAAATCTCTGCGATACACCACACCCCTTCTTCAAACTTATCCTTACAAGCCAACAACTCCTTCCAAAAAAAATTGTTTCATTTTAAATTGTAGGAAGCATAAACAATAACCAAATATATACTAACTCCTTCCAAACCACAGAAATCCCAACAAATCCTAGCTCTACCAATAACCATTTTTGCCATCTATTCCACATCTCTTCCACTCCAAAGGTGGGGTTTCTATAGTGAGTTTACATAAAATCTAAAGAATTGTAATAGTATTAAAAGTAGGGTTTTTACGTCTCTTTAATCTCAAACTAAATATTTGCAAGACTTGTGAAATATAGGAAAGAGGAAAACAAAATAACATAGCACATGTGATGTTTGGAGCAAAATAGTGGAAGTAAAAAATAAATGGGAAATTATTTTGACATGAAGTTAGAAGTTAGAGATGTTAAACACCATTTAAGTGTTGTATTATTTTATTGTTATGTCATTCTGTTTGTATGTGGTAAACATCTGAAAAGCATGCCATGTTCTTTTTATATGTAAAAGTTTATGATTTTTGTGTTCTTATTTTAACTAAATTTTATATGTATTTATAGATGCAACTTTTCCACACTAATCATGTAAATATGCAACAAATAATTACAATAAAATAATGCAAATAATTTTAAAACATGTTTAAAAAAATTATTTTTTAAGGATCATTAATTTTAGATGGTTCTTTCATCATAAATTAAGGGTGACAATTGAATTAATTAAGCAAAACTTCATCAAATCTATCAATTAAAAATTCATCCAATCCATAAATACATAAAAAGTATATTACAGATTGGATCAAATTCATCTATTAATATATATGGATTCAATCCAACATATTTTAAAGATTCAATATATCATTTTTTATTATATATTTTAAATTTATTAAATTATTTAATAATAAAACAATAAAAAATTATCTATGAAATTATTATGGTCAAATAATTTTAAATTATATGATTTTTTTAATTAAAAAAAATTATCTAAAAAAATGACTAAACAAAAACTATTCATCATAGAAAACTTTAAAATTTATCTAAAGTCTAATTTGTACCATATCAAAACATATTTATTAATATTTTTACTATTGACATATCAAACATTGCATATATATTCAACTCTTAAAACTAGTGAGTGTTATTCATCTCTATCCACATAATTAAATTTGACATCTCTTTTATAATTTAGATTTTTTTCATTTATATATTTTATGGAAACGACTTGAATTAGTTGCAGATCACTGTTTCTAATCTTTAGATTAATTTTTTATGATTGATTAGGAATATTAAATGAATAAGCACTGAGAATAGGTGAGAGAGACTTAGCACAAGTCAAATCGAAGTTCAGATGATGAGCTTCAAATGGCGTTTTGAAGAGTGCGTGAAATGAATTTATGGGAGATTCAGAGAAAATTCTCAAGATGAAGAGTGAATTTTATTTTGTGATCGTGAAAAGTGTGGTTGAAGGTTGAAATGAGATGGAATAGAATGTTATATAGAGAGGAGTCTTGGAGAGAACTAGCTTAAGATTTAGGAATGAGAGTTAGTTAGTTAGTGAGATTAGGAGTTAGTTAGAATTTACTCACTGAATTTGATAGTTATGGTTGTTAAGGGTTAATTTTGTCATTCAATGGTTGTGAATGTATAGGTTGTTAGAGATAAATGATGTTAGGTTTATAAAATAGAAGGTCATTGTTCATTATACATGAAACTTGTAATTTTTCAATATTTTTGCTTTTTTTTTTTGTCACTTTTGCCATACATTTTTGGTGAATGATCTCATGATAATACTTTTTATTATCTCAAAACTTTCAATGTTTCAGGTCGGGTTAGGCGATTTCAGGATTAAAAGTCATACCCAACCTAACCCACAATTTAGATATGTAAGTCCATTTCGGCCCATTTTCACAATCAATTTGGACGGGTTGGATTAACACGGATCACAGGTTAATACACATGATTTAACCGTGTTATTGGGCTGATTTTTTTATTGAGTCCAATATCACATTTTGAGTCACAAATTAATTCCAACTCAAATTCAAATTGGTAAGTATTAAATTCCAATATAAATCCAATAAACTCAACATAATTTCAACATTAATACAAAATAAATGCAGCATAACATAATTACTAAGAATGATATGTCCTTCCACATTTGATTCCTTTTCCCCTAGCACTGTAAATAGAAAACATCAAAGTGATAAATTCACAAAGAATACATGATTAACTAAAGAAAACATTGTTCAAAAGAAATTATAAGTCACTTGGCCAAAAAAATTTGTCCCAAATTATAAGTCACCTTACATTTCCAATGTAATATAAATGACATCTTCTCCAATATACCCTCAAATATTTATTATTATTTATTCTTTCAACTCTTTTAACTTCTCTCTCCTATATAATTATGAGGAGCATTACTGTAAAGTTATACATGATTTGTCTTTCCCATAAAGTAATAATTAAGTTTCTTAATTTGTGTAAAAAATCCAAAACATCTTATAATTTAGGATGGAGGGAGTAATTAAAAACAAAACAAACTGACATAGTCAAAAGCATAACTTTAATCACTCCTGAATCATATACCCAATTAGTTCAAAGGCTTTATTCAACTGTAAACAACAATAATCACACTCTTAAATTAAATTGCACATTTTCTTTTTAGTTACAATTTATATTGCTTATTTAGGCCATGTTTGGTAAAAATAGCGGTTGGCTGATAAGTTAGCTGATAGCTTATAACTTATGACTGATAGCTGGTGACTGATAGCTTATAGCTTATAGCTGATGGCTGATGACTTATAGCTGATAAGCTAATTAAAGTGTTTGGTAAAATTAGCGGTTTAATTAGGAGATAAAATAAAATGACATAAAAGATATTTAATAATTATTATTTTATTTTAAATTATAATAAATTATAAAGGATAGTAGTGGATTTTAGTTAAAATAATAAGGGTAAAAATAGAAGAAAAAAATGATAAGCTATAAGCTATAAGCTAAAACGCTATTTAAAATAGCGTCTGGAAAATAAGCTATAAGCTAATAAAATAAGCTATAAGCTCGTGATGAAAAAAACGTTACCAAACAGGTCTTTTATTGTCATATAAATTTATAAGCTATAAGACATAAGCTATAAGCTCAAAAAAGCTTCTTCTCAAACAGAGCCTTAATAAATATGTTTGAATTACTCACTAAAATTTTAGAATAGGTTTTAATCAAATATAAATAATTTAAGTTAATAAATCAAATCCAACCACCCACGCAATTTTAAATCATACCAAATTTAAACATTAATAGGTTAATACAAAAGTAAATAAAAAAAGTTAAAATCTTGTTAAAATTTAAAATCTTCATTGATTTTTGGATCAAAGTAAAATTTTTGGAATTAATGAAATCTCTACATCAACAACATATCCAAAATAGATTAAAGCATGCCACTGCACATAAAAATTAGTTCCTCATGTTATATGTGGAATTGTTCTGTTATATGTGAAATTGTGATGCTAATTAGTAACACTAGAATGTACTAGTTGTTTCCATAAATGAAAATTGACTAACATATCAGTCAGATACATGATGCACAAAAAAAGACAAGAAAATTTCTATAATGTTAGAAATTAGGCATAGGAGTTTGACAGTCTTCAATGAATTCATGATCTCTTGTTTATGCTAAGAGAAAGACATAAAAATCATGATCTCTTCTAAACTAACAAAAGAATGATTGATTGATGAAAACAATTCTTACAAATTAAAGTTAACAGAGGATCTGAATTCACCGCCACATAACCAATAAACCTTAAATATCTTTTGCATTCAATTAGTAAAAAACCAAAATCGACTATGAGTTATTCAAACATTATAAATTTTAGGCAATCTAACTCCACAAGTAAATACTCTTTACAATATTATTGACAGAAGGAGAGTTCATAAAAAAAATTAAAACCAAATTTCAACAAGAATGTCCAATGTTGTTGATTAATTAATAATTATATATAATAATAACTAAAAATGATTACCTCTTAAATCTCACCATTCCTTTAAAGCAATTATTTAAATTAATAAACCTGGAAATATAAAATAAAAAACAATACGAGAGAGCATTTTAAAAACAGCGCCGAAGAAAGTAAAACACACCCATCAACAAAACCAATAACTCCCCATCACCAGTCCACACTCCAACCACCAATACAACAATAAACAACAACTTCACAAACAGAAACCTAAATCTTTACGTGTAGATAAGAAGAGAGAAAATTAAAATGAAAATATGAGAAAACCTGTCATCAACTACCATCACTCTAGTAAAACAAATATTAAGTATTGTACCACTTAATATATTTGTTACTATTAATTCTATCATTTTCTACTACAAATTTGGAACCCACTTTAACACCACATATGCCATGTTTTCTTACTAACTTTTCCTCCCACGTGATACTTCTATGTATCATTTCATTTCCTCCAAGATAATAGGAAAGGGTTTTGGAAGAGGAAAATAGAACGAAGAAGAAAACCTAGTAGAAGAAGAAGAGGAGGAAATTGGAGCTCTTCATCATCCATCATCAATATCATTCCATCTTCATCATTCAACAACTTCTTCAAATCTTTTTCAATGTGGGTTCTAGGTAGAAACCTTAAGTTGTAGAAATTAGGGATTATAGGTTTTGAGATAGAATTTGATGATATTGGTTGTTGATATGTTTCTTCCATTACCGTGAGAAATCTAATGCTTTTTGTTGTTATTCATGTTGATTATGATACCATGTGGTGATTATATGTTGGTATTCTTGTTGTGAATGAATCATGTTTGGGTATTGGTGGACACCCCCTTCAATGTCATCCTACCTATTCTAAATTTCTGCAAAATTCGACGCTCTCGTCGGGCGAGCTCGAGGCGAGCTGATTTCTGTCAGCGTCGACAGGCGAACTTTGGCGAACAAAAAGAGAGCTACCTTGCAAATTGCTCGCCGGGCGACCATGATGCAATTTTGCATCTGTCTAGGCCTCACCTGGGGTTCACCGGGCGAACCAAAAGGAAGCCAGCCTCGCTAGCTGCTCGTCGGACGACCGTGATAGGTTTTTAGGAAATTGTTTTGTCTCTTGTTTAGGGATTTTTACATGCATGTTTTGACTTTGCTATGAATTACCTTATGTTAATTATTGTGGGTTGTGGGTATTATGCATGTGCCCCATCAATGAATTGTTGTTTGTGATTAAATGTTGACATGAAATTAAATTTATAGATTGGTGAGGAAAACTTAAGTGTAATTAATGGAATGAATTAGCAAGATAATTATGATGTAATGAATGATATAAAGGGCAATGCTTGTGCATATGATACCTAGATGTGTGTCATGAACAAGTGATTCTCTAGCTAAGATGTTAGGAATTTTATAGAAAATGTGATGTTGTTGTGGTTGTCGAATACAATCACGATGCCCTTTATTGAATCACGTAGTCGGACACAACCCTTGATTGTGTGATCCCAAGTCATGGTACTTATATAGAGTAAGATTGGAATGAATGCACTGCTACTTCGCATCAATCAAATGGGTTAGAGTCTCATATGTTCAACCAAATGGGTTAGAGCCTCATATGTTTAACCAAATGGTTTAGAGTCCCACAGTGAAACTAAATGGGTTAAAGTCCCATAGTGCAACCAAATGGGTTTGAGTCCCATAGAAGAACTTGAAGTGCTCAAGAAAGTCGAAGTATGATACAAGGATCTGTGACCCGTATCAAGAATCCTAGACGTAGGATTGGTCGGGGAAAGATGCCTTGGTATGGTTTTCGATTAGTGATTTTTTAAGTTGATGTACTCATGAGGCATGTCTCCATACAATGTGAGTTTTGTGAGCTTGAGTCCCTCTTCCCCATATGACTCAAGTTAGGTTTGATTAGAACCTTGTAGAGCTGAGTGGACCCATACGATAGGAAACCCACTGGGATTATTATCTCACCCCATATTTGTTGATTATTTTTAGGTGGTTCTGATCAGGCGAAGGGTAAGGACAAATTAGCATAATGTCCTTGCTTCTTTTGTCATTTTGGATGGCGTATCCGCTGTGCAGTTATTTTAGAGATCATCTCACCATGATCTAGTTCTTAGTTTTATATTTTGGGCACCCTTGTATATATTGTGCCATTGTTGTAGTACTATTTTGGGCACGTAATATGTACAATGTTGTCACTAGGAGCTTATGTAGTTCAGTACCAAGCTTCACAACTATGTATAATATGTATATTCTAGACATGTATCATATGTGGGTGTTATAGAGCCTCCTCCTATTCTCAACAACACCACCATGATGTGACTGATTGGCCTTCCATCTCCTCGCTCGTGGGGCCCCCAATAGAGAATGTTGCACTTTCCTGTCACAGATGGTGAGGAAATGCTCGTATATCCAACACTAATATCTAAACACAGACAAAAAAAATAATAAATAAGAAATGTTATTCGTAATAATTAAATAAGAAATCAACAACAAATAATAATTTCAAGTATACTAGTAACATACTCAAATAACCAACAAGTTGTCTGATCTAAAATATTGTGGCCACTCCAAGTGTTGTATACATAATGGTCAACTCATCACACCCCCAAGCCCAACTGGTAACCTCGTGGCTACTGAACAGGAACACGTATCCGAGATTGATATAAACACATGACTTGTCTACAAAGATAATACATGCTACTAAATGTAGCAAGTACACCCTAGCGACAACCTCATAACTTCCAGCCACAACAAGCTCGTCATACCTATCCTGAAGACAAGACATACGAAGGTGAGCACCCCTGTTTAAGACAAACTCCTTTTGCACGACCTCCTCGAAAACTTCCAAATCTCATGCAGCAGTCATACATGCAAGCGACGAGCTAAGAGCAGAAGCCATCCAGAATCTGCCGCTAATGGGGAAATGGAACAATGAGGAGACTTCATTCAGAGTGATAGTCATCTCCCCAAACGGAAGATGAAATGAAGATGTCTCCTTGTGCCATCTCTTAACAAACACATTAGTAGTGGAGCGTCGAGCATGGTGACACTACTACAAAACTCTAAAACAACAAGGCCATGCTTACAACACATCCTTTTACGCCGTTGTAATAGGTTAAATAATTTGCGCCCAGGCAAAAGATGGGGTATAAACAGTCATTTAATGACGGTTGACTTAAACCACTGTAGTAATAAATAAAATGTAGCAAGCTTCGATTCCCTGTAACTACATTTTTTCCATTTTTTAGAGTACATTTAGCGTGTGTCACTTATGTCCATTATTTAAAAAATAAATTGTAAATGATTTTACAACGGTTTAGATGAACAACCGTAGTAATAAATGAAATGTAACAAGCTTCGATTCCCTACAACACATTTTTTCCATTTTATAGGATACATTTAGCGTGTGTCACTTAAGATTCCACTACGGTTTGTTTCTCCAACCGAGATTAAAAGTTTTACTGATAAATTAAAACAAAACTTATTATGTATTTCTTTCATAAGACGCCCTAATCGAACAAGTGAGCCAGAGACGCCCTAACCTTTACCCTCTCCGTATCCATTCATTTGGAGCTCAAATATTGACCGTCTTCAGTCATTTGCTTCTTCAGCTTCGAAGTAAGGTACTCTTCAGCATCTTCATTCCTTTTTTCTTGGTTTATGCTCAAATATTGACCGTCTTCATTCATTTGCTTCTTCAGCTTCAAAGTAAGGTACTCTTCAACATCTTCATTCCTTTTTTCTTGGTTTATGCTCAAATATTGACCGTTTTCATTCATTTGCTTCTTCAGCTTCGAAGTAAGGTACTTTTCAACATCTTCATTCCTTTTTTCTTGGTTTATGCTCAAATATTGACCGTCTTCGTTCATTTGATTCTTCAGATTTGACGTACGGTACTCTTCAACATCTTTATTCCTTACGTTCATTTGATTACAGCTTCGAAGTACGGTATTCTTCAATATCTTCATTCCTTTTTTCTTTGTTCATATTGTATATGCTCAAGTCAGAATGAGATGTTTCATATGCTTTACGTTTAGTATGAGAGTACATCTTCATTGATTTTTTCTTTGTTCATATTGTATATGCATATGCTTGAGTTTTTGGATTAGATTTTGGTGTGTCATTCACATTATTATACATGTATAAATCTCAGAAGTTGTAATGGATCCTAGTTGGATGGAAGCCAATATATTAGGTCCGATTTATGAGAACGGAGTTCGTGAATTCCTTGAATACGCTGATAAACATCTTCCCGACAATAATGGTATATTTTATTGTCCTTGTGTTGTTTGCGCGAATATCAAAAAGGGTACAAAGAAAGAAATACACAATCACCTTTGTTGTGATGGTATATGTCAAAATTATATAATATGGACGTGGCATGGTGAGGTGGATAATAAGGAAAGTCGGGCGTCAAAAATTCAAAGAGTGGAGGAAGATGAATATATGGAAGATCAACTAGAGGATATGTTCCGTGATATTGGGGAATCTTCTTTTATGAATGCTCATATTTATGATAATTTATGTAGTGATAAAGACACCCCTTTATATAAGGGATGCACAAAGTTCACACGATTTTCGGTGGTGTTAAAGTTGTTTAATCTAAGGGCAAAAAATGGATGGTTGGATAAAACTGTAAAGACCTTATACAATACATGCCTCAAATCATATATTATACACGAGTTTCACTTTTGGTACTGAAAAAAAATAAGTTCCTAGTTAACACATTATATACATAATTGCCTCTAATACAAAATACTAAAAGTCTTAGGCATTACATATACAAGATGTTCGAAAAGATAAAAACTAAGAACTAGATCAATGCAATGATCTCAAAACATAACGCCATAGCGGAAGCCATGCCATCACAAAACCACGATCCGTAAGGAAAGTCAAATAACCTTGTCCTTACCCTTCGCCGAACCTGCAGCACCTGTGATGTAAACAACAACAGTGGGGTGAGATACATCAAATCTCAGTGAGTTCCCTATCTTAAAGTCATCTCGGCTCTACAAGGTTCTAACAAACCTAACTCAAGTCAAAAGAGAAAAGGGGAGTGACTTTGAGTACACGCACACTATATGGAAACATGTTATGAGTTCATCAACCCACAATATCACTAATCCGTAACCACACCAAGGCATCCCCTTTTCCCGTCCGCTTCTATGTCTAGAAGACGACCCGAGTCATGGATCCTTGAACCTACTTGACATACGAATGGATTCGGGTTCTACGGGCTTTTTACCGTTATGAACCGTCACTTTACACGGGCCTTTTACCGTCAGAAGCATTCACCCAACGGGCGCCATTCGTACTGCACACGGGGATCAAACCTGTCAAGTAGTTGTGCACAAGTTTCAGAGGAGCTCGAGACCCATGAAACGCACTCGCAAAGATAACCGGTTACGATTTCGTGGTCATACACAGTCGTGATTGTATTTGACAATCACAAGGCCACAATGCCTTAGCATAACCAAACGGTTAACACACATGTTCCATACTAGTGTTTATTCGGTCTAAATCTTCCAACACTGCTTATGATAATTGTCCTCACTCTACTTATTTCATAATTTAGCATGCATACATTTTCAACAACAATCACACACCATTCACAGATAAAAGTCGACATATCACATATTACGTCGATTTACGGTTCCCTCCGATTCATTTAATCGGGCATCAACCAATATCTCTTCCTTCTATTAAATAGAGGTTATTCACTGTTTCACATTGATATCGAGAATACGCAAAACAGATAAACGATGCAAAAGTTATGAAATAAATAAAATTCCACACACAGCCATGTTCGCTGGGCGAACATGCCAGCGAGACTTCGCTCCCCCTTCGCTAGGCGAAGCTCCTGGAGAATGCACAAACAGAATAAAAACAGACATAAAGTTCGCTCCGCGAACACTCTGGCGAACACTCGCCTCGCCCTTCGCTTCGCGAACGACTTAGCGAAACGAGGCAGTAGCAAACAGCACTAAAAACACTCAAGGTTCGCTAGGCGAACGTCCCTGGCGAACACTCGCTGACCTTCGCTGGAAGGTTCGCTAGGCGAACCCTCGAAAATCCGTTCGCTGGGACTCGCCCCAGGTTCGCTAGGCGAAGCCTGGAAAATTCCACTTCTCAGCAGCGCTGTCTCCAACCCCAAAATCAATTATTTTCCAACCAAAACACATCCAAACCTCATTATAGTCAACAAAACATGGTATAATCCTAACAGCAAGCATTTAACAACGATTAACTCACATTTCATTTGTTAACTGCATGATTTTAACATAATTACTCATTTTCTCACAATTCTACCCTAACTCCAAAATACATGGAATTCTACATCTAGAGCATCTATCTAGAACCCACCTCTAGCAAGATGAAGATGAAGATGATTGAGAAGATTGGATGAAGATTGATGATGATTCTTGATGTTCTTGAGCTTTTCCTCTTTTCTCTCCTTCACTTTTCCTTTCCTTCACTTTCCTTCAATGTTTCTAACTTTCTCTTTGTTTCCAAATGAAGTGGAGAGAAAAATAGATAGTATAGAAAAATTACCACTTATTAGTAATACTACTAAATATCCAAATTAGCTCAAATGCATCAAACAATAAAACTCAAAGTTAAATACTATTAATTTAATCAACACCGAGTTCGTCAGTTTACTCTAATTATTTACTCTAATAATTGCTCAGAGTACACCGGAACCCAGTTGATCATAAAAATATTAACTAGAGCGTTTATAAATTTACGGGGTATTACATCCTCCCCCCCTTAAATAGAAATTCGTCCTCGAATTTAAAATATTACCTGAACAGATGCGGATAAGAATCTCGCATTTCCGATTCTAGTTCCCAAGTAGCATCGCCCGGATGCGTCATATCCCATTGCACCTTAACAAGTGGAATATCTTTGTTCCTTAACACTTTTGTTTCTCTTCCCACAATACGACTCGGTTGTGGTTCAAAAGTCAAATCCGCTTCTATTTCCACCGATTCTGGTAGAATTGGTTGAAGAGGATCAAGAATAAACTTACGGAGCTGAGATACATGAAAAACATCGTGCATCTCTGACAGAGAAGGCGGTAAGGCTAATCTGTAAGCAACTTCACCTATCCTTTCTAAAATCTGATACGGTCCCACGTATCTCGGACTTAACTTGCGTGACTTAAACGGACCTCTCAATCTCAACCTCGGAGTAACTTTCAGAAATACATGGTCACCTTCCTCAAATTCCAAAGGTCTCACATGATTGTCCGCATAACTCTTCTGACGATCTTGTGCCTGTTTAACTTTCTCACGGATCATTCGAATCTTTTCCGTAGTTTCTTGAATAATCTCGGGTCCCAAAATCCTATCTTCGCCAATTTCAGCCCAACATAAAGGTGTTCTACATTTTCTCCCATACAATGCTTCATAAGGAGCCATACCGATGCTCGCATGATAACTATTGTTATAGGAAAACTCAATTAACGGCAAAAGTTCTTTCCAATTTCCTCTACTCTCTAGCACACAAGCTCTTAACATATCTTCCATCGTTTGTATCGTTCGTTCAGTCTGTCCATCCGTCTGCGGATGATTAGACGTGCTCAAATGCAACTCCGTCCCCATAGCTTGTTGGAACACTTTCCAAAATCTCGAAGTAAACTTCGGGTCTTTATCGGACACAATATTAGAAGGAACACCATGCAATCTCACAATCTCGACAATAAACAACCTTGCAAGATGACTTGCCTTATAAGTAGTCTTCACGGCTAAGAAATGCGCAGATTTCGTTAGTCGATCTACAATCACCCAAACAGAATCATAACCTCCCTGTGTACGAGGTAAACCCACTGCAAAATCCATAGAAATACTATCCCACTTCCAAATCGGAATATCCAGAGGTTGTAACAAACCGCCCGGTCTTTGGTGTTCAATCTTCACCTGTTGACATACTGCACATTCTGACACATACTCCGCTATATCCTTTTTCATCCCAGACCACCAATAATCCCTCTTTAAATCCTGATACATCTTTGAAGAACCAGGATGTATCGTAAAAGTACCTTTATGAGCTTCGTCAAAAATTTTCCTTTTCAATGTTTCCTCTTTCGGAACACATATCCGTTGATTAAACAGAATAATTCCATCTGTTGCTCGTGTAAAGCCCGGTTGAAGTAACAACTCTTGTAACTCCTCCTCTAACAGTTGTTCTTGTTGAATTTCCACTCTTAGAGTAGAATTAACATTCAAATTCCCCATAATTACACCACTTGGAGTCCACACAAATTGGAGATTTAGGTCTCTAAACTTTTCCAACAACGAATACTCCAAAATCATCAATTCTGCACTATGAACCCTTTTCCGACTTAAAGCATCCGCTACTTTATTCGCCTTTCCTGGGTGATACTTCAATTCTAAGTCATAATCCTTTAAGTACTCCATCCACCTTCTTTGTCGCATATTCAACTCCTTTTGGTCAAACAAATACTTCAAACTTTTGTGGTCACTGAACATTTCAAAGCGTACACCATACAAATAATGACGCCACACCTTCAGTACAAACACCACGGCAGCTAGTTCTAAGTCATGAGTTGGATAATTCTTCTCATGAACTTTTAACTGTCGAGAAGCGTAAGCTACTACTTGACCTCCTTGCATCAGAACACCCCTTAATCCCCTCTTAGAAGCATCACAGAACACTTCGTAAGAGTTATTAGGATCGGGAATAATTAATACTGGAGCACTCGTCAAACTTTCCTTCAATTTCATAAAATTTTGTTCACAACTCGAATCCCACTCAAAAGCAACATCCTTCCGAGTAAGTTTCGTCATTGGTAAGGCCAATTGAGAAAAACCCTTAATAAATCTTCTATAGTACCCAGCCAATCCCAGGAAACTTCTGACTTCTGAAACACTTCTCGGTCTCTCCCAATTAATCATTGCTTCTACCTTTGACGGATCTACCGCCACACCACCCTGAGATATAACATGTCCAAGAAAATTAACTTCCGACATCCAAAACTCACACTTGCTTAACTTAGCAAACAATTGCTTCTCCCGCAAAACCGATAAGACAATCCTCAGATGTTCTCCATGCTCTTGTGGAGTACGAGAATAAATAAGAATGTCGTCAATAAAGATTACCACAAATTAGTCCAAGTAAGCCTGAAATATTCGATTCATGTAATCCATAAAAACAGCTGGAGCATTAGTCACACCGAAAGGCATTACTAGGAATTCGTAATGACCGTAACGGGTTCTAAATGCAGTTTTTGGCACATCGGAACTCTTCACTCGAATCTGATGATAACCCGACCGTAAATCAATCTTCGAGAACACACAGGCTCCTTTCAATTGATCTAACAAGTCGTCTATCCTGGGCAAGGGGTACTTGTTCTTAATAGTGACTTTGTTCAACTTACGATAATCAATGCACAACCGCATTCCCCCATCTTTCTTCTTTACCAATAATACTAGAGCTCCCCAAGGTGAAACACTAGGTCTAACAAAATGCTTAGACATCAATTCCTCCAATTGGTCCTTCAACTCTCTTAACTCAAGCGGTGTCATCCGATACGGAGAAACGGATATAGGAGCCGTTCCCGGTATCAGGTCAATAGAGAACTCAACTTCTCTCTCCGGAGGAAGAGAAGAAACATCCTCTGGAAACACTTCAGGAAACTCACACACTATGGGAATACTCAGAACTTGCTGTTCACTACTTCCCTCCGTAGTAAGAACCATTAAAACAATTTTCTCCTTCTCGAATAAGAAATTTACCATTCCCACCGTACCTTCTAAAATCGTTGATAACACATCCTTAGAAGTAGCCTCAGCAGATGGAATAATGATTAACTTCTCCTCACAGCCGATAAAAACCGAATTAGCTGAAAGCCAATCCATTCCCAGAACAACATCCACTTTCTTGAGCGGCAGGAAAATAAGATCAATTTGGAAAACTCTTTCGTTAACCGACAACACACAATTTTCACACATCAACGGGGTTTCAACAATTTCATCTATAGCGGTAGTAACCACCATAGGAGGAAATAGAGGAATAGTTTGCAACCCAAGTCATTTTACACAACGCATGGACACAAAAGAATGAGTTGCCCCACAATCGAATAAAACAAAGCAAGGTTGTCCATTTACGAAACACGTACCCGCAATCAAGGAGTTGCCCCCCTTTGCCTTCCTCGCATCCAAGGTATACACTCGGCCTGTAGTCTTCCCTTGTGTCTGATTTCTACTCTGAGGACAATCCCTCGCCAAGTGGCCCACCTTCTGACACTGATAACACCTCACACCTTCGATACCACATCGGCCGTAATGATTCCGACCACAAGTACGACACACCGGAGGTACACTAGTTCTAGAACTCTGTACTTGCTTCCCTTTGGAGAACTGTTGCCTTTGCCTAAACTGTTGATTCGACCTTCCACGGTCACTTTGAGTCGCCCTATTCGAATCCACTTCCATTTGTACCTTTTTCAAACTATTTTCCGCCACATAACACTGTCTTAACATTTCAGCATAAGTAGTAAATTCCCGTTGAGACACGCTGTGTGAAATCTCAGCCCTTAAACCAAACAGAAACTGATCTATCTTCCACCTCTCATCCGGAGCATACATGGCCTGTCTGGAATAGTCATCCATGTTCTCAAATTTTTCAGCATAAGAAGCCACTGATAAGTTGCCCTGTCTCAACTGTTGAAATTCAAACTCCTTTTGCGACCTTAAAGAACTCGGAAAATATTTCTCCATAAAGATTACTTTAAACTGTTCCCACACTTTTGGCACCTCTTGAATTATCATCAAAGCTGAAGCGCTCTCCCACCACCTCATGGCAGGACCCTTCAACCAGTGAGAAGCAAATACCACCTTATTCTCTTCACTGCAATAAACTATCTAAAAAATCCTTTCCATACCTGTTATCCACTCGTGTGCCTTCACCGGATCTAGCCCTCCTTGGAACTCCGGAGGATTCATCCGAACAAATTCCCGGTAGGTTCCTCCTGTAACTTCCGAAACAACTACTGGAGGATGTAGACCATCAGCCATTTGTTGCATCATCCCTTGCATGAACTGATTCTGCTGCTGCTGCATCTGTTGCATAAATGGGTACAAAGGGGCATTCCCTTCATAACCCTGTGGAACTGTCCCAGCTGGAGTAGTTCTCGGAGTTCTGGGTCTTCCACGGTTGTTTCTACGTCCGTCAGCCATGTTCCTGAATGTCATACAAATAGGATTAAGTTGATCAGACTCAATACTATAAGTATAACATGCAAGACCCAAGGCGACACCACGTATCTGAAACGGAAAGAAACACTTATTCTATTTCATGGCTAGGTCAAGGATACGACCTGCTCTGATACCAACTGTAAAGACCCTATACAATACATGCCTCAAATCATATATTATACACGAGTTTCACTTTTGGTACTGAAAAAAAATAAGTTCCTAGTTAACACATTATATACATAATTGCCTCTAATACAAAATACTAAAAGTCTTAGGCATTACATATACAAGATGTTCGAAAAGATAAGAACTAAGAACTAGATCAATGCAATGATCTCAAAACATAACGCCATAGCGGAAGCCATGCCATCACAAAACCACGATCCGTAAGGAAAGTCAAATAACCTTGCCCTTACCCTTCGCCGAACCTGCAGCACCTGTGATGTAAACAACAACAGTGGGGTGAGATACATCAAATCTCAGTGAGTTCCCTATCTTAAAGTCCTCTCGGCTCTACAAGGTTCTAACAAACCTAACTCAAGTCAAAAGAGAAAAGGGGAGTGACTTTGAGTACACGCACACTATATGGAAACATGTTATGAGTTCATCAACCCACAATATCACTAATCCGTAACCACACCAAGGTATCCCCTTTTCCCGTCCGCTTCTACGTCTAGAAGACGACCCGAGTCATGGATCCTTGAACCTACTTGACATACGAATGGATTCGGGTTCTAC
Source organism: Lathyrus tuberosus (assembly GCA_022829125.1). Taxonomy (NCBI): domain Eukaryota; kingdom Viridiplantae; phylum Streptophyta; class Magnoliopsida; order Fabales; family Fabaceae; genus Lathyrus; species Lathyrus tuberosus. The sequence continues at coordinate 3,426,938 of JALAZF010000518.1, forward strand.
GGGCTTTTTACCGTTATGAACCGTCACTTTACACGGGCCTTTTACCGTCAGAAGCATTCACCCAACGGGCGCCATTCGTACTGCACACGGGGATCAAACCTGTCAAGTAGTTGTGCACAAGTTTCAGAGGAGCTCGAGACCCATGAAACGCACTCGCAAAGATAACCGGTTACGATTTCGTGATCATACAGAGTCGTGATTGTATTTGACAATCACAAGGCCACAATGCCTTAGCATAACCAAACGGTTAACACACATGTTCCATACTAGTGTTTATTCGGTCTAAATCTTCCAACACTGCTTATGGTAATTGTCCTCACTCTACTTATTTCATAATTTAGCATGCATACATTTTCAACAACAATCACACACCATTCACAGATAAAAGTCGACATATCACATATTACATCGATTTACGGTTCCCTCCGATTCATTTAATCGGGCATCAACCAATATCTCTTCCTTCTATTAAATAGAGGTTATTCACAGTTTCACATCGATATCGAGAATACACAAAACGGATAAACGATGCAAAAGTTATGAAATAAATAAAATTCCACACACAGCCATGTTCGCTGGGCGAACATGCCAGCGAGACTTCGCTCCCCCTTCGCTAGGCGAAGCTCCTGGCGAATGCACAAACAGAATAAAAACAGACATAAAGTTCGCTCCGCGAACACTCTGGCGAACACTCGCCTTGCCCTTCGCTTCGCGAACGACTTAGCGAAACGAGGCAGTAGCAAACAGCACTGAAAACACTCAAGGTTCGCTAGGCGAACGTCCCTGGCGAACACTCGCTGACCTTCGCTGGAAGGTTCGCTAGGCGAACCCTCGAAAATCCGTTCGCTGGGACTCGCCCCAGGTTCGCTAGGCGAAGCCTGGAAAATTCCACTTCTCAGCAGCGCTGTCTCCAACCCCAAAATCAATTATTTTCCAACCAAAACACATCCAAACCTCATTATAGTCAACAAAACATGGTATAATCCTAACAGCAAGCATTTAACAACGATTAACTCACATTTCATCCGTTAACTGCATGATTTTAACATAATTACTCATTTTCTCACAATTCTACCCTAACTCCAAAATACATGGAATTCTACATCTAGAGCATCTATCTAGAACCCACCTCTAGCAAGATGAAGATGAAGATGATTGAGAAGATTGGATGAAGATTGATGATGATTCTTGATGTTCTTGAGCTTTTCCTCTTTTCTCTCCTTCACTTTTCCTTTCCTTCACTTTCCTTCAATGTTTCTAACTTTCTCTTTGTTTCCAAATGAAGTGGAGAGAAAAATAGATAGTATAGAAAAATTACCACTTATTAGTAATACTATTAAATATCCAAATTAGCTCAAATGCATCAAACAATAAAACTCAAAGTTAAATACTATTAATTTAATCAACACTGAGTTCGTCAGTTTACTCTAATTATTTACTCTAATAATTGCTCAGAGTACACCGAAACCCAGTTGATCATAAAAATATTAACTAGAGCGTTTATAAATTTACGGGGTATTACAAGTTTCACGGAATTACTTGAATTGCTACAGCAAATGTTACCAGAAGATAACAAATTGCAGGATCGTTGCTATGAGGCCAAGAAGATATTGTGTCCACTGGGTCTGGAGTATATCAAGATACATGATTTCCCTAATGATTGCATATTATACCGGAAAGAGTATGAAGACTTGTTTCAATGTCCGAAATGTGGTGTGTCGCGTTACAAGCTGAAGGCTAACAATGGTGATGACAATGATCACTATGACAATGTTAGAAGGAAGCATCCTCCTGCTAAAGTGTTATGGTACTTGCCAATAGTTTCACGATTAAAGAGACTTTTTGCTAATTCGAATGACGCAAAGAATCTTAGATGGCATGCAGATGAAAGGATTCGTGATGGAAATATTCGCCATGTAGCTGATTCGTTGAAATGGAAGAAAATTGATTCGTTGTTTCCGGATTTTGGAGTCGAGCCAAGAAACCTTAGGCTTGGGCTTGCCACCGATGGAATGAACCCCTTTGGTAATTTGAGCACTAATCATACTTCGTGGCCTGTTCTTCTCACTATTTACAACCTATCTCCTTGGTTGTGCATGAAGCGCAAGTATATACTGTTAAGTATGATGATTTCTGGACCACGAAAACCTGGTAACGACATAGATGTTTATCTAAGTCCATTAATTGATGATTTACGACTCTTGTGGGATAAAGGCGTTGAAGTTGATGATGCATATTCTGGGGAAAAGTTTAATATGTGTGTAATGTTATTTTGCACAATTAACGACTTTCCGGCTTACGACAACTTGGCTGGATACAGTGTCAAAGGACATAAAGCGTGTCCTATATGTGAAGATGATACTTGTTATCATCAACTTGAGTTTGAAAAAAGACCGTTTACCTTGGGCATCGAAAATTTCTAAAATCGGGTCATCCTTATTGTAGATTGTGAAAGGCTTTTAATGGAGAGCAAGAGTTTGGTGAGGCTCCTAAACCTTTAATCGGGGATGAAGTTTATCAACGGCAGGAACACATTAATGTTGTCTTTGGGAAGAGAGAAAAAGAAAAAGGTGGGAAGAGAGAAAAAGAAAAAGGTGGGAAGAGAGGAAAAGAAAAAGGGGCAGTTGCAAAAAATATATGGAAAAAGAGGTCCATCTTCTTTGATCTTCCATATTGGTCAAGTCTTGATGTTAGACATTGTCTTGATGTGATGCACGTGGAGAAAAATGTGTGTGATAGTTTGATTGGAACACTTCTAAACATTCCAGGCAAGACTAAAGATAGTAAGACTTCCCGTCTTGATATGGAGAAGATGGGTATACGAAAACAGTTGGCTCCAATAGAGAAAGGAAAAAGAACTTATCTGCCTCCAGCATGTCACACTCTATCTAAAAAGGAAAAGAAGATGTTCTGCGAGTGTTTGCAAGGTATTAAAGTTCCGCAAGGTTACTCATCAAACATCAAGAAACTTGTATCAATGAAAGATCTCAAGTTAATTGGTTTAAAATCTCATGATTGTCATGTATTCTTCAATGCCATATGTAATAAAGTTCTTGATTTCAAAAAATTTGATGAATTAGAAGATAAGGCTGCCATAATCTTGTGTCAATTGGAGATACATTTTCCGCCATCATTTTTTGACATTATGGTTCACTTGTTCATCTCGTAAGAGAACTCAAAATTTGTGGTCCAGTTTATTTAAGGTGGATGTATCTAATAGAGCGATATATGAAGATCTTTAAAGGATATACGAAGAATCATCACCGACCGGAAGCTTCGATTATTGAAAGGTACATCACAGAAGAAGCTGTTGAGTTTTGTACAAACTATTTGTCGGATGCAGATTCTATAGGAATTCCAAAGTCTCGTCATGCTGACACAGACGAAAGAGGTATTAAAGGTCTAAATGTTAGGTCAATGGCTCGGGATGTAGTTATTCAATCACATTTCTATATATTGAATAATATAGATGAGGTTCAACCTTTCATAGATACTGACAAAAGACTTTTGAAGAAACAATTGTGAGAGCAAGAGTTGTCTCTACAAGTCGTCTCTATGTTTTGATGATAACAATACGTATTTGTGAAAGAACTATTTTATGTTCTAACATGTGTTGTGTGCAAATCATAATCATAGAAGATATCAGATCCAACAAGCACCAGCCAGATGTGCGTAATTGATAATATGCGAAGTTACTATGTGTGACACAAGTCGCAAGAAGCAAGAACGCTTATGTATCTGATCATGATCAGTCAGATCCAAGGATGCTGATATTGCTGTTGCAATGCTCTTGTGGATGCTCTCTGAAAGTGGTTGAGATTCTGAAGATAGCGAAGCTTCTGAAGAAGATAATCCTATAGAGAACCGAAGTGCTGAAGACTCTCATGGCTTGAAGTTCTGAAGGCTGAAGGCTCTGAAGACCAAGTGCAGAAAGACTCTGAAGACTTATGTGTTCTAAATATTACGGTTCCAAAGGTCAAGTGCTAAAGACTCTGAAGACAGATTCCTAATGGACAAGTTCTGAAGTTTCGGAAGACTTGAAGCAGTAAAGGATAACGAATTTAAAGACAAGTGCTGAAGTTCTAAAGGCTGATTCCTAATGGACGACTTCGAAAGACTGAAGACTTGGAGTTTCAGATATCCTTTTAAGAAGTCTCTACTCATGCTTCATTTAATTACCATCAGAAGCCTCTAAAGATTTGAAGACAAATGTTAACGTTGTGAACGACTGTACACAGTGCCCAAGAAGATATATCCCTTCACTTCTCCCACAGTAAAAAGGAGATGTGTCAGTACAGCTAGTCATTACACAACGTCTATTTTCTAACAGCCAACAATAATTCAAACGGCTACATTTTACTGGGCTATTTAAAGAAAGGAGTTCTCGCTTCTGAAGTATCGATGGTGTCGATGGTGTCGATTATGCATCAAATATATTATCATGTAAATCGAATCAGTTACAGAAAATCGACCAAGTCATTGTGTGAAGATATCAACAATGATGAGTTCTCATTGTAACACTTAAACATCCAAAGCTATCATCATTTACACATGGCCATTGTTGTTGAAGCTCAAAAGATCAAATATCAACACAACAACAAATTGGTATAGAAGTTGTTGATGAAGAAGACAACATTGAAAATCAGTCAAGTCATCAACCACCTTCTCGTCAGTGCTACATTGAAGATCTGAAGCAAGGAGTTGTTGCTCAAAGCTTGCTCAACCAAGAAGACGAAGAAGAAGAAGATCTACAAGATGTAAACAACTGTCAAATCAACATACATGTGTGTAGTTTATTAAGATAGCAAAGAGTTGCTGCTCACATCTTGCTTGAACACTTGTGTGTTCTTTATACTTAAACTTAGGAGTAATCTGCTTGTTAAGAAGCATTATTGTAATCTCCTGTTGAACTAATTCTTGGTGAATTAGGATTCATTGAGTGGTCAGTGTGACCAGAGACTCGAGAAGACAACGGTTGTATGTCATTGTGGTAAAGCTTGAAATAGGGTCAGTAGGCGTTATATTCATTGCGATGAATCCCTGAACATCTAGCTGTGAAATCCTAGCAGTAGATCTTGCGAGATTGGAACCTGCAGGTCAATGTTCGTTATATTCATTCAGTTGAATCCCTGAATGGTTCATTGTGTGTTAGTTATCGGCGTTAGCCCGTGCATCTGTAATCGAGATTGATTATAGTGGATTAAGACCTTGTGTTCAAGGCGAAATCACCTGAGGAGGGTGGACTGGATTAGTCTTGTGGTGAACCAGGATATATCGTGCGTTCTTAATTGTTATGCTCTATGTTATTGTTTATGTTTCTGCAATGAGTATCCGAACCTTACACAAGCAAGTCAGAACCTTGCAGCTTAACTCTGACAAGCTTCCGCACTGCAAGTTCTGTGTAATGCATATCACGTTCAAACTCTTGTTGGTTCTTATACTTCACGCATAGCAAGTCTGAATGTTAATTAGCGAATCAGGATCTCTTAACGAACTCTGATGTTAATTTAAGCGTCATATTGAAAAGAAGCGAAAAGTTAGTAAAAGAGTGAATACACAATTCAAACCCCCCTTTCTCGCACCTTCAATTGGCATTAGAGCTCCGGTTCTGTTATTGATAGATATCAAACACTTAACAGTGTCATAAAAATATCTAGATGCGGTGCGTAGAAATACTCTGGGTGATATTTTAATCCACTTACAATTTCTGTAACAACTCAGAAGATGACTGTGTACAAAATTGTAATCAATCAGATTACGTGAGCAAATCACTGATTCTGAAAGTTTTGCAGTTGTCAAACAACTAAATCTTCATCTCCAAAGCTCTAATGAAGATTGAAGAATCAGCTGATAAGATAGATTCATCAGATAAGAAGTAGTATCTATTGAATGCTTATCTTAGAAGATACGTGTGAATAAACCACGTATTTGCTCAAAGATTGAATCATCAGAAAACAAGAAGTCTTGTTTGCTGAAGATTAATTCTTTATGAGTTTTTGAGATGTTTTCAAGAAATGGATTAGGTCCACCCTTGACTTTCTCGTTTAAAGCTCATTTAAAATTTCTTTATGTAAAGAAGAAAGATTGTTGTTCTATGATTTTGAATTTCAGAGTGAAGTCTGTTGAAGTCAGAAATCTGAAGAATTAAAACTCTTAGAAATGATTCAACATCTTAATCTTGAATGATCAAGAAATCAAAAGATTCAATGAAGAATTGAATATTGTTTTCTTGAAAAGCCATGTAAGAATATTCAGGAAGAAGAATTTCAAAGATTCATCAAGTACTTATTTAAAAATGAATTCTAAGTTTTGATTGAGTTAACTCAGATGTTGGAAGTTCTGATATATTTATGATTCTATCTTAGATGAATAAGATGCCATCAATCTGATCACTATCTGATAAGTTTCTCAGAAATTCTTTAGTCTGGAATCAAAAGTTGTTAATCCAAACACTTAGGTTTTCAACTTCAAATCAAAAGGATTTAAGTTACTGATGTCCTTCAGAAGGAAGAAATCAGTTAACGTTCTCTTCAGAAGTAGATATGCTGTTAATTCTTGATGAATTAACCTTAAGCTAGTTAGATCAGCATTGTGAGACCAAGAAAGTTTCACGCAAACTATATGTCGTGTTTGATGATATATGTTCTGAACAAGATCTGCATTTGGGTGAAGAAACAAGTCAGAGGATGTATGAGATGTCAAAACCTCTCAGCACATAACCTCTCAACGGTTTTTGATATAGTCTTGAACTTAATGACCTTCTGAAAATAAGAAATCCTTATGGAAATTTTTACTTCTAACAATTAAGATTAGGATTTCGGATTGGTTGTTCTCAAAAATCAGATGAGTATGTTGAACAAGAAAAAAGAAAGGATTTTTGTGTAGAGTAACTCCAGCTCTCTACCTAGAATCTGAGCTTAGAAAATATTCACACTCTTCAAAAACCAGAAAGCAAGTGAATCTTGAAGAATCCAAGAACCCGCAACAGTTCACTCTGATGGAAGCAGTAGCTGAGAGATGATGATCAAAAGCTCAGAACGGAATGCACTCATAAAAGGTATAACATGAAGGCTTCAAATTCTCTAGAAAGAAAGATCGAAGTCAAAATGCAAAGCTCTCAAATGAATCTGTAAAGATCTCAATATCTTTAAGGTACCATTCTTCCCTCATCTATGACTTATTAAAGTTCATGATAACTACTTGAAATACTTTATTAAGAATTAACTAAAATGGTCATGCCATGTTAAGTTTCGTTAGAATAGGTTAAAAAAATATTTAGAAACTCTTATGTCCTTCTGTGTACACATCTGCGTATGACTAATGAATAGTTAAAGTAAATCAGTCTCATATGTAAGATTCTCTCCATCATGTCAGTCACTCTATGTCAGCTACTTCCTATAATCCATAAGTACACTCCAACAAAGTATTCTTAGTTCAACCTAACTCTCTCTCTCTCTTAGAGTCCCTCTATCTAGTTTCTCTAGTCTTAGAAACTATGATGTACAACTTTATTTTTTTTATGTATCTCATATAGGAATATCTCAGCCATCCGAATTCCTTGAAATACCTATATTAAATGACAGCTGTTCGTATGTTACGTACGATTTTGGAAAGCGTGTTGTCTTGGCCAAAATAGCCTGTCACCTAGTTCTCTAGCTACTAACCAGGCGTGACCTTACTGTGACAAGATAGGATTAGCTTTAAGTATTGGAAATAGTATAAATCCTCTTGCTAGTATCCCTGGCTATGCCCTCATTAATGATGTAGTATGAAGTTTCTTTTTGGATTATGTCTCTTCTTTTTCACTATGAGTCAATATCTTCAATTGCGTCAAACACCACTCATTTAAATACATTTATTGCATATACTTAACTCCTGCCTAAAATTAATTAAAGAATCCCATGCGTGATCTCTTGGCCGCTCCAAGATTAAAAGACCGTTAGATTTAGTGCCTATAAACCGTCTAAAAACCTTGGAAATGAAAACCTATCTTTTGAAGTCACCAGCATTCATTAACTCACCCTATGCTTTTCCTATTTAAGGCATCGTGCTCATTTTCTTACCCATATCTCCAGCCGATATCAGTTAGTAGTCCTCCCTCTCTATATTTTGTGTATCATCTCTAAAAATGTCTAACTCACAAACTTTGGCTGATAAGGGTAAATACTCAGAGTCAAAAGTCCTGAATGAATTCTCTCCAAACCACAGTTCTCTCAAAGAACTCGGCTTTATAAGAACCTCTTCTGAATTATAATGTCAGAAATGGGAAGGTTATCTTGACATGCTTCCAAGTCTCATTTACACAGATCGTGTTAAAGAATTCTGGGCAAATGCTGATGTGTTTTCAAATATGTATAACCAACACATCATTCAATCAACCATCTCCAGAATCCATGTGATGATTAATCCATCTATCATTGCTCAAGCAATCAAGTGTGATGAAAGCGGTGACACACTTGAAGATTACAAGGAAAGAAACATCTTCAATTATCTCATTTTCTGAATTCACAATGGAAATGCTGCCTCCAAACTGTGTCTCTACACTTAAGCCTTCAGCTAAAGTCTGGCACAGAATAATGGAAACAAACTTACGACCTAGACAAATAGGAGGGCAATTGCTAACTCATTCAGATCGACTATTTATCTTCTTTCTTATCTACAGAAGAAAAATAAACCTTCCACTAACCATGTTCAATCACTTGAAAGAACAAATTCTCTTGTCTAAAGACAAACCCTCTCTCAGTATCCCATTTGGAAGAGTCATATCTCGAGTATAGAGATTCAAGACATGATTACTAGGCTAGAACACATAGGGGTAACCACTGAATGTTCACCCATGGATCTTACGGATCTATCTGGGAGTTCCTTAGAAGAAATAGAATAGGGTTATAAGTATCTGCCTTGATTATGTTAATTCTTGGACTATGTATTCTCGTTAAGTTATTTAATGAAATATCTTTTTGGTTTTTAAAAGTGCGAAAGTCTTTTCCACAAGATTCTACTCTAAGAACTGCATGAAAACCTTAATCATAACTACTTAAAATGATTAAAATGCCTGCTCTTAATAGCAATACAAAATAGCCCAAGACTATCTATAGCGCATTAACATCCTTCAAGGATAATGCCATCTCAAGAATCCAAAGCTTAGTGGATGCATCTAGTTCTTGTGTGAACCCCATGGAAATTGGAAATATCTGGACTGAGTTCCATGGATGGATTTCAGAAGAGATTGTGAAGAACAAGAGGCTGGAAATTAATCAAGCAGAAGAAAAGATGCATGCCTCAAGAACTGATGAGTCAGAAAGCTCGTTCTCATCATCTTCCTCATCTTTAGGCTCCTTTTAGTCCAACCCCTAAGAACCTACTTTAATTAAGTCTATGTTTTGGGAACTCTAAACAAATTAGGATTTGTGTTTTAAATATCTGTGTTTTGAATTTAATGCAATATCTTTTGGAACTATTTTAGTGTTCATTATCATATTAATCTAATTTTGCTTAAAGCCTAAATGCTTAAACGCTCTAAACTTTTTGATGATGTCAAAAAGGGGGAGAAAGAATATAATTTTGATTGGAAAGAAAGAAACATTAAAACATAAAGAAAACAGAAAGAATGCAAACTCAAACAAGTAATCAATCATATAAAATGCGTTTACCACTAACGTTATTATTTGATGTTTAACCGAGGAACTCTGAACAAGTTCACTAGGCATTCTAAGAACATGTTAAGAAAGAAGAACTTGCTAAAAGTTCTTATGAACTGAAGTTCTTATGAACTGTTTGTTCATATGATCGAAGTTGTACACTTTGTGAACATGTATTCAGAATTAGATCTACCCATAACTGTTCAGAAGTTGAGAACTTTCTGAAAGTCAAAGTTTATCGTGATATCTGTCTCACTTGGTTCAGAAGCTGTAAGCTGTCTGAGAATATGAGATTCAGAACGTAAGAATCAGAAGAAGGAAAACTCTGAAAGCAGTCAAGACAAAGTCTACATCTCAAGATGCTTACTCAGAAGAACTGTGCAAATCAGAAGTCAATAACTGTCTGAAGATCTGGATTGAAGATCCAAGAAGAAGTAGTTCTGATGTTAACCAAGAACCAATTAAAAAGAAAATGATTTGGTATCAGACTGAATCAACAATTGGTAATCAGACTCAATACATATAGATTGGTATCGGACTCAATCTGTAGTAATATCAATCAGAGCAAAGTTGTGAAATATTGTCAAAATACCTTCATTGGTATCAATTTTAGCACACTAAGGAAATACCTTTCAAGTGGTATGAGAAAAATACCTCAAGTGGTATCAGGCTCAACATACTCTGGTATCAGAATCAGCACATAACTTGGTATCAGACTAGAATTAAATCATGAGTACCAGATTCAAAATCACGCGTTGATTGATCACAAAATTAACCTTCTATTGGTATCTGATCAAAAATCAAGCTTTGATGAACCACTGAGTTGTGACAGTAACAAGGTTCTGAGATGAAGACCTGTGTTCAAAGTTAAACTCTGAAAAGTCATGATCTACATTGGTGATTAAAAACTTATATTTTTGAATTACGATTCTGAAGATCCCAATATCTGACTTATGGAAATTAGGGGAGACTACCCAGAAGATTCAAATGTAAAATCTAAAATCTTCACAAAGTCTGAAACTCAGGGGAAGTTTCTCAAAGACAGTGTCTGTATCTAATAAATAGCGAGGCTATGTTATTAGATAAGAACTATTTTGTTTCGTGCTTAAATGATTCTGCTGAAAAGTAAAAATGCTTCAGATGTCTCTGAAGATTATTAGCTCTGATATGACTACAAAAGGAACTGAGTTCTGAAGACCTGAAGATGGAAGTTCTGATGAACTAGTCCAGATGCTGAAGACTCTTTGTTTCCTTAAAGACAAGATAGAAAAGTAATCCTTTTCTGTTATTTGTTCTGGCAACTCAAGTTATTACTCTGTATGTCTTTGGATCATATAAGATTCTAGATTATCACAGATAAAAATTTAAGGATAACACATTCAGGGGGAGCTGTTGTTCCAGACTCTGAATATGTTTGTTTGGTGATTACCTCGTATAAAATGTTCAATCAAAATACTTGGTTTTGTCATCATAAAAAAGGGGGAGATTGTGAGAGCAAGAGTTGTCTCTACAAGTCGTCTCCATGTTTTGATGATAACAATACGTATTTGTGAAAGAACTATTTTATGTTCTAACGTGTGTTGTGTGCAGATCATAATCATAGAAAATATCAGATCCAACAAGCACCAGCCAGATGTGCGTAATTGATAATATGCGAAGTTACTATGTGTGACACAAGTCGCAAGAAGCAAGAACGCTTCTGTATCTGATCATGATCAGTCAGATCCAAGGATGCTGATATTGCTGTTGCAATGCTCTTGTGGATGCTCTCTGAAAGTGGTTGAGATTCTGAAGATAGCGAAGCTTCTGAAGAAGATAATCCTATGGAGAACCAAAGTGCTGAAGACTCTCATGACTTGAAGTTCTGAAGGCTGAAGGCTCTGAAGACCAAGTGTAGAAAGACTCTGAAGACTTATGTGTTCTAAAGATTACGGTTCCAAAGTTCAAGTGCTGAAGACTCTGAAGACAGATTCCTAATGGACAAGTTCTGAAGTTTCGGAAGACTTGAAGCAGTAAAGGATAACAAATTTAAAGAGAAGTGCTGAAGTTCTGAAGGTTGATTCCTAATGGACGACTTCGAAATACTGAAGACTTGGAGTTTCAGATATCCTATTAAGAAGTCTCTACTCATGCTTCATTTAATTACCATCAGAAGCCTCTGAAGATTTGAAGACAAATGTTACCGTTGTGAACGACTGTACACAGTGCCCAAGAAGATATATCCCTTCACTTCTCCCACAGTAAAAAAGAGATGTGTCAGTATAGCTAATCATTACACAACGTCTCTTTTCTAACAACCAACAGTAATTCAAACAGCTACATTTTACTGGGCTATTTAAAGAAAAGAGTTCTCGCTTCTGAAGTGTCGATGGTGTCGATTATGCATCAAATATATTATCATGTAAATCGAATCAATTACAGAAAATCGACCAAGTCATTGTGTGAAGATAGCAACAATGATGAGTTCTCGTTGTAACACTTAAACATCCAAATCTATCATCATTTACACATGGCTATTGTTGTTGAAGCTCAAAAGATCAAATATCAACACAACAACAAATTGGTACAAAAGCTGTTGATGAAGAAGAATACATTGAAAATCGGTCAAGTCATCAACCACCTTCTCGTCAGTGCGAAATTGAAGATCTGAAGCAAGGAGTTGTTGCTCAAAGCTTGCTCAACCAAGAAGACGAAGAAGAAGAAGATCTACAAGATGTCAACAACTATCAAATCAACATACATGTGTGTAGTTTCTTAAGATAGCAAGGAGTTGCTGCTCACATCTTGCTTGAACACTTGTGTGTTCTTTGTACTTAAACTTAGGAGTAATTTTCTTGTTAAGAAGCATTATTGTAATCTCCTGTTGAACTAATTCTTGGTGAATTAGGATTCCTTGAGTGGTCAGTGTGACCGGAGACTCGAGAAGACAATGGCTGGATGTCATTGTGGTAAAGCCTGAAATAGGGTCAGTAGGCGTTATACTCATTACGATGAATACCTGAACGTCTAGCTGTGAAATCCTAGCAGTAGATCTTGCGAGATTGGAACCTGCAGGTCAATGTTTGTTATATTCATTCAGTTGAATCCCTGAACGGTTCATTGTGTGTTAGTCACCGGCGTTAGCCCGTGCATCTGTAATCGAGATTGATTATAGTGGATTAAGACCTTGTGTTCAAGGTGAAATCACCTGAGGAGGGTGGACTGGATTAGCCTTGTGGTGAACCAGGATATATCATGTGTTCTTAACTCTTGTTATGCTCTATGTTATTGTTTATGTTTCTGCAATGAGTATCAGAACCTTACACAAGCATGTCAGAACCTTGCAGCTTAACTTTGACAAGCTTCCGCACCGCAAGTTCTGTGTAATGCATATCACGTTCAAACTCTTGTTGGTTCTTATGCTTCACGCATAGCAAGTCTGAATGTTAATTAGCGAATCAGAGTCTCTTAACGAACTCTGATGTTAAGTCAAGCGTCTTATTGATAAGAAGCGAAAAGTTAGTAAAAGAGTGAATACACAATTCAAACCCCGCCTTTCTTGTGTCTTTCTCGCACCTTCAACAATATCCCCGAATGAGTGACAAGTTGTTATTGATAGAGCATAACAATAGATTCATGGATTGGTTTAATAAAAGTGTATCTAATGATCGTAGTGCATCCGAGATACTTAAATGGTTGTCGTACGAGCCAAAATTTTGTGTCATTACTTGGAGTGCATACGACATTGGTCATTATACCTTTTATACAAAATCAAAAGATGATCGCAGTACAGTGTAAAATAGTGGGGTTATGGTTGAAGCCGAATCGATGTGTTTTTCTAGTTCGAAAGATAAGAATCTGGTATTGGCAACTACCGCATTTTATGGTGTCATTGATGATATTTGAGAGATTGATTATGTTATTTTCAAAGTGGCTTTATTTAAATGCAAGTGGGTTCCCAATAATAGTAATGGTGTAGACATTGATGACTTAGGATTCACCCGGGTCGACCTTGGCAAGACATCTTTTAATACAGAACCATTCATCATGGCTTCTCAAGTAAAACAAGTTTTCTATGTTACCGATCCATCGGACATATCGGGGAAATGGTCAATCGTTCTCCAAGGAAAATACATTCCTCTTACTGATGAAAGTCTTGATATTCCGTCCACACCTTCTTACACAACACAAGTTCCTACCTCATATGATGAAGTTGATGGAGATGTCATGCATGCTATACGACTCGATCATGAAGAAGGCATATGGGAAAATTAACAAGTACGTAATTTATTATTTATTCATAATATATTAATTGCATGTTATAGTTTAGAAGTATTTTTACTAACAAGTATAATTATTTGAAATCATAGGTATTTTGAGTCCAGACACCAGGCCAAGAGACAAGACACCAAGAGACAAGATACCAATACACCAAGTTACAATTATGTGAAGTTATGTAATGTGTGTAAACTGTAATATAGTATATGTGATATTTTATTTATGTAGGTTGTTTGTTCTGATAAACTGTAATGTGGTATATGTGATATTATGATATGATACGATTAATATTATTATGAAAACTTTATCACAAAATGTGAATTGTATTTTTTTGCTGTGCTGCGATATGGAGAACAATAATACAGGTACAAAAATGGGATTAATTATAAAAGTAGGATCATATTTGTTAATTTTGCAGAAACTTTAACGACGATTATATTTCATAACCGTTATAATATCTGGCGCGCTGTCCAGGAAAAAATAAATATCGAAACTCCGCTGCTGGGAATTGAACCAAGGACAATTATTTTTATTACAACGGTGTATTGTAAAATCAGTTGTGATAGTTAGTGCGCTTTCTAGTTTATTATAACGCCTACTAGGCCGTGGTTGTAAGTATCATATCTACAACGACAATCTACATAACAACGCCCTCGCACGCGTCATTATATGTCATTCCCAACCGTTGTTAAATGGGTTTTTCGTAGTAGTGCGAGAGAGCAGTGGGCAAAATCAAGGAGCTCGAACTCCCGTACAATCCGCTTCACTTGCTCTGGCATCAGAATCTTCAGAAGTCCTTCAACTTTGACCTGTGTGATGTCACCTTCAAAAGGATACGGTCCTGCAACAAACAAATTTCAAAAATTAGCAATTAGCTTTCATGGCACAATAATAAATAAATTAAAGTTAAACATAAAAGACATATACCTTCCCCTGCCATAGTCGTAACGCCACATGGTCAATAAATTCAGTAAGCACCATCTGGTCAACGGGTCTTCCAAGGAATTCTCCATCAGTATGCACAGATGGCTCGGTCGAAGGAGTTGTAACCTCTGTGTCAGCAGTAATATATGGGACCAGATCAACAACAACAACATCTGGGTGGACCACTTGATCAACCACCACATCTACAACCACCTCAATAGAAACCTCCTCAAGACCCACCGGATCTGCAATAACAGCATCTGGCTGGACCATCTCATCTGCCTTATCATCTATGGGTTGCTCAACTGATCATACTGGTCGGCGTCGAGAGTTATGAGGTGCGTGGAACTGACTCAGCCAACTGTTTCTAATGTGAACCAATTGGAACAACCCGTCTAGCCCGTATCTGGGAAGACTTAGGCTCAGCAACCCTAGTCTGGTTTAGCGCTCTATCTGTCATTCTACCTGCAATAGTCTCGTCCCTGCCTCTGTATTTCACTACAAAAGTAGGAAAAAAATTATTAACTACCGGAAATTTCAAAATTTTCGGTAAAAAACTAAGTTTTTATAACTACAGGAAATTATGAAATTTCTAGTAAAAAACACAACTTTCATATTTACCGGAAATTTCATAATTTTCGGTAAAAAAAACATAATTTTTATAACTATCGGAAATTTTGAAATTTCTGAGAATTTCTAGGGGATTTTGTACTTGAAATTCCAAAATTCTGATTAAAATGTTTTCATTACCAGAGATTTTGAAATTTTTTGTACAAAATTCCAGAAATTTAGTAATTTGCGGTAAAAAAATGTATTGATTTTGAAATTTTCGAAATTGCCCTAGAGAAATCAAATTCGTACGTGGATCCTATAAATATTAAAAATAAGTCGAAAATTTTGCAGGGACAGTGTTGTCTTTTCATATCCAATTAGAGGATGTAAGGTTAAAGTAGGAGGTGTCAAATTAAATGCTCATAATAGTACACAATTTTTTTTAATCCGTTAAAATTTTTCTCATGCTTTCAGTTATATTAATCTAAATTTTAAGTATGTTTAAATAAATGTTTAAGACATAAAAGCTATAAAAAAGAAAGGAAATATCTCAATTGAATTAGCTATAAAATTTGTTATTTGAATTAGCTCTAAAATTACATTTTGTAAAATTTAAATAATAAAATAAATAATTATAAAAATAATAATTAAATTTTTAAATTAATTTTGTGGATGGATGAATACTCAATCATTAAAAAATATTTATTGAATGGATTGGATGAATTATATATTTAATAGCTGAATTTGATTAGATTTTTTACAAGAAATTTCGGTGGATTGTTAATAGATTAATAAATTATTTTGATCCATTCATTTTCAATCCATATTCATCCAATCTATCCATTTTTCCATATCTACCATAAAGTATAAGTGTTTAAGTAAGTATTTTTCTGAGAACATTTGGAGTCGGCAACATATTTTGTGTTGGAATTAATTTAATAATAATTATACAAACATGCTCAAGAACAAAGATTAAAACTATTATCTTACTTTAATGTGGAATCCATATGAGCATATATATATATATAACATGTCAATTTATCAAGGGTTGAGATTAGGAATACCTGGATAATCGAATCATTGACACGACAACTTTATACTTTCCAAAAATACAAAGTAAATAGAGACGAATGACGAACACCAGTTGGCTTGCGCTTCTTCCTCAACCGGTACTCCTAATGCCTTAAATTCTCTTTAAATGGGTAGAAAAGATAATTTTTTTGTGTACGGTATATTGTGGACCATAGCCTATATAGTGTGATGGCCAATTAGGGTTCCCATTATTCCCAAATTGGTCATCCTGACATCCACTCATATTTGAGCTCATATCTAATTAATTAATTACTAAATAGAAATCTAATTAGCCTTTTAAATTTATTAGAGCACTTAATGAATTAAGGCTCTTAATTTTGATAAATACCTAATATAATTAAAATATATATGCTCACATAACAATTATTGGAATATAATAATTAAATAATATTTAAATTATAAAATATTCCAACAATCTCCCACTTGGGCAATATATTTTTAATAATTATATCACAATTTTTTAGGTGTGCATCTTAATGCTATTTATTTTTAGATTTCAACTTTATAATCTGGTCCACCTCATACATCAATGATGGGACCAACACGGTTGTTGTCACTGACGTATAACGTGACGGAACCCCGACGAACACCACATAAATGAACTTGCTGATATAGATCGATATGGATGAGTGACATGGAAATTTCATGTAATGTGGTCTCTGAATCATGCCTATTTCCAACTGGTCTAACTAAATTATTTATTGAGATCAAACAGAAGTTTGCAAATTCAACATTTGCACACATGATTCAGAAATGGTTATAATAATAATAACCTCATAAACTATATTTCTGTAGATAATATTAACATAAAGTCTATATTGATATCAAAACAATGTTATAAAACATAAAGAATGAGTGACTCCCACTAATCTAGGACATCATCAATGACAAAAATCATATGAAATACCTTATATGTCAAGTCTTCGATTAGTATGTCAGCTAGCATAAAATTTCTATCTATATGTTCTATCCTTCAACAACAACAACAACAACAACAACTTATAAGTCAATAAAATTTATAAAACTGTTGTTAAAACATTATCCGACTGACTTATGTTACAATATAGCTCGAGTTCTCTTTCAAAACCTTTTACTATATGCAACCAAGTGACATATAAATACTTATAGTCATTTCTTGAGTTAGGATGTCCATTATATATAGACATAAAAAAGAATCAAAATCGAACATCCTGATGATCTCCAAATCATCCGATCTCTAATATGTGAGTACAAGTCTTTTTGTTCTCTATAACAATCCTTATGGTTGCCTCATTTCAACAATTCAAATTTTGAATTTTCGTTTCTACCAAATGATCTCATTATATATACGCTTATTCCACATGCATATACATAAGATTCTCAAAAACCGAAAAAGTATAAAAAAACTTAATTTTTTAAATTTCTAGATTCTTTTATTTTGGACAATGATTGAGATCTAATAGTCTCCCTTGATAATGGAGACATATCATAGTTTATTGTCTTTCGTGTCAAATTTATTTTCAACTTTATTGATATTTACATAAATTTTTTGTGATAACCGAATGATACTTGAGAATAATCTCTAAGTATCTAAATACCTATACAATAGAGATGTGCACAAGATCTTTCATCGCAAAACTAATGTGTTAGAGATTTATTGGTTTCACACAACAATCATGTATCATTGTTGACAAAATAAAATAAAATCAACACAATTAACTAGGAACATAAACTTACTCCCACTGAACTTGTAAAACTAATTAATTTTTCATAATACACATCTCAAAACCAAACGAGACAATTACCATATGAAATATTGTGGTATCACTAATGAGACAATTTCATTAACTCATAAATAAATTTTATCTGTTCGCAAACCATAAACTTTGTATCTATTTATACAAATTTTAATCGTGTTGCACCATATTGTATTTCTTAATGTCACAAACAAGAAACACTAACTTGATATCCATCTTATGAAGCTCCAAAATTATAACAAGTAACAAGTGTCATAACTATCATAATAGATTCTTTCAATAATACTGAATTGAATTTCTATTTTCAGTCAATTCTTTATGATACTTGATGCTCTAGTTCTTGAGGATGTTTAGTTTGATCTTCAATAATTAATTTCTTAATTTAATTGAGAGAAAGAATAATAATATATGTATGAGGGTCCAAGTTTGCTATATAAATAGCAACTATATGAATTGAGTCAGAACTAATTCTTTCCCACTCAATTTTGTTCTTTGACCATATCTCTCCCCCAAAATCAATATTCTCAAGACACATTACCAAATTTGTCTTAAAAAATTCTTTAAGTTAGGACTAAAGTTTATATTTCTCAAACTTTTCAACAATTCTAGATTGTCATAAGTCATAACTGAATTAACTATAATAATATTTGAATTTAAAAGACAAATTGAATTCATCATTGAAAAAAGAAGAAATTATCATATTAAAACAAAACCTTAGTCATTCACCAAATTTTATTTTAAATACAAATTTAAGCTTTTAATGACAATAAAAAAATAGTTTTAAAATATATCAATCTTCAACAAATTTGTTCCTTTTAAATTGATATATCTTTCAATATCATTGAACATTTGTCAGTTCATATCATATTTTCTTATTATTCTTTATTTTCCATTATCCTTTGAGGTCTTTACCGAATGAGCACTATTTTATTTTCTTTTGCTTTAATATTTTCTTTATTGCACACTTTATGAAATTATTCTATTAAAGAATAATTTCTAACTTTAATAGTTATAAACTTAATTGTGCAAAGAGAATACCACATGCTAAATTTTCGACAAAGTCACCTAATTGACGAAACTATAATGCTTTCGCATGATTAAATAGTTTCATAATGCGCTTATGATCTTTTCTTTGCTTAATAATCTTAATGAAAAGCCATTTCTCCAATGAGAGTTTGTTTTTCGCTTTATTGCTTTAGAAGTACTAGAATTTAAGTAAAGAAAATATGACAAAATTTATGTCATCTTAAATAACACCTATAACTATAATGTCTCTGGATTGCAAAGCTTTAAGATTATAGACCTGTGTAATTTGGAGTGTACTCATTTTTTAAACTTGACTCTCACTTTAAATATATTAAATTGTGAGAGAATTTGAGTTTTTTCATCCTTATGTAAGGTCTAGATCCTAGAACATAATGTTCATATTTTATTCCTAAAAGTTAAAACTTCTGAGAAGCAAAATATAACTTATTTTGCAGATACATAAACTATATTAGTTTATAGATAACAAAAGATTGTACTAAGTACTCACCAAAAATACCAAGTGCATCATTCATGTCAAGTCTTTAGACAACAACATCAATTGCTAGTGGTATTTTGTTACAATGATCAAACATTGACAATTAATATTATTAAATAATGAATCCTTATAATCGTTACATGTTTACCATCATAGGTTTGAATGTAATCCACTGAATACTTTCACGAGTTTACGTTAACACAACTTTATTAGACACATCAATAAATTATTATAGAGACATGCAGTTATTTAATTGTAAATTATAAGAAAAAAAAGATACCAAACACACCATTAATCCACAATCTTTGATTGCCAAGAACTAACTGCAAACAGTACTCTCAACGTAATGATTAAACATTGGTAATAAGTCTTGTTAGATAATGTGCGTCTTTGACACCAATTATCCACATGAAAAAAACTTAATAATTACCACATATTCACCATCACAAGTATGTAATTATCCGGTCAAACTGTATCTTCCTTTTGGCCGACTATAACAGCTCGCATGAATAATTCCATATTTCATCTTTTATAATTTTAACTGAATCAAATATACGCAACAAATGTTACTTTTGCAACTTGTTGTTTCAACCAACTCAATCAAAATTACTAGACAATTTAATAAATTAAATGGAAAAAGGTCTTAAATTTACAAGGCATACACATAAAATGTAGGTCGGATCCATAAGTTTTGTCGCATTCATCATAATCATAAGATTAGTTAACGGCCCTTAATGTGAGAACAAACTCACAAGAAAATAATAAATAGAATGAAATACAAAAAATAATATTATAGAAAATTAATAACTATAACATTCAAACATCGTAATCATGCTATAAACCAAATATTCAATTTTAATTCAAATAAAAATTAAATCTTTATATATAACTGTTCCGGACTGGCCCAATGACTATACATGACCCAATCCACTTCTGCTCCCAGAACGGCCCAATTGCCTATGTTTAGCAAATTTGGGGCAACATTTTCCTTTCTGCCCCTTGTCGCATCTGCGAAAATCAACCGGAGAGAAACTAGAACAGAAGAGTCGCCATCGAACATTATTTATCCCAACGCAGGGAAAGGAAATGATCGAAAAAACCTGACGAGGGAGAAGACATGGTCATCGCAACCATAGTCCGGGTTCGGGAGTCGGTAACGCGAGGGGAAGGTATTAGCACCCCACGCGTCCATCGTACTCGATGGGATCCACGCTTGTTGTCTAACCAAAGGGTGAGTTATCCTAAAGTCTACGACTAAACAGTAACGGGAAAGAGGGAAAAACAAAAACGGACTCGCAAGGATTATCGCAATCCAATGCCTACGTATCTTCGTGGACGAACGAAGAATCAGAGTCAACGTAGTTCGACGTACGAGTCGGTGAGTACTTTTTTAAGTGGGAGACGAGCTTTTTCCTGAAAATGATTTGAAACCCACCAATCCTGAAGGACAAAAAAGATTTGAATTTGTTTTTGTGTTTTTAGACAGAAATGGATTAAGTTAGCTTGTAACTTACATTGCACTAAAATCTATGACATATGAACGAATGCGTCGCATATCGTCCCCAATAGGACGTATGCTAAACACTCTAGAAGAATGAAGGGAGGCCCCCCATTCCCCATTTCCCACGTACTTAAGGCTCATGCGCAATACATGTTACCTTTATTAAGTGTTTTAAACTTGTTATGAGATGAGAAAAGAAGACTCAAAGTTGAAAAGAAAACACTAAGGGAATCATATCCTAATGTTATCATGCAATAGTGGTACCTATACTAAGTCTAGCAATCCTATGGGAAAAATGATCACACCATAACAAAAATAAACAAGCTCGAGGAGTATCCACATCGCTCGAGTAGCACACATCCGACTGTGGATTCATGTCATCACAGTGGCAAAGGGAGATGCCTAGCAACGATATCATATCATCGAAGCAGGACAAAGCATCAGGGACACCTAACCACTATACCAAGTCATCGGGCAGGATGAGAAGGAAAAGCGACGATATCATGTCATCGAAGCTTGCAAACTGTAAGAAAGAGGGTAGCCTAACCACGATATCAGGTCATCGGGTAGGACAGAAAATGCGGGGAAAAATTAAATTGTGCATACGAGCACAAAGCATCAGCGTCGGTCAACGCGAGATAAACAAAGTGTAGGGGTTTGATTGCTAGACCCTTCTTCCACTTGACTGACATGACAATATAGGGGCACGTGCTCAAAAGCATCAACACATAGTGTGAGCTAGTGAATGACCTGGACTAGAATGTGCGGGGACCGATTGCTAGTCCCTTCTTCGCTTGCCTTCGCTGAGGACTTATCAGGGGGAATGGGAAGGGGCGCCTCCTTTTGAGGTCTTTAGCACAAATATAAACAAACACAAACATGGCCTCCGAGTGAGGACTTTCTATAATTGCTGGCCAAGAGGGGCACGGACTCCCAGTCATGCATCTCTATTCCTACTTCTCATGGCATCAAAAGCGGTAAAGTGCGAAATGAGATAAAAAGGATAAAGAATGCTACCGAACGGATAGAAATCCGCAGTGTAGTAAACTATCAGCAAAGAAACCCAGAGGTACTCGAACGAGCTAGCATCCACAAACAAAGCAAGTCAGAAATCACGTATCCAATATAAGCCTCAAAGCATCAACGTGAAAATAAATCCCAAGGGGTGTGTATATCGGACACAACCACGTAATCAACCTGCACCAAAACACAAGTCAGACAAAACACAACAGTGCATATATATGTATCCCATGACATGAGTCAAGAGAAATTGCATTGGAAGCTAAGCGGTATCCCACAAATAAAGTGGAATACCGAGCGAATAACCATCGTCAGAAGCTCCTTGAAGATCCTTGCACAAGCTTAACGAACACGTTAAAAACCACAAGGAAATGCAACCGGAAGTTTCATCTTCGCATCATAACTCAAAATCAAGTAGAATAATGGTTCGCAAATGACCAATAAACATAAGCACATGTCAAATCAAGGTCAATAAACAAACTTCACACAAAATGGCACTTAATAGGCGTCAAAAATCATCGACTCGGAATTGAACAAAAATCGCATGATAGCTTGCAAACGTGCCAACGGATTCAAATATGCAAACGGTTCAAATTAAATCAAAGCGGAAGTAGAACTTCCAAACCCGGGGAAGAACCAAAATCATGAGAAAGATGCATTCGAAATCGCATAAAAATCACACCGGTGTCACAAAATAAACCACCAGCTCAAGTAACCAATTAACCGCAATTAAAACACACCGGCACCGCGGTTTTCAAGCATTCAAACCAAGAAAAATTCAAGTGTCGATATGAGATAGGAATCCGGAATCACATGTCAACACAAGAAAGCAAAGCCAAATCACAATTAATGCATTCAAGGTTAAGCTTCGACACACGAAAAGTAAGCTAAATCAACAATTAAGCACTTGGAACTAAGCTTCGACACGCGAATCACATTCACACATCCATGAAACAAATCAACATGATAATCCGTTCATAACACAAATTAATTACCAACAATTATTAAATCGGAATTTAGCTTCGACACGTAAAATCCACAACGATTTGCACAAAATTCATCCAATTCCCCAATTGTCCATAATCATTTATGTCAAGAATTAATTAAATCACTACAAATCAAATTCCATTCTCAAGAATCAAGTGCACACCAATTATTCAAGAATCACAACAACAACAAGTATTATTCAAGAACAATTCAATAAAACCACAATATTAAACTCAAATAAATATTAAATTCGATTAATCCAAACTACAAGAATCGAAGAATTATGATCAAGCAATTTACCGAATGGATATCGAAAAAGGAAACGGAGGAGGATCACGCTTCGAAACCGCGACCAGATGAGGGAGTGGCGCGGCGGCTTCACGGTGGCGGACACGGTGAGCGCGGCGGTGGGAGAGCTCCGGGAGAGGGAGGCGCGGTCGGCAGAGGCTGAAGAGAGAGAGAGAGATCGTAAGCAGAGTGGGAGAGATCAGAGAGATTTCGTGATTTTTCGGATTTTTGCTCTTGAGTTTGGTATGAACTTGATGAAGGTTTTGATGAATATTCAAGAACAATTGAGAGAATAGAATATTTGTTGGTTTTGATCTTTGAGAGAGTAAATTTGAATATTTTTGGTGTTTGTGTGTTATGATGTCGTTGCTTGAAGGGAAAACTACAATTTGAATATATAGTGTGGTGAAAAATGGGGTTACGCGGTAAAATCTCGGCTAGTCGACTGCTTAAGTGAAAATAACGTCTAGCTCGGTTCAAAATTTCGACTCTGAGCCTCTTGTGAAATTGTCTGCGTCTCAGTCACGATCGCAATGCAAAAAGAACAGATGTCATACGATAAGAATCGAATGAGTTATGATTTTTTGAACGTAGAGAAGTCGTTGAATAAATCGTCTTTTTTAAGCTTTTTATCGTCTGCTACTCGAAAAAGTGACAAGCTCATGCCTTTCGGAGCAGAATCTAGACTCGGCTTTGTCAACAAAGTTATAGATCTATGAGTCAGTGACGTCGTGTCAGAAGATGAGCGCGATCGGATAAAAAACGAGTGAGATATGAATTTTACGGTGGAGCGACGTCCAACCTTTTTCTTCGGTTCAGCATTTTCGTTTTGTGAAATAAACCAAAACGAAATTCTTCGGAGCACCATTCGAACTCGAGCTTGTCTTCGAACTTGAAGATAATAAAATTTGTGATCTTGCGCTTCGAGAACAGACACGATATAATAAAAATCGACCGAGTTATGATTTTTGCAAAATCGGACAGACAGTGAACCGCATTAAAGAATTCCTCAAGTAATTCGCACTTTTGAAGTCCTTCTGCTCAGAATCGGCTCTCGTTTAAAACATACGGCCTGAAGATAACATCAAGACGGAAATAATATCAAAAGAACGGGTCAAAACCGATGAACGAGCTGAAAGTTGTGAGTTTTTTAAGGTCCGAAATGCACCGGTTCAGCACTGATTTTCACTGTTCTTCCACTGCATCGACTAAGAGAATTCTCGTATTCGAAGATCTTCTTCAAAGAATTAGCCTTCGGCCAAAACACAAAAGTTGGAGAAGATATCAAGCCGGAACCTTTGGCACAAGAACCACTCAGAGATGTTGATCCAATCCGAAGTTATGAACTTTTGAACACCACTAGCACAGTTAACCAGCGAAACCGAAATTCCAGAAACAATTAATTCTCGCCACTTTCCTTGGTGAATTGGCTTCCGAGACGAACATAAAAATTTTAGAAAATATTGAGACGGTTCTAACCGTCGAATATCAAGCAGGAACGAGTTTTCGGGCGAAAGTTACGAATTTTACAAATTGCACCGTAAAACTGGTATTCTGTTCAATCTATTCCGAATCAACTGAAAACTTCGGCTTCTTCTGAGATTCTTGACATGTCGGAACACAAGAAATTAGGCTTGATGAGAGCTTGACGGCTCGGTGACCTTGTAGCCTGAAGAAGTACTTTGTGCATGTGCCGAATGACGAAATAAACGTCTGTTGCAACCTGACGATGTTTGAACAGAGAACCTTGATCCCATAACCATAGAACCAAATGATATGCGTGTATGCGCACGATGACCCAACTAAAATGCAAATGAAGCATAAGCCAGTTGGGTAAGGTAATAAATAAGAGGGCAAATTTTGGGGTATTACAGCTGCCCCTATTCAAACTTCTTGGATCCGAGGGTATGGGAGCAAAGGCTTCCAGACAGTCGAGATACACGGAGATTGAATACCAAAATAACCGCATAAATTTGCATCCCGCAAATGGAGAGACGACTTCGCTGGGGAACAAGCAATAAAAGGTATAAAACCAAAACACGGACGGGTGCCAGAAATCAATACGGACGAAGTACTGAAACAGAATGAAACAAACATAGACGAGCATTGACTGCGCTGGGGATAAACACAGACGAGTGCTGAACAAATGCAGACGAACATTAAAGAAGTTGAAACCGACACGGACGAGTGTCTAAAATCAATACGGATGAAGTATTGAAGAAAAAAGTTGAAACACGGACGGGTGCTGAACGAACACGGACGGGTGTCTAAGGTCAATACGGACGGGTATTGAAGAAAAAGTTCAAACACAGACGGGTGCTGAAAGGACACAGACGAGTGTCTAAGGTCAATACGGACGGGTGCTGAAAGGACACAGACGAGTGTCTAAGCCCAATACGGACGGGTATTGAAGAAAAAGTTCAAACACGGACGGGTGCTGAAAGAACACGGACAGGTGTCTAAAATCAATACGGACGGGTATTGAAGAAAAGTTCAAACATGGACGGGTACTTAAAGGACACGGACGGGTGTCTAAGGTCAATACGGATGGGTATTGAAGAAAAAGTTCAAACACGGACGGGTGCTGAAAGGACACGGACGAGTGTCTAAGGTCAATACGGACGGGTATTGAAGAAAAAGTTAAAACACGGACGGGTGCTGAAAGAACACGGACGGGTGTCTAAAATCAATATGGACGGGTATTGAAGAAAAAGTTCAAACACGGACGAGTGCTGAAAGGACACGGACGGGTGTCTAAGGTCATTACGGACGGGTATTTAAGAAAAAGTTCAAACATGGACGGGTGCTAAAAGAACACGGACGGGTGTCTAAGGTCAATACGGACGGGTATTGAAGAAAGTCAAATGGAAACTTTACTAGGGATTGAAAATGCTAAACCGGGCACGGACGGGTGTCGAGAGAACACGGAAGAGTGTTTAAAATCAATACGGACGAAGTATTGAGGAAATGAAAAAGAACACGGACGAGTGTCTAACTAACGCTAACAACTCTGAAGGGATAACCCAAAAGACCACCTGGACGAAGGGGTGAAAAGAAAAGAAACCACATACTAACAATCCTAACAAACTTTGCCGGGGTATAATAAATAGTCTCTCCAAATGACCAAATCCACGACTTGGGGAATAAAGTTGGACAATATCTCCTGAGTTACTATTTTTCCTGCCGGGGAAACGCCTGGCAAACGGGAACTCAAACCTGGCTTATGCTTCGAATGCATATGTTTGAATTTTTCTATGGCTTAATGCTCCATACAAAATGGAAATGCTACGCTTTTGGGAGGATGCCGTGCAAATGATGCTTATGCAATACAAAAGATACGTTCCAGCAATATAAATGTTGAAGACGAAGGCAACTCCACCGGAAATGATAAACCAAATTGTCCTCTAAATCAAAGACCCTGCTGAGGAAGTCACACAGAACGACTTTCCTGTTCACAACCTCTGCTGAAGATGAAACCCAAAACCTGATAGTGAAAGGTGCCAATACCAGTTGGACTTAAAACCTGCT
The DNA here is from genome assembly GCA_022829125.1 of Lathyrus tuberosus. Lineage (NCBI taxonomy): Eukaryota > Viridiplantae > Streptophyta > Magnoliopsida > Fabales > Fabaceae > Lathyrus > Lathyrus tuberosus. Next base: position 3,453,986 of record JALAZF010000518.1, read on the forward strand.
GGGAATGTCAACCACTATTGAACAAACTGTGGCGAGGATTTCCACCAAACTCTGCTTGGGGAGACGAGTCAATAATACTGAACCCGCTTGGGGGGAATATCACTGAACTTAACCTGCCGCTGGGGGAAATGACTTTACCCTCACCATGCTGGGGATTAGAGCATACCATTGCTGGTGAAAAATAGACTTCCTAACCGGCTGAGGCAAGTAGAAACCAAGACTCTGTGGGGAAAATAACATCTTTGTCCGGGGAAGATATTCCACAACTCTTCTGCTGGGGATACAACAACATCTCCCCTGGGGTCATCAACATCTGAATGTCTGCTGGGGAATAATAGACCAACCACGACTCTGGCTGGGGAAACAATCCCCTACACTCCTGCGGGGGATAGTGTGCTCTACTGAGGATGATGAAATTTCAATGCTGGGGAGAGAAACTCTACTGGGGAAAATATTATGCCACCCAAACTGAATTATCTCTACGGTCATAACTCTGCTCGTGAACCCAACCAAATCCCTATTCTATCACCAACATCTGCTGCAAATTCCCCAGGGCTCTGCTGAAGAGAAATTACCAATGGCAATTGGCCTCTGACGTGTTGGGAAAAACTAAACAACACCAACAAATCTGCCTGGGAAACGACAGTTGACGTTATCAGCTCTTCCAGGGGACAACATTATGTCCTTACTCCGTTGGGGAGACGGAAACCAATTCACCACAGGCTTGAGAAACACCAACACAACACACTTGACTTGTACAGGGAATACAAATTTGTGCTGACAAGTAATAAACTTCACCAACCTGGCAAGGGAAGAGCAAACTTTTGAACTCTTGTTGGGGAGAGTAATCAGAGTTTTCATGATATTCTGCCATGAACGAAAAAACTTTAACTATTTTTTGCTGAGGATGGATGGCGATTCCAATGCCTCGTTGGGAAAAGATACCTTTTGGTACGCCTTGTCGAAGAAGAGAAACCCTATTCTGGGAATTACTAGGGCGCTTCACGCTTCTGCTGATCAACTATATACTGATTCTCATATGCGACCAATGGCCCTTTGAACTTTCCATTTGCCCCACACCACAGGGTCTAATGGAAGAAATCATCTCAAGAGGATTTTATAGAAGACCAGGCGTTCACACTGCCCCATGGTCTTCACACTCTTGGAGAGATTTATCAGATCTCGACAAAACTGCCCCAGACTGTATAATCTATGAAGTAACTTGCCTCGAAAGGATTTGTAATGACTTGAAACATTCTGCCCCGGTATTATGAACCTTGAAGATGTGCTTTCAATTAATCGTCTTCAGGAGTGGATAACTTCTCATGCTTTTGAGATGGCCTGCTCTAGTACGAGCCTTGAAGTGAATTTGCCTCTGACCGACTGGTCTTCGAGAGATTTGTCGAATCTCGACGTGATTGCCCCCTTTTGGCTGCCTCAGGGAAAGTTTTCAATGTGACTGCTCCAGATTGGCTTCATCTTATCACCATTTACTAGGAACGCCCAGGCTGCGCACAGTCTCTTGGCCTCATGCCCCTTGACATGACTGTCCTTCGGAGTTTTCAAGCATCTGAACTCGGCAGGATCGAGGTTCTCGACTGACGTTCATTATGTAAGCTTCCCTTATGCTTAAGTACATGTATGCAAGCAGAAAATATTCATTATGAGAATAGTGATTCTAATGCAACACATATATTAACCTTGAAGTTTATTAAAAAGATATCGCCAAACCTCGTGAATAAGTCACTGGTTACGACATTGATTTTTGAATGGAAAACAATACGCACATGCAATACCAACTGTTGTGGCCGACAAAAATATCGAGTCTCCATCATCCTTTATTCGTCCTAAGGGACAGGAAAATAATGAGAAAACCTAAATCCTAAGGGTGAGACACTAAGGTTCGGGAGTTGGTTAAGCGAGGGGAAGGTGTTAGGCACCTCTCACCTCCATTGTACTCAATGGGATCCTCCTTAAGTTTTAGGGTATGTTTGTTTGTTGCTTGAATGTTTGACTGTGTATTTTATTTATAAAAATCTTTATTATTATACAAAGATAAGACTTAGATGTAAGAGGAGGACCCTAAGTTTTTTATTATTATTGTACTCGCTAGGGTTTGCAACCCTATGCCTACGTACCTTCAAATTTAAAGGATCAGAGTATCCGTAGTTCACCTCCCCTATCCCATATTCCTATTCCTATTCCTATCCCTATTCCTAATTCCAATCCTAATCCTTTATTTATACTCTTGGATGAAGAGTTTTATCCGAAAATCCTAATCCCTTGGCCTATGTTTATACTCTTGGAACCGAAGAGTTTTATCCCAAATCCTATCCGTTATTTATACTCTCGGATGAAGAGTACTATCCCTTAAATCCTAATCCATTTATTTATACTCTCGGATGTCAAGAGTTCTATCCCAATTCCTTATCCATTATTTATACTCTCGGATGAAGAGTTTTATCCCAAAATCCTAATCTCTTGGCCTATGTTTATACTCTTGGAACCGAAGAGTTTTATCCCAAATCCTATCCGTTATTTATACTCTCGGACGAAGAGTACTATCCCTTAAATCCTAATCCATTTATTTATACTCTCGGATGTTAAGAGTTCTATCCCAATTCCTTATCCATTATTTATACTCTCGGATGAAGAGTTATATCCCAAAAATTCTTATCCATTATTTATACTCTCGGATGAAGAGTTCTATCCTAATTCCTTATCCATTATTTATACTCTCGGATATCAAGAGTTCTATCCCCAAAAAACCTAATCCATTTCTTTATGCTCTCTGAATTTAGAGTTCTATCCTCAAATTTTATCCTTATTATATCCCCTAATATCCCTTGTAATATCCTTTATAATAATCCCTTATCCCAAAAATAAAATAATAAAAAACTCCTTTAAATATTCATAAGAAAAACATCCCAAAGAAATATCTTTAGTCCCATTAATTCTTAAATAAACTTATAACAATAATTTTTCCCAAATAAATCCCCATTTTAAAACCCAAAATTAAATCCATATACCAAAATTATAAACCTGTATGAAAATCCATATTTTTAAATCCCCCATTATTATAAACCCATATTGAATAAAATCCCAAAAATTGTAAGAATAACATAATTAAACAATTTTAGCAAATTCTAATAAAATCCCCTTTTTAATATTTAAATTCCAAAAATCCCACAACATTTATTCCCCATTTTAAAATCATTAATCTCTAATATCCATGTTAATTCCCAAAAATCTTTCAATTTAGATGTTAAAAGAAAAAAAAGTTTTCAAATAATCCTTCATTAAATTTTTATATTAAACCCATTAAATATTTAATATTAAAGAATAATTATTAAATCAATAAAATAAATAATTATTAAGCCAATTAAAATCATAAATTAAATAATTTATTAATTTTCAAAATAAATAAACTCAAATCATGAGTTACAACCCACATTTATTATAAATTAAACCCATATTTAAAAGGTTTTTATTTTTCCAAAATTATAATTAAAGTCCATAGATTAATTGTAAAAAACAAATAAATTATAATATCCAAAAATATAAATTAAACCCAAAAATAATTATAAAAATACCAAAATTACCATACCCAAAAATATAACTTAAACCCAAATCATGTTAATCCTAAATGTGTATAATCTCTTAATCATTATGATTAAAACATTTAATTAAATGATTCAATTTCCAATCTTAATATTTATTATCATGATTATATGCATCTTGATCCCTTAATCCTTAATAAAAAATGAATTAAAATATTTTAATTTATTTATTTGATTTATAATCCTGATCATGGTTATGTTGTGAATGGTCGTTGAGATCATTACACAGTGATGTTGAATTCATATGGATATACAAATTCGGGTAAAGACACGTTTTCCCCCCTTTTTTTATTATGTTAATAGTCATATTAACCATAATAAGACTTAACTAAAATTAATCATATACTCCAAACAAAATTATATATATACAAACCCCAAATTAATCATATACATATACACACAGTAATTAATCCAATCCTCAAATTGCAAGTCAAAAAAAAAAATTCAAGAGTGAATATATACAATTGATAATAATTTGATGATACCAACCTGGTGTGCCGTGACCCACTTAAGCTACTTCCTCCCTTCTTTTCTTTTCGTTCCTCGCGTTCTCCTTTTCCTCTCCCTTCTTTTCTTTGATTTCTTTGTGTATTCCTTTTTCTCTTGGTGATTTCCTTGTATCCCGTTTCTCCTCTGTATATCTCTTTTCTCCTTTTTGTATTCCTTTGCTCCATGATAATTTCCTTTATGCTTTTCTTCCTTTTCCTTTAGTGCGAGATCCCTTTTCCCTTTTGTGCAAGACACTTTTTCCCTTTTTGTGTTGTTGTTCTTCGATGTGAAGAACAACAACTTTTTAGACTGATTTATTTGTGAATTGTGGGTGAGAAAGAATGTGGAAAATCAGCTCAATTTATAGATAAAAAATTAGGTCAAACATTGAATGGAATTTGTCAGTTTTTGAAGGTTTTAACCTGATCTGATTTTTTCTATTTCTTGGAGCCCAAGCTAATGAATCTGGATGGATTCATGGCTTGATGAATTTAGATAAAAAGTATATTTTAAAATAAATAAAATAGTCTAATGATGATAATGAGAAAAAAAGATTTGATTGATTTTTATTTTTATTTTTATGATTTTTGAGATTTTTTTCATAAAATATTGATTTTAATGAAAGAATCATATTTTTAAAATTGCATTAAATACAAATACGAAAATTAAAAATTAAATATTAAAAAAATGATAATTTTGTGTTTTTTTTATTAAAAATAAAATAAAAAAAAGTTAGTAGTAAAGAAAAAACAAACACAACATTAAAAGTGAGAAATATGGGATTCGAACTCGTGACCTCTCCCTCTTGTAACTCCTTGTACACCCTTTCTACCAACTAGGTAATTCCATTTATTCAAAATAGAATGGCATACTTTTAATAATAATTCCATGATAATATTAATATTAAGAATAATACTAATATTCCAATAACCCCATTATGACCCTAATATAATTTTATTAATAAAAAATTAACCTAATCCTAATTAATCCATATAAAATTAATAGTAATCTACCCCCATTTAACTGATAATGCTATTATAATTTATTCTACCCTTGCTATTAAAACAAATAAACCCCTTAATACAAAAAGCGAAAAAAGAATAGACGGGTGGTCAAAATTTGGGGTACGGCAGCTGCCCCTATTTAATTAGCTTCAAATTGAGATGATGATGACGTTGAGTCTTCATATTCTAGAGAAGGAGATGATTAAATATAAGAGGAACCCTAATTTTGACCGTGGAGTTGATAAGTTTAGAGTTCGTGTGGACCGATCCCAGATGCTCCATTAGTATCCCAATATCCCTGTGTATAATATCCCTGGTAATAAACCCTTGGCAAAACAGGGACGGATCCAGAACTTTTCATTAGTGGGGTCGAAGATTATATATTACAAAAATTTATATAAAAGTAAGTTTAAATCAACTTTGTTAGCAAGTTTTTAAATTTAGTTTTTGTATATTTTTTTGGTGTGAGTTGTTATATATTGAATTTTGTTTGATATTAGTCTTTGATGTCAATTTTCCGTTAAAAAAAACTGACGTGTCAAACGTTGTCAAACGTTGCATATGTGATAAGTTATTTATTTTATTGTTTATATTTAGTGAATTCTATGTTGTATAATTATTATTATTTAATTATTTAATTGTTAAATGAGAAAAGTAAAAACTTTTAAAAAACTGCCCCATGAAAATTATATATTACAAAAATTTATATAAAAGTATTTAATAATTATATTACCACTGGAGCATATATATTATTTTTGTCAATAAATCGAATAGGAGATACAATTTTCTTTTTGTGGTAAATAAAAAAAATGTTTGATAAGTAAAAAAATGAGAAATATAGATAAAATAATTTAAATAAATAATAAAATTGAATGAAAAATAAAATACACTAAAACTCGGTATCTCTTTATATATGTATTATAAAAAAATATTACAAAAAGTTATATTATTCTATATTATAAAACTTAAATGCATTTTAACTTTTATATAAATTATAATTGTTTTATGTGTATGTCATTACATACTTTAATAATGTATAATTTTTGTTTCATAATACTATTAAAATTATTTATTTATTTAAATCAAACAATTATTTTTCACAAGATTCATTGAGAAAAATATTTTCAACCTTTGTACTTATGGAAGAAAAACTACTTTCAATAGTTGTAGTTATCTCAAGCAAAATTCAAAACCAACTTTAAAAATAAATATAGCACATATCTTTCATTATTTTCTCAAAATAGTACCTATTTAGTGGAGGCAACTATTAACTTTAATATAAAATATTAAAAAATAAAATAAAAAAATAATAATGTTTGTGGGGGCAGTTGCCCCCAAAGTCATACACTTAGATCCGTCCCTGTGGCAAAATATCTGATTGAACCCCTTTATCCCCGAATTTGATAGAACTCCTGTAACGCTTCTCGGTGGAACCCCTAATAAACCTTGACGAGGTTGTAAAACCCGGTGGAACCCTTTAGATACTCCCTGACAATCCATTTGGACCCTTTCGGGTGGATCTTGTCTATGACTCCTCCGATCTTGCTACTAGAATATAGTAGGATTTTAATGATACCCCGATTACTCTTTAAGAACCCCCTTCGACAAAGCTCTGGTGAAACCCCTTGATGGAACCCCTTATTCTGATGGAAATCCTTTGATAAATTCTAGTAAAAGCCTTTTCTTTTTTTTTTTTGACAAAATTCCAGTAGAACCTCTTTAAAAATCCTGATTAAAACCCCTTGATAAATCCCTTAGATAAAAATCTGATTGAACTCCTTGATAAATCCCTTGGATAAAAGTCCAATAGAACCCTTTGATATAATCCCTGGTAGAGCCTTTTTTGAGAGAAAATTCCGGTAAAAATCCCTTTTGATAAATTCCTTGGTAAAACCCCTTTTGGTAAATCCCTGTGTAAAACCCCTATAACATCTTGCTAAAACTTAGTAAAACCCTGGTGAACCCTTGGTGTAACCCTGTGGATATCGTCTGATGAAAACCCTTTGATAGAACCCCGTTTGATGAAACTTTGGAAAGAATCCCTAGATGAAACCCTTGATAAAATCTTTTTGATTTTTTTTTTATGAAACCCCTTAATGAATATATTGATGAGACTCATGATAAAACCCCTTTGATAGAAGCCCTTGATGAAACCCCGGATGAACCCCCTTATAAAACCCCTGATAAAACCCTTGATGAAATCCCTTGATAAAACCCTTTTGATGAAATCCCTCGATGAAATCCCTTGATAAAATCCTTAGATATTTGAAGGAACTTATCCCTCGTATGAATGATAGGTTGCTAAGTTGGGGATGTGAGAGGTGAGGACCTGCTTACTAGTTGATAACGATCATTCAGGATGACCAATTAGTGAATAGATCCCTTTGAAGACTCATAGTGAGTTTTCTGGGGAATTCCTTTGCTGAAAAGTGATTGTGGGAAGGTTACTTACTAGGAAAGGCCAATAAGTACCCATACTTGGGAATTGTATTAGTACGGCTGGGGTTTAGACCTCTAAGAGCGGTCACAAATCCTATGTTATGTATGTATGTTCATGTATGTATGTGATGCTATGTTATATATGCATGATTAGATGCTAGAGCGTAGCGACATGATTAATGCATGATAATGATTTGAATGTTTCAACAAATTCTCCTCTGGTGAGCAATGGAATGGTTAAGACCTTGAGAGATTGTTTGTGTAATAAGGATATTTGTCCCAAAAAATGGTAGTGGTTATTGAGCTAGCATGATCTCCCGACACCCTTTTTGAACTTGACGATTGTTGATGTACGATAGAGCTTGTATGTGCAACCTCAGAAGTATGGATAGGGCTTGCCCCTGCAGTATCATATCTTTTGCCCCAATCTATTGTGTCTTTGAAAAGATTCTCCTCAATATGATTTTTGAAGCACCTTGACTATACCATGCACTTAAGACATCTTACGATTATATTAGCCTTGGAGAGATTCTTCCTTGACTAACTATCCCTTGGAATTATATGCCCCAAATGAACCATTTTCTTGAAGCGGTTTCTTTTGCTCAAGCCTTCCAGCGGTCTGCCCTAGATTGATTGAGCTTCGAAAGGTATACCTGAAAAAGAACTTAGGTCCCTCTACTTTGTAGATATGAACTGCCCCAGTATTTAAATCTTGAAAAGTATGCCCCCGGTTAATTGAGGTGTGGAGAAATGGCTTTAAAAGGAACTTGGATCCCACCATACTATGATATGACCTCGATAAGGAATACCCCCAATATTTAAACCTTGAAAAGTGTGTCACAGTGTTTGAATATTTAAAAGGTATGCCCCTGATTAGATTGACTTCTAGAGTGATTAGCCTTAATGCACCCTTGAGTTAGTATGCCCCAGCGTGAGCCTCTTGAAAGGTTCACCCCTTATTATTAGAGTCATGGAGGTGATTCAGCATCGGTGTGTCAAATCCTGGGATGCTTTGCCCCTAGTTAGTAGGATCTTCAGATGATGCGCTCCTATAATCATTAGGATTTGCCCCTTGATTGGAAGGATTCCTTGGTAATTTTCCCCATAATCATAAGTGTCTTGAGTCAGTATGCCCCTGATCAGACCATTGTTGATATTTCCCTGATGCTAAGTATTGATTTGTGGGAAAAATGTTCCCTTTGAAAAGTAATTATAACACCATGTTCATGCAAATTTTGAAATCAAAAATTTATAAGAGGTGTATGATATATGATATTCGGCCATGAGGTTGGCACAAATGAAGATGTGAAAATGTGGTTAGCGATGTTCTAACAAACTTTCGGATTTGGAGTCAGTTTAACAACGACTTTGCCGAGTATGCTTTTATAGTTCCCCTAGCTTCAATTATGACTTTTAAATGTTGTAACGTGGCCTGGTTCATAGTTTAAGAAACAAAGGATACAAGGCTCAAAATTTGAAATTTAACCCACCCCATTCTCCTTGATGTTCTCCATTCCTAAATCCAATTAATCCAACAAATGCGTTCATCTTGCAAGAGAATTTCTTTAGTCACAATGATAATGGTTTAAGCACTTTATGAGATCTTTGAGGTGGCAATCACCCACTCCCGTTTATAAGATTGTTCCATTTTTTCCTTTTTGTTTGCTTTTAATCCCTTATTTTTGCATGGACAAATTCTTTTGAATTTATGGTCCATCGGGACGCCCTAATTTTTGCTTAAGTCAATTTTTTTCAGCTTTTGATTTTTCTTTTTTGACTTAGCGGGCTTTTTTTTTGGGAACAAATCTCGAATTTTCGGTTTTGGTTTAGAACGGTTGTGACTGCCATGTTGACTCTTGATTGCTTCCTCAATGTTGAATGGTTTGAGGAAGAAGATGTTGTGAGCTTTATTGTTTCCTCGATCTTTGATGATGTGCGCGAGGAAGAGGATGTGCTTAAACCTCTTGCTTAGATAGATGATTCTCTTGAAATTATAATGCATCATTGAATTAATTGAAATCTACCCTGCCCCTGGTTAAGATTAAGGTTTTTTCAAAAATAGAAAGAACACCGACTTCTGGCTCGAGGGGGTTGACTGCGGATTATCTCCTTATTCCTCCAGTGTTTAGGAAGTGAAATAATGCCTTACATCATCAGTCGGGTCTTACTATTAAAGCATACATCAGCAACTTCGTTTGTTTATTACATCCTTCTCCTCCTACGTTTGTAAATGGTGAAGAAGTGAAATGGAAAAGCTTTGATTTTTTTTTGCAAGTGATGGCATAGAAAGAGAGTGTAAACGAATGGATTGATTCCAAAAATATGCATGCTCGTTTCATTAAAATTACTTCTCAAAGAGTACAACTTTTAAATACAAACAACACTTAGAAAAAAAGAAATTCCAACTGGAAATGATAAAGTTTATTAATCCTAGGGATGAGCTTCCTTTTTTATCCATCGAATTTAGGAGACACTTCTTGAAGTTCTTGCACTTTGTCAAAGTAAGGGTGACCTCTCACCAATGAGACTCTTCATTTGAAATTCAATTATCAGTCTTGTGCTTTGTACTCATAACTTGTGGGGTCTGAGTAGGGCTAAGTATTTGCAGCTTCACTAAGGCACCTCCGAGTAAGTCAAGAGACATTAGTATAGGATCCAATTTCCTTCCAAACTTCCTTTGTTGAAGCGCATGAGGCTGCTACTAAAATATATACTATTGCAGACTCTATGGTGGAGGCATCATCCAAGGTTGTTGTATTTGAGGCTCTAGGTAGGCTTTTGTTGGCATAGTGAAGGGTTACCTTCTCTCTTCAATGATACTTTCCCCCTTTGATTTTCTCTATAGCTTCTTAAGATACCCTTTAAGTTCGTTTGTGAGTATCGGGAAACCTCTTAGCTCTTGGTAGTTGGATAAGACTAAAGCGGAAAGGATATGCAAATGTATGTGTATGTATGCAAAATGCATGAAAATGCATGGGGTATGAAAAAAGAGTTTTTTTTAGGTATGCTAAAAAAGTTTGATATGCAAGAGTCACATTAGGATAGTGACAGATAAAAGGAAACCCTCACGGGTTAAGAGGTAGTTATGTATATAGGGAACCCTTATCTCGGAAGGTTCCCTAGGGATAATGATAGGTATGGGAAACCCAACAGGTTTAGAATGTGTAAGATAAAATGTAAGCATGGCCTAGCTTAGGTAGGCTCCCTATAATTCAGCTAGATCTAAGTTTCGTCTACCCAATCCCCTCACATGTAGGATATACAGTTTTTGTTTTTTTTTCCATGTTATCCCTAGAATTTAGACTATACCCTCGTTTTACCATTAGAAGGATCAAGCCTTCCTACGGTAAACCTTTGGGATAGGTCTCATCTAGGGAGACCCTAGTAACGACCCTTGAGGGTTGAATACTTGGGGGTCTCCATGAGTTGATAGGGTATACTAAAGGTCCTCAGAATTTTGGACCACACCCAAATCATCATCTATGTTAAGGGCTAGCCTTACCATGAAGACAACTTTGGGGGGTCTATCTGAGTGTGGCATCAATGCATTGTCGGGATGTTACATCCCTCCAATAACATTTCTGTTCCATGTCCAAACTTAGGGTATCCTCCAAGCTTGGGTTTTAGCTTCACACATAACAATATCCCAACCATATATGATGATAATTCATGAATATAAATATAATAAAATAAATATAAATATATATGATAACATAAACAAAAATATATATAAAACAAAGAAAATATATATTTAAAACAATAAATAAATAAGTCAAACAAACAAGAACCCTAAAATCCAAGGTTAGAATGGACTCTCCTTTTAAGGAAGTATAAAAACTCCCCAGCAGAGTCGCCAGCTGTCGCGGGCGGCAAAAATATCGAGTCGCCATCATCCTTTATTCGTCCTAAGAGACAGAAAAATAATGAGAAAACCAAAATCCTAAGGGTGAGACACTAATATTCGGGAGTCGGTTAAGCGAGGGAAAGGTGTTAGGCACCCCTCACCTCCATTGTACTCAATGGGATCCTCCTTAAGTTCTAGGGTATGTTTGTTTGTTGTTTGAATGTTTGACCGTGTATTTTATTTATAAAAATCTTTATTATTATACAAAGATAAGACTTAGATGTAAGAGGGGGACCCTAAGTTTTTAATTATTATGGTACTCGCTAGGGTTTGCAACCCTATACCTACGTACCTTCAAATTTGATGGATCAGAGTATCTGTAGTTCACCTCGCCTATCCCCTATTCCTATTCCTATTCTTATTCCTATTCCTATTCCTAATTCCAATCCTAATCCTTTATTTATACTCTTGGATGAAGAGTTTTATCCCAAAATCCTAATCCCTTGGCCTATGTTTATACTCTTGGAACCGAAGAGTTTTATCCCAAATCCTATCTGTTATTTATACTCTCGGACGAAGAGTACTATCCCTTAAATCCTAATCCATTTATTTATACTCTCGGATGTCAAGAGTTCTATCCCAATTCCTTATCCATTATTTATACTCTCGAATGAACAGTTTTATCCCAAAATCCTAATCCCTTGGCCTATGTTTATACTCTTGGAACCGAAGAGTTTTATCCCAAATCCTATCTGTTATTTATACTCTCAGATGAAGAGTACCATCCCTTAAATCCTAATCCATTTATTTATACTCTCGGATGTCAAAAGTTCTATCCCAATTCCTTATCCATTATTTATACTCTCGGATGAAGAGTTATATCCCAAAAATCCTTATCCATTATTTATACTCTCGGATGAAGAATTCTATCCCAATTCCTTATCTGTTATTTATACTCTCGGATATCAAGAGTTCTATCCCCAAAACTCCTGATCCATTTGTTTATGCTCTCTGAATTTAGAGCTATATCCCCAAATTGTATCCCTATTATATCCCCTAATATCCCTTGTAATATCCTTTATAATTATCCCTTATCCCAAAAATAAAATAAAATAAACTCCTTTAAATATTAATAAGAAAAACATCCCAAAGAAATATCTTTAATCCCATTAATTCTTAAATAAACTTATAACAATAATTTTTCCCAAATAAATCCCCATTTTAAAACCCAAAATTAAATCCATATACCAAAATTATAAACATGTATGAAAATCCATATTTTTAAATCCCCATTATTATAAACCCATATTGAACAAAATCCCAAAAATTGTAAGAATAACATAGTTAAACAATTTTATCAAATCATAATAAAATCCCCTTTTTAATATTTAAATTCCAAAAATCCCACAACATTTATTCCCCATTTTAAAATCATTAATATCCAATATCCATGTTAATTCCCAAAAATCTTCCAATTTAGATGTTAAAAGAAAAAAAAGTTTCCAAATAATCCTTTATTAAATTTTTATATTAAACCCATTAATTATTTAATATTAACGAATAATTATTAAAACCCTAAAATAAATAATTATTTAGCCAATTAAAATCATAAATTAAATAATTTATTAATTTTCAAAATAAATAAACTCAAATCATGAGTTACAACCCACATTTATTAAAAATTAAACACATATTTAAAAGGTTTTTCTTTTTCCAAAATTATAATTAAAGTCCAAAGATTAATTGTAAAAAACAAATAAATTATAATATCAAAAAATATAAATTAAACCCAAAAATAATTATAAAAATACCAAAATTACCATACCCAAAAATATAACTTAAACCCAAATCATGTTAATCCTAAATGTGTATAATCTCTTACTCATTATGATTAAAACATTTAATTAAATGATTCAATTTTCAATCTTAATATTTATTATCATGATTATATGCATCTTGATCCCTTAATCCTTAATAAAAAATTAATTAAAATATTTTAATTTATTTATTTGATTCATAATCCTGATCATGGTTATGTTGTGAATGGTCGTTGAGATCATTACATAGTGATGTTGAATTCATATGGATATACAAATTCGGGTAAAGAAACGTTTTTCCTTTTTTTTTATTATGTTAATAGTCATATTAACCATAATAAGACTTAACTAAAATTAATCATATACTCCAAACAAAATTATATATATACAAACCACAAATTAATCATATACACATACACACAGTAATTAATCCAATCCTCAAATTGCAAGTCAAAAAATTTCAAGAGTGAATATATACAATTGATAATAACTTGATGATACCAACCTGGAGTGCCGTGACCCACTTAAGCTGCTTCATCCCTTATTTTCTTTTCGTTCCTCGCGTTCTTCTTTTCCTCTCCATTCTTTTCTTTGATTTCTTTGTGTATTCCTTTTTCTCTTGGTGATTTCCTTGTATCCCGTTTCTCCTTTGTGTATCCCTTTTCTCCTTTTTGTATTCCTTTGCTCCTTGATAATTTCCTTTATGCTTTTCTTCCTTTTCCTTTAGAGCGAGATCCATTTTCCCTTTTTGTGCAAGACACATTTTCCCTTTTTGTGTTGTTGTTCTTCGATGTGAAGAACAACAACTTTTTAGACAGATTTATTTGTGAATTGTGGGTGAGAAAGAATGTGGAAAACCAGCTCTATTTATAGATAAAAAATTAGGTCAAACATTGAATGGAATTTGTCAGTTTTGGAAGGTTTTAACCTAATCTAATTTTTTCTATTTCTTGGAGCCCAAGCTAATGAATCTGGATGGATTCATGGCTTGATGAATTTAGATAAAAAATATATTTTAAAATAAAGAAAATAGTCTAATAATGATAATGAGAAAAAAAGATTTGATTGATTTTTATTTTTATTTTTATGATTTTTGAGATTTTTTCCATAAAATATTGATTTTAATGAAAAAATCATATTTTTAAAATTGCATTAAATACAAATATGAAAATTAAAAATTAAATATTAAAAAATGATATTTTTGTGTTTGTTTTTATTAAAAATAAAATAGAAAAAAAAAGTTAGCAGTAAAGAAAAAACAAATACAACATTAAAAGTGAGAAATATGAGATTCGAACTCGTGACCTCTCCCTCTTGTAACTCCTTGTACACCCTTTCTACCAACTAGGTAATTCCATTTATTCAAAATAGAATGGCATAATTTTAATAATAATTCCATGATAATATTAATATTAAGAATAATACTAATATTCCAATAACCCCATTATGACCCTAATATAATTTTATTAATAAAAAATTAATCTAATCCTAATTAATCCATATAAAGTTAATAGTAATCTACCCCCATTTAACTGATAATGCTATTATAATTTATTCTACCCCTTCTATGAAAACAAATAAATCCCTTAATACAAAAAGCGAAAAAAGAATAGACGGGTGGTCAAAATTTGGGGTACGACACCAACAAAATCTTGTTAGCATAACTCATAGGAGTCAGGAACGTTATCTCGGTGAAGAACGCTTTCGGAATAAACCCTGTTTCAATTAGGACTTTTAAGGGTTGTAACGTGGTCTGGTTCACGGTTTGAGAACAAAGGATTTATGGCTCGATATTTGTCTGTATCCACCCATTCTCCATGATGTTCTCCAGTCCTATGTTCAGCTAATTCGGCACAAGCGCTCACCTTTCAAAAAGATATTGAATGATAGAAGTGATGGAAGGTATCCACAAGGTTTTCGAAGTGGCAGTCGCTCCTTTTGTCTTTGGTGTCTGTAGTCATATGACTTGTTCTTTGCTTGAGGATTTTTCTTTTGTCATCCTTTTCGCCTTTTCTATTCTTTTCTCTCCCCTTTTTATTTCCCTTATTTTTCCTGGACTGAATTCTTTTGAATTATTTTTTCGATTTTGAGGTCCAGCGGGATGCCCTAACTTTTGCCTAAGTCACTTGTTTTCAAGTTTCGACTTAGCGGGCTTTATTTCTCCTTTTTTCTGAACAAATCGTGTGACACTGGCTGTCTTGACTTCTTTGAAAGGATTATGACTGCTTCACTCCTTGCAGTGAGGGATAACCATTGTGGTCTCACAGCCCTTGACCTCCTGATATGTGAGGAAAGAAAGGTAATGGCTCCTCAGATGCGCACTCCTTTTGAAAGTTGAATGCTCGGTCAAATCAATTGACAACTACCATGCCCCTGGGTTAGATGTGAGGGTTTTTTCAAATGAAAGGAAACTCCTACTTCGAGGCTTGACGGGGTTGACAAAGGTCTATCTCCCTTATATCTCCGGTGTTTAGGGATTTGAAGCAATACCTGTACATCATCAACAGGGTTTTATCCAAAAGCATACAACCAAAGATTTTGCGTTTTTCACTTCATCATCCTCCCTCAAGAGTTTAAGGCAAGAAAGTTGGTATTGCAGTGCATACAAACATTTAAATGAATGAACACGAATATAACACTTCAAGAAAAACACATTCATTGCATTAAAATCATCATTCAAAACACAAACAAGTTTTAACATGCAAACACTGTACTAACGAACAATGAAAAATTACACATGAAAATGCAGTAAAGAAGCCAAAGATTGCCATTGTTGAGGAAGCTTGACTCCCTCCGGACTTATTGCTTCTGATGACGCTCTTGTGATATGGTGCTCACTCTGACAAAGAAGCTTCAACTCATGGGGGTACGATCTGGGGTGATGACCTTTGAGTCGATCAAATCCTGCACCTTGTGTTGGAACGCGTTACAGTTATCAATTGTATGCCCAAACGTTCCTGAATAGAACTCGCACCTAGCGTTCATGTCATAGTCCGGAGGAATAGGGTATGGTACTGGCGTGGTATTCCTCAACTGAATCATAGAGCTTTTGAGTAGGCGAGCAAGCAACTGACTATAAGGAACAAGAATAGGGTCAAATATCCTTTTGGGCCTTCTTGGTCTGAGTTGTCCCTGCTGCTGATAGTTCTACTGTCGAGGCTGATTCAGGCGCCCAATCTGCCCATGTACTTTCCTTTCCACATTCGGCTGAGGCACAAACAAGGGTTGCTGACGTAAAGCTTCAGGAGCATAAGGTTATGGAAGAGATCCATGACATGAGGTGGATCCTACAGAAAGGAAAGGAGTCTCTACTTCCTTTGCAACAATTGGAGTAAAATGACCTTGTTCACTAGTGCCGACTGACGTGAACTTGATTTCCCCTGAATCAATGAGCTCTTGGACCTTATACTTGAACCTTGTACAATTTTCAACATTGTGACCAGGTGCACCAGAGTGGAAGTCACACCTAGCATTGATATTGAAGCCCAAAGGAAACCTTGTTGGAGCTGGTCCTACAAGCTCGACTAGTTTGAGCTCAAACAAATGAGGAAGCAACTGCGCATACGACATTGAAATGGGATCAAACTTCTTCTTAGGCCTCTCTGGCCTAGGATCCTATTTGGGAGCAAGAAGTGATTGCTGATGGGAAAGCTCTGAAATTTTAGATTGTGGAGTGGATTCACGAGGTAATCGATGATCTAGAGAAGACCCCAAAGAGATGGGCGGATTAAGGACTTATGTTGCGGAAGCGAGCACATGATTTTTTTCATTTTTTAACACCGTATTCAAGATTTCCATGACCAGGCCCATCCGAGTCTTCATCTGGTTGACTTCATCTCTTAACAGTTTCTGACCTTGGGACATGGCCAGCATATCCTCCCCGAACTGCCTCATCTGAATCTTAATTTCAGTCACTTCTGCACGGAGTTGTTCCATGGCTATCCTCTGATTCTGTCGAGTAGAATAATGGTGGATATTGGAATCAGCTATTCTGCTTGCAAAGAGACAATAATAAGAATTCCGCATCCAGAACACCTGAAAAAAATGCAAAAATGATATGCATGATATGAATGCTATGTTTGTGACTTTCCAAGCATCCAAGAGTTTTGTCAACCCTTGAGAATGACGCGATAACCCGATGTAAGAGATAATCAGTAGCGAGAAGATATTGAGAGAGCAGATATAGCAACAAAACAACACTTCATTCATTCATAGCAATAAGAGATCCAACTGAATTCATACAATCGACAACAGAGTGTAGTACACAAGCAAGAAACGTCTCACACAGAGAGATCAAGTACATCACACAAAATAATGATCCCATCCAACAATCCTGGAGGTGATCATACAACAAGAATAAACAACAAAACTAAGGAAAGTCCTTCTGAGTAAGACAAGCTTCAAGGTACATGCAGTGTTCGGTCCACTTATCGCACTCATGACAATGAGGCAAAGGGATGGGCACAGGAGTATCCTCTACCTCCTTCAATTGCGCTTTGAGCTCGGCATTTTCTTTTATAAGTCGTGACATACGAATGTCGCTTCCTCTGAGTTGAATCTCTGCAGCATGCCTTAGATCCACTTCCTTCTATATCTGAGCATCCTTCTCCTTGAGTTACTTTTCTAAGTCCCATATCTTTCTCTTGTAATCATTTTCAGCCTTCTGAAGTTTCAGGTATTCCTAATGTTTCCTATTTAGACTTTCTTCCATCTCATCATAAGACCTTTTTCTGGCATTCGTCACCCTAGAAGTGTTAGCAACATCATTATCCTTTCTGAACTTTCGAACCAGGTCTTTCTTTTCTCTTCCAAGAAGATACAATTCTAGATCCTTAGCTTGACTCTCCAAGCGGAGTTCCTGGTTCTGGTGTTCTACCTGATAGAAATTCTCTTTAGGGACATCACCTGATAATTTGGTAGGTTGAGGATAAGAGGGATCTTCCTTGTCAAAAGGTAATCCGAGAGTCTTCACTCTAGCTTCTAACCAATCCATATAAGTACCATAGGCTACTATGTCTTTCGCTCCAAAGAACACTTTTCCTTTCCTGGTGATATTGGCCCAAGCAACCTCTACCTTTTTCCACATCTCAAGACTTTCCCCCTTCTTGCAGTATACATATTCTTCCACTTCTTTTGGCCTTGGCGGGTTCCTCATAGCATAACCCAACAGGCGCAAAGCAAGAACGGGATTATAGTTGATCACTCCCTTTATTCCTATGAGCGGAAAATTAGATAACCCTGCACAACTAGCAACAACTGCGGAACTTTCAACCCTAAGCCGGTGCCATTTGATGTCAAAAGAAGTGAGTGCCATAATCCTTTGACACCATTTGCTAGTGCCTCTAGAATCAACAAAAGGTCCATCTATGGGTAACTGTGCCATGAACCATTCGTAAAGCATCGGAATACAACAAACCACAAACCCCTTCTTACCATGCCTTGAGTGAATAACATAGTACGTGTTGGCCAACAAAGTAGGTATCAGGTTCTTATTCATGAAGACACAAAGAGCGGCCAAGTCCACCAATTCATTAATCTCGGGAAAGAGAACCACACCATAGATAATAGCGGCTAGCAATGCGTTGAAGGCAATTCAACAACCTTCCTTCGCCATTTCCTTGGCTTTTCCTACCAAGAATTCCACGGCAAGACCACTGGTAACCTTATTCTGTCTCCATCTTCCTTTCACATCACTAAGGCTCAAATAAAGAACCTTAGCGATAACTTCAAAATCGGGATCATCTGGTACACAGATGAAAGGGATATGATCTGTCACTTTGATGTTAAGCAAGTGTCAGTACTCCTCTAGTGTGGGAGTGAGCTGATAGTCCTGGAATGTAAAACAGTGCAACAATGGATCATAGAACTGAAGCAAATTCTGGAGAGCAACATCTACGACCTGAGCATCTAATAAAGATAGGAGATTCCCATATCTTTTGGTAAAAACCCCTTGCTGTTGATGATTCATAAGATCTATTAACTCATCAAGGAAATGCCACTGACTCGGACGAAACTGGTAACTGAAGTTGTCTCTGGTAACTCTATTGATGACATCAGTGTTATCGACCATCTTTGGAGAAGACAATAATTCTTGAATGACCTTGGAAAATGACATGCATATGTAGGTTAACTTTTTTGTGCATTATTATATATTTTTTTAAAATAAACATGCTATGATGCAATGTGACAGGACCAAAGGTTCCGCAACACTGGTTATTATTGAACTGTCACAAAGAATCAGACGGCACAAGATCAAAGGTTCGACGCAATCTCAGAAAATCGGGAACCACAAAAAGTCACCATCAGAAATACATTCATGAACAAAACCATAGTCACCAATCAAAGAGTCACCAATGGTACTTGTACCTGTAAGAATCATCCCTCCCCACTCACAGGTGCAGTCTAGGTCAAGGTAAAGTCAAAAGAAACGCAGGATCGAAGATTCGCCTGAGAGTACTACCATCATAACAACAAACATGTATGATGATAATATCCCACTTGAACCTCCACTGCTCGTGGCATCATGACCGCACCAGTAGGACCTCGTCCAGTAGCCGTCATGATCCACTCTATTCCTAGGTTTTCTAGAGAACATCTCATAGCCTGGGTACTGGGTCTTTTACCTCTTGTAATAACCCAACCCGCCAAAGAAACCAGACAGTCCAGCCAATAACCAGTATACAGGAAAGTAAAAGCGCAAGTAGGATGCAATGCAAACAGATAATCATGCAAAGAAATAAAGTAAACACCCAAAGACAATAAACACACAAGCGCTAGGATTGACTCGCATAGGGGATAGACCAGCAAGAGGTCAATATATCCCCAGCAAAGTCCCCGGCTGTCGCATCCGCGAAAATCAATCGGCGAGAAACTAGAACAGAAGAGTCGCCACCGAACATTATTTATCCCAACGCAGGGAAAGGAAACGATTGAAGAAACCTGAAGAGGGAGAAGACATGGTCATCGCAACCATAGTCCGGGTTCGGGAGTTGGTTACGCGAGGGGAAGGTATTAGCACCCCACGCGTCCATCGTACTCGATGGGATCCACACTTGTTGTCTAATCAAAGGGTGAGTTATCCTAAAGTCTACGGCTAAACAGTAACGGGAAAGAGGGAAAAACAAAAGCGGACTCGCAAGGATTATCGCAATCCAATGCCTACGTATCTTCGTGGACGAACGAAGAATCAGAGTCAACGTAGTTCGACGTACGACTCGATGAGTGCTTTTTAAGTGAGCGATGAGCTCTTTCCTAAAAATGATTTGAAACCCGACTATCCTGAAGGATAAAAAAGATTTGAATTTGTTTTTGTGTTTTTTAGACAGAAATGGATTAAGTTAGCTTGTAACTTGCATTGCACTAAAGTCTATGACATAGGAACGAATGCGTCGCATATCGTCCCCAACAGGACGTATGCTAAACACCCTAGAAGAATGAAGGGAGGCCCCCCATTCCTCATTTCCCACGTACTTAAGGCTCATGCGCAATACACGTTGCCTTTATTAAGTGTTTTAAACTTGTTATGAGATGAGAAAAGACGACTCAAAGTTGAAAAGAAAACACTAAGGGAATCCAATCCTAATGTTATCATGCAAGAGTGGTACCTATACTAAGTCTAGCAATCCTATGGGAAAAATGATAACACCATAACAAAAACAAACAAGCTCAAGGAGTATTCACATCGCTCGAGTAGCACACATCCGACTGTGGATTCATGTCATCATAGTGACAAAGGGAGATGCCTAGAAACGATATCATATCATTGAAGCAGGACAAAGCATCAAGGACACCTAACCACGATATCAAGTCATCAGGAAGGATGAGGAGGCAAAGCGATGATATCATGTCATCGAAGCTTGCAAACTGTAAGAAAGAGGGAAGCTTAACCATGATATCATGTCACAGGGTAGGACATAAAATGCGAGGGATAAGTAAATTGTGCATACGAGAACAAAGCATCAGCGTCGGTCAACGCGAGCTAAACAAAGTGTGGGGGTTTGATTGCTAGACCCTTCTTCCACTTAACTGACATTACAAGATTGGGGCACGTGCTCAAAAGCATCAACACGTAGTGAGCTAGTGAACGACCTGGACTAGAATGTGCGAGGACCGATTGCTAGTCCCTTATTCGCTTGCCTTCGCTGAGGACTTATCAGGGGGAATGGGAAGAGGCGCCTCCTTTTGAGGTCTTTAGCACAAATATAAACAAACACAAACATGGCCTCCGAGTGAGGACTTTCCAGAATTTCCAGCCAAGAGGGGCACGAACTCCCAGTCATGCATCTCTATTCCTACTTCTCATGGCATCAAAAGCGGTAAAGTGCGAAATGAGATAAAAAGGATAAAGAATGCTACCGAACGGATAGAAATCCGCAGTGTAGTAAACTATCAGTAAAGAAACCCAGAGGTACTCGAACGAGCTAGCATCCACAAACAAAGCAAGTCAGAAATCGCGTATCCAATATAAGCCTCAAAGCAACAACGTGAAAATAAATCCCAAGTGGTGTGTATATCGGACACAACCACGTAATCAACCTGCACCAAACACAATAGTGCATATATATGTATTCCATGACATGAGTCAAGAGAAATCGCATTGGAAGCTAAGTTGTATCCCATAAATAAAGTGGAATACCAAGCGAATAACCATCGTCGGAAGCTCCTTGAAGATCCTTGCACAAGCTTAACAAACACGTTAAAAACCACAAGGAAATGCAACTGGAAATTGTATCTTCGCATCATAACTCAAAATCAAGTAGAATAATGAGTACACAAGTACTTAACATGAATCTGAGCACACATTTCGAAAACGGGGCAGCAAGGTTGCAATAACATGAAACATGCGCAAATCCAAACCGAAAACGACCAAGCTCATACGCAATGGTTCGCAAATGACCAATAAACATAAGCACGTGTCAAATCAAGGTCAATACACAAACTTCACACAAAATGGCACTTAATAGGCGTCAAAAATCATCGACTCGGAATTGAACAAAAATCGCATGATAGCTTGCAAACGTGCCAACGAATTCAAATATGCAAACGGTTCAAATTAAATCAAAGAGGAAGTAGAGCTTCCAAACCCGGGGAAGAACCGAAATCATGAGAAAGATACATCCGAAATCGCATAAAAATCACACCGGTGTCGCAAAATAAACCACCAAGCTCAAGTAACCAATTAGCCACAATTAAAACACACCGGTACCGCGGTTTTCAAGCATTCAAACCAAGCAAAATTCAAGTGTCGATATGAGATAGGAATCCGGAATCACATGTCAACACAAGAAAGCAAAGCCAAATCACGACTAATGCATTCAAGGTTAAGCTTCGACACGCGAAAAGTGAGCTAAATCAACAATTAAGCACTTGGAACTAAGCTTCGACACGCAAATCACATTCACACATCCATGAAACAAATCAACATGATTATCCGTTCATAACACAAATTAATTACCAACAATTATTGAATCGGAATTTAGCTTCGACACGTAAAATCCACAACGATTTGCACAAAATTCATCCAATTCCACAATTGTCCATAATCACTTATGTCAAGAATTAATTAAATCACTACAAATCAAATTCAATTCTCAAGAATCAAGTGCACACCAATTATTCAAGAATCACAACAACAACAAGTATTATTCAAGAACAATTCAATAAAACCACAATATTAAACTCAAATCAATATTAAATTTGAGTAATCAAAACTACAAGAATCCAAGAATTATGATCAAGCAATTTACCGAATGGAGATCGAAAAAGGAAACGAAGGAGGATCATGCTTCGGAACCGCGACCAGATGAGGGAGCGGCGCGGCGGCTTCACGGCAGTGGTCACGGTGAGGCGCGGCGGCGGGAGAGCTCCGGGAGAGGGAGGCGCGGTCGGCGGAGGCTGAAGAGAGAGAGAGAGAGAGATCACAAGCGGAGAGGGAGAGATCGGAGAGATTTTGTGATTTTCTGGATTTTTGCTCTTGAGTTTGGTATGAACTTGATGAAGGTTTTGATGAATATTCAAGAACAATTGAGAGAATAGAATATTTGTTGTTTTTGATCTTTGAGAGAGTAAATTTGAATATTTTTTGTGTTTGTGTGTTATGATGTGGTTGCTTGAAGGGAAAACTACAATTTGAATATATAGTTTGGTGAAAAATGGGGTTACGCGGTAAAATCTCTGATAGTTGACTGCTTAATTGAAAATAGCGCCTGGCTCGGTTCAAAATTCCGACTCTGAGCCTCTTGTGAAATTATCCGCGTCTGAGTCACGATCGCAACGCAAAAAGGGCGGACGTCATACAATAAAAATCGAATGAGTTATGATTTTTTGCACGTCGAGACGTCGATGAATAAATCGTCTTTTTTCAGCTTTTTATCGCCCACTACTCAAAAAAGTGACAAGCTCATGCCTTTCGGAGCAGAATCTCGACTCGGCTTTGTCAACAAAGTTGTAGATCTATGAGTCAGTGACATCGTGTAAAACGATGAGCACGATCGCATAACAAACGAGTGAGATATGAATTTTACGGTGGAGCGACGTCAAGCCTTTTTCTTCGGTTCAACATTTCCGTTTTGCGAAATAAACCAAAACGAAATTCTTCGGAGCACCGTTCGAACTCGAGCTTGTCTTTGAACTTGAAGATAATAAAATTTTTGATCTTGCACTTCGAGAACGGACATGATACGATAAAAATCGCCCAACTTATAATTTTTGCAAAATCGGACTGACAGTGAACCGCATCATAGAATTCCTAAGGTAATTCGATCTTTTGAAGTCCTTCTGCTCAGAATCGGCTCTCGTTGAAAATATACGGCCTGAAGATAACATCAAGATGGAAATAATACCGAAATAACGGGTCAAAACTGATGAACAAGCAGAAAGTTATGAATTTTTTAAGGTCCAAAATGCACCGGTTCAGCACTGATTTTCAATGTTTTTCCACTGCATCGACTCAGAGAATTCGCGTATTTGGAGATCTTCTTCAAAGAATTAATTCTCGCCACTTTCCTTGGTGAATTTGCTTCCGACCCGAACATAAAAATTGTAGAAAATACTGAGACGGTTCTAACCGTTGAATATCAAGCCGTAACGAGTTTCCGGGCGAAAGTTACGAATTTTGCAAATTGCACCGTAAAACTGGTATTCTGTTCAATCTATTCCAAATCAACTGAAAACTTCGGCTTCTTCTGAGATTCTTGACATGTCGAAACATAAGAAATTAGGCTTGATGAGAGCTTGACGGCTCGGTGACCATGTAGCCTGGAGAAGTACTTTGTGCACGTGCCGAATGAGGAGATAAACGTCTGTCGCAACCTGGCGATGTTTGAACAGAGAACCTTGATCCCATAACCATAGAACCAAATGATATGCGTGTATGCGCACGATGACCTAGCTAAAAGTCAAATGAAGCATAATCCAGCTGGGTAAGGTAATATACATAAGAGGGCAAATTTTGGGGTATTAAACTTGTTGCGGTGAAAATCGGATACCAAGCTATTAATTAACTTCCATCACATTTCTTTTACAACCGACTTTGATTTATCCAAAGGAAAGGTTCAAGATCGAAAAAAACCTAAAAGGGGGAGATCTAAGGTTCGGGGGTTGGTTATACTAAGGGAAGGTATTAGCACCCTAAGTATCTGTAGTACTCTACATGAACCTCTTGTTTTATTTGTGTTATATTATGTTTTCTTGCTAAGATGTATGCTAAAGCTAAGAACCTAGGGTATGTACACTAAGTTTGCTCGCCAAGACGTCGCATCTTGTGCCTACGTATCTGACTAATGAATCAGAGCAACCGTAGTTCACCTCACTAAGGGTGGATTGAGGAACCATTGGCTATGGCCAAAGTTCCAAGAGGGGAAATGAGTATGAGCTCATTGTAGAGTTTAGGAAACTCTCTAAGTCTAAGTTGTGAGATTGAGTGGCTATGAGGCCTATGACTATGAGGTCTAGAGAAGATGCTTCCTATGACTATGAGATCAAGGTGGTAAGAGCTATCTATGACTATGAGGTCAATGGTTGGGAGATGGCTATGAGGCCAAAGCTTGCCTATGACTATGAGGTCAAAGGTTACCTATGACTATGAGGTCAAGGTTAAAGATGGCCCTATGACTATGAGGTCAAGAGGGAATCCTATGACTATGAGGTCAAAGGTTAAAGATGGCCCTATGACTATGAGGTCAAGAGGGAATCCTATGACTATGAGGTCAAAGGTTAAAGATGGTCCTATGACTATGAGGTCAAGAGGGAATCCTATGACTTATGAGGTCAAAGGAAGGCAATGAGTTATCTATGACTATGAGGTCAATAGAGAGACTTTTCCAATGACTATGAGGTCAATAGAGGAAGATGGCTATGACTATGAGGCCAAAGCTTACCTATGACTATGAGGTCAAAGGTTACCTATGACTATGAGGTCTAGGTTAAAGATGTAACTTTATGACTATGAGGCCATGAGAGATTCCTATGACTATGAGGTCAAAGGTTGAAGATGTTGTCAATGACTATGAGGTCAAGGGCTTCTTATGACTATGAGGTCAAAGGTAAGATGTAACTCCATGACTATGAGGCCATGAGAGGTTCCTATAACTATGAGGTCAAAGGTTAAAGGATGCCTATGACTATGAGGTCAAAGGTAGTAATGAGCTTTCTATGACTTTGAGGTCAATAGAAAAACTTTTCCTTTGGAAGGAAGGGGAGGAATAACATCTTGTAAACAAGAGTTAAAGTGGGTTTGAAATGCATTGAAACACATGAGTTCAAGAATTCCAAAAACTGTAAGCATTCATCAAAATATGAAATGGAATCTCATATATGAATATGACAACAGCAAGTATGGCATAGAAAACATTATCACAGTTTGAAGACGAAAACATTCAAAGTCATGCAACTTTAGCAACAGGGGCTAAGAAACATATAACATTCTTATGATAAGGTTTTGTTTAAAGCCATGAAACAAAGTTTCACAAATCACAGCATACTCCAAAGAAAACTCACTTTTAAGTCAGTGGTCACATAAATTAGCCAAGTATGGCATAAAAGGCATTCACGAATTGAAAAACAAAACCTTTAGATTGAGGCTATGCACCTTAACAAAGAGGTCAGGAAAATACAGACAACATTCACATTGATGAGGTTTTGTTTAAAATTAGGAAACAAAGCTTCACACAAGATTCACAAGTTACAACATTTTTCAAAGAAAAGTTTTTGACGTCTTTGAGGAAACAGTTGATTCTATAAAAAAACTCTAAAGGTTTAAATGAAATTATGCACATTTTATTTTTATGTTTTTATTATTATTTTTTTTATAAACCAGAAATGTGGTGTAAAATAATAAAAAAAACAAAATAAATGAACAGTTGTGGCTTGCGCCACTATAATGGTGTGGCAGGCGCCACTAGTGGGGTCCATGCATGTGGCTTGCGCCACACCCCCTAGTGGCAGGCGCCATGAGGCTTTCTCATGGTGGCTTGCGCCACCTCTACCATGGCTTGCGCCATGTGCTTTATTTTTTTTATTTTTTATTTTTATGTGAGTTAGTGTGAGTTTCTTATATTAAGGCCCTTTGTTTTTTAGTATGGCGAGTGCCATATTGATCCTTTCTGGTTCATGTTTTTTTATTTAAACACAAGTCCAGTTCATGATTCATTAAACAAAACCACACGTTTAGGATCTACAACAGAAATAAGCGATAATAATAAGACAACATATATGACAACACGATAACAAAATGATCATGCTATTTTCAACACAGAATCAGATAATATGATAACAACATGAGAAAAATATGGAGCGAATAATTATCGTATTTATAACACAGAATCAAACAATAACAAGAAAACAAATATGGTAATCATGATAACAGTATGAGGTAAACATGGCATCGTAAACAGAGTGAAACAGAGTGTGATACCTAGTGGAGACAAGTCCACTGCTTCTTCACCCAGGAAAAAAATAGACGAACCTCTCCTCCTTCCAAGATCAACCGGTGCAGAGTTTCCTCAACAAGAACCAAGTTACTGATGGTTGAAATATTTGGGGTTTGGTGTTTTGAAGTGTTTACAGGGGGATGAAAATGGTGGATTTCTTGCAAGCTTTTGAGTGTTACTTGCAAGACTAAGGGAAGGGAGTGGAGAAATTTTGAGAGAGTTTCTTGGTATTTTCCTCGGTGCCTTTTTTTGGTGGTGTTTCTGTGTGCTACAGAGTGTAGGGAAAGTGATGAATTTCTTGCAAGCTTTTGAGGGTTACTTGCATGACTATGGAAGGGAGAAGTAGAGAGAAATTCTTGGCAATTTCTGGTGTGTTTGAACAAAGAGAAGTGGCATCCTTTTATAGGAAAATCAAGCTGGCTAGGGTATTGAAGACACGGGAGATAAATGCTTTATCCATGGGGCAAAAAATTAGGGCTTGCAATAACCCTTGGGTAAAGAATTAGGGTTTGCATGACTTCTTTTTCAAACTTGGTCAATCCCTTGGAGAGAAACATGCTTCCCGGTTGAGCAACGGCAGTAAAAAAATGGTATCAAATCTGCCACTTTCATCATCCAATACATACCTCCAAAGTCCCTTTTGTTGTGTCATTAGTGTGAATGCTCAAAGAGGAAAACGTTAGGGACAAGGCAAAGTGAAAAGGACATGGTAAACTTCGTACAAAAAGTAAATAAAAGAAATAAAAGAAAAGGGAAATAAATCTTAAAAGTATCAATTAAAATTAGACTTAATTTTGTTAAATTAAAGTAATTAAACTCCCTATTTTTTTAAATGACCTTTTTGCAAAAGAAAAATAAATGAGAACCAAAATGAAGCAATAATGAATAAACCTGAATAAAAATTTAAAATTTGATAAAAATTAAACTAGTTAAATCAAAGTAAATTAAATTGAAACTTAATAAAATGTAAACTAAGCTAAAATATTAACTAACTAACTTAGTTCTAAATGATTCAAGATAACTATTTTTAAAATAAAATTCAAAATAGCTATGGGATAATAAAAATTGGCTAAAATGCATCAATGATAAATTTAACTAAAAATGCAAAGATAGCAAATTAAAAAACGATATGCAACTGAAACAAACGAATCTAAGGGTAAAATTTGGGGTGCAACAGTTGCCCCTATTTAAATATCTTCACCGGATAACATGAGAGATGAAAATCCTCATGAAATCATGGTGAAAGATATTTAAATATAGGTAACCGAAAATTTTGCCATTAGATGCGCTGATATGCAATGCTACGGACAAAACTAATCTATAATGCTGTCATGCCATGAACATCTAATATGATGATATGATGCCAAGACAGTGCAGAAATGCAAACAGACAAGACAACAAGGGCACGCAAACACAGGTAAATGACACCGGGGAAGGATGAAGGTTAGTATTCACAAGAAAGACTCATTGAGGAGACAAACTAACCAACAAAAGAGACTCACTAGGGAGATCCCAAAGAAACACTGGGTATAGAGAAAAAAAGGGGAAACCCTGCAGATCCTCACTGGAGATAGGAGCCAGAGAGGTGTTCTCCACTGGGGAAATGAAGACATACTCTTACTGGGCATGAAACCAGAAAGAAGACATGATCTCCACTGGGGTTCATTTTGAAATAAGATGATAGACATATCCTGGGAATTTCTTATACTGAAGAGTTCAAACGGGATCTTCAAGAAAAGCCAAGAAAGACAGAAATAAACTTTGCGTGCCAGATGAAAAGATGATTGGACTTTTAGCTGGGAATAAGGTTAATGAATCATGAATAAGTTGGATTTTAAATTTCGGTTTAGGTTCATATTTGACCTGGGTGATGTTTTAGAAGGGAAAGATCCTCACTGGTGGTAAAATCAAGAGATGATCTCAACTGAGGAATATCCAGAGTAGTGGATCAACAAGTCCGCGTATGACTGGCTGATACTCTGGGACTGAAAAACAACCTTATTGGAAGTAGAACCAAAAGATGGGCTCCAATAAAGGTATCTAGAATGATTGATCATCAAGTCTAAACGCGGCTAGATGACATTCTAGAAATAAAGATCCTCAATGAAGGTTGAACCAGAAAGATGGTCTTCACTGGGAAAATACATCCAAAGTGATGGAACAACAGGTTCAAGTATGACCGATTGGCACTTTAGAAGAGAAACATAACCTTATTTGAGATAGAACCAAAACATGGGCCCCAATAAAGGTATCTAGAATGATTAATCATCAAGTCTAAACGTGACTAGATGACATTCTAGAAATAAAGATCCTCAATGAAGGTTGAACCGGAAAGACGGTCTTCACTGGGAAAATACATCCAAAGTGATGGAACAATAGGTTCAAGTATGACCGATTGGCACTTTAGAAGAGAAACATAACCTTATTGGAGATAGAACCAAAAGATGGGCCCCAATAAAGGTATCTAGAATGATTGATCATCAAGTCTAAACGTGACTAGTTGACATTCTAGAAATAAAGATCCTCAATGAAGGTTGAACCGGAAAGACGGTCTTCACTGGGAAAATACATCCAAAGTGATGGAACAACAGGTTCAAGTATGACCGATTGGCACTTTAGAAGAGAAACATAACCTTATTGGAGATAGAACCAAAATATGGGCCCCAATAAAGGTATCTAGAATGATTGATCATCAAGTCTAAACGTGACTAGATGACATTCTAGAAATAAAGATCCTCAATGAAGGTTGAATCGGAAAGACGGTCTTCATTGGGCAAATACATCCAAAGTGATGGAACAACAGGTTCAAGTATGACCGATTTTCACTTTTAGAAGAGAAACATAACCTTATTGGAGATAGAACCAAAAGATGGGCCCCAATAAAGGTATCTAAAATGATTGACCATCAAGTCTAAACGCGGCTAGATGATATTCTAGAAATAAAGATCCTCAATGAAGGTTGAACCAAAAAGACGGTCTTCACTGGGAAAATACATCCAAAGTGATGGAACAACTGGTTCAAGTATGACCGATTGGCACTTTAGAAGGAAAAATAACCTTATTGGAGATAGAACCAAAAGATGGGCCCCAATAAAGGTATAGTATCTGATAGGTTAGTACCGGGGTTGCATAACTGAAGATAAGACTTTCTGGGGAATACCAATTATGGTTGCAAACAAGAGTGGATAACACCAGAGATAGCTAAGCTTCTCGGAAGAGGCTGCCACTTATCGCCATAGAAAAATAAGCTTCTTCAAGAGATTGCTACTTGTTGTTGGTTAAAAATTCCAAAGATATGTTGATATCACAACACTATTGGAGAATGAATTATGTCTTCAATGAGGATCTGTAAAAGATTCTTCTTGCGAGACACAATGCAAAATAAATGCACATTCAAAGATAGGTTTAAAACCACACCTGCCAGGGACCAAAGTTCAATCTAGGGACAAGCTAGAAAGAAACGGTCAAACAAGACTACAATTGAGGAAAGAACTCAAATGGGGATTTATCTTATCCAAATGTGGAAAAGATAACTGAACCCACCATCATCCACGAGAATCAAACTCGGCGGGGAATTCAGAAAGGATGAGCACTTTATGCCTAGGGCTGACAACTCTATTGGAGAGAATAGACAAACCCAGTCACTTGGGGAGATAAACGCCAAAGTGAACAAAACAGGTAAACACTAGAAAAGGAAACGGATATGCTAAGATGTTATGCACATGAATGCTTATGCCATGCTCATGTCATGCTTATGCTTACGCTGACAAAACAGACAAAGGGAAGCAAGACTTGAGATGAAATAAACATCTCGACAAGGATACCCGGCCGACCTCAACAGATTAGACCATTACTGGGGGTGAAGAAGAAGAATCGACAACTTCACTGGGGAAAAGAGTATTCCACCTTAGGTATAGCATCATGACTTCACTAGGATTGCCATCATGAGCTTGATTTCCTTACTGGAGGAGGAAGATCCATGGAGATATGCCAAGCTTGACCGAAATAACAATTTACTGGGAAGCTGGCAAAGGATATCACAAGAACAGGGTAATTCTGCATCCTGCCTTGTATGATGATCACCATACTAAACAACAGCTCTGGCAACATGTAATCTTCAAATCTTCTCTACCCCAGATTACATGGTCTTTTGGGCAAAAATACCAAGAGGATTTTACAGAAGAATCGACATACAAAATGCTTTACTATCTCCAAACTCTTGGAGAGATTCATGGATCTCGGCCTAACTGCCCCAGATTGACGGCGCTTGCACAACAAAGTCTTTGAGCCTGCTCTTCAGACTGTGGGAGTAAAAAATGGGGAAACAACCTTGTCCCTCACTGAGTGGTTGATCTGTAAAGTAGATGCCCCAGACTAACTGGCCTTTGAGAGATTTACTAAATCTCGACCTGGCTGCTTCTGATTAACTGGTCTGTGAGGATAAGTCATCAAAAGGATTTTACAGAAGAATTGGTATACCAGATGCTCCAATATCTTCAAACTCTTGAAGAGATTCATGGATCTTGACATATCTGCCCCAGTTTTACTATATTTATACAACAAGGTCCTTGAACTTGTTCTTCAGACTGGTTGATCCGTGAAGGAGATGCCCCAGACCAATTGACCTTTTAGAGATTTACCGAATCTCGACCTGATTGCCCTTGATTAACGATATTCGCAATACAAAGTCCTCAGACAGCGGTAGAAACAACTGGGGAACATACCTGCCCCTGTTGGTAGGCCATTGGAGTCTAAACTTGTCATAAGATGACCTCAAGAAGGCTTGCCCCAATATCTTGAATTTGAAAAGTTTCTGCCCCTTGATTTAGTAGCTCTTGAGATGCTGGATCTATGGAGGAGACGCCCTAGACTGAGCCCTTTATCAAGTCAATTTCCCTAGCTGGCCGCATTTGTTGGGATTCTTTTGACATTGAATTCATTTTGCAAACAAGTATTGTTCATTTAAAATTGGCAATTTCAATGTAAAATCCATGCAAGTTTTTTAAAATTGAGTCTTATTGATGAAACACACACAGTGGAATGATTAAATCAAAACAGAAGGGATCTAGTCATTTACAGAATGACAGATGAAATGGTGAACACACACAATAAGCAAAGATCATTAGGAGTTAGGTTAATCAACCTTGTTGTAGTCTGCTTTCAAAACAACCTTACCACAATTAGGTCTTTTAAGTCTTGTAACGTGGCTTGGTTCACGGTTTATGAAACAAAAGATAAAGGCTCAAAGTTTATTTGTACCCACCCCATCTCCGTGATGAACTTCCAATCCTACACTCAGTTAACTCAAGTTGTACATTCAAGTTCCTATAGGCTAGGAATGAATTGATGATAGTTGATGATGATTCAGACACCTTTGGTAGCCAATGCTCCCTTGCAGTATTTGGTTGTCCTTTATTTCTTGAGGTTTTGAGACTTCCTCTTATCTCCAATGAGGCTTTAAGACCTCTTCTTGTCTTTGCTGAGGTTTTGATACCTCTTCTTCTGGATTGAGGTTTTGAGACCTCTTCTTGTCTTCACTGAGGTTTTGATACCTCTTGTCTTTATTGTTGGACAAGCCTTCTTATATAAGGAAAAGTTTGGGTTTTCCACCTTTCTCGGCTTTTGCCTTGAAAGGGACTCGGCTCATTCTTTGATTAAGGATTTCTTAACGATCCTTCCTTGTTTGTCGCTTCGGGAACAACTTGTACAACATTTATTCACTTGATTGGAGAGAGCTGACTGGCGTCTTGCATGAAGTGCTTGCATTCGAATGCGTAACCGAGTTAAACTGAGATCTACCCACCCCAAGGTTAAGATTTAAGGGTTTTTGTGTAAGAAAAGAAAACTCCTACTTCTAGGCTCGAAGGGTTAACGAGGGATTATCTTCCTTATTTCTCCAGTGTTTGGGGATTTGAAACAATGCCTTACATCCTCGGCAAGGTTTAATCGAAAGCATACCACAACAATTACGGATAATATTTTCATCATCCTCCCCAATCTTTGCTTAAACAAAAAGTTTGATAAAGGGAGTGGAACAAGATATATTTTTTTTGCTTTTATGAAAATAACAGTAAATGAGTGAAACGAATGGATTTAATCAAAAGATGCATAAACATTTCATTAATGCTGCCAATTTGAAAGTACAACAGCTTATAAGCAAATACAAATTCAAAATTCAAACAAAGTTCAACTGAAAATGCAAAGTACAGCCAGCTTTGGCGTATTGAATTCAAAAGATTTTAGTTTCCGGGCCCAAGCACGGGAACACCTTCGCCACTAATCACTAGTTCCTTGTGATACAAAATCTTGAGAGGCCTTGCAAGTCTTTTGCCTTTTGCTTCAGAAATTGAGATATTGACATCTGATGCACCTTCTTGAGGTTGCAGTGTTCTTAGCAGGTTTAGCAGTCTCGTTTCAAACTCTTTACATTCTTCAATGGGCTGCCCCATTATCCCAGTGCGGAATTTGCATTCAATCGCTGGATGATCCTTTTCAAAGATCAAATCCTTGTTGTGGATCAGATTTTATATAGTAGCTTCTAGAACTAGGCAACCATCCAAATTATGTCCTCCAACCCCTTCATGAAAGTCACAAGTCAGATTTGCATTGTGCCAAGGTCCTGGCACAGGGTTGTAAGGTTGAGGAGTCACCAACTTGTTTTGAATTAGCAGTGGGAACAGTTTGATTAGCGGCACCGGGATAGGTGTGTAGTGAACCTTACCCTTTTTTATAGAGAACCTCTTTTTACCTTGGTGAGGAGAAATAGCAGTTGGAGGTTGAAACACCCTTTTGGTAGACACTTGATGAAGATTACATTCTGGTGCAGGACTAAGGTCAAATGCTGGCTGGTATGAAGTTTCTCCCAAGGCAGATCCTTGGTATGGGAGATCCACATGAGATGGCAAAGGATTGTTGATTTGAATGCCTTGAGGTGTGAATGAGATCCTCTCAGAGTCTAACAGATTCAGAACCTTACTCGGGAGCACCTTACAGTCTTCAGTTGAATGCCCATGTGCCCCAGCATGGTAGTCACATCGAGCATTTGCGTCAGAGCCTGGCAGGTATGGAAATGGTACTGGCTTTAATTCCTTTGGCACTATCAATCCACCCTCGATTAGGACTGGTAAAATCTCACTGTATGACATGGGTAGCGGAGAAAAGTGCCTTTCTGGCTTTTTTGGCCTTGGTCGTGCATGATGACATGGTTGACGGTGGTCTGACCTTTGATACTGAGGAGGTCCTTGAGTGAGATGAGCCACAAAGAGTGATGGGCTGACAACTTTTCTAGGAGCAACTGGGTGAGCGTGCTCCTCCTTCCTCTTTAGAGCTTGCAAAGTTTTCAAAACCCAATTCATCTGGCATTTGAGGATTCTGACCTCCTCTTTCAGGTCTTCTTGGTTCTTCAGAATTTCATTCATCGTTGCCATTATCTTGAATAGGTGTTAGGTATCCTTCAGACATAGAGGAAGAGACTCAAGACCGAGAAATGCAAATGAGATGCGAATACAAGCCACGTGGTTTCAAGGAACTCAAAGGAAAGTTGCAAAAAAATTTGTGGAAAAACTGAAGAAGTTTTTGTTTTTAAGATCCAAGCTCTGTTGATCTTTTGAAAAGGAAATGAATGTTTGAATTCCTTGAAACCAACAATGGATGCAAATGAGGTGTATGCAATGCACAAACACGGGTACACATAAACACAGGCATATGTACATACAACGAAGCACACAAGTCCAAGGTTTAGAGGTCTCATGAATGGAGTCGTGGTCTAGCCATCCCAAAAAGGCGTGGACTATAGGTTCATCAACTGTAGAACAAGGTTCTAAAAGTTCCCAGAGTCTACGTAAATCCTTCGGATATTATCGGCCCATGTAACTACTTACACGGGTTAATAATATTCTCAAGATAAACTCGTCTGAGTGTAGTATCGCGTGACAACTACTCGGGACTGGCTCCCTCATAGTCACTGCACTACATCCTAAAAGGCCAAATGGGGTGAAGGTAACTACGGTTCTCAGAATCCCTGGCTCCCAATTGAAAAAGTAATATCAATGCGACTTCTCACATCAGACATCAACAATCCCAAAGGGCCTCATCTGAGTGTGGTCATCATATGCCATAGATTGTTAGTACTACTGCCAACAACTGACTATTGATTACACCACGATCCTATCATATTTGTGCCCTCAAGTCCGGGTTAGGACTTATCTCACCACTCAATAGTACCATGCCCACAAAAGATCTCAAACAGAGCATATACACAAGGGATATGTACAAATATAGCAAACAAGCATGAATAACATAAGCAAAACAAGGTGGGCTTAACCCTCAAAATAAGGTATCCCCAGCAGAGTCGCCATTTCTGTTGCGGTGAAAATCGGATACCAAGCTATTAATTAACTTGCATCACATTTCTTTTACAACCGACTTTGATTTATCCAAAGGAAAGGTTCAAGCTCGAAGAAAACCTAAAAGGGGGAGATCTAAGGTTCGGGGGTTGGTTATACTAAGGGAAGGTATTAGCACCCTAAGTATCTGTAGTACTCTACAGGAATCTCTTGTTTTATTTGTGTTATATTATGTTTTCTTGCTAAGATGTCTGCTAAAGCTAAGGACCTAGGGTATGTACACTAAGTTTGCTCGCCAAGACGTCGCATCTTGTGCCTACGTATTTGACTAATGAATCAGAGCAACCGTAGTTCACCTCACTAAGGGTGGATTGAGGAACCATTGGCTATGACCAAAGTTCCAAGAGGGAAAATGAGTATGACCTCATTGTAGAGTTTAGGAAACTCTCTAAGTCTAAGTTGTGAGATTGAATGGCTATGAGGCCTATGACTATGAGGTCTAGAGAAGATGCTTCCTATGACTATGAGGTCAAGGTGGTAAGAGATATCTATGACTATGAGGTCAATGGTTGGGAGATAGCTATGAGGCCAAAGCTTGCCTATGACTATGAGGTCAAAGGTTACCTGTGACTATGAGGTCAAGGTTAAAGATGGCCCTATGACTATGAGGTCAAGAGGGAATCCTATGACTATGAGGTCAAAGGTTAAAGATGGCCTTATGACTATGAGGTCAAGAGGGAATCCTATGACTATGAGGTCAAAGGTTAAAGATGGCCCTATGACTATGAGGTCAAGAGGGAATCCTATGACTTATTAGGTCAAAGGAAGGCAATGAGCTATCTATGACTATGAGGTCAATAGAGAGACTTTTCCAATGACTATGAGGTCAATGGAGGAAGATGGCTATGACTATGAGGCCAAAGCTTACCTATGACTATGAGGTCAAAGGTTACCTATGAATATGAGGTCTAGGTTAAAGATGTAACTCTATGACTATGAGGCCATGAGAGATTCCTATGACTATGAGGTCAAAGGTTGAAGATGTTGCCAATGACTATGAGGTCAAGGGCTTCCTATGACTATGAGGTTAAAGGTAAGATGTAACTCCATGACTATGAGGCCATGAGAGGTTCCTATGACTATGAGGTCAAAGGTTAAAGGATGCATATGACTATGAGGTCAAAGGTAGTAATGAGCTTTCTATGACTTTGAGGTCAATAGAAAAACTTTTCCTTTGGAAGGAAGGGGAGGAATAACATCTTGTAAACAAGAGTTAAAGTGGGTTTGAAATGCATTGAAACACATGAGTTCAAGAATTCCAAAAACTGTAAGCATTCATCAAAATATGAAATAGAATCTCAAATATGAATATGACAACAACAAGTATGGCATAGAAAACATTCTCACAGTTTGAAGACGAAAACATTCAAAGTCATGCAACCTTAGCAACAGGGGCTAAGAAACATATAACATTCTTATGATAGGGTTTTGTTTAAAGCCAGGAAACAAAGTTTCACAAATCACAGCATACTCCAAAGAAAACCCACTTTTAAGTCAGTGGTCACATAAATTAGCCAAGTATGGCATAAAAGGCATTCACGAATTGAAAAACAAAACCTTTAGATTGAGGCTATGCACCTTAACAAAGAGGTCAGGAAAATACAGACAACATTCACATTGATGAGGTTTTGTTTAAAATCAGGAAACAAAGCTTCACACAAGATTCACAAGTTACAACATTTTTCAAAGAAAAGTTTTTGACGTCTTTGAGGAAACAGTTGATTCTATAAAAAAAGTCTAAAGGTTTAAATGAAATTATGCACATTTTATTTTTATGTTTTTATTATTATTTTTTTTGGATAAACCAGAAATTTGGTGTAAAATAATTAAAAAAAACCAAAATAAAACAAAATAAATGAACAGTTGTGGCTTGCGCCACTGTAATGGTGTGGCAGGCGCCACTAGTGGGGTCCATGCATGTGGCTTGCGCCACACCCCCTAGTGGCAGGCGCCACGAGGCTTTCTCATGGTGGTTTGCGCCACCTCTACCTTGGCTTGCACCATGTGCTTTATTTTTCCTTTTTTATTTTTATTTTTATGTGAGTTAGTGTGAGTTTCTTATATTAATGGTGGGTGGCGGGCGCCACCAAGGCCCTTTGTTTTTTAGTATGGCGAGTGCCATATTGATCCTTTCTGGTTCAGGTTTCTTTTATTTAAACACGAGTCCAGTTCATGATTTATTAAACAAAACCACACGTTTAGGATCTACAACAGAAACAAGCGATAATAACAAGACAACATATATGACAACACGATAACAAAATGATCATGCTATTTTCAACACAGAATCAGATAATATGATAACAACATGAGAAAAATATGGAGCAAATAATTATCGTATTTATAACACAGAATCAAACAACAACAAGATAACAAATATGGTAATCATGATAACAGTATGAGGTAAACATGGCATCGTAAACAGAGTGAAGCAGAGTGTGATACCTAGTGGAGAGTTTCCTCAACAAGAACCAAGTTACTGATGGTTGAAATATTTGGGGTTTGGTGTTTTGAAGTGTTTACAGGGGGATGAAAATGGTGGATTTCTTGCAAGCTTTTGAGTGTTACTTGCAAGACTAAGGGAAGGGAGTGGAGAGAATTTGAGAGAGTTTCTTGGTATTTTCCTCGGTGCCTTTTTTTTGGTGGTGTTTCTGTGTGCTACAGAGTGTAGGGAAAGTGATGAATTTCTTGCAAGCTTTTGAGGGTTACTTGCAAGACTATGGAAGGGAGAAGTAGAGAGAAATTCTTGGCAATTTCTGGTGTGTTTGAACAAAGAGAAGTGGCATCCTTTTATAGGCAAATCAAGCTGGCTAGGGTATTGAAGACACGGGAGATAAATGCTTTATCCATGGGGCAAAAAATTAGGGGTTGCAAGGACCCTTGGGTAAAGAATTAGGGTTTGCATGACTTCTTTTTCAAACTTGGTCAATCCCTTGGAGAGAAACATGCTTCCCGGTTGAGCAAAGGCAGTAAAAAAATGGTATCAAATCTGCCACTTTCATCATCCAATACATACCTCCAAAGTCCCTTTTGTTGTGTCATTAGTGTGAATGCTCAAAGAGGAAAATGTTAGGGACAAGGCAAAGTGAAAAGGACATGGTAAACTTCGTACAAAAAGTAAATAAAAGAAATAAAAGAAAAGGGAAATAAATCTTAAAAGTATCAATTAAAATTAGACTTAATTTTGTTAAATTAAAGTAATTAAATTCCTTATTTTTTTAAATGACCTTTTTGCAAAAGAAAAATAAATGAGAACCAAAATGAAGCAATAATGAATAAACCTGAATAAAAATTTAAAATTTGATAAAAATTAAACTAGTTAAATCAAAGTAAATTAAATTGAAAATTAATAAAATGTAAACTAAGCTAAAATATTAACTAACTAACTTAGTTCTAAATGATTCAAGATAACTATTTTTAAAAGAAAATTCAAAATACCTATGGGATAATAAAAATCGGCTAAAATGCATCAATGATAAATTTAACTAAAAATGCAAAGATAGAAAATTAAAAAACGATATGTAACTGAAACAAACGAATCTAAGGGTAAAATTTGGGGTTCAACAACACCCCTCTATTAGGTAAAGATGGTCAGATAACCCCAAGGGTCAGCTGCTCCTCCTCGGTAGTTCCTGCCCGTCACGCACGGTTCCACCATCCAGAAATGCCCACGACGCCCGTGCCCGCAACTCCGCCTCTGCCCGTGGAAACGGCTAGTTTCGGGCACCTCTGCCCGTCCCAACGGCTAGTTTCTGACAATTACTTATTCTTCGGGAAACGGTTATCGCGCCTCGAAAATAAGGACCATTGGCCAATCGCTGAGGGCAAACCCTCTCATTCGAGAGCGTCAGATATTTTAAATCATCCTACGAAACACATACTTTGTACTTGCTCTCTCTCTCTCTCTCTCGCTCTCTCTCTCCCGATTCTTACTTTAGCATCGGATGCTTTGCAGGTACACCCCTCCTCATCTTTCACACCCAACATCACAGACGTCATTTTTGGCCAACTTCAGGTTCTGATCAGCCGTCAAGATCAGTGGCGCCGTCTGTGGGAACTTCTGTTATCCCTGTCTTTCTTCCATCGTAGATTCAAGACCAAAACAACCCTTTTTCCAAGATTTCGGTCATGGCAAGCCAAGATCATGTCAACAATGCTCGTAACTCTGCTTTTTTCCCCGTCAGCAAGACTGATACTGACGGAGCTGCACCCTTTCTTGGGGGAGACGCTCATCAACTGAGAGATGGAGCCACCGCATCTCCCTCTCCTACTCGCGCTGATCATGTTGAGGATCATCCCTCCTTGGACCACCAGCCTGTCGCTGTTCTACCCAACGCCGACCTGGCCGTGGCGGCCCTTCTTGAAGCCCTCAACAAAACCAACCTCGTGATCCTCCAACAGAACGCGAGGATTAGATCCCTAGAGGAGTCCAAGAGTCCACCTCCCTGACCCGCCAAAGAAAGAGCGCTGAAGATCCCAGAGTCCACCTCCTTGACGTGAAAGAGACCGCCGAGAACCACCTGAGCCAGAGTCCCATGCCATCAAAAAGCGCGACCACATCTCCCCATGGAGCCAGTACTCCCCATGAACTGAAAGGTATTTTCTTCAAAGAAGGAGAAAATGACAGAGCACTTAAAACGGAAATAGTGCATGCTTGGCAACACATTCACAGAAAAGGACCAGAGTCTCTAGGAAAACCGGATTGTATCTCTTTGGAGCCCTATCTCCACTAGGTGCAAACTAAAGCTCTCAAGCTGAGGATGCCTTACCCTCGTCAAGAAGTTTTTCCATTACAGGAATCTATCCTGTATTTTATGTCTAATACGGAAAAACTCCAGGTCGCTCTTAACAAAATTCAGCGAGAGAGGAACTCTTGGAAAAACAAGTATAGGACTCTCAACGTGGAGTGTGTCATACTCCAGGAACTTTCAAAAGAAAAGAATGCTCTAATCGGAATATTAGAGCAACACGTTGAGGAGAGTCGGGAAGATCAAAAGAACCTACTCACTCATTTCATTTGGCAAATAACTGATAACCCGACAACGATTGAACAACCTCGATCGAAGAAAAGGAAGCTACCAGAACCTGCTTCTGAGCTCTCTTCAGAGAGGACTCAGAACCTTTAAGCTTAGAACTTTCCTTTTACCAGCACTTTGTAAAATACTGTACTTTTCTTTGTAACATATCGCAATCCTTCAAATTCAATAAAACGGGGTTCTCCCCTCTCTCTATGATATTTGCAATTTATTCAAGGTTTCTTTTTTATTAAAGCTAAAAAACAAAAAATATATCATTGCATTCATCATTCTCACATAACACATTCTTCTTTCTCTCGCGTCTCACGTCTACGTCTCGATTCTAGAATCAAATTGTCTCACTCGTACAATACTCGGGCGAATCGGAAAAAGAAAATGGACGATCTCGAGGAAGAGAATAGAGAGTTGAGAGAAGAAATCAACGCTCTAAAGGACGATCTAAATAAACTGCATAGTGATATGCAATCCCTGACAGCAGCTCAAGAGCAACGTCAAAGGACAATGATTTCGGAAATCATCTCTACACCGATAGTGGAGAAGCCACTTGAGGTACATCCGCGGTACAACATGCCTCCGGGTCGCCCCTGGGGCATGCCACATAACTTTATTCCTGAAGGATACATTCCGCCGGTCTCGGACGACCCGAACATTGTAGCAGGAGCCACTGGGCCTGAAGGTTACAAACTTCGGGAAAGTGAGGACGCAAGATTTACGACAGGAATTCCTGAAGGTTACAAACTTCAGGGCTTTGAGGAACCCAGAGTCACAGCCGTAATGACCATACCACAAGCAGTGGTACACACTGTTCCGGGAGGACAGATTCCACAGACCGTCTCTGTTGGAAACGAGGAGATGTATGAAAAGATGAACGTGTTCCAGGAACAGTTCTTAGAGATGCAAAAGGAATTGCATGCTATTCGCGGTCAGGATTTATTTGGAAAGGACGCCGCCGACCTTTGCTTGGTCCCGAATGTCAAAATCCCGCACAAATTTAAGGTGCCCGACTTTGAGAAGTACAAAGGCAAGTCTTGCCCTCAAAGTCACTTGGTGATGTATGCTCGTAAAATGTCAACTCATATAGAAAATCAATAGCTACTGATCCACTATTTTCAGGACAGTTTAAGCGGTGCCGCTCTTAGATGGTACATGGGTTTAAACCGCACTAAGGTTAACACTATCAGAGATCTTGGCGCTGCCTTCGTCTAACGGTACAAATATAACCTAGACATGGCACCAGATAGAGATCAACTCAGAGCGATGTCTCAGAAAGACAAAGAGATGTTTAAGGAATACGCTCAAAGATGGCGTGAAATTGCCGCCCAGATTTGTCCACCTCTTGAGGAAAAAGAGATGACAAAGATCTTTTTGAAAACCTTAAGCTCATTCTACTACGACCGAATAGTCGTCAGTGCGCCCAGTGATTTCACCGAGATGGTAAACATGGGAGTACGCCTCGAAGAGGCAGTTTACGAAGGACGATTAGCCAAAGAGGCTGAACCCTCCAGCAGTACTAAAAGATACGGTACTGCTTTTCAGAAAAAGAAGGAACAGGAGATCAGTAATATCTCACAAGGAAAACAAAGGCGAAGGTATCAACCAGTAGCAGCGATAACTCCTGCTATTAACCATGCGCCATTTCTGACTTATCAACCTCAGGTTGCTTAAAATCAGCCTAATTAACAACAGTATCAACAACGGACTTAACAGCCTCTTCAGCAGGCTCGTCCTCAGTACAACAATAACAATCGCGCAGCGCAATCACCAGGGTTTGATCCTATACCCATGTTGTACGTGGAACTTTTCCACTGTTACTGGCCAAGGGGCACGTCCAGACTAGGTCTCCTCTTGCCATACCGGAAAATCCGCCCTTTTGGTTTAAAGCGGACCAAACTTGCCCTTACCATCAAGGAGGATCGGGGTACAATATCGACAACTGTCTCAGTTTTAAATCTGACGTACAAAGACTTGTCAGGAACGGGATCTTATCTTTTAAAGATACTAATCTGAATGTTCAGACGAACCCGTTGCCACAGCATGACAAGGCTGCAGTAAATCTGATAGAGGAGGAATTTAGCCGCAGTTATCAGATATGCGATGTACTCCAGTTGGGGACCAATCTGGTCGGGATGCATTGCATGCAGAGCGGGTACGGTCATGTACCACCTCACAACTATCACCAGTGTGATAATTGCTCTAAGAATAACCAAGGATGTTCTGTAGTACAGTTAGCTCTACAGGAATAGATGAATCTCAGATAGATTCAAGATCACAGAATCCGAGAAGTCAACATGGCTCATGCTAATCCCAACATTATTCAGAATCACAATATTCTTGCGATGAATGTCACTTTGGTAGCCATGCACTCTAGGCAAGGACAATATCATAATCTGCCACGACACGATTATGGTGCCTGCCCGATCTGCTCAACAAGCAAACAGGGTTGCTCTTTTGTACAAGAGACCCTTCAACGTCAGATGGATCTCGGATAGATCCAGGACTATCGGGAAAGAAATACTCATCAAGTCAATATGGTTCAAATATTCGACATACGCTTGATGAACACCAGTCTGGTAGAACTACATGCTAAGCAAGTCAGACTTGATTTTCTGGCTTCACATGATTATCAGGACGGCGAAGAGTGTCAAGGGGATGACCAAGGCTGTGCCCTTGTCCAGAGAATACTTTAACACTTATTAGACCACTGGTGGCTTCAAATTTACTTGGACCAAGCTACGCAAAAGATCAGCATGACTGACGGAAATCTTAGTAGACATCAAAGTCAGGATGTCCGCTCGATGGAAACAGATCTGGTCAAAATGCATTGTATACAAAGTGGGCGTGGTCGGGTGCCACCACATAATTATGAACGTTGTAGGGTTTGTTCTGAGAATAACCAAGGCTGTTATCTTATGCGGTCAGCTCTTCAAAATCAGTTGGACCGAAAAGAGATTTTACCCTGTTCAAGTACCGGGTCGATCAACGTGATACAAGACTATCTTCCTAATCCAAGTGAAGATGTTGTCATCATTTCCAATCATGAAATGGCCGAAGATGTTTGCGCCATAATCCCTCTGCTCAACGAGTCGAAAGTTCCTCTTGACAGTAGGAAGATTCTCAACCTTGAACCAATTGAGGCTGAGTATGATGGTCAGAAAAATCGGAAAGTTCCAGTGGTAATTTACTTACCAGGACCATTACCGTACGTGTCATCTAAGGCGATCCCTTATAAGTACGATGCAATAACAGTTGAAAATGGAAAGGAAACTCCATTACCCTCCGTCCTAAACATTGCCAACATCAGTCAAGTTACACGGAGCGGTCGAATCTTCAACCGAGGAGTTGGAGAACCTGCCAAAGAGAAAGAAACTCAGGCAGAAGTTCCGAATCAGCAAATTGGGCAGTCCAGTAGTCTCGAACTTTCAAAGAACAACGATGAGATGCTGAAGCTCATCCAAAGGAGCGAGTACAATATTATAGACTAACTGTTTCAAACTCCGTCCAGAATCTCTGTTTTATCTCTCCTACTCAGTTCCGAAGCTCACAGGGAAGCTCTGCAAAAAGTTTTAGAGCAAACCTATGTGGAACAAGATGTAACTGTAGGGCAGTTCGATAGTATCATTTCAAACATCACTTCCTGCAACAACTTAGGATTCAGTGATGAGGAATTGCCAGAAGAAGCCAAGAGCCATAACATGGCGCATAACATTACAGTCAACTGTCAGGACGATGCTTTAGCCAGCGTACTAGTTGACACAGGATCATCTCTGAATGTTATGCCAAAGTCGACTCTAACAAAACTATCCTTTCAAGGAGCTCCAATGAGGGGCAGTGAGATCATTGTCAAAGCTTTTGACGGATCCAGAAAAACAGTTATCGGCGAAGTAGATCTTCCCATAACCATCGGCCCCCACACTTTTCAAGTCACTTTCCAAGTCATGGTCATCC
Source organism: Lathyrus tuberosus (assembly GCA_022829125.1). Taxonomy (NCBI): domain Eukaryota; kingdom Viridiplantae; phylum Streptophyta; class Magnoliopsida; order Fabales; family Fabaceae; genus Lathyrus; species Lathyrus tuberosus. The sequence continues at coordinate 3,498,513 of JALAZF010000518.1, forward strand.
GGGCAGCTTACAGCTGTTTATTAGGAAGACCTTGGATACACGATGCTGGGGCAGTCACTTCGACACTTCACCAGAAGCTGAAGTTCGTCAAGAATGACAAACTCGTTACAATCTATGGAGATCAAGCTTTGATAGTAAGCAATTTATCATCTTTCTCCTGTGTAGAACTAGAGGAGGTAGTCGGAACTCAGTTCCAAGCTCTTTCGGTGAGCAATGAGAATCGACCTGAGAAAGGGACGTCGATTTCCTCATACAAGGACGCTCTTGAAGTAATCAAGAGTAACAACGCAACAGGATGGGGACAACTTGTGATTCCTACCGATAACAAGAAAAAGAAAGGCCTTAGATTCTCTCGACCTGTGCCCAGACTGCTAAGAAAGACGAAAGCTTTCGTCCCATTAAGGATTTCTTCCTCAGCGGAGGATTCCTTCACCCAGTGTCCCAAGAAGTACACACTATCAATGAAAGTAACTCCTCCGATATGGATGAAGAGTGGAAATCATGTCTCAACGAGGATGGTTATTTGTCTCAGGGAGAGACACCTATGCCATTTTGTTTTCCCACACAGAGTCCGAGATTCATACCGAGATCAGACGTCAAAATGATATACGGACATTGTGATCCTGAGGGATGCCGTGCTCCACCTAACTCGTTGGAAAATGATCCGATGAAGGATAATTTTGACTATGACTATTTTGACCCAATGGATGACTTGCCTATCTGGCAGCCTTATCCGGAGGACTTAGGGCAAAGAGTCAGCCCAATGAGGCATATCAATTGAGCAACATTGAGAAGAATACATGCGTCCCTACTCAGTCGTGGGATCATTACTCAGGCTATTCTGAAAACGCTCATCACAACGATGAACCTGCACGGACTGCAGGACAAGAGCTCATCAATTACGCTTTTCTAGAGGTCAACGTCATCGAGGAAGATGATTCCTCTTTCCCCACAGAAGTGTGGGACACTTTAGGACAGCCAAGAGGAAAGTACGACTTCTTAGTCAAGTATACTGCTCCTGAAAGCTCTCGCATCGAACTTGAAGATATCCAGCCAACTGGATGGGGAGATTCCCCTGAGAACGAGGAAGCTATGGAAAATACAATAGAAGAGTTCGTTTACGACAACTCTGCTTGGGAAGAGGATTCTAATAATCCTGATCTGCCAGAAATCAGCGTCATTTCTGAGGACAAACCAAGAAAGAAGGTTCCTGACTTTGTGATTCACCGAGGAGTTCGTCGCCAATGGATTGATGTCCATGTACCGAAAGTCGTCCATAAGTCTAAGTAATTGCCATCTTTATTTTTAACTTTCACCCTGCCTAGGTGAAGCGGATGTTTTATAGGGCTCGCTTTTCTGTAAATATCCCTCTTCGCTTCACCCAAAGCGACAGAGTTTTGTTTTATAGGGCTGTAATTTCAAGAATCGACAAATCATGAATAAATAAAATGTCATTCTGTAATTCCCGCATTAATTGCTGTTTTCTCTTTTCGCTTTTTCGAAAATGGTAATTCTAAAACAAACTCAATAATAAAAACAAGCATTTTTCAATACACTGCACACACACTTGTATTCTCTCTATTTCTTCTAAAAGAAAATCATCACGCCTTGCAGATTGCTTGTTTTAAACCCCGTTGAAACATACGATCTCATGCCTTCTCCCAACTTTGAATTCCTGGTATTTGAAGCTGAAGAAGAAGAGGACGCAGAAATTCCAGAAGAGATCTCTCGATTACTCAGACAAGAGAAGAGGCCTATCGAGCCTCACAAGGAGCCGTTGGAAACGGTAAATTTGGGTTCAGAAAAAGAAACAAAAGAGATCAAGATTGGGGCACTGCTCGATCCAACAGTCAAAGAAGACTTGATCAAACTTCTCTAAGAATTTCCCGATGTATTTGCTTGGTCCTATCAGAATATGCCAGTGTTGGGTACCAGCATCGTGGAACATCATTTACCGTTAAAGTCAGAATGTCCGCCAGTAAAGCAAAGGTTGAGAAGGACTCACCCGGACATGGCTATCAAAATCAAAGAGGAAGTGCAGAAACAGATAGACGCTGGTTTCCTTACCACCTCAAAATACCCTCAGTGGTTGGCCAACATAATGCCAATTTCGAAAAAAGACGGAAAAGTCAGAATGTGTGTAGATTACAGAGATTTAAACAGGGCAAGTCCAAAGGACGACTTCCCTTTACCACACATTGACATGCTAGTAGACAGTACAGAAAAATTCAAAGTATTCTCCTTTATAGACGGATGCTCGGGCTATAATCAGATCAAAATGGCGCCGAAAGACATGGAGAAAACTTCCTTTATCACCCCATGGGGCACCTTTTGTTACAAGGTGATGTCGTTCGGTTTGAAGAACGCCGGAGCAACCTATCAAAGGGCCATGACAACTCTGTTTCATGACATGATGCACAAGGAAACAGGGGTGTATGTCGATGATATGATTGCCAAATCAAAAACAGAGAAGGAACACGTTGAACATTTGTCAAAATTGTTCGAACGTCTAAGGAAATACAAACTACACTTCAATCCGAACAAGTGTACATTCGGTGTTCGCTGTAACGCCCCAGTTTTTGTTAGTTTTATTTAATCGAGTCGATTTAATTATTTTTGGTTTTTATATTATTTTATTCTTGGTTATTATGTTTTATCGCGTTTTGGGAACGTTGGTGAGAAAATTGAGTGTAGGGGTATTTCGGTCTTTTTGGCTTGGTTAGATATTGTTTTTCATTTAAAATAGAAACATAGAAAGAAAAAGAGAGAAAAAGAAGTTAAGATAAAACAGAGAGAAAGAGAAGTGGGAAGAGAAGAAAAAGAGGAAAAACTTGGAGAGTAAGAAACCGATTCAACCGACACTTCGAAGCGCGATTAATCGGGTAAGGGTGTGAAACTCGGTTATTATATGCTTGTGTATGATTATGTATGTGTGTGTTTGAATGTCTACTTGCCTTTCCATAGTTTTTCACTTCTAGGTTGAAAATGAGTAAATGATTAGAAATCGATGGTTTCACGGTCAGAAATCGATATAAATTGCGTTGTATGATCACACTGTGTCTATGAACAATTGTTGATACTTGTTTTGTTGTTGGAATTGATTTGGGATGAAAAATGGGATTTTTGGGGGTTTTGGAACCATATAACCCGCAGCAGAAAATTCTGGTTCTGGTGCGATTCGCCAGGCGAATTGGGAAGTCGCCAGGCGAATTAGGTTTCGCCACCAGTTCGCCAGGCGAAGTGCTGGCGAAGGGGGATTCGCCAGGCGAAATCGTAAGTCGCCAGGCAAAAACAGAGAGACAGAAATGGGTTAGCTTCTGTAACTCTTGGAGCTTTTCAAAAATTGTGGTTCGCCACTAGTTCACCAGGTGAAGTGCTGGCGAAGGGGGATCCGCCAGGCGAAATCCTAAGTCGCCAGGCGAATTTAGCTGTTTCTCAATAAATTCTTTTCTTTGAAAATTCATAACTTTTGATTCGTAACTCGGATCGAGGCATTCTTGGTACCGTTGGAAAGCTTATGAGATGTTCTTTCGTATTAAAATGGTTTTGAGAATTGTGGCCGATTTAATTATGTAGGGAATTTGGAAATGTGTCGTTTTGTCGACTTTTGCCGTCGTAACTGTGTATAATCGATGTGTTATCGTGCAATGTGCTTTTGATATATATCGTATGACTTGTGTGTTGTTATATGATGTGAATGCATGTGATGAAATGTTGTGATGATGGTTTGTGGCCTAAGGGCAAGTAAATGCAATGTGTTGTGTTTGGTTGTACATGCATGATTATGGTTGCATAGATGTGTGCATTTGAATGTCATGAGTCATTATATGCCAAGCATCATGATATGCATTCTTGTGAAGTCGTGTGCCCTAGTGGGTGTGAGTGACGAAACGATTCCAGAGGGAATCCGCTATAACATCGTGTGCCTTATACAAAGAGGTGTGAGCGATGATTATAGACGATCGTGTGCCTTATACAAAGAGGACCTAAAGCGATCGGATCGTGTGCCTTATACAAAGAGGAGCTAAAGCGATCCATAAATGTCGTGTGCCTTATACAAAGAGGTGTGAGCGACGGGGAACATCGTTTGCCCGACGGGGAGTTACACTAAGTAACAAGCGATGATTCCAATAGTTCTTGAGTGAACTAATGATGAGATGATGGATGGAACGGTACCGCATATGCATTGCATAGAGTCGTTGTGTCGGTCTCTATTCATTTGCATAAATTATGAATGGATTGATTTTGTGTGGAATTGTGAATGGAATTGATGAGTTGATATATATATATATATATATATATATATATATATATATATATATATATATATATATATATATATATTGGTGATAATGTATTGAACATGATTGTTATACCTTGGTGTTGGATGTATGAGATATGAATTGTGTTGTTTGGCATTTGAAGTATGATGTAAGTTGTGGTGAGAATGTTTTACATGTGTGTTTTGTGTTATTATATAATTGTGTTTTTCACCCTTCTACTGTTTTGAATGCTCTATGAGGCATTGGAGATTAGATGCTGGTGGTCTTTCTGTGAAGCTTAGGTCTTCATTCTTTTGTCGGTCGGCTCTGATATGTAGCATCGGGTAGTCGGGGAGATCGTTATGTGTATATGTATATATATCTTTTTGGATTGTACATGTATGATTCTGTATACGACAGACAAACTTTTATGTTATATATATGAGATTCAGTTGCAGATTTTCCGCTTTTATTCTGTATCTGAATTATGGGTGTTAGGAACTGAGTTCCTCTGTTTTGTTGCTACCTGATTGTTGCATATCTATCTGAGCAGGTTGTTGTATTTTGTTTCAATTGATGTGACGCCTTCGTCTATGCCATGAATGTTTTAATTATACTCTGATTTTTTTTTTATAGCTTTATTTGCTCGGGGTATAGATTGGGGGTGTTACATTAAGTGGTATTAGAGCCAGTCCGTGTCAGTTTGTGTCAGTCCGTGTCAGTCTGAGTTGGTCTTTGTGTTGGGGTGAGCTGTTTGTTTAACCATAGTTGCTGTTATTGGATGTGAACAGAATATGGTTGGTAGGAATGATGATGCTCTTGCTGCTGCTATGCAAGCTATGGCTCAGGCTGTGCGGGGTGCACCTAATGCTGGGGAGAATGATGAGTTCAGGAAGAACAAACCGTCTGTCTTCAAAGGGAGACATGATCCTAATGGTGCTCAGATTTGGCTTAAGGAGATTGAAAGAATCTTTCGAGTGATGGACTGTGCTGAGGAACATAAGGTGAGACTAGGTACTCACATGTTGCAGGAGGAGGCTGATGATTGGTGGGTTAGCACGCGTCATGTGTTGGAAGCTGCAGGTGAAGTGGTCACTTGGGCTTTGTTTAGCAGTGAGTTTTTGAGGAAGTATTTTCCTGAAGATGTTAGAGGAAAGAAGGAAATAGAGTTCTTGGAGTTGAAACAAGGTAATATGTCTGTTATTAATTATACTACTAAGTTTGTGGAGCTTGTTCAGTTTTATCCACATTATGCTGAAGCAACTGCGGAGTTTTCCAAGTGTGTGAAGTTTGAGAATGGGTTGCGTCCTGAGATCAAACAGGCAATTGGTTATCAAAGGATTAGGAGGTTTTCGGATTTGGTGGATTGTTGTAGAATTTATGAGGAGGATAACAAAGCTCGTTCTACACATTATAAGAGTGTGAACGAAAGGAAAGGAAAGGAATCGTTTCGTGGTGGTCCTTATGTGTCACCAGCTGATAAGGGTAAGCAAAGGGGTAATTTTGAGAAAAGGCCAAGTGGGGGAGGTATGTCTAATCCTCTGAGATGTTATAGGTGTGGTGACTTAGGACATCGCCAGTTTGAATGTAGAAAGGATATGAGGAAGTGTTCCAATTATGGAGGTTTGGGACATGTCGCATCTGATTGTAAGAGGAATATGGTGAAGTGTTTCAACTGTGGGGAACCTGGTCATGTTTGTACGAAGTGTCCGAAACCAAAGCAAGCTCAGGCTGGAGGGAAAGTATTTACATTGGCAGGAACTCAGACTACTAGTGCAGATCGTCTGATCAGAGGTACTTGTTTTATTAATAGTACGCCTTTTGTCTGAGTGTGCGCAGCGTTTGAATCTTTTGTTGTCTTCGATGGGTGGAGAGATGGTTATTGATACGCCAGCGATGGGGTCGGTAACTACTTCTTTGGTTTGTTTAAGTTGTCCTTTGACCATTTATGGTAAAGATTTTGAGATGGATTTAGTTTGCTTGCCGTTGGAAGGTTTAGATGTGGTTCTGGGAATGAATTGGTTGCAGTTTAATCGAGTTCATATTGATTGTTATCATAAGTTGGTAAGATTTCCTTCTCTTGAGGAAGACGAGGAATCGAGTTTCTTATCTACCAATGAGTTGAAGAGACTTTTGGCGGATGAAGCTCAGTTGTTTGGGTTATTTGCATCGTTGACTGTGGATAGTCAAGTTGCAATTGATGTGTTTCCAGTTGTGTGTGATTTTCCAGAGGTGTTTCCGGAGGATATTTCAGATGTGCCGCCAGAGAGAGAGGTGGAGTTTTCTATAGATCTAGTTCCTGGTACTAGACCTGTGTCTATGGTACCTTATCATATGTCGGCATCTGAGTTAGTTGAGTTGAAGAAGCAGTTAAATGAATTGTTAGAGAAGAGGTTTGTGAGGCCGAGTGTATCTCCTTGGGGTGCTCCAGTTCTTTTGGTGAAGAAGAAAGATGGAAGTATGTGATTGTGTATTAATTATCGCCAGCTGAATAAGGTGATGATAAAGAATAAGTATCCTCTTCCGAGAATTGATGATCTGATGGACCAGTTGGTAGGTGCGTATGTGTTTAGTAAGATTAACTTGAGGTCAGGTTATCATCAGATTAGAGTGAAAGAGGAAGATATTCAGAAGACAACTTTTAGGACACGTTATGGACATTACGAATATTCTGTGATGTCGTTCGGGGTTTCTAATGCGCCGAGTGTGTTTATGGAGTATATGAATCATATTTTCCATGAGCAGTTGGATCAATTTGTTGTTGTGTTTATTGATGACATCTTGATTTATTCTAAGTCTCAGGAGGAACACGAGGAGCATTTGCGAATTGTATTGCAAATTTTGAAGGAGAAGAGACTTTATGCCAAGTTGTCCAAGTGTGAGTTCTGGTTGTCAGAAGTGAGTTTTCTTGGGCATGTGATTTCAGGTAATGGTATTGTTGTGGATCCATCCAAAGTGGATGCAGTTCTACAATGGGAGGCTCCTAGATCGGTTACTGAAATTATAAGCTTTTTGGGTTTAGCTGGATATTATCGAAGATTAATTGAAGGCTTTTCCAAGTTAGCACTTCCTTTGACCCAGCTGACTTGTAAAGGTCAAGCGTTTATTTGGGATTTTCAGTGTGAGGAAAGTTTTAGTGAGCTGAAGAGAAGATTGACTACAGCTCCGATTTTGATCTGACCGAATCCTAGTGAACTGTTTGTAGTGTATTTTGATGTGTCTTTGATTGGTTTAGGTGGAGTGTTGATGCAAGAAGGTAAGGTTGTGGCTTATGCTTCGAGGCAATTGAGGGTTCATGAGAAGAATTATCCTACTCTTGATTTGGAATTAGCGGCTGTGGTTTTTGTGTTGAAAATTTGGAGGCATTATCTCTACGGTGCAAGATTCGAAGTCTTTAGTGATCATAAGAGTTTGAAATACTTGTTTGATCAGAAAGAGTTGAATATGAGGCAACGGAGATGGTTGGAATTTTTGAAGGACTACGATTTTGGCTTGAATTACCATCCTGGTAAAGCTAATGTGGTAGCCGATGCGTTAAGCTGGAAATCTTTGCATATGTCCGCTTTGATGGTTAAGGAGTGGGAACTTTAGGAAGCTTTTAGAGATTTGAGTTTGGTGTGTGAATTGACATCTGACAGCGTGAGGCTTGGTATGTGAAAGGTTACTAATGATTTTCTGTTGTCCGTTAGCGAGAAACAGAAGTTGGATGTGAAATTTGTTGATTTGATGACGGTTGGAGGTAAAAGTGTGAATGGTGATTTTAAAGTGGATGATAAAGGTGTTTTGAGATTCCGGGGGAGAATTTGTATTCCAGATGATTCGGACTTGAAAAAGATGATTTTAGAGGAAGGACACCGGAGTAATTTGAGTATACATCCGGGAGCTAATAAGATGTATCAAGATTTGAAGAAGATCTTTTGGTGGTCCGGATTAAAGAGGGATGTGGCTCAGTTTGTTTATGCGTGTTTGACGTGTCAGAAGTCAAAGGTAGAACATCAGAAGCCTAGTGGATTGTTGCAACCGTTGGATATTCCCGAGTGGAAATGGGATAGCATTTCTATGGATTTTGTGACAGGGTTGCCGAATACACAGAAGGGACATAATGCTATTTGGGTGGTTATGGATAGGCTGACTAAATCGACGCATTTCATTCCGATTGACATTAGTTTTTCTTTGGAGAGTGTTGTACCCCAAATTTTACCCCTTAGATGTCATAACATCTCGCATTGACATTTAGATTCAATCATCAATGCATTGTTAACTAACCACTTCATCTTGCAAGTTGTTTCTTTTGTGTGAAAAGGCAGGGTTTGCACAAGAAAGAGAGCAAAGTTAATAAACCAGGATCTCGCATGATTTAAAGTCTCCTAAGACATTTCTTGACTCCATACAATCGCAAGAATGGGTGAAATGGTTATCGAGATATGGTGCACCAAAGTTGGCATGATGAAATATTTGTTTCACACTTAGAAAGAATTCAAGATACTTTGGTCCTTACTATGCTTAATTTCATCAACATAAAAATCTTGCAAAGGAGGAAATGGTCTTTTATGTGGTTCACTAAAATGCAAACCATCGTGTGGAAAAAGTGTGATTTATGGTGTGGTTTTATTACAAACTTTGTTTCATTTAATTGGAACCAGTTTTTTTAAACCATATGCCAAATACACATTTTGTTTTCTCAGAACCAACTTCCAACACGCGTGCCACCAAAACCGTGCCAAGAAAGTTCTAAAAGTACAACCTTTAGTACTTAGACAGTTGAAAAGTGGAAGATACTACGTTGCAAAACAAATGACCTTCATGCATTTAGCTTGTGCACTTAACCCACTGGACTTTGACTTTTCTTTTTCTGATTAAAACCCTAAAACAAGCAACGGATAATTTTTCACTTGGCTCAAGGAGGATAGCCACGATGTTGTGCAAGTAAAAGCCACTGTGCCATTTTCTCCTCAAGACAAATCCATTAACCTTTGTATCTTCAAGCCATTATCCAGCTTGCTCTGCCTATAAAAGGAGGGGCATTCTCATTTGTTAAACACCAAGAAAATCTCTCAGAAATTTCTCCACTTCTCCACCCCATAATCTTACAAGTAACCTTCAAAAATACTTGCAAGAAACTTACTCTTTTGCATTTCCCGTTAAACACTTGTTCACCAACAAAACTCAACATCAAAAGCACTCACACTTATCATCCAAAACTTGTGATTCTTTCCGGAAACTAAAGGAGAAAAGGTAACTCTGTAGCAGTTGATCTTTGAAGGAGGGGAAGCTCATCCACCATTTCCAAAAACCTGTACCTGTGAAGAAGCAATGGACTTTCTCCACTAGGTATCGCTTTATCTCACTCTGTTTTTGTTTCATGTTTGCACCATACTGTTATTATATTCATCATCTTGTTATTGTCCGATTCCATGATCATTCTGTTCCATATGGTTATCATGTTTGTTAGGTTTGTTGTCATCTGATTATTGATTGTTTCTGTGATGAAATCATTAACATGTTTGTTTCATTTCGTTAATCGTCAACTGGATTTGTATTCGTATTCGAAAACTGAACAAAAATAAAAGAGTTAAAGTGGCGTACGCCATGTTAACATAGTGGCTCCCGCCACACATCACAAATACACAAAACAAATAATAAAATAATAAAATAACACACACATTAAAAAAAAAGGAAAAGGAGCACATGGCGCCAGCCACGTTGGAGAATGGCGCAAGCCACCCTTTTAAGGGATGGAGGTGGCGCAAGCCACCCTTTCTGTTGGCATTCAATTTCTTTTTATTTTATTTTATTTCAATTATTTATTTCCCATTTCCTTTCTATGTTTTTTTCCTAATAATTTCAAACAAAAACAACGAAATACCCATAACTCCACTTAATTCTTTAGACTTCTTTCTTTTTTTAGAATTAACTGTGTTCTTGAAAATGTTCGAAGCATTTCTTCAAAGTATGCTATAATTTGTGAAGTTTATTTGAACTTGGCTTCCTGACTTTGAATGAAACTTTATCATGAGAATGTTGTCCTGGTTTCTGGCTTCTGAATTTTATGTTGCATGATTCCAAATGCGTTGGTTTTCAAACTGTGAGAATGCATTTTCCTGCCATGCTTGACATATTCATGTAACCGCCGACTTTAAAGAGATTTTTTTTGGAAGCATGTTGTAACTTGTGGATTTTATTGAACCTTGTTTCCCGGCAATGAACAAAATTGTATCATTAGAGTGTTGTTTGCATTTTTACCACTGTTGTTAACTTGCATGACTTCAAATATATTTGTGGCCAAACTGAGAATGCCTTCTCTGCCATATTTGTCACATCTACATAATCACTTACTCTTGTGGGTTGTTATGTTCACACTTAAAAATTCACTTCATGTGTTGATTAAATGCTTACTGTTTTGGAATTCTTGAACTCATATGTTTCATTATATTTCAACCCCACAATAACTCTTATTTATAAGATGTTATTTCCCCCTTCCTTCCAAAGGAAAAGTTTTTCTATTGACCTCAAAGTCATAGAAAACTCATTGCTACCTTGGACCTCATAGTCTTAGGGATCCTCCCCACTTGACCTCATAGTCATAGAGTAATCTATTAAACCTTGACCTCATAGTCATAGGTAAAACCTTGACCTCATAGTCATAGGTAAAACCTTGACCTCATAGTCATAGGTAGAACCTTGGCCTCATAGTCGTTTTCCAACCTTGACCTCATAGTCATAGGAACCTCTCTTGGCCTCATAGTCATAGAGTTACTTCTTCAACCTTTGAACTCATAGTCATAGGAAACCTTGACCTCATAGTCATAGGAACATCTCTTGGCCTCATAGTCATAGAGTTACTTCTTCAACCTTTGACCTCATAGTCATAGGAAACCTTGACCTCATAGTCATAGGAACCTCTATTGGCCTCATAGTCATAGAGTTACTTCTTCAACCTTTGACCTCATAGTCATAGGAAACCTTGACCTCATAGTCATAGGAACCTCTCTTAGCCTCATAGTCATAGAGTTACTTCTTCAACCTTTGACCTCATAGTCATAGGAAACCTTTGACCTCATAGTCATAGGAACCTCTCTTGGCCTCATAGTCATAGAGTTACATCCCACCTTTGACCTCATAGTCATAGGCAAGCTTTGACCTCATAGTCATAGCCATCCTCTATTGACCTCATAGTCATGGAAAAGTCTCTCTATTGACCTCATAGTCATAGATAGCTCATTACCTTCCTTTGACCTCATAATCATAGGATTCCCTCTTGACCTCATAGTCATAGGGCCATCTTTAACCTCTGACCTCATAGTCATAGGTAACCTTTGACCTCATAGTCATAGGTAAGCTTTGACCTCCTAGTCATAGCCCTCCATTCACCTTGACCTCATAGTCATAGGCAAGCTTTGACCTCATAGTCATAGCCATCCCCCCTTTGACCTCATAGTCATAGGATACCATCTTGACCTCATAGTCATCATACCATCTTGACCTCATAGTCATCATACCATCTTGACCTCATAGTCATATTACCATCTTGACCTCATAGTCATCTTACCATCTTAACCTCATAGTCATCTTACCACTTTGACCTCATAGTCATAAGTAGCACCTTCTCTAGACCTCATAGTCATGGGCCTCATAGCCATTCACCCATCATAACATAGACTTAGAGAGTTTCTTAAACTCTAAATGAGCTCATACTTATTCCCCCTTGGAACTTTGACCATAGCCAATGGTTCCTCAATCCACCCTTAGTGAGGTGAACTACGGTTGCTTTGATTCTTTAGTCAGATACGTAGGCACAAGATGCGACGTCTTGGCGAGCAAACTTAGTGTATATACCCTTAGGTCTTTGCCTTAGTACAAATTTCTCTTAGCAAGCAAACATAACATAACACAAGCTAAACAAGAGGTTCCTGTAGAGTACTACAGCTATTAAGGGTGCTAATACCTTCCCTTAGTATAACCAACCCCCGAACCTTAGATCTCCCCCTTTTAGGTTTTCTTCGATCTTGAACCTTTCCTTTGGATAAATCAAAGTCAGTTGTAAAAGAAATATGATGCAAGTTAATTAATAGCTTGTTATCCGATTGTGACCGCAACAGAGAGGTTGGCTGAGATTTATATCCGTGTGATTGTGAAGCTACATGGTGTTCCATTGTGTATTGTTTCAGATCGAGATCCGAGGTTTACTTCCAGATTTTGGGAAAGTTTGCAAAAGGCGTTAGGTTCCAAGTTGAGATTGAGTTCTGCTTATCATCCTCAGACGGATGGTGAGACCGAGAGAACTATTCAGTCGTTGGAAGATTTGCTGAGAGCTTGTGTTCTTGAGCAAGGTGGTGCTTGGTATAGTTATCTTTCGTTGGTGGAATTCACGTATAACAATAATTTCCATTCGAGTATTGGAATGGCACCTTTTGAAGCGTTGTATGGAAGGAGATGTCGAACACCTTTGTGTTGGCATGAATCTGGTGAGAGTTTAGTGGTTGGACCGAAGGTAGTTCAACAGACTACGGACAAGGTGAAACTTATTCGTGAGAAAATGAAGGCTTCTCAGAGTAGGCAAAAGAGTTATCATGATCGAAGGAGGAAAGATCTTGAGTTTCAAGAGGGTGATCATGTATTTTTGAGAGTTACACCGGTGACGGGTGTTGGAAGGGCATTGAAGTCGAAGAAGCTTACTTCTCGGTTTATTGGTCCTTACCAGATATCCGCGAGAGTGGGTGTTGTGGCTTATCGGGTGGCGTTGCCACCGAGTCTTTCGAATTTGCATGATGTGTTCCATGTTTCACAGCTTCGGAAGTATGTTCCGGATCCGTCGCATGTGATTCCGATGGATGAGGTTGAGGTAAGAGAGAACCTTACGGTTGAGGCATTACCGGTGATAATTTTGGATCGCGAGTTGAAGCAGTTAAGAGGCAAGGATATTGCGCTTGTGAAAGTAGCGTGGGGAGGCGCTGCTGAATGCAATTTGACTTGGGAGTTGGAGAGTCAGATGCGGGAGTCGTATCCAGAGTTGTTCGTCTCAGGTAATATTTTCGAGGACGAAAATTTCTAAGTGGGTGAGAGTTGTAACGCCCCAGTTTTTGTTAGTTTTATTTAATCGAGTCGATTTAATTATTTTTGGTTTTTATATTATTTTATTCTTGGTTATTATGTTTTATCACGTTTTGGGAACGTTGGCGAGAAAATTGAGTGTAGGGGTATTTTGGTCTTTTTGGCTTGGTTAGATATTGTTTTTCATTTAAAATAGAAACATAGAAAGAAAAAGAGAGAAAAAAAAGTTAAGAGAAAATAGAGAGAAAGAGAAGTGGGAAGAGAAGAAAAAGAGGAAAAACTTGGAGAGTAAGAAACCGATTCAACCGACACTTCGAAGCGCGATTAATCGGGTAAGGGTGCGAAACTCGGTTATTATATGCTTGTTTATGATTATGTATGTGTGTGTTTGAATGTCTACTTGTCTTTCCATAGTTTTTCACTTCTAGGTTAAAAATGAGTAAATGATTAGAAATCGATGGTTTCACGGTCGAAAATCGATATAAATCGCGTTGTATGATCACACTGTGTCTATGAACAATTGCTGATACTTGTTTTGTTGTTGGAATTGATTTGGGATGAAAAATGGGATTTTTGGGGGTTTTGGAACCATATAACCCGCAGCAGAAAATTCTGGTTCTGGTGCGATTCGCCAGGCGAATTGGGAAGTCGCCAGGCGAATTAGGTCTCGCCACCAGTTCGCCAGGCGAAGTGCTGGCGAAGGGGGATTCGCCAGGCGAAATCGTAAGTCGCCAGGCGAAAACGGAGAGACAGAAATGGGTTAGCTTCTGTAACTCTTGGGGCTTTTCAAAAATTGTGGTTCGCCACTAGTTCGCCAGGCGAAGTGCTAGCGAAGGGGGATCCGCCAGGCGAAATCCTAAGTCGCCAGGCGAATCTGGCTGTTTCTCAATAAATTCTTTTCTTTGAAAATTCTTAACTTTTGATCCGTAACTCGGATCGAGGCGTTCTTGGTACCGTTGAAAAGCTTATGAGATGTTCTTTCGTATTAAAATGGTTTTGAGAATTGTGGCCGATTTAATTATGTCGGGAATTTGGAAATGTGTCGTTTTTTCGACTTTTGCCGTCGTAACTGTGTATAATCGATGTGTTATTGTGCAATGTGCTTTTGATATATATCGTATGACTTGTGTGTTGTTATATGATGTGAATGCATGTGATGAAATGTTGTGATGATGGTTTGTGGCCTAAGGGCAAGTAAATGCAATGTGTTGTGTTTGGTTGTATATGCATGATTATGGTTGCATAGATGTGTGCATTTGAATGTCATGAGTCATTGTATGCCAAGCATCATGATATGCATTCTTGTGATGTCGTGTGCCCTAGTGGGTGTGAGCAACGAAACGATTCCAGAGGAAATCCGCTATAACATCGTGTGCCTTATATAAAGAGGTGTGAGCGATGATTATAGACGATCGTGTGCCTTATACAAAGAGGACCTAAAGCGATCGGATCGTGTGCCTTATACAAAGAGGACCTAAAGCGATCCATAAACGTCGTGTGCCTTATACAAAGAGGTGTGAACGACAGAGAACATCGTTTGCCCGACGGGGAGTTACACTAAGTAACAAGCGATGATTCCATTAGTTCCTAAGTGAACTAATGATGAGATGATGGATGGAACGGTACCGCATATGCATTGCATAGAGTCGTTGTGTCGGTCTCTGTGCATTTGCATAAATCATGAATGGATTGATTTTGTGTGGAATCGTGAATGGAATTGATGAGTAAATATATATATATATATATATATATATATATATATATATATGTATATATATATATGTGTGTGTTGGTGATAATGTATTGAACATGATTGTTATGCCTTGGTGTTGGATGCATGAGATATGAATTGTGTTGTTTGGTATTTGAAGTATGATGTAAGTTGTGGTGAGAATGTTTTACATGTGTGTTTTGTGTTATTATATAATTGTATGCAATTATATTATAATTGTGTTGCTCACCCTTCTGTTGTTTTGAATGCTCTATGAGGCATTGCAGATTAGATGCTGGAGGTCTTTTTGTGAAGCTTAGGTCTTCATTCTTTTGTCGATCGGCTCTGATATGTAGCACCGAGTAGTCGGAGAGATCGTTATGTGTATATGTATGTATATCTTTTTGGATTGTACATGTATGATTCTGTATACGACAAACAAACTTTTATGTTATATATATGAGATTCAGTTGCAGATTTTCCGCTTTTATTCTGTATCTGAATTGTGGGTGTTAGGAACTGAGTTCCTCTATTTTGTTGCTACTTGATTGTTGCACATCTATCTGAGCAGGTTGTTGTATTTTGTTTCAATTGATGTGACGCCTCCGTCTATGCCATGAATGTTTTAATTATACTCTGATTATTTTTTTTATAGCTTTATTTGCTCGGGGTATAGATTGGGGATGTTACATTCGCTCAGGAAATCTCCTAGGGTTCATCGTCAGCCAGAAAGGGATTGAAGTCGATCCTGACAAGGTCAAGGCCATTCAAGAGATGACTTCACTGAAAACAGAGAAACAAGTCAGAGGATTCTTAGGACGTCTGAATTACATCTCGAGGTTTATATCCCTCGTGACTGCGACATGCGCGCCAATCTTCAAATTACTCAGAAAGAATCAAAGTTGTGAGTGGACGGAAGATTGTCAAAAAGCTTTCGACAGTATCAAGGAATATCTGTTGAACCCGCCAATTTTATCACCCCCAGTGGAAGGAATACCACTGATCATTTACCTGACAGTCTTGGAAGACTCGATGGGTTGTGTACTTAGCCAACAAGACGAAACTAAAAGGAAAGAGTCTGCCATTTACTATCTAAGCAAGAAATTCACCGACTGTGAAACTCGGTACACTATGCTTAAGAAAACTTGTTGCGCTTTAGCTTGGGCAGCTAAACGTATTCGCCAGTACATGATTTGCCACACTACTTGGTTGGTCTCCGAGATAGACCCCATCAAGTATGTGTTTGAGAAACCTGCTCTCACGGGAAGGATTGCCCGTTGGCAGATGTTACTATCAGAATATAACATAGAGTACCACACTTAGAAAGCCATTAAGGGAAGTATTTTAGCCGATCATTTGGCTCATCAACCGATTGACGATCAGGAATCAGTCGGGTTTGACTTCCCAAACGAAGATGTCATGTATCTGAAAATGAAAGATTGCGATGAACCGCTACCCAGTGAAGGGCCAGAACCAGGATCCCAATGGGGATTAATTTTTGACGGAGCTCTCAATAATTACGGAAACGGAATTGGGGCAATCATTGTAACCCCTCAGGGTACCCACACTCCTTTCACTGCCAGATTGACATTCAAGTGTACAAATAATGAGGCCGAATACGAAGCATGTATCATGGGTCTCGAAGAAGCTATCGACTTAAGGATCAAAAATTTGGATGTTTACGGCGACTCAGCCCTGGTTATCAATCAGATTAAAGGAGATTGGAACACATACCAATCCGGGCTGATCCCTTACAAAGATTACGCGAGAAGGTTGTTACCATTCTTCAACATAATCGAGTTTCACCACATCCCTCCTGAGGAAAATCACATGACTGATGCATTAGCCACTCTCTCTTCCATGATTAGTGTAGGTCAATGGAATGACGTACCTAAGATTGACGTAATGCGCCTAGAAAGGCCCGCTTACATCTTCACGATTGAAGCTGTCATAGACAACAAGCCTTGGTACCCCGATATCAAGTGCTTCCTTCAGAAACATGAATACCCACCTAGGGCATCGAGAAAAGACAGGAAAACTCTCAGGAGACTGTCTAGAAACTTTTTTCTGAACGGTGATACACTCTATAAGAGAAATTTTGACATGGTTTTGCTTCGCTGCGTAGACAAACCTGAAGCAAACATGTTGATGAACGAGATTCACGAAGGATCCTTTGGTACTCATGCCAAAGGACACACAATGGCGAGAAAAATCCTAAGAGCGGGGTACTATTGGCTGACAATGGAATCCGACTGCTACAAGTACATGCGAAAGTGTCACAAGTGTCAGATATACACTGACAAAATCCATGTACCACCAACGCATCTCAAAGTTCTCTCTTCCCCGTGGCCTTTTTCCATATGGGGAATCGATATGATTGGCATGATTGAACCAAAGGCTTCAAACGGACATCAGTTCATCCTAGTCGCCATTGATTACTTCACCAAGTGGGTCGAGGCAGCGTCGTACGCCAATGTAACCCGACAGGTGGTAGTCCGCTTTATCAAAAACAATCTCATCTGCCGTTATGGTGTTCTGAGCTAGATCATTACTGACAATGGATCAAACTTGAACAATAAGATGACAAAAGAGTTGTGCGCAGAGTTCAAGATCGAACACCATAACCCATCTCCCTACCGACCTAAGATGAACTGAGCGGTAGAAGCGGCTAACAAGAACATTAAGAAAATCGTTCAGAAGATGGTTGTAACCTACAAAGACTGGAACGAAATGCTCCCCTTTGCTCTTCACGGTTATCGCACATCTGTCCGCACTTCAACAAGGGCAACCCTTTTCTCTCTAGTATATGGCATGGAGGCAGTGCTCCCCATAGAAGTAGAGATCCCATCAATTCGGGTATTGATGGAGGCTAAGCTAACAGAAGCTGAATGGTGCCAAAGCAGGCACGACGAACTGAACCTGATCGAAGAGAAACGAATAACGACTTTATGCCACGGTCAGCTTTATCAGCAGAGAATGAAAAAGTCGTTTGACAAAAAGGTCCGACCCCGCGTCTTCAGAGAAGGAGACCTCGTGCTCAAAAAGATACAATCATTTCTCACTGATTCTCGGAGCAAGTGGACTCCGAATTATGACGGCCCCTATGTAGTCAAGAAATACTTCGCCTAAACTAAAAAAATGTCTCGGTGGATTGAAAACCCAAAAGGGCGGTCCAGGCAAAAGTTAGAGACATAAACGAAAATCATCCCGGTGGATTGGAAATCTCAAAGTACAATTCAGGCAAAAAGTAGGGATTCATGGCAAGTAACTACATCCAACACGGGTAAATTCCCCAGCAGTATTACTTTCCATCGGAAAAGACTTTCGTCAGGGTCATCTTCGACAGAAGCCCAGAATGTCCCGAATTCAAAGTTGGTAGAAGGATAACGATCATTATGTTTTAATGTAGCCTTTTTCCCATAAATTACCATTTTCAAACTTTGTAAATACTCTATGGTATCACGCGCTTGGCTGATTACCATCCTATCAATAAAATTTGATCCCTCGTGCTTTTGTTTGCAACTCTTATTTGTTTTTGCTTTATAGAATGACATTTAACATGCTCAACGATTCTTGAAATAAAAAAAATGAATTTACTTGCAAAAAATTTCGTCTGCTTTTAAAATAAGGATGGCATTTCCTTTTGACTTTAAACGTCTGAAAGCACATCAACAGCTTCCCCGGAAGTGATCTAACTTCGAAGTGCAGAATCAAAGTACTCCTTCTCAACCAGTTCACCTAACTGAAGGATCAACTATTTTGAACATCAGGTTCCACCTGATACACCCGACAGAGTTCTTACCTCCTAAGACCGATCAATAATTTCCCTCTCCCCCGCGGAGTCTACTTCTCCTAAGTAAGGCAGTATTGCTATCTTGAACCATTGGTACTTTTCATTCCCCGCAGCGGTCGAATATCCAATCCAGTTCATTCACCAGTCTGTATGTCGCGTCAGTTTTGTCAGCATAAACATACATACATCATGCATTATTAATTCATACTCATATTCATATTGCATAACTATCACTCTGGTCAGTTTCACTCCCAAGTGATAAAGTCCTCTCGTCGATTGAATCGTCAGTACTTTCCTCGTCAGGAAAATGTTTGTCTAAACAATCTCTCTCCAGTTTACTTCTAGATTGGAACCGTCCTCGACCACTTTGATATCTTGAACCTCTAAAGTACAAGAAACGTCTAACGGACATCCTTTGGAACATCACTCTTCATCATTGAAGATGATACCTTTGCTTTCCCTGATCAAGGAAAATCCCCAGAGAAAGTCTCTCAACCAATGACTCTCGACAATACATCGGTCTTTCTCCAAAAAAAATCGATGTTAATGAAGTCATTTGCACCTCAAAATTGGATTACATCACATGGCAAGTATGATGTGATATCCCCAAGAAGAAAGCAGTCTCCCATAAGACTCGTTTTCCCCAGTAGAGTCAACAAATGTCATCTCCAACAGAGAAGTTTGCACACCTCTATAGCTCAGACCAATGGGTTTTCCCCAGCAAGTCTTACATCAAATTTTCCATCAAATGGAGTCTCCCTATAAAACTCAGCGAGAAGTTTGATAAAAATTGCTATGGATAGCATCCCTTGTCAAGAAAAGAAACTCGACAAGAAGAAACTAAGACCAGTTCCTTGGTAGGAAACCAGGATCGTGGGGAAGTTTATTTCAGAAAACTGAGACCAATTCCTTGGTAGGAAACCATGATCGAGGGGAAGTTTATTGACAAAAGAAACTGAGACCAGTTCCTTGGTAGGAAACCAGGATCGAAGGGAAGTTTATTGACAAACGATACTAAGACCAGTTCCTTGGTAGGAAACCAGGATCGAGGGGAAGTTTTACCTTTTCTAAGTATCAACGCTTAGCAAAAGAAGATGAATGAGTAAACCGCCATTCATAGACACCGTCAAAATTTTGGGTATTCCGATATTTAATCCTCTTGCACCCTGAATGTCCGAATACCTTCGCCATTCACACCTTCGGGTCCAAGAAGATTAAATAGGGGCATCTATCATACCCCAAATTTTGACCACTAGGATTTCCAATCATTATGAGAATCATCACCATAATATGGATGTACCATCATGCCTCATCAATCTCCTCAGGAATTGTTGAGCCTTCATTACAATCAAACATTAGGGTTCCAATCCCTCTCAGAGCTTTTAGACAAAGGATCAATCAAGAAAGGACTTGATCTTCAACTTTTCTAAACTCTCAAACATCCATGAAGGATCAAGGGGTCTCCCATATGAAGAATCATGCATAATTATGCAACATTCCAAGAGGATAAAGCCTCAGGATCGCCAGTGTCACCAAATTAGGGTTTTGGTCGACCAGGGCCTCCAGATGAAAATTTTCATCTGGGCATGAGCCAATACTTAAATATATGGTTTAATAAGCTCAAAATAATCTCAAAAGTCCATCCACAATGGCAAAGTCACCTTGAAGGGCCATCTATAAAAAAAATCAAGAATTAGGGTTTTGACCTAATTCAACCCTTGAGCTAACTTGTGAAGCAAGACATGACTTGAAGCTTCAAGATGAACTTCAAAGACCTCAAATACATCATTTTGACATGTCCACAAGATTTGGTTAACCCAAGTAGCTTGATTCATAAGCCACAAGAGCTCAGAACCATCTGGTCACAAATTAGGGTTTCTGATGAAAAAAAGTCAACCCTATCATTGACTGTTGACCTACCCTTGAACTCAAACCTTGGGGAAGGGTCCAAGACATTCCTAAATACCCTTAAAGGCCATCCATGAAGTTTAATTAAGCCTAAGGATTGATTTCACAAAGGGATCACAAAGTCAAAGTTTCATCTCCTGAAAAAGTCAACTGTACACAAACCCAAGTTTGACTTTTTGGAATTTTGGTCAACCAAGGTCTCCTTAACCCTAAAATGATGTTAATGTGTGATTTGAATCATCATTCATCAAGAAAAATCAAAGAAAATAAGTTAACTTGTAAAAGGGGTCATCTTAGAAAGTTCGAATTTTTCTAAGTTATGGAACAAAGTGGCTAGGGTACCAACTTTACAAGGCCATATCTCCTAAACCACAAGGCCTTTTTCTCCCATTCAAAGCTCAGATTGTAGTCCACCTTACATACTTCAATTTCTTCAACTATAAGAAATTCCAAATCTTCATGGATTTTGAGTTATGGACTGATCAAAATCATAAAAACATGAAAATCACATTTTTTCCAACACTTAGTGAAATTTTCACTAAGTCAGAATCTGCTTCACTTTTTCCAAAATGTTGAGGCATTTTTCAACCAAATGCAAGTTGCTTCAAAACCAAAGTTGGACATCACATTAAATTAGGATACATTAGTTTTCCAAATTGTCCAAAAACACCATCAAACTTCATCTTAGCTAGGAGTTATGGATCTCCAAAGTTGTCTTGTTGCAAATTGTCTCCATGACAGTTCTAGGCAGAATTTATGCAAACTTGCACCCCACGATTTCCAAAACCAATTTGGCACACTTTGATCATTGCATTTCTGATCAATTATAATCCAAATGGATGGATGATCTGATCCACAACACAAAATGCCAAAGGACTTTGCTTGCCATGTGCAAAATCATCATCATGGAACCTTGAAATTCAATTTTGGCATTGTGCATTAAAGTGATGCATTGAGGTGTCATGGATGAACCACAAACCAGTCCAATTGAGTCAAGGTGTTTGCAAGAATCAGAAGACCTAAACCTGCAAAGCCTGGTGCAAGTCAATGGCTAGAGGAGACCATTGACCAAAGGACCAAACATTCAATACAATCTGATCCCAGTTGCCATTCACTATTGCAGCCAAAACAAACTTTCTCTACTATAAATAGAGCTCATTTGTGATCAGTTCAAGCACACCAAAGGCCCCAAACAGATGCCTTTCTCAAAATCACCTCTTTCACTCCAAATTTGCCTTCTAAACCAAGTCACTATCGGATTTTGAAATTGAGAGTGATTCAAACCAAACCAATTATGCTAACACCTCATAAACATCATGTATGAGTGATCCATAACACAAAATCACAACTGGAACACCAATTTCTCAAAATCACCATCCAACTGCTCAAGTTCTTGACAGAGTTGCAGTTGAGGTACCATCTCAAGTTCCAGCTTGTTTCAAACCACTCCAAGCATTCAGACACACCCCTTGGCACCTAAGGAAGCTGTCCAGATCATTGGAACCAACTTGCAACACCTCCAACTCAAAACACGATCACTAGCTGCAAGAGGTAAGCCTGAACTCTTCAAACTCCATGATGCATGCATATTTTACTGCACAATAATTTTGCCATATGTTCATAATCATGTATAGAGTGTTTCCCCTCAATCAATTGCTTTGTATGAATCGTGTATGGAATTTCCTAGCCCTCTTGCAGAAATTAGGGTTCTTGAGGTTTCTCTTTGATTTCTCATTCCATACTTAAAATAAATGAAATTAAAGACCATAGACATGATCGTGAGTTGAAAACGAGCAAGATGATATGTGGATTGTGTGATCTCATCAAGTATTCAGTGAGAAATCATAGATTTTGCAAATCTGCAAAAAATCAGAACACGCGCGTGTTCTTGGCGCCTTTTTTCAAATATTCAAATATATTTGAATTTTGTGATTTTATTTAATTGATTCAAAAATTAATTTCTCTCTGAATTTTAATGATTTTGAGTTGATTCTTTTTTCCAAAATTCACAAAAATGATGAAATATTTTATTTTACAAAAATTTCCCAAAAATATTATTTATTTCATATATTTGGTATTTTTGCAAAGAATTAATTTTTATTTATTTTTTAACATTTAAAATATATTTTCCTTCTTAATTTTCCAAACTTAAATGATTTTTAATCATTTTGTGGATAAAAATATGTTTTTTGAAATATTGATCCAATATCACAACTCATTTTTCACATGTTTTCAATAATTGTTATTAATTTTTAATCAAAATTAATTCCATTTTCAAAACACTTTTGGGGCTCTAATAGAGTGTAAGACTCAATCCCTTTGTAAATAAACCATTTTGGGTCTCACATATTGTATAAGTCCCTCTGTACATTTTCAAAACAACGGCGCGATCCTCGCCTTTTTTTAACAAAATCAACTGGGCCTCTCCTTGAGCTATAAGTCCCATCTTTATTCATTTTCAAACTCTTTGGGCCTCTAATAGAGTGTAAGACTCAATCCCTTGTCAACCAAAATCATTTTTGGGCCTCCTTCATTATATAAGTCCCATTGTATTTTCAAAAACCTCGGCGCGATCGCCAATTCAAAAATCAAATAACCTGGGCCTCTCCTTGAGCTATAAGACCCACTTCTTTTCTTTAAAAATATTTTTGGGTCTCTATTAGAGTGTAACCCCCCTTTTTGTACATAAAAAATTTTGGGGCTCAGTCATTGTATAAGACCCGATACAGTTTTCAAAATAACAGTGTGATTATTGTTTCATCTGGGCCACTCCTTGAGTTGTAAGCCCCATCTTTTATACAAAAATAATTTTTGGGCTCTCTATTAGAGTATAAGACCAAACTCTCTTTGTAAATACTCTGTTAATAATATAGTCAGTATTCAAATAAATCATCAGGGCATCTCTTGTTGAATAAGCCCCAACTTTTCTGCTTTGAAATAACTATTATCAAAACTTGTTTCAATTTCTTTGAACAACTAACATTACAACATGGAAGCTTGCTCACCTGTAAGTTTTTATCTGCTTTCATTTACATGTTTTTCATATATATAAGTGTATTGTGGGAAGCTGCTCACCTGTAAGTCTTTTTTCATATCCTTTTAAATACTTGTCATATATCACTGTATATATACCTGTATAACTGTTTAGAGTTTTCCCCGGCAACTAAGTCTAGAATTAGGTAAAGCCAGTTGTTTACTCTCTGAATACAGTCAAACATAGATCCCGCATAGGATTCCAGATACAGTCTTGCCTTCTCTTGGGCTTAAACAAAATGGAACAAAGAGAAAGGCAGTATTCTCGGTGAACCTTTTCTCAGACTGTCACTTTAGAAATTGTCAAAGAAATTCAATTCCCTGGAGAGGATTAATTCCCGGTGAAACTTCTCTTGAATTTCTTCAAACTCTAGAACTGTTCATTACATAAAGGATTGATTCCCGGTGAAACCTTTCTTGAACATTCTTAAGTTTGGACCCACAGGCTTCCAAAAAGCATCCTAGCCCCCTCTTGGGCTTTGTACAAGGACCCTTAGGCTTCGTAGAAGTTCTCAGCCTCCTCTTGGGCTTAGCACAAGGACCCAGAGACCTCCTACAGGTATAGGAATAGAACCTAGTCATCATTTGCTAGAGCAGTCTTTCTGTGTTAAAACAACAGACCAATTAAGGGTTAACCTTCATCCCTTAACTTACCAGCCTTCTCTTGGGCATAATACAAAGATCATTCACCACTATGAGAACCAATTTCTCAATATCAGTAGACTTGGACAGTCTCATACCCTTTGGATTTCCCATTTCCTTAAAGAACAGGAAAATAACCCTGATCATCAGATCAAATCTCCAAACAGAAATAAAACCAACAGTTTTCATAACTCAATCATTAAACCTTACACCTTTAATTTTCCCCATCATTGGGTCAATTACTATAAACTCACCAAAAACCCTCACCAGAGGAAAGAATTCTAAACTGTCACATTTTCAGTTAAATCCCCAGCATGGGTCATTTCACTGTCACAATCCTCATCAAAACCTCAAGGTCTCTGACATCTTAACTCTTCTGTAAACCCCAGCAAGAGTTAATCACCAATATGGACCTGTCTCTGGATTTCAATAATCCTCGGCAGAAGATAGCCTCCTCTTAGGCTTTGTATAAAGATTTCTTTTTTTGTCTTCTCCCAGCAAAGATAGCCTCCTCTTAGGCTTTGTAGAATGATTTTTCCCTGCAGAGTTAGCCTCCTCTTAGGCTTTATATAATGATCATCCCGAAGCAGTCAGTCTCCTCTTAGGCTTTGTATAATGATAACTCCTCAGTTGAGTTCCCACTTTTAGCCTCAATCTTGGGCTTTGTACAAGACACCCCCCCTAAATACCTCTCCAGTAGACTCAGTCATCCTTTTTAGCCTCAATCTTGGGATTTGTACAAGACAGATAATAACACTCCCTAAATAAGAGTCAGCCTCAATCTTGGGCTTTGTATAAGACACCATATAAAATCCTACAGTAGAGTCAGTCAGGATATTTTAGCCTCAATCTTGGGCTTTGTACAAAACACACATATATAAATATCTCCCCAGTGGAGTCATCAAATCTCTTTCAGCCTCAATCTTGGGCTTTGTACAAGGCAGATAAAACCTTTTTCCCAAAGAGTTAAATCTCTTTCATCCTCAATCTTGGGCTTTGTCCAAGACACCAAATAAACACTCTCTTGTTGAGTCAGTCAAATCTCCAGCCTCCTCTTAGGCTTTGTATAATGATTTTTCCCCAGTGGAATCCAATCAACCTCTTAGCTTCAATCTTAGGCTTCAATCAAGGCACACAAAAATCAACATCCCCTCAGAGGAAATCAAAATCTCTGCAGGAGGATATCTTTCTCTGTCTAATCACACATCAAAACAGTCAATCAAAACAAACCCTAATCCCAGATAACTGATGTAAGTGGCGCACTTGTTAATATTAACATCCAAGTTGTCTGTCCATCATTATCCTGGTTAAAACCTCATCTAATTATTGTAAGTGGCAAGCCTCTGGATACAAACATCCAAGCCAATGTCCCTCTTTTAGCATGAATTCCTAAGGAAAAATGGCATTGCTCACACATGAGTTAAAGTTTTCTCCTTCAGGAAAAATCACCCTGTAAAGGCAATTATGGCATTGCTGGTCTCCATGCATTCCAGTTAAAGTAATTCTCCTTTTCAAACCAGTTACTCAAACAATTGTTATTAACAGATGAGATATCTCTCTTTAGAGAAGACAAATTCTCTCTCAGTCAAAACCTTTTAGCTTCAATCTTGGGCTTTGAACAAGACACAAACAAACAACCTTTTAGCTTCAATCTTGGGCTTTGAACAAGACACCAGACATCTGTTTCTTCCTTAGAATATGAGGAACTACGATTGCTCTGATTTCCCTATACTCCATAACAGGGAATACGTAGGCATAAGATTGCAAAATCTTAGCGAGCACACTAAACAAAAAACCTTAGGTCCCTGACCTTACCAAAAACATCAAAAAACCCGAAAAATAACAAAAATCTCTCTCCGACATCCCACCAAGACAAACTTTTCCCATTTTCACAGACAAACACAATCAAGTACCAAAGCTGATCCTAAAACAATCATCTCATGGATAACCATGTATAGGATGGGTAATTGACAACTCCTCATTGTATAACCTGACCCCGGACTCCCCAATCTCTGTCAAGCGTTTGTTCAGTTAAACAGATGCGTGCAAGGTTTGTTTTAGATAACTTTCCCTTTCCCTTCCAGTTTCACGGGATAAATAAGTAATCAGAAAGTAGCACCCAACGTTTCCTCCCATTGAGGTGAGGAAAGCCCAATTCAGCGATAAGGTGGTCGCGTCACCGACAAAAATCGCTAGCTACACCCCGTCTCTCAGAAAACGGGGGTCTCCGAGGAGGGATGAGGGACCATCAACGTCAGTCTTGTTGACGGGGAGGACAGCAGACTGGAGAGCACCTTTGACGTGATCTTGAGAGGCCATGATGATAATCTTGGACGAAAGTGTTTTGGTCTTAGTATCTGAGGTGGATGTTAAGACGGGGAGAACAGTTTTCCCATAGACGGCGCCACTGATCGTGAAGGCTTGATCAGATCCTGTGATGGGCCACCAAGAATGTCTGAGATGCTGGACGTGAGATGAGGAGGAGGGGGTGTACCTGCAAGACACTCCGACGCTCAAGTAAGAAAGGGTCAGAGAAAAGGGGCAAGTACAAAGTATGAGTTCTTAGGATGATTTTTGGATACCTGACCCTCTCAAGTGAGAGGGTTTATATAGTGCCCCCAGCGCGTGGCCAACGGTCCTATTTTCGGGGCGAAATAATCATTTTTCCGAAGAATAGGTAACTGCCCAAAACTAGTCGTTATGTCGGGCAGGGTGCCCAAAACTAGTCGTTATGTCGGGCATAGGCAAAGTTTCGGGCACATGCCCTTAGCTGTTCAGGGACTGATGAAGCCGTGTGGAACGGGCAACAGTACCGGGGAGGAGCGATGCAATCCTTGCCCGATTGGAGGAGCAGAAAGGTAACTTTTGCCCCTTTGTGGATTGGACTTAGGCAATTGGGCCATTCTGGGAGCAGAAGTGGATTGGGCCATGCCTAGCCATTGGTCCAGTCCAGAACACTATCTTTAACTATCTGAAAGAAAACATTATGACCTCTCGTGAGGGTGAGTTTTCCTTCATTCCATTTAGGAGAGTTATCTCTGAACTTTTTATTCAAAAACGAATAGTTAAAGAAGTGCAGATGGCAGACCTCCTAAGGAAATAAGCTTGAATGTGTTTAGAGCTCAGAGACACAAAAGAAGAGGAAATGTGACACTTAGTGAGGATTCTCTGAATGATAGTTCTTTTGTCTTGATGTTTATCGTTGTTTCTCTTAGCTGTTTGTTTTCCCTCTGGTTGTTTTGTATTTTTTTCTCCTCTCTTAATGAATATTTCTATTTTTATATCTTTATAAATTTCTTTAATCATTTTATGATTCTTTTTTATTGATGACAAAGGGGGATAAGTGTAATGATTTTGATCATTTTTATTCAGTTGATAAAATCTCAAACATTATAACTCTAAAGATTGTGTTAACATTAACATTCTGAAGAAGTTAAGGATAATGGCTCCGAAGAATTTAATTTAACAACTCTGAAGAAAAAGTAATTTATCAAAAGAGTTTCATGAAATCAAAATTTTAAGTTGGGTACTTAGAGGGAGCTTGCAAACCTCACTCGATATTTAAGTTGAATGATAATCTAAAATCTCAGAGGAAGCTCACAAACCTTACTCCGAATTTTAACATATTTATCTAATTTGAACTTTTATTGAAACCAAAATTATTTTGAGTCTTAAACTCAGGGGGAGCTTGCAAACCTCACTATATAGATTAAAATTGAAAAATAATTTTGAAAGTATAAAACTCAGGGGGAGTATACAAACCTATCTTTGAAGTTTTATAAATTTGACTATCCAAGTAAAAATTGTTCATCAAAATACATTGATTTGTAATCATAAATAAGGGGAAGATTGTTGTTTGGTTCTACACATATTATTATGTTTTTATGATAACATAGTGTATAGAATAATTGTGTACTCTGGCTATTTTTGTTAAGTGAGCAAATAAAAGAAAACAGATTCTGACTTTGAAGAAGTCAAATCTGAACGCATACGAAGTTTGAAGAAAGTTGAAAGCAGATTCTAAACTGAATACATGCTCTAAACAAAAGAAAGAATACAAATGTGTGTTTATAGCAAAGTCAAGCTTCAGGATTATCAAATTCAACAACACTTCTGCATGGAACTATTCAGAACGGTTCTGACACAAGACTCTGATACTTTTAAGCCTCGCTCTGAATAGACAATGTAATCTAAATCATTTAAGCTTTGGACTCTAATCAAACTTCACTTCATCTCTTATACGAAGACTCTGATTATGACGAGAAGTATATTCAAGGAAACTACAATTAAAAAAGAATTTCCTTAATATCTTCAAGGATTGTACTATCAACGTCTATCAAATATTTTGTATCCACTCCCCACGATTTGTTACAACATTGTTATGTTTGTACAGTAGTGGAATTATTAGAATATTCCTATTCTACCCTCCAACGGATCTATTTATCTCATGTATATTTAAAGGAAGAAGAATATGGAAAAAGAAGTATTCACATACGCCAAAACTACAACACCGTAATAACAACAAAAAGATAAACACTTAGAGCTTTCATTGTATATCATTTTAAATGTATTCATTTTATCTTCATTTTGTGTGTTATTTGCTTACTTGAGAAGCAATCTTTGTAAACATGACATTGTATTCTTAACCTTTAGGTAAATCCTTGAGTTACTAGTGTTAGACTCAATACTCAAGAATTTTTAGATAGTTGGTCTTTGAGTTGTAATTCCTTGAGAGACTATAATCAGAATTTCTCAAGAAGACATTGACGACTACTCTTTGTGATTGTAATCAATTTGATTATTGAATTAAGTCATTTTTGAGAAGGCAAAATCACTCAGGCGATTAGATTGGACTAACCTTGTTAATGGTGAATCATGATAAAAAATACTTGTGTCTTTATCTTTTTCACTATCATTGTTGTTCGAGTGATTGGGTTGCAAAAGTTTGTAAATCCTGAAACTCATTGAGAACACAAAAGTCCTATAAAGTCTATGCTAGAGACGTCGAAAACTTCTACTTCCAAGATGTTCTTTAAATGCATCTCATCTTTTCTAGAAATTTTCCCAGTGCACTGACACTAGTCACACTTCGTGACAAAGGCATGAATATTTTTCCAACTGTAGGGACAGGTCTTGGATGTACTTGCATGCCCTCCATATGGAGAGGCATGACAATGGGTCATAACACTTTCTATCTCTTCGTCAGGGACACATCGATGGATGATAGCGTCGACACCCCTTTTGAAAAGGAGGGGTTCATCCTAATAGTGTTGCTTGAGATCATGAAAGAATTTTTTTACGTTGGTAGTCCATTTGGGAGACAAAACTCCAACAGCGAGGTAGTTGACGAAGTCAGCATACCACAACACTTCATATTAGACTAGCGCAATTTCCTCTCTTGGATTTGGATCTGGATTATCACTAACAAAGTACTCAGTGAGATGAGTGTATAACGCTGCTTCAACTCTTAGGAAGGCTATCAACCTATCATTAGGGAAAGAATCGCCAAAGGGTAACTCTTTTGTTTTCACATCATTAATCCTAGACAAGTGATCTGCCACCACATTTTTTGCCCCTTTCTTATCACGGATTTTCATATCAAACACTTGAAACAATAGTATCCACCGAATCAATCTTGGCTTCATGTCTTTCTTACTAAGTAGATACCTGGTAGTTGCAAGGTTTATGTACATATGTAAGAACTTCATAAGAGCTTCATGTAAGATTTTCCTAGCATAGTAGATTGCAAGCAACTTCTTATCTAAATTTGAAATAAGCCAATTTAAGGCATGGTCCTTCTTAAAGATTTTTCCTATAGATCAAGTGGTGCAAATAGTAGGGATGACTTCATGAAACAATCCACTTTATCTTTATGTTAATGAAAACAGTACTGGTTTTACATATAAATATATGGTAATCAATAAATCAATAATGTTTAGTTTTTCGGACATTATAATAATTATTACATACACTACAGACACCAACCGGATTATTGTGATGTTGGATGCCGATGCCAGATCGACACCGAGAAGATTCTGAAGAAAATCGCTGTCAGAAGAGCAAGGTACTGGAACATCATTTGAAATTAGATCAAGTACATCTATAAGAGGAGCTGCAGGTTTGGCTCCCACAAGTGAGAGATCTCGGGAGGGTAAGACACTAAGGTTTATACACTACTTGGCCTTGCCCTCGCAAGCATAGAATGTTAGCGACTAAAAAGTGTGAACACAATTTCACAAGGCAGCAATGTTACTGTCCACCAAGGCACACCTTCTCGACAATATCATAACATTCCATCAAAAGTATCATGTGAATATTTTGTAACTGACATAGAAGCAATATAACTTTGGTGCAAACAAATAGATAGAAGCATGAAATCATATTTAGACCTTAATATAAAATTATATAAAATTATAATAAAAATCATTGATACTAGCATGTGTGTGGCAAATAAATAATACTAGAATATCATTTTTTATACCTCAGACAGAACCTTTAGCATTTGATCAATGTACCAGATCTTCTCGTGCGAAAACCTGAAGCAACAATAATGAAAACTGAGAGTCAAACTCATGACATTTATGCTTTGTACTTAAAGAAATTGTTCTATACTGAAATGGGATAACTAAGATGCAGACCATGTAAAATTCCAGATAATCTACAAGCTTTTTCACTAATGGTTTCATATTAGTTTCATTCACCAGAACATATACAAGTTCAAGGGTTATTTTCCAAATTGTCACATCTAAATCCTGAAGCAAAGAATCCGGTAATTAACATCTCTAGTTGCAAGAACTCATTTGACACTGGATAATAAGTAATAACAAAGAAAACAACTCAAATACCTTTACACATTCTAGAATTGTTGCTCGGTGCCTCTGTACTGCCTGAGCATTGTTAGGGAAGTTTCACACTAGGGAACATTGATACATAGTGTAGCGGTCTCTTTCTCGAACCAAAGGCTTATGATACCATGTTAGAGGAGTTTACACTAGGGAACATTGATACATAGTGTAGGACTAGGCACCTTTGTGAGAGACACACCACTTGTCCACCTAAAACCTTAAGATGATAGGTGAGTGGGTTCTCCCATTTATAAATGCACAAGTCACCATATTC
Organism: Lathyrus tuberosus; assembly: GCA_022829125.1. NCBI lineage: Eukaryota > Viridiplantae > Streptophyta > Magnoliopsida > Fabales > Fabaceae > Lathyrus > Lathyrus tuberosus. Next base: position 3,530,032 of record JALAZF010000518.1, read on the forward strand.
TTATCTAATGTGGGACTATTTCCCCCACTTACTCACACTTGCTTATATTATTCCAATAAGCATTAGCAGTTATAGCCTTCATTAGCATGTTTATGAATTTGCACCTAAAATGGAATAGTGGTAAGCAAACCGCTATAGTAATGTTATTGTGCGCTACAACACCGCTATTTGCAGCCGCTATGACCGCTATCATCAATGGCACTTTGCAGACCAATAGCAAGTGGTGAGAGGTCGTGCCGCCACGCTAGATCACTACAGTGGTGCTATGGCACGCTATCGACAACCTAGACACAATCATAAAAATATTCTTACAAAAGTTCATAAGGCCATAAGGCCATAAATCGTAATTATAAATCTCAAAGTAGCATATTCAATTCAAGATACACATTTTAAATGGTGTTAATGGTTGTATTTCACTTTGATTTTGAAAGTCCTGCCGTCAAAATTAACTTTGACATGTATCATAATTGATTCTCTCTCTTGATTAAGGTTTCAGATTCAATCTTTAAAATCCCTAGTATCCAAATCACACTGATTAAGATGGAATTTCAATTTCATCTTGCATTATACTTTATCCACCACTATTCTCTAAATTTTCCCTTTTATCTTGATCTTACTTTTATTTTTTTTATGTTCTCAAACCTTCAAATATTTACATTCTATGTGGTTTTTTTATAAATAAAATATAATAAATTTATAATATTTTATTATTCAAAAAACCACACGGAATATCAATATTTGGAAGTTTTAGAATAGAAAAAAAGTAACACCAAAATAAATGTGAAAAATTCAAAAAAGATAGTGGTGGACAAAGTATAGTGCAGGTAGAATCAATCAAAATACATGTCAAAGTTAATCTTGCCGGCAAAACTTTTAAAATCAAGGTCAAATACAACCATTAACACCATTTGGACTTTATACCTTGAATTGAATATGCTGCTTTGAGATGTATTATGACGATTTAATTTGTAACAATGGTTTGAATTTGTGACAATCATTTGAGGTTTGTGCCTTGAATTGAAAATGGAACCTTAAGATTTATTTTGATAGTTTAATTTGCAACAATGGTTTGAATTTGTGACAAATTTTCACTGAGATAATGATATATTTTTTATATAAAAATTAGTATTAAAATAGTTTACAAACATGTAATATATACTAACCATGATTCTCACTATTACTTTTTTTCATATATATATATATATATATATATTGAAAATGGAACCTTAAGATTTATTTTGATAGTTTAATTTGCAACAATGGTTTGAATTTGTGACAAATTTTCACTGAGATAATGATATATTTTTTATATAAAAATTAGTATTAAAATAGTTTACAAACATGTAATATATACTAACCATGATTCTCACTATTACTTTTTTTCATATATATATATATATATATATATATATATATATATATATATATATATATATATATATATATATATATATATATATATATATATATATATATATCCATTACTAAGTAACAAAATTGATCAATGAAAATATAGTATATATAGTGAAAGTAATAGAAAATTTTAATTAAAAGCTATGAAATTTAATAGTTAAGTTAGAGTATTATACATTCAATTAAGGTTGTCAAAATATTTTGACAACTTTGATTGAATGTATAATCCTCTAACTTATCTTTTAAACTTCATTACTTTAATTAAAACTTTCTATTAACTTCGCTATGTACACTATATTTCTATTGATCAATTTTATTATTATAATATATATATATATATATGAAAAAAGTAATAATTTAAACATGACTAAACATGCACTTATTTTACGAGAAGTTGTGAATGGGAAGAAAACATACATCTCAATTAATCTAACCTCATGTAAAAATTTCAGTGTAGTTTAAAAATAAAAGTTTCTTAGGCCACAAAATTGCTAAAAAGAAAATAAACAATGTAGACATTAAGAGAATACATAGATATATAGTAATCACCTACCCCTATCGGTTGATTTCTTTGACAAAGCCACCAGCCACCATAAGAAGATCTACCACATGAAAATTACTATGTAGCTTCAGATAATCAAACTGCAGGTAAAATTATTCTAAAAAATTAGCTTTTTAATAGGAGAATTAAAAAAAAAACTATATTGAGCATGTGATATTTTAAATAGATCTGATGAATGAAAAAAAAATGAAACCTTGTTTTTATTTGTGGATCTGGAAGGAGATATAACAACAAATAATTATAGATTTGTTGCACATCTAGAGGCAACCCCAGATATGTGATTCATTATAAAGATGTTAGATCTGTAACAATGAGGAAAAAATGAAAAGTATAATAAGAGAGAACATGATTTAGAGAGTGATAGTTTGAGCATGGTGCCTTTGGAGCCATAAAGGCACACAATCCTTACCCCTAACTGAACTTTATCTTATCGAAATGAACTTCCTTATATACACAACAAGTATGACTTAGTTACAAAAGTTAAATTATTCCTCTCTCCTCCTTTGCATAATGGATTTTCCTAAAGGATTCTACAACCATTAGATCATCCATCTTTTTATAATATTATTTATTATTCTTAGAAAATCTAATCATTCCTCTTATTGGGCCAATAGAAGATTAAGATTATTCTTTTAATAAAGTTGTGCAAATATGTAATATTAGATTTTCATATCAACTAATAAAGTTCATCTCTTGTAATCATTCCTCTCTTGTGTAAATTGAATACGGTTAGTTGACGGATTAATTGGTTAGCATTTTCATCTCTTATCTTCATCATACTTTTTAAGTACAGTGTAAATTCTAAAATTAATTTAAATGTATCTTTTGTAAATTATACAATCCAACTTTTTGTAAAACTCTGCTTTTGACGAAAAATGATTTAGCAGCAGAATTATCGCATTATGCTAAGTTTATTGCTAATAGTGATTTTATGTAATAAATGTACTACTATGATAGATTAAGTCGGCCAAACAATCTTTGTGTTGATTAGTGTTGTGAAAACATATAATATTAGATTTTTATATCAATTAATAAAGTTCAAATTATACATCTCGTATAAATTGAATACAATTCATCTCCATCATATTTTTTAATTATATCTCGTAAAATCAATCTAAATGCATCTTTTGTAAATTCTACAATCACGTTTTTTTTAAAACTCTTGATAAAAAATTATCGTCTCTATATAATAATAATTATTAATAATATAAAATAGTAACAAATTAACATGTGGCATGTCATGACAATCTTCCACGTGTCAGCTCCAACACGGCCCAACACTTTCGGACTCTAAGAGGATGGATTAATAGTGTTGATGAGAAATATTAGAGGATCATTCTTTAAAGAAAAATGTTTTAGAAACTTAAAATAAAGTTTAAGATATTTAGGAGAACAAAAATATATTTAATTCAAAATTATTTGATATATCTCATCTTTATGGATTTAATTGAAATGCAGTGACAGTGTAAAAGGATTTTACATTGTCAATTAATTATAACCGTTGGATGTAAAGAGAAATTTGACTTTTAATTTAATAATCTGTAAAGTAACCCAAACGGATGATGGTGATGTATTGACAGTGTAAAACTTTTTACACTGTCAGTGCATAGTAATTAATCTCTATATTTATTTTTAAAGCATATTGACGTTAATATAAATAAATTTTCCAAACATGTACATTTTTAAAACAAATAGACTTAATTGTAATTACCGTTTTCGTACTTATCAATTTACAAATTTTATTTCAAAATAACATAATTGATCAATAGAAAATGGAGAATGTTGTTGTAATTATAGAGTTCAATACAATGTGGTGTGAGAAGTACTGGAAAGTTTTAATTAAAAGCTATGAAGTTGAAAAGCTGATTATTCATGTTTCGATAGATCTAATAGTGATAGAGGTAAAGACCTTATAAGTAAAGCACAGTTAAATAGATAATCTTAACACAGGTTTAACAGGAATCAGGAAACACTACTTTTGCGTAAAAAAATAACAACCAAACACCTACTTTTGTGTCAAAAAAAAATAAAAAACAAATACCTACTTTAAAACTCAGTACTTACAGTGAAAATTAGGTAAGAAGATATGGGAAAAGAAAGTCACACAACAAACACCTAGTGAAAATTAAGTAAGAAGATATGGGAAAAGAAACTCACACAAAACAAAATGAGAGGCATAGGATTATGAGGAAGACATCCATTTAGTACTAATGTGGCACAATAAAAGAATAGAGGTATAGAATCACCTTTATCTATATAGAGCCACCATAACAATCCCTCCATCGGGCTGAATACTTTGACAAAGCCGCCGGCCACCACAACGGGATCCACACCGTCAGACTCCAATCAACTCATCTCAGTTTCCCAACCGGGATGAAAACCGCAAGTAAAATTATTAACAAAAACAAGTTTTTTAGTGGGGATAAAAATACTGTATATAACATGTGATACTTTGAATAGATCTCATGAATGAAAATAATGAAAGCTTGTTTTAATTTGCAGATCTGGAAGAATTGCAAAAAAAATAAAAATAATTAAAACTTTGTTGCACATCTAGAAGCAACCCAAGATTCATTACACGTATACGATGAGCAACAGATATGTGATTCATCATAGAGATAACGGATTTATGATAAAAAAAAGTTTTTATTCAGTTTTTTTTCCAAAACTTTCAAAAGGGTTTTTCATGATTTCTCTTTTGCAGGAAAATCAGCGTGGTAGAGTAGAGTGTGACAGGTTGTATGTGAACAAAAGCATGCCTTTTTAAAACTGGAATCAGCTCGGTTCAACAAGTTAAACCGGTCGGTCCTGTCTGGTTTTCTATACACCGTTTATTTTACCAATTAAATAATGGGATGTTTTAAAATCTAGATTGATGATTGGTATGATCAAGATATTGGGTCACCAAACCGTGGAATATGATTATTAACATCAAAATAATTAAAGTGGGACGTCCTAAATAATTAAAATGATTACTTACAAAATAAAAAATATTCAAAATATCATAATTAAAGCAACCAAGATTAAAGACATCATAGTATTTTTTATTCAAAAAGAAAAATTAAAGACATCAAAGTCATCACGCATCAAATTATAAAAAATAATAAATAAAAAAATAATCACTTAATAACATGTGGGTTTTGTAGGTTGAGTGTGAGTTTACCCATAATCCAATTATTGAATAATTTTTTTATTTTGGCTAAAATACAGTTTTGGTCCCCCTGTTTGTCAAAATTCACGGTTTTGGTCCCCCTATTTTTTTTTAACAGTTTTGGTCCCCCACCCCAATTTTGGTCCAAAAAAATGATGAACAGTATCTGGTCCATACATGAACAGTACATGTCCGTACATGAACAATACATGAACAGTGAGAGGTGGGGGACCAAAACTGTTAAAAAAAATAGGGGACAAAAACCGTGAATTTTGACAAACAGAAGGACCAAAACTGTATTTTAGCATTTTATTTTAAAAACCATATTCACCTATTAACCCGACCCACACCCATTTTTTGGGGTCAATTTAGGTGGATTTTACTGGATTTATTAAGTTTACCCAATTATCAACCCATGTATAATACTCTTAAGTGATGAAACTTTATATCAGTAGTTTATACACATTTAACTTAACAAGCACATATGAGTTGAGCATCCTCGTACACTCAAACTACTAAAATATTGAATTAAGTCATTTATATAGATTAACTAAATTAATTTAAATGAAAAAGAAATTTGATTAAAGGATTTTAATCTTTCTTATTTTATAAAAACTAATATTTTTTCTTTTATATTTTGCTTTGATTATGTTTCATTCGCGAATCAGGATTATTGATATATTGATGATGTAGACTTTTATTGCGGTGGTGCAGATCTTCAATGCGGCTGTGTGGGGATAAACCAGTAGGGTCAGCACTTCAATGCTCAAGTCGTGACTGTGTAGCTGGGATTAAAAATCCAACACAGGAAAAATAATGGTTTTTTTCTCCAAGAAATACTTCAGTAGGACCAAGTGAAGTTTGTTGCGGACGGAGTTGAGAGTTTCTGGTTCCCCAGTTAGATCAAAGGCTCAAACAAGGGATTTTCAACAGGGTTGTGTGAAGACTGGTGAGGGCACTGGCTTAAAGCAAACTTTGGATTTGTGAAGGTAAACTGATTCAAGGTCGAGTGAAGATTTTGTGGAATTTATCTTCGTTAGTTGTATACGTCAAAAGAAGAAGATTCAGATTAAATTCACTTATTTATTTATTTAAGTTTTAGTACAATCTGAATTTATCTGATTGTATTGAAAGACACATTGTAAAATTATCATATAATGGAAGACTAAGAAATTTCTGATGATATATCATTGGAAATTGAATTAGGTGCTAGCGAGGACGACTGCATTGAACCCGTAAAAATCATGGTGCAATTTTCTTTATCGCTCTCTTTTAAATTCTCGTATAGATTTGTATAATCTTAGGTTTTATCACTTTTCTAAAATTACATGTTTCTTAGTTTATCGCCTGTAGTGATTTTATATAATAAGTGTAGTTTGCGGTAGATTAAGTATGTCAATTATCAAAACGATCTTTCTGCTGATTATAGATGTGAGAACATGCAATATTAGATTTATATATCAGTTAATAAAGTTCAATTTAAACATCACGTGTAAATTGAATTTGATTAATTGACGAATTGGTTGTTTAGAGTCTTTATCTCTCATCTTCATTGTATTTTTTAATTATAGTGTAATTCGTGAAATCAATCCAAATGTGTCTTTTATAAATTATGTTGCCCCGCTTTTTTATAATCTATTTACCCCCCCCCCCCCCCCCCCCCCCCCCCCCCCCCCCCTTTAAACAATTCTACATCCATATTGTACCCAACAATTGACATTAAGAGTTTGTCTTTTTATCACATATCACAACTTCAAAATTTCAAAATATGGGTAAGGACAATCTGTAAGGCGTGTGTAATAGAACTTCCATATTCAAGGGTGAAAATTATTAGTAGTAGGAAGATAACATGTATGTTCCCTTAATTCCAGAAGATAAAATGCTTTGGGTTAATATCAAAGACAGTTCTTTTATCCCAAAGAGAATATTTGATTGTATTGAAACTATAAAATCCCAAAAGATTGGATCACTAGTATAAAAAACACTTTTTAAATCGGTTAGTGGGTCGATTTAATTACGGCCGATTTAAAAAGTTTTTAGATTTTAAATCAGGTTCCATCCGATTTAAAATATTTTATTAAATCGGCTAGTCTGATTTAAAAGTGTTTATTTAAATCGGTTTGACACATTTAAAAAAAGTTCAAAAAGTAATGAAAGATTTTAAATTAGGTTCCATCCGATTTAAAATACTTTATTAAATCGGCTAGTCTGATTTAAAAGTGTTTATTTAAATCGGTTTGACACATTTGAAAAAAGTTCAAAAAGTAATGAAAGATTTTAAATCAGGTATCATCCGATTTAAAATGCTCTGATTTAAATTCTCAAATTTAAATTGGTTCATTTGATTTAGTAATGTTATTTTAAATCGGTTCATTCGATTTAAAAGTACAATGTCATATTTTTCCTAATTGTAATTTTTCTTTTATTTCTACCACAATATTGTACAAAAAATTATAAATAATACGAAATTTCATCACAACCAAATACTAATCAAATATTTCATACACAACCATTAATACAAAATACCATAGAACAAAGTTTTAAATAAATTCGACCAGTTATAAAATATTCATGAAACTATGTATCAAACAGTACCATGAAACTTAGTACCTCTTGCCAAAATCAAACTATGGTTCCACCATAACACTAGTTTGTCTAAGCAAAGCTAAACAAACTGTGAAGCCTACAATAGAAGCACAAAAACAAATAGCACCGACACGTAATCAAATTACTTCAAATGAATTCTATAATGAAATTTGCACAGCGTTCTTGAACATTCGTAACGTCATCCTCATAAAATGGTGTCGAGTCTCCAAATATCTGAATAAATATTAAATAATATTAGAATATTGCATTAACATTAAAGAAGACAATTAACATATATAATTGAAGCTTTTTGTTAAATACCTGATTCCATGAATTAACAATCCCCGCAGATACAATGTTCAACATATATATCATAACATAATAGCCACACTCATAATTGAAATATTGTCTTTGGCATTACAATTACCATAAGTTATTGTAAGTAAATATATATATATAGAAATTACTAATAAACTTTAAATTATTCAAGAAATTGTTATTCAAGGGTTGTTGATGTCCACCATACTTGATAAGATATTAGACATCATAAGATAGTCATTTTGTATTGAAATAGAAAATGGACACAAATAATGAATACCTTATTAGTAACAAGACGCAAAAGTCTTTTCGGCCATTGAATGAAATTGTTGAGGGCCTCACCAACCTTTGTCACCTCATCTGTTGGCATGGGGACTTGAACATTTGAATCTAGCACCTTGGTTACCGCCACCCTTGCCATATCATTTTAACGGGCATGTACATGTATAGATGCATTCACAAGTAGCTGATACAAGAGCAAGACTGAAATATCAGTTTTCTTCCATATTCATTCTGTTAATTACCCAAGAAGCTCTACACTAATTTTTTATAATGCGTTTCTTTTGAATAATAGGGCAAAGGTGTCACATGCAAGTATACATGCTTGGTAATGTAGCAAGTGATAAAATAAAGGTCGAACCCACATGGAAGTGTAAAGTATTTGAACCACTAATATTAATTTCCTTTGTTTAAGAAAAGTATGAGCAAGGTAACAGAAATATGAGAATAAGAAACAAGAGTACACACGAATAACTAAAATAATTGACAACTAAGAAGGAGTTAGAATATCAGAGAGAATAGTTGATAAGCTAAATCCATTAGTATTTGTTGTTTGAAATGTCTTTATGATACGAAGTGTCGTGCCTCAAAAGGTCAGAACGTGATCTAGGGGTGTATCTCTACAACATCAAAAACATGTATAACTAGGGCAATGGAATAAATCTCTAAGTCTCACTTGTAACCCTAAAATACGTCTGGTTTTAATTCTGAAAAATCTTTGTGGTCTCAACTTCTTATCTCTAAGCAAGTTGAATTAAGTGAATATCTCTATCCTACTTTATTAAACACTTTTGTTATGAAATCCACTTGTTTATTGGATCTTTCTCAACAACAAACTTTTACTTTTTTCCTAGTTGATCACTCTAAGAACCAAGTTTATAGCATAAAAACACATAACAAAATAAGACACTAGACAACACATCATATCAACATAAAAACACTTTTATACTAACTTCATTAGTCTCATCAAACAAAGGTTTAGCTCATAGTGAGCTGAGTACAAACTACTGGACTGAAATTAGGAGGAAACATCATCTTACAATGTGTGGTAAAGAAATGCAACCTACTAATAACTTGGAGATATCTTGCGTTGGATAAACAACAATAGCTCTCTTCAGTCACGACAGTTCTCAGCAGAGCGCACAGGTCTGGAGAAGAAAATAATACTCTCTACTAATACGCTAACTCTTGAAACTGAAAATAACCTTAAAAACTGAAAATAAAATATTGTTGTGTGTGGAATTTCTTGTCTCTCCGTCTTCAATGCACAAGCTCTCTTTAAATAGTGATGAGTGGAAGTGGTGGTTCCTCCTTTCTTGGATCGTGGGTCTCTTGAGGAAAATAAGGTTAGGCCCAAATCAAATCCTTCATGTGGGACAGTTGTCCATCAATCCTTCCTTTGCAAGCAATCTGGTACAGATGTTGGTGGAAGACAAATTTGCTTTTAGCAGGCGGCTGGAGCAGGCTGGTGGAGCAGAGCAGATGGCTGGTTGTGTTGGTGTTGGGCGTCCTCTGCTGAGTGGTCCCCACCGTACTACCTTTTGTCCTCTAGCTTTCTTGATCTTATCCCTTCCTTTTACTTCATTGCTCTTCATAGTGCTGCCACGTGAGCCCTAGTCATTCTTGGCTTTTTATCATCAAACTCTAACTCTCTTGGTGAAATGGTTGATTAAACCATCAGCTCTCCAAATAGCTCCTTATGCTGCTCCAGACTCTGGCAACTGGGGTCATACCTCTTCTCATCATCATCTATCTTCCTTTTAGAGCACAAACATAATGAAAACGTAAAAGAAACACATAAAGTGCTTAAAGCTTTAATCATGCTAAAACACCTTAAACTCATGCTATAAAAGTGAAATCATAAACTAGAAATGTCACAAATATTGGGTAAGAGTAACACACTAAAATAGTGTTATCACTCCCCCAAACTTGAATGATCGCTTGTCCTCAGGTGATGTGACAGCGAAAGACATAGGGAAGTGTAATTGGTTCTCAACGGCTTCAGTCAGGCTTAGCAGGGTGATGAGGCTTTAATATTTGGAAAGGTAAGGAAGCGGTACTGGTGCGAGTTGCTCAGCTTTGAAATTGCCCCAAAGTTTTGCTAGTCCAAAGGGAAACTGACGTCTCATGTCATGACCTTACTCTTCCAGAAAACAAGCCACAATTTCCTCTTTTTGATCCTTCCTTATGTACTTTCTTGAGTGGGGTCTCTTCTCTTTTGGTCTCACTAGGAAATTATGTCCTAATTCTCAATTGATATTTTTGACTAACACATTTGGGACCACACTTTCTCACTTATTATTTGTTTTCATTCTTTTTCTTCTATATATATATATATATATATATATATATATATATATATATATATATATATTGGCAACACGTCTCATCTCAGAATCTTCTCATGTGAGTTCAACTTAATATTATGATGAAGACGCTTGATGTTCCTCCAGTTTCGGGCTCAGGAACTTTATTGTTGGTCTTTGCCACTTTTTACACATGTCTTTGTGTGAAGTGTGTCCCTTCCGTGATCGTCTCAATCATTATTTAAATCTTCTTGTCCTTCCCTTTGTGATTCCTAGGATTTCAACCTTTCCCATGATTTTCATAATTCAGTTTCTCTTAAAAAAAAATTTCTGGCTGGTTTAGGAGACTAGTGCTGACGTGACTGAGAACATCAATCTCCTCTGTCAAACTCATTTAGTGAAACTCCTACGCCTTGCTTCCCTAACACCTAACAGCTTCATTCCCCTTTTTCATTCTTGAGCCCAAAAATTAAAAGTTTACGCTCCTGACTTAGTTGGATCCCCACATTCCCTAGTTCTTCCTTTTCTAAGTTATGATTCACACCATTTTAACATGAAAGAAATAATCACCAAAAAGTGTAACGCCCCGATTTTGATTATTTCCATTTTGTCGAGTCTTTTATTTAAATTGAGTGGTAAATTATTTTATTTGTGAAATTGGTATGTTAAAGGTTATTTTTACCATTTTAAGAGTTTTCGGAGAAATTAGAATGGAGGGTATTTTGGACTTTTCTCAATTAATATTAAGTTAGAAAATTTAGTAGAAATAGATTTGTGAGTGAAAATGAATTAATTGAATTGGTGTAGAAAATGAGAGAAAAGAAATAGAAAAGAAAGAAAAAGAGATAAGAAAGGAAAATAGAAGGAAATAGAAAGAAAAGAGAAATAGAGAGAAAAAGGAGAGAAAGAAAGAGGAAGAGGAGAAAAGAGAAGGAAAATAGGGGAAAAGCTAGGAGATCAAGAAATCAACTTCTAGGAATCAATTAAATCCGGGTAAGGGTGTGAAATATCATTATCTTATCAATGTGTATGATTATGTATGATTGTGTTGTTGTTGTTGTTGATTTTTATGAATTTGGTGGAAACCCATTTGTATAGAAAATGATAGAAATCAATTTAATCGTGTTGAAAATGATGTTTTCGTGTCCCTTGTGGTTGTTACATGAATGATACATGTTGTTAGATATCAAATTGGTATTTTTCTGAGTTTAGATGATGAATTTGGGTGTGGGTTGGGTGGAAAACGCAGAACAGAATTCTGCAGGAAAATTCTGCATTCTGCCTGGCCATACGCGTAATGGGGAGGGCCATACGCGTATTGACTTGGGCAATATGCGTATGAATGGCGCATTTCAGGGCCAATACGCGTATGAACCTTCCTTTTTCCCGGTCATCTGGTGATTTGCGTAGTGTACGCGTAAGGGGTTTTGGCCATACGCGTATGACATAGGTCCATACGTGTATGAGCAGGAGAAGTGTTAAAATGAGATTTTTCAAAATGTCGTTTTCGTTTTCGTCCGTAACTTTTGTTCCGATTATCCGATTTTCACATTCTTGGTGTCGTTGGAAAGCTATTGAGCTGTACTTTCTTATTATGATGATTTGGAAATTGTTAGCCAATTTTATTATGTCGGAAAGTCGGGAATAGTGATATTTAGCGACTTTTACCGTTTTGACTATGTGTTTAAATGTGAATCATACAATAGTGTATTGATGTGAATGTATATAGATTGTATGTGATTGTATGAGAAGAATGCATGAATATATTGTGAATATGTATGCATTTCAAGAATGTCTTGAGTCATTTTGCATGTGGAGCATCATGATGTGCATTCTTGTGTTGGGTGATTCTAATGAGAATCCACTATAGCGTCGTGTGCCCATGTGGGGTGTGAGCGATGATTATAGACGATCGTGTGTCCGTGTGGGGTGTGAGCGATCGGGTCGTGTGCCCATGTGGGGTGTGAGCGATCCATAAACATTGTGTGCCCATGTGGGGTGTGAGCAATGGGTGAACATCGTAGGCCTGACGGGGAGTTACATTGGTAACGAGCGATGGTTCCAGCAGAGTTCCTGAGTGAACTAGTGATGATTGAGTCGGTACCCGCATTGCATTTGGATAGAGTCGTGAGTCGGTCTCTATGATTTGCATTTATCATCTTTATAATGATGCATTAGTGAATAAACATAAATGTGTATGTTTATGTGGAATGATTGAGAATTGTGAAAGTATGCATGATGAATATGCTTAGTTGTGTATATATATATACAATGTGATGTATATGAATGAATTGTGATGGATTGTGGTGAGAATGTGGAATATGTGTATTTTTATGATAAGGTATATAATTATATGCATTGTTATTATGATAATATTTCTCACCCTTCTGTTGTTTTATGATGCTCTATGAGGCATTGCAGAGTAGGTATGCTGGAGGTCTTTTTGTGAAGCGTGTCTTCATTCTTTTGGTCGGTTGGCTCTGATATGTAGCACCGGGTAGCTAGGATGTATATGATTCTTTTGTGATACATTTGTACATGTATCTTGTTACTGAATGTTTATATAAACATGAATTACGTTGTTAAATTATACTCGATGATGTATATATATATTTGATGTATTTCAATGTTTGGATTTTCCGCTTTCATTCTAAATATTGAGATGTGGGTGTAAGGACAAGTTCCTCTGTTGCAAAGTTACCCCACTGTTGCATATCAATGTTTGAGCAGGTGTTGTATGTTATAAAATCGTGTTTGATGTGACACGCCTCTTTTGTACCATGTTTATAATTATACTCTGGCGAAATTTTTAATATGTGCCTAAATGATTATGTGATTATTTGGGGGTATAGAAAGGGGGTGTTACATTAAGTAGTATCAGAGCCAGAGTTGAGTCAGTTGTGTTTGTCTTGTTGTTGTGTTGGTTGAACTGTTGTTTAACCTTGTTGTCATTTTTGGGAATGATCAGAATATGGCTGGTAGAAACGACAATGCGATGGCTGCTGCTTTGGAAGCAATGGCTAAGGCGGTGCAAGGTGCACCTAACGTGAATGCTAATGACGAGTTCAGGAAGAATCAACCACCGGTCTTCAAAGGAAGATTTGATCCCGATGGTGCTCAACTGTGGTTGAAAGAGATTGAAAGGATATTCAGAGTCATGGACTGTGCGGAGGGGAATAAGGTGAGGCTTGGATCTCACATGCTGAAGGAAGAAGCCGACGATTGGTGGGTCGGTATACGTGGAATTCTTGAAGTGGATGACGAAGAAATAACTTGGAATTTATTTCGTACTGAATTCTTGAGAAAGTATTACCCTGAAAGTGTGAAGGGGAAGAAGGAGATGGAGTTTCTTGAACTAAAACAAGGTAGTATGTCGGTGGTGGACTATACTGCTAAGTTTGTAGAGTTGGTTCAATTCCATCCTCACTATGCTGCAATTACTGCTGAGTTCTCAAAGTGTATTAAATATGAGAATGGTTTACGTCCTGAGATTAAGCAAGCTGTGGGATATCAAAGGATAAGAAGGTTTACAGATTTGACGGAATGTTGTAGAATCTTCGAGGAAGATAGTAAGGCTCGTTCTACACATTACAAAAGTTTGAATGAGAGAAAGGGAAAGCAACAAGCTAGAAGTGGACCTTATGTGACACCCGTTGATAAGGGCAAGCATAGGGGAAGCTTTGATAGGAGATCAGGAGGAGGAGGTTCCGGTTCCATTAAGTGTTACAAGTGTGGTGAAATGGGTCATAAATCATTTGAGTGTGGGAAGACTGTGATGAAGTGTTCTAACTGTGGAGGAGTAGGGCATGCTACTACTGATTGTAGAAGGAATGTAGTGAAGTGCTATAATTGTGGAGAAGTGGGTCACATTAGTACTAAGTGTACTAAGCCGAAACAAGCTCAAGCGGGCGGAAAAGTGTTTGCATTGGCGGGAACTCAGACCACTAGTGCAGACCGTTTGATTAAAGGTACCTGCTTTATTAATAGTACGCCTTTAGTTGCTGTTATTGATACGGGAGCGACTCATTCGTTTATTTCGTCTGAGTGCGCAAAGCGTTTGAATCTTGCTTTGTCTTTGATGGGTATTGAGATGGTTATTGAGACTCCTGCTTCAGGGTCGGTAACTACGTCTTTGGTGTGTGTAAGTTGTCCTTTGACCATGTATGGTAAAGACTTCATTATGGATTTAGTATGTTTGCCGTTGGAGGGATTGGACGTAATCTTGGGTATGAACTGGTTGCAATTTAACCGAGTTCATATAGATTGCTATCACAAGTTAGTAAGGTTTGCTTCTTTGGAAGATGATGAAGATGAGAGTTTCCTATCCACTAAAGAGTTGAAGAAACTTTTAGCGGACGAAGCTCAATTGTTTGGTTTGTTTGCATCATTGTCGGTGGAGAGTAAAGTTGAGCTTGATGTGTTCCCAGTGGTGTGTGATTTTCCAGAAGTGTTTCCGGAGGATATTGCGGATGTACCGCCGGAAAGAGAAGTTGAGTTTTCTATTGATCTAGTTCCGGGTACTAGACCGATTTCGATGGCACCGTATCGTATGTCGGCATCAGAGTTGGTAGAATTGAAAAAGCAATTGAATGACTTGTTGGACAAGAAATTTGTAAGACCAAGTGTTTCTCCTTGGGGTGCTCCGGTATTATTGGTAAAGAATAAGGATGGGAGTATGCGGTTATGCATTGATTATCGACAATTGAACAAGGTGACAATTAAGAACAAGTATCCGCTTCCACGGATCGATGATTTGATGGACCAATTGGTTGGTGCGCGTGTTTTTAGTAAGATTGATTTGAGATCAGGATACCACCAGATTCATGTGAAAGAAGAAGATATTCAAAAGACGGCCTTTAGGACACGGTATGGTCATTACGAATATTCCGTGATGCCATTCGGGGTTTCTAATGCGCCGGGTGTGTTTATGGAATACATGAATCGTATTTTTCATGAACAGTTGGATCGTTTTGTGGTTGTGTTCATCGACGATATTTTGATTTACTCTAAGTCTCAAGAGGAGCATGAAGAGCATTTGAAGATTGTGTTACAAATTTTGAAAGAGAAACAATTGTATGCTAAGTTGTCGAAATGTGAATTTTGGTTGTCGGAAGTAAGTTTCCTTAGACATGTTATTTCCGGTAGTGGTATTAGTGTGGATCTATCCAAGATTGATGCAGTGATGCAATGGGAGGTTCCTAGGTCGGTTACAGAGATTCGAAGCTTTTTAGGCTTGGCGGGTTATTATCGGAGGTTTATTGAAGGATTTTCGAAGTTGGCACTCCCGTTAACGCAATTGACTTGTAAAGGAAAGGCTTTCATTTGGGATATTCATTGTGAAGAGAGTTTTAATGAGCTAAAAAGAAGGTTGACAACGACTCCGATCTTGATTTTACCGAATCCTAATGAACCATTTGTTGTGTTTTGTGATGCTTCGCTGATTGGTTTAGGTGGTGTTTTGATGCAAGATGGAAAAGTTGTGGCTTATGCTTCAAGACAATTGAGAGTGCATGAAAAGAATTATCCTACACATGACTTGGAGTTAGCGGTCGTGGTGTTTGTTTTGAAAATATGGAGGCATTATCTTTATGGTGCGAGGTTTGAAGTTTTTAGTGATCACAAGAGCTTGAAATATTTATTTGATAAAAAAGAATTGAACATGAGACAGAGGAGGTGGTTAGAACTTTTGAAGGATTATGATTTTGGTTTGAATTACCATCCGGGTAAGGCAAACGTGGTGGTCGATGCCTTAAGTCGGCAGTTGTTACATATGTCCGCATTGATGATGAAAGAATGGGAACTTTTGGAAAATTTTAGAGACTTGAGTTTAGTTTGTGAAATGACGCCGAGAAGTGTGAGACTTGGTATGCTACATGTTACGAATGATTTTCTTGTAACCGTATGTGAAAAACAAAAGTTGGATTTGAAATTCGTTAATTTAATGTTGAATGAGAATGAGGATTTCAAGGTTGATAATTTTGGAGTTTTGAGATTTCGTGGTCGTATTTGTATTCCCGATGATGCGGAGTTGAAAAAGATGATATTGGAAGAAGGACACCGAAGTAACTTAAGTATTCATCCGGGAGCGAACAAAATGTATCAAGATTTGAAGAAAATCTTTTGGTGGTCCAGCTTAAAGAGAGATGTAGCTCGATTTGTGTATGTGTGCTTAACTTGCCAAAAGTCTAAGGTGGAACATCAAAAACCTAGTGGATTGATGCAACCGTTGGACATTCCGGAGTGGAAATGGGATAGTATATCGATGGATTTTGTTACGGGATTGCCGAATACGCAAAGAGGTCATAATGCTATTTGGGTAATTGTTGATAGGCTTACTAAATCTGCTCACTTCATTCCAATTGATATTAGTTATCCTTTGGAGAGGTTAGCCGAGATTTATGTTCTTGTGGTGGTGAAGTTACATGGAGTTCCTAAGAGTATTGTATCGGATAGAGATCCTAGGTTTACATCGAGGTTTTGGGAGAGTTTACAAAAGGCTTTGGGTTCTAAGCTAAGATTGAGTTCGGCTTATCATCCGCAAATGGATGGTCAAACCGAAAGGACAATTCAATCGTTGGAAGACTTATTGTGTGCTTGTGTGCTAGAGCAAGGTGGTGCTTGGGATAGTTATTTGGCGTTGATTGAGTTCACCTACAATAACAGTTTTCATTCGAGTGTAAGTATGGCACCATTTGAGGCTTTGTATGGTCGGAGATGTCGAACACCTTTGTGTTGGCATGAAACGGGTGAGAGGACGATAGTTGGACCAGAGATGGTACAACAAACGACGGAGAAAGTGACGTTTATTCGGGAGAAGATGAAAGCTTCTCAAAGTAGACAAAAGAGCTATCATGACAAGAGAAGGAAAGATCTTGAGTTTCAAGAAGGCGACCATGTGTTTTTGAGAGTTACACCGGTTACGAGTGTGGGTCGTTCTTTGAAGTCGAAGAAGTTGACTTCTCGTTTTATTGGTCCGTATCAGATTACTTCACGAGTAGGTGTTGTGGCTTACCGTGTAGCGTTGCCTCCGAACCTTTCGAATTTGCATGACGTATTCCATGTTTCGCAACTTCGGAAGTATGTTCCGGATCCGTCACATGTTATTCCTATGGACGAGGTGGAAGTGAGAGATAACCTTACGGTGGAAGCTTTACCGATTAGGATTTTGGACCGTGAATTTAAGAAGCTAAGGGGCAAGGATATTGCGCTTGTGAAAGTGGCGTGGGGAGACGTCGCGGAAGGCAATATGACTTGGGAACTAGAGAGTGGGATGCGAGAGTCGTATCCGGAGTTGTTTGTATCAGGTAATATTTTCGAGGACGAAAATTTCTAAAGTGGGGGAGAGTTGTAACGCCCCGATTTTGATTATTTCCATTTTGTCGAGTCTTTTATTTAAATTGAGTGGTAAATTATTTTATTTGTGAAATTGGTGCGTTAAAGGTTATTTTTACCATTTTAAGAGTTTTCGGAGAAATTAGAATGGAGGGTATTTTGGACTTTTCTCAATTAATATTAAGTTAGAAAATTTAGTAGAAATAGATTTGTGAGTGAAAATGAATTAATTGAATTGGTGTAGAAAATGAGAGAAAAGAAATAGAAAAGAAAGAAAAAGAGATAAGAAAGGAAAATAGAAGGAAATAGAAAGAAAAGAGAAATAGAGAGAAAAAGGAGAGAAAGAAAGAGGAAGAGGAGAAAAGAGAAGGAAAATAGGGGAAAAGCTAGGAGATCAAGAAATCAACTTCTAGGAATCAATTAAATCCGGGTAAGGGTGTGAAATATCATTATCTTATCAATGTGTATGATTATGTATGATTGTGTTGTTGTTGTTGTTGATTTTTATGAATTTGGTGGAAACCCATTTGTATAGAAAATGATAGAAATCGATTTAATCGTGTTGAAAATGATGTTTTCGTGTCCCTTGTGGTTGTTACATGAATGATACATGTTGTTAGATATCAAATTGGTATTTTTCTGAGTTTAGATGATGAATTTGGGTGTGGGTTGGGTGGAAAACGCAGAACAGAATTCTGCAGGAAAATTCTGCATTCTGCCTGGCCATACGCGTAATGGGGAGGGCCATACGCGTATTGACTTGGGCAATACGCGTATGAATGGCGCATTTCAGGGCCAATATGCGTATGAACCTTCCTTTTTCCCGGCCATCTGGTGATTTGCGTAGTGTACGCGTAAGGGGTTTTGGCCATACGCGTATGACATAGGTCCATACGCGTATGAGCAGGAGAAGTGTTAAAATGAGATTTTTCAAAATGTCGTTTTCGTTTTCGTCTGTAACTTTTGTTCCGATTATCCGATTTTCACATTCTTGGTGTCGTTGGAAAGCTATTGATCTGTACTTTCTTATTATGATGATTTGGAAATTGTTAGCCGATTTTATTATGTCGGAAAGTCGGGAATAGTGATATTTAGCGACTTTTACCGTTTTGACTATGTGTTTAATGTGAATCATACAATAGTGTATTGATGTGAATGTATATAGATTGTATGAGAAGAATGCATGAATATATTGTGAATATGTATGCATTTCAAGAATGTCTTGAGTCATTTTGCATGTGGAGCATCATGATGTGCATTCTTGTGTTGGGTGATTCTAATGAGAATCCGCTATAGCGTCGTGTGCCCATGTGGGGTGTGAGCGATGATTATAGACGATCGTGTGCCCGTGTGGGGTGTGAGCGATCGGGTCGTGTGCCCATGTGGGTGTGAGCGATCCATAAACATTGTGTGCCCATGTGGGGTGTGAGCAATGGGTGAACATCGTAGGCCCGACGGGGAGTTACATTGGTAACGAGCGATGGTTCCAGCAGAGTTCCTGAGTGAACTAGTGATGATTGAGTCGGTACCGCATTGCATTTGCATAGAGTCGTGAGTCGGTCTCTATGATTTGCATTTATCATCTTTATAATGATGCATTAGTGAATAAACATAAATGTGTATGTTTATGTGGAATGATTGAGAATTGTGAAAGTATGCACGATGAATATGCTTAGTTGTGTATATATATATACAATGTGATGTATATGAATGAATTGTGATGGATTGTGGTGAGAATGTGGAATATGTGTATTTTTATGCTAAGGTATATAATTATATGCATTGTTATTATGATAATATTTCTCACCCTTCTGCTGTTTTATGATGCTCTATGAGGCATTGCAGAGTAGGTATACTGGAGGTCTTTTTGTGAAGCGTGTCTTCATTCTTTTGGTCGGTTGGCTCTGATATGTAGCACCGGGTAGCTAGGATGTATATGATTCTTTTGTGATACATTTGTACATGTATCTTGTTGCTGAATGTTTATATAAACATGAATTACGTTGTTGGATTATACTCGATGATGTATATATATATTTGATGTATTTCAATGTTTAGATTTTCCGCTTTCATTCTAAATATTGAGATGTGGGTGTAAGGACAAGTTCCTCTGTTGCAAAGTTACCCCACTGTTGCATATCAATGTTTGAGCAGGTGTTGTATGTTATAAAATCGTGTTTGATGTGACATGCCTCTTTTGTACCATGTTTATAATTATACTCTGGCGAAATTTTTAATATGTGCCTAAATGATTATGTGATTATTTGGGGGTATAGAAAGGGGGTGTTACAAAAAGTGCCATGAACAACATTCAAACAAAACATCAAACTGCAGGTCATCATGTTCTGGGAGCGCTACAGCATCCCCACAAGAAAATTAAAAACATTTGGCTCAAAACATGGCCTACCAAACACAATATCCAAACTTAGACATAAAACATCAGTCATAGGCAGAAACGACAGTAAAAGACAGAAACAGGGTTAGATTAAGTAAAAATAGGCTGAGTATTGATGCCCTCCCCCAAACTTAGTAAGGACAGTGTCCTCACTGTTTAGTGATGAGAGGTGGCAAGACAGTGCTCGCTTATTTCCACTTTTACCACTTTAGGCCCTTAGCCTAGAGCTTTTCCTTGGAGCCTGCAGAGGTTGCTTCTTCTTTTTCTTCTTGCTCTCCTTCACTCCTGGGCCTTTGTTATTTCCCTCTCCAGCTGTAGCAGCAGCAACCTCCTTCCTAGCAGTCTTCATAAGACTCTTTGCCTTTTGTTATGGTTGTTCTCAACTTTCCTTTGACTGCTCCATCGGAACGTTGTCTTCTTTAACTGCGTCATGTTCCACGACAAGGAGGGGTTCTGGCTCAGCTCCTGTTTTTTCTGCTTCATCACTGTCGGCTTCGTCGTCTCCTTTGGCAGCTTCCTCTTTCTCATTTTCTGTAGAGGAGTAATATCTCCTTATTCCTTCCAAATCCTTCTCCTCAGTCCCTCCTTCGGATTGCACTTTTTCTTCCTCAACATCCTCCTTTT
Source organism: Lathyrus tuberosus (assembly GCA_022829125.1). Classification (NCBI taxonomy): domain Eukaryota; kingdom Viridiplantae; phylum Streptophyta; class Magnoliopsida; order Fabales; family Fabaceae; genus Lathyrus; species Lathyrus tuberosus. The sequence goes on from JALAZF010000518.1 coordinate 3,550,998, forward strand.
TCTCACTTCTTTCTTCCTCCTCAATAACTTCCACCTTGATCAAGTCCTCAGCATCTTTTTCTGCTTCTGATAACATGGTTTCCAATACTTCATCCTTCTCTGTTTCTTCCTCCTCCTGGTCTGATTTATTCAGGTCAAATTTGTTGGCGTTTGTCAGATGGCTGGCAGGCGGTGTCATGGCTACAACCGGCTCCTTCTTCTTCCACTTAGCCTTGAGCTTCTTCTTCTTTGAGGTTTCCTCCATTTCTGGAGGTGGAGACAGATAAGCCTTTCTCAGCTTTTTCTTCGTTTTGACCTGGCTTTGACTGGTGTCTTCTGATATGCCCTTGCTAGTCTCACCAACATCTTTCTTCTTTTCCTCTTTGTCCTTCTTCTTCTTTTTTCCCTTCTCTTTTTTCATAGATCTCTTTTCTCCTTCAGCAGCAGCCATTGGTTCCATTTTCCCAAAATATGATCTGGAAACTCTGGAGCCTTCAACACATGAGATGGGGCTAGCATAGTCCACATTTCTTCCAACCACCGTGTCTTGGCCTTTTGGTAGGCGAAGAATGCTTGTTGATCCTTACGCATCTGCTTCAAGATTTCTAATGCTGGGTCTGGTTGCTCTTCAGCTGCATATGAGGTTTGACTAGTAGCTGCTCTTTTCTTTACTCCTTTAGGCTTCATGAGTGTCATGATTAGTGTCTTGTCCAGCGGCTGTTGAGGGGCCCCAAAATTTTCTGAGTCATACTTAGACACACCATGTCTTCGGCACAGAGTTGTGATTAAACACGGGAAGAAGAGCATCCCTTCCTTTTTCTTTGAACATGCATGGACTTCTTGTACTATTATTTTTCCCACATTGATGGGTCTCAAATCGGTGATACAGTGTAAGAGTACCAAGTTTGCCCTAGAAACCGTCTCATTGTGAACGGTTGGCTTGATGGAATGTTTCAAGAATTGGTACCAAAATTTTACCTCCGGCCTGAGGTTCATCCTCTTCACGGCTTTGTGTAGCGAGCGAAACTGGACGTGGTTCTTAAGCACTGGTCGCTCTCTGCGGTTGAGTTTACTACAGGTCGATTCATTTTTTATCCTATTAAAGCTGATGAAGGAAGGGAAATAGATGTCTCCAATTAACCTTGCTTGCATACTGAGTTTAAACAGCGGTCTGTTAGGTTACGGATGCGATCAATGTGGGGGGCCTTTGTACTGGTTATTTGTATTTTCGCCAATATTGTTTTCTTTCTTTCTAGGATCTTATAGCGGGGAACAAGGATTAGGATGTTAGGACTGATGTTTTTGATAGATACATGAGAGTATGGGATTTTGGGTTTTTGTTTAGTGTGCTCGCTAAGATTTTTCTTTCAATCTTATGCCTACGTATTCCCGTTTACCGAAACAGGGAAATCAGAGCGTTCGTAGTTCCTCCTATTCTATGGGAGGAAATGGGTGTTTTGGTGTCTTGTTCAAAGCCCAAGACGTGAAGCGAAAAGTGGTTTGTATCTTGTTCAAAGCCCAAGATGTGAAGCTGAAGGGTCTATTTGTATCTTGTTCAAAGCCCAAGATATGAAGCTAAAAAGGTGTGACTTTAGAGAGAATTTGTCATCTCTAAAGAGGGGTATGTTGGTCACAACTGTTTATAAAGGAGAATTACTTTAACCCGGATACGCGGATCCGGCAATGCCATAATTTCCTTTATAGGAGATTTCCAACCTGAAGGAGAAGACTTTAACTCAGTGTAGAGCAATGCTATCTTTCCTTAGGAATTTCTCATGCTAAAAGAGGGACAGTGACATGGATGTAGATGATCCAGAGGCTTGCCGTTTACAGCGATTAGATGAAAGGAAAAGGAGTTGTTGATGTTTGTGCACTGTGAACGAGGCACAACTTTGATGCTAAAAGGTTAATTGGATTAACCAGTAGTTTTCTTATACAAAGCCTAAGAGGAAGCTAGTATGTGTCTCGTACAAAGCCCGAGAGAGAGGCTAAAAGGTTTTGACTCAACGGTGGAGTTCTTTTGTATCCCGTATAAAGCCCGAGATGGAGGCTGTTTTTTGTTTGTTTGGCTTAATAAGAACCTTTTTGTATCTCGTACAAAGCCCGAGATGGAGGCGAAAATGGGTGATTGACTCAACGAGGGAGTCTCTTATGTGTCTCGTACAAAGCCCGAGAGAGAGGCTAAACGTTGTTTGACTCCGCTGGGGAGAATCATTGTATAAAGCCCAAGAGAGAGGCTATGGTTACTGTTTCAGTTAAGTGACAGGTCCAGTATACTGATTTTAAAGAGAAAATCAGTTCTTATATGAGCAATGCTTGTACTCAAGGATTTGATTCAAGGATCCGGATTATTCCTGTTCTTTAAGGAAGCGGGAAATCTGAAGGGTATTGAGATTGTCCGAGTCTACGGGTTTCCTTCCTCTTTTTGAAGGGGTCACTTGAGAATGTCTTTGAGACTCAAGGAGATTAGACTGTCCGAGTCTAGAGTTTCATCTTTTGTACTATGCTTTAAGAAACAGTAGTAGACTCTTGGAAAGGACTGCTCTATGGAGATGATTAAGTTCTGTTCCTATACCTTTAGGAGGTCGTCAGGACAATTTGTACGAAGCCCAAGAGGAGGCTGGAAACTTTTAAGAAGCCTATCGATCCTTGTACGAAGCCCAAGAGAAGGCTATCATTCCCGGAGGAAGAGATCATTATACGAAACCTAAGAGAAGGCTGTGAATACTTCTAAGAAGTCGACGGGTCCTTGTACTAAGCCCAAGAGGAGGCGGGGTTGCTTTTAGGAAGCCTGTGGGTCCTTGTATAATGCCCAAGAGGAGGTCGATGCTTTTAAGAAGCCAATGGGTCCCCAAATCCCGAGAAATTCAAGACATGCCATTCACCGAGAATAGATCAAGCCAGGAAAGTTCGAAAATTTGGAAGAAACTCAAGAGATGCCATTCACGGAGAAAAGATCATCTCTGGGGAGTAGAGCTTCTTGACAAGTGCTTTTAAGAAGCCTGTGGGTCCCCAAACCCCGAGAAATTCAAGACATGCCATTCACCGAGAATAGATCAAGCCAGGAAAGTTCAAGAATTTGGAAGAAACTCAAAAGATGCCATTCACGGAGAAAAGATCATCTATGGGGAATAGAGTTTCTTTGACAACTTCTATGAGTGACAGTCTTTGAAAGGGTTCACAGAGAATGCTGCCTTTCATGTCTCCATATTGTTTAACCCCAAGAGGAGGGAAGACTGTGTCTGGTAATCCTATGGGGATCTAGTTTAGACTATTTCTAAGAGTGATCAACGGGCTTAATGCTAGACGTAGTTGTCGGGGAAACTCTAAATATCTATACTATTATTACACAGTTGGTATGAGTTTATGAAAGAAGACTTACAGTGAAACAGCCCCACAATACAGTTATATGTATATGAAAGCGGAAAATGAAAGCAATAACCACTTACTCGGTTGTAGAGCTTCCATGCTGTTTGGTTAGTTGTTCAATAAAGAAAGATTGAAAATAACAGTATAATTCAAAATCAAAGGAGAAAGTGCTTTGAAAAAGAAAGATTTGGGGCTTACAGCTCAAGGAGAGGCCCAGGGTTTTATCAGTGAGCACACTGTTTGAATTTGTACAGAGGGACTTATACAAGTGACTGAGGCCCAAAAAAGTTTTTTGTACAAAGGGATGGGTCTTACACTCTCTCAAGAGGCCCAAAAAGTTTAAAGAAAAAGAGTGGGGCTTATAACACGAGGGTAGGCCCAGTTGACTTTTCGTTTGAAATGGCGATCGCGCCGAGATTTTCTTTTAACGCGAAGGGACTTATACAATAAGTGAGGTCCAAAATGTTTTGGTCAAAAGGGATTGGGTCTTACACTCTATTAGAGGCCCAGAAGTTTTGAATGGGTCTTATAGCTCAAGGAGAGGCCCAAGGTTATTGTTTTTAAAAAGGCGACGATCGCGTCGTTTGTTTTTGACGGTATCGGGACTTATACAATACACTGAGGCCCAAAAATGATTTGGTCAAAAAAAAGATTAGGTCTTACACTCTATTAGAGGCCCAAAATGTTTTTAAAATGATTTATGAGGGTTGAATTAATCCAAAAACCCTAATTTGTTTTCAAAGATGTATTTAATTGAATAAAAATTCAATTAAAATGATCAAAATTGTTTAACATATGAAAAACAAATTGTGATCTTGGATTAATGCTTCAAAAATTAAGTATTGACCTACAAAATAATTAGAAAGCATTAAAAGTTGCAAAATCAAGGTGGAAAAAATATTTCAAATGTTAAAAACAATTAAAACATTAATTCTTTGCAAAAATATCAATTATATGAAATAAATAATATTTTTGGGATTTTTTGATAAAATAAAATATTTTAACATTTTTGTGAATTATTAAAAAAAGAATTAACTCAAAATCATTAAAACTCAGAGAGAAATTAATTTTTGAATCAATTAAATAAAATTACAAAATTCAAATATTCAAATTTGAAAGAAATGGCGCCAAGAACACACCAAGAACACGCGCGTGTTCTGGGTTTGGCCAGATTTGCATTTTCTATCCAATCTCACTGAATACTTAATCATATCATGTAATCCACATACCAATCAACTCGTTTCAACCTCACGATCATGTCTATGTCAATTAATTTCATTTAAATTAAACATATAACAAGAAATCATGAAAAATCCTCAAGAACCCTAATTTCTGCATGAAGGCTAGGATTTTTTATACACGATTCAAACAATGCAATTAATTGAGGGGAAACATTCCATGCATGATTATGAACATATGGCCAAATTATTGTGCAGCAAAAATTGCATGGATCATAGAGTTAGAAGAGCTCATGCTTACCACTTGCAGCTGGTGATCGTGATTTGTGTTGGAGGTGTTACAGCTAGGTTCCAATGATCTGGATAGCTTCCCTAGGTGCCATGGAGTGTGTATGAATGCTTGGAATGGATTGAAATGGTTTGGAGTTGAAGATGGTACCTCAACTGCAAAACTGTCATGAACTTGAGCAATTGGCTGGTGATTTTGTGAAATTAGTGTTCCAGATGTTATGTGAGTGTTTGGATCACTTCTATATGATGTATGTGAGGTGTGTGAGTGATTGGCTTGATTGGAAAAGCTCTCAAACTCAAAACCCGATAGTGACTTGCCTTAGAAGGCAAAATTGGAGTGAAAGAAGAGATTTTGAGGAAAGCATCTGTTTGATGGCTTTGGTGTACTTAAACTGATCACAATTGAGCTCTATTTATAGTAGAGCAAGTTTATTTTGCAAGGAATAGTGAATGGCAACTGCTGAGTAGGTTTGTCCAATGTTGGCCAATAGAAGTTCAAGTCTCCTCTAGCCATTGACTAGAGGTTAGGGCACAGGCTGCTGGTTCCCTTGGTCTTGGATAAGTCTTGACTGAATTCAAATGAAAATGGCTCAGTCCATGCCACCTTGATGCTTCCATTGAATGCTCCAATCCAAATTTGGAGTCTTGTCCCTATTTTGGCAATTCTAGGTTCAACATGCTATTTCTTGTTCCAAAGACTTTGGAGGCTTGGCTCAGTGATTGTCCCCTTTAGATTCAATCCTCAGAGGTGTCCAAGTGGATAGGAGTGTTTGGATTTGCACAATTTTGGAAAATGGAGCAAAAATGCAAATTCTGCCTTGCCTTGACAGATTTCAGCAAGGCAACTGGCCAATGTCATAACTCATAGCCCAAATGGAATTTGGCAATGTTCTTGGCCATTTTGGAAAGCCCTTACATGATACAACAACTGTTTGGACATGTTTGGTTTTGATCTCTTTTGAATCTAAGTGAAAAATCCCCCTACATTTGGAAAAAAATGAAGACAGATTTGGACTTAGTGAAAATTTCACTAAGTGTTGGAAAAAGTGACATTTTCATTTTTTAGCCATTTTGATCACTCCATAACTCAAAATCCTTAATGAATTGGACTTAGGTCTAGTTGACATTTTTGTAGAGGGTAATGAGGGCTACAAATCCATCTTTGGATGAGGAAAAATGGCTTTGTGGTTTAGGAGTTATGATCCTCCAAAGTTGGTACCCTAGCCACTTTATTTTTAACTTAGAAAATTTTCTAAGTTTTTATGGTTACCCCTTTTACAAGTTATCCAACTTTTCTTGATTTTTCTTGATGAATGCTGATTCAAATCACACATTAACATCATTTTAGGGTTAAAAATCCATTGTGGTGAAAAATCTCAAAAAGTCAAAGTTGACTTTTGTGCACAGTTGACTTTTTATCAGATGAATTCCAAACTGTGCAATTCTTCAGGAAATCATGTCCTTGACCTAAATCAAACTTGATGGACATGTTCCATGGGTGTCATAGGGTATATTGAGGTATGTCCTAGGGTTTGGGAGCGTGTCTTGGTCAAAAGTCAAAGTTACAGTTGACTTTTTCCTTAAAACCTTAATTGTGGTGCAGATGAAATTGAGACTTGTTGCTCAAGCTTCTTGGATTAATCCATTGTTCCAAATGGATAAATATAGTTCATTAGAGACCCTCAAACCCTCTCTTGAGGTCTTGGCTCATGATTTGCCCTAAAAGTCAACTTAGGGGTGAATTAGGTCAAGAAACCCTAATTTCTGATTTTTGATGAATGCAACCCCTAAGGCAAAATTGACTTGATGATTGGGTCCATGAGGTCCCATGGAGTATATTAGGTTGTGTTTTAGATCATTGGCTTGTGCCTAGATGAAAAATTTCCATCTGGAGGCCCTGGTCGACCAAAACCCTAATTTGGTGATACTGGCAATCTTGAGACTTGATCTACCTAGAAGGGAGCAGCTTTGTGCTTAATCCTTGGAGTGGGAGTCCTTTTTTATCCTTTGTGTATGTTTAAGAGTTTTAGACAAGTTGAAGATCATGTCATTCCTTGATTGACCCTTTGTCTATGGCTCTGAGAGGGCTTGAAACCCTAATTTTGATTGCAGTGGATGCTCACCCATCTTTGGGGAGACTGATGAAATAAGATGGTTCCCCCATATTGTGATGATGATTAACACAATAATGGGAAATCTTAGTGGTCAAAATTTGGGGTATGACAGATGCCCCTATTTAATCTTCTTGGATCCGAAGGTGTGAATGACGAAGGTATTCGGGCATTCGGGGTGCAAGAGGATTAAATATCGGAATATCCGAAATTTTAACGGCTATGAATGGCAGCTTGCACATTCATCTTCTTTTACTAAGCAATTATGTTTAGAAAAGGTAAAACTTCCCCTCGATCCTGGTCTTCAGCCAAGGAACTGGTCTCAGTTTCTGATTTAAACTTCCCCTCGATCCTGGTTTCCTACCGAGGAACTGGTCGTAGTTGCGGAAACAAACTTCCCCTCGATCCTGGTTTCCTACCCAAGAACTGGTCTTAGTTTCTTTTGTAAACTTCCCCTCGATCCTGGTTTCCTACCGAGGAACTGGTCTTAGTTTCTTTTGTCAATAAACTTAATTGACAAGGGACGCTATGCGTAGCGGTTTTCCTCAAACTTCTCGCCGAATTTTCCTGGGGAGATGCCATTTGAGCGGAAAAACTTTTGGTGTCAAACTTGCTGGGGAACCCAGTCGTCTGAATTGTAGAGTTGCATAAACTTCTCTGTTGGAGACGCCATTTGTTTCTTCTGGGGAAAACGAGTCTCTTGAGAGACTGTTCTTGCTTGGGATCTTACATCATACTTTTCTCGGGATCTTACCGGAGAAATGCCATATGATGGGGTCCAATTTTGAGGTGTCGATAACCTTTTCATCAGCAATATTTTCGGAGCGAAACTAGCATGCTGCCGAATCTCTGATTACAAGGCTTTCTCTGTGGATTTTCCTTAATCCGGGAAAGCAAGGATATCATCTTCAATGGCAAAGAGTGATGTCGACTGAAGATTCGTCTGGTTTTTCAAAGGTTCAAGTCATCAAAGTGGTCGAGGGCCAACTTCCAATCTAGAAATAAACTGGAGGTGAGATTGTTCAGACACAGTATTTCCTGACGAGGAAAGAACTGAGAACTCGATTGAGAGAACTCCTATCACTAAGGGACAAGACCGACTAGAGTGGTAGCGATGCAATATGAAATGTGAATGCAAATCAAATGCATGATGTATGTATGCTTATGCTGACAAAACTGACGCGACATACAAACTGACGGGTGAACACGACTGAATACTCGGCCATCGCGGGGCGAAGAAGTACCGTTGGTTCAGAATAGCAATTCCACCTTGCTTAGGAGAGATAGTCCCTGTTGGGAGCTACCGTTGGTCGGGCTTAGGAGGTAAGAACTCTGCCGTGGCGTATCAGTCGAAACAAGGTCTCTGACACAATTGATCCTTCACTCAGGCGTACTGGGTTAGAAGGAGTACTTTGATTCTGCACTTTGAAGTTCCATTACTTCTGGAGAAGCGACCGATGTTCCTTTGATGTTTAACAGTCAAAAGAAATTGCCGACTTTATTTTAAAAGCAGAAAAAGTTTTAACAAGTAAATTCATTTTGTTTTATTTCAAGAATCGTTAATCATGTTAACAACGTCGTTCTGTAAAGCTAAAACAAATAAGGATTACAAACAAAAGCACAAGGGCTCAAATTTTATTGATACAATGGAGATCAGCCAAACGCGTGATTCCAAAGAGTATTTACAAAGTTAGAAAATGGTAATTTACAGGGAAAAGGGCTACGTTGAAACATAACGACCACTATCCTTCTACAAACTTTGAATTCTGGGCATCCTGAGCTTCTGTCGAAGATGACCTTGACTGGAGTTTTCTGACAGATGATGTAACTGTTGTTGAGGGACTTGCCTCTGTTGAACATAGTTACTTGCCATTATCCCTAATTTTTGCCTGGATTGTACTATGATGTTTCCAATCCACCGAGATGATTTTTTTTTTTGTCTCTAATTTTTGCCTGGACCGCCCTTTCGGGTTTTTAATCCACCGAGACGTTTTTTTTTTAGTTTAGGCGAAGTATTTCTTGACTACATCAACATTCGTGGGGTAGGAAAATTCCTCTCCGTCCATGGTTGCAAGTCTCAAGGCACCGCCTGAGAAAGCTTTCGTGACCACATAGGGGCCGTAATAATTCGGGGTCCATTTGCCCCGAGAATCAGTGAGAAAAGATTGTATCTTCTTGAGCACGAGGTCTCCTTTCCTAAAGATACGGGGTCGAACCTTTTTGTCGAACGCCTTCTTCATTCTCTATTGATACAGTTGACCATGGCATAGTGCCGTGATTCATTTTTCCTCGATCAGATTCAATTCGTCGTGTCGGCTTTGACACCATTCAGCTTCGGTGAGCTTTGCTTCCATCAATACCCGGATTGATGGGATCTCTACTTCTATGGGGAGCACTGTTTCCATGCCATACACTAGAGAGAAAGGGGTTGCCCCTGTTGAAGTGCGGACAGATGTGCGATAACCGTGAAGAGCAAAGGGTAGCATCTCGTGCATCTTTTGAACAATCCTTTTGATGTTCTTGTTAGCCGCTTCTACCGCTCCATTCATCTTTGGTCGGTAGGGAGATGAGTTATGATGTTCGATCTTGAACTCTACGCACAACTCTTTCATCATCTTGTTGTTCAAGTTAGATCCATTATCAGTAATGATCTCACTTGGAACACCATAACGGCAGATGATATTGTTTTTGATAAATCGGACCACCACTTGTCGGGTTACATTAGAGAATGACACTGCTTCGACCCACTTGGTGAAGTAGTCAATGGCGACCAGGATGAACCGATGTCCGTTTGAAGCCTTGGGCTCAATCATGCCAATCATGTTGATTCCCCATATCGAGAATGGCCATGGGGAAGAAAGAACTTTGAGATGCGTTGGCGGTACATGAATTTTGTCGGAGTATATCTGACACTTGTGACACCTCCTCATGTACTTGTAGCAGCCGGATTCCATGGTCAACCAGTAGTACCCTGCTCTTAGGATTTTTCTCGTCATTGTGTGTCCGTTGGCATAAGTGCCAAAGGATCTTTCATGAATTTCTTTCATCAGCATGTCTGCTTCTGGTCTGTCGACGCATCGGAGCAAGACCATGTCAAAATTTCTCTTATAGAGAGTGTCACCGCTCAGTAAGAAGTTTCCAGCCATCTTCTGAGGGTTTTTCTGTCCTTTCTTAGTGCCCCAGGTGGGTACTCCTGTCTCTGAAGGAAGCAATTGATATCGTGATACCAAGGTCTGTCATCTATGACTGCTTCAATCGTGAAGATGTAAGAGGGCCTTTCAAGGTGCATGATGTCAATCTTAGGTATGTCATTCCATTGACATACACTAATCATGGAAGATAGGGTGGCTAATGCATCAGCCATGTGATTCTCATCACGAGGGATGTGGTGAAACTCGACTCTGTTAAAGAAAGGTAGCAACCTTCTCGCGTAGTCTTTGTAAGGAATCAACCCTGATTGGTATGTGTTCCAATCTCCTTTTATCTGATTGATAACCAGGGCTGAGTCGCCGTATACGTCCAAGTTCTTGATCCTTAAATCAATTGCTTCCTCGAGACCCATAATACAAGCTTCGTATTCGGCCTCGTTGTTCGTACATTTGAACGTAAGTCGAGCAGTGAAAGGAATGTGGGTACCCTGAGGGGTAACAATGATTGCCCCAATTCCGTTTCCATAATGATTAACTGCTCCGTCAAAGATAAGTCCCCATTGGGAACCTGGTTCTGGTCCTTCACTGGGTAGCGGTTCGTCATAGTCTTTCATCTTTAGATACATGTCATCTTCGTCTGGGAAGTCAAACCCGATTGATTCCCGATCGTCAATCAGTTGATGAGCCAAATGATCGGCTAAAATAATTCCCTTAACGGCTTTCTGAGCGTGGTACTCTATGTCATATTCTAATAACAGCATCTGCCAACGGGCAATCCTTCCCATAAGAGCAGGTTTTTCGAAAACGTACTTGATTGGATCCATTTCGGAGACCAACCAAGTAGTATGACGAATCATGTACTGGCGAAGACGTTTGGCTGCCCAAGCCAAAGCACAGCAAGTTTTCTCGAGCGTCGTGTACCGAGTTTCGCAGTCGGTGAATTTCTTGCTTAGATAGTAAATGGCAGACTCTTTCCTTTTAGTTTCGTCTTGTTGGCCAAGTACACATCCCATTGAGTCCTCTAGAACTGTGAGGTAAATGATCAGTGGTCTTCCTTCCACTGGAGGTGATAGAATCGGAGGCTTCAACAGATATTCCTTAATACTGTCGAAGGCAGTTTGGCAATCCTCTGACCAAACGCAATCCTGGTTCTTTTTGAGTAATTTGAAAATCGGCGCACATGTGGCAGTCATGAGGAATATAAATCTGGAGATGTAGTTCAAACGTCCCAGGAATCCTCTGACTTGTTTTTCAGTTTTCGGAGAAGGCATTTCTTGAATGGCCTTGACCTTGTCAGGATCAACCTCAATTCCTTTCTGGCTGACGATGAACCCTAGTAGTTTCCCTGAACGGACACCGAAGGTGCACTTGTTGGGATTCTAGCGGAGCTTGAATTTTCTTAAACGTTCGAACAATTTTGACAGATGTTCAATGTGCTCACTCTCTGTTTTTGATTTGGCAATCATATCATCGACATACACCTCGATTTCTTTGTGTATCATGTCATGAAACAGAGTAGTCATGGCCCTTTGATAGGTCGCCCCGACGTTCTTCAAACCGAACGGCATTACCTTGTAACAAAAGGTGCCCCATGGGGTGATGAACGAAGTTTTGTCCATGTCCTTCGGCGCCATTTTGATCTGATTATAGCCCGAGAATCCATCCATGAAGGAGAAAACTTTGAACTTTGTTGTACTGTCTACCAGCATGTCAATGTGTGGTAAAGGAAAGACGTCCTTTGGACTAGCCTTGTTCAGGTCTCTGTAGTCGACACACATTCTGACTTTTCCATCCTTTTTGAGAACGGGTACAATGTTGGCTAACCATTGAGGATATTCTGATGTGGCAAGGAAACCTGCGTCAATCTGTTTCTGTACCTCCTCTTTGATTTTGATGGCCATGTCCGGGTGAGTCCGTCTCAACCTTTGCTTTACTGGCGGACATTCCAATCTCAACGGTAAGTGATGTTCCACGATGCTGGTATCCAACCCTGGCATATCCTGATAGGACCAAGCGAACACATCGGGGAATTCTATGAGAAGCTTTATCAAACTCTCTTTGGCAGTTGGACTGAGCAGTGCCCCAATCTTGATTTCTTTTTTCTCTTTTTCTGAACCCAAGTTTACCATTTCCAACGGTTCTTTGTGAGGTTCAATGGACCTTTCCTCTTGTCTGAGTAATCGGGAGATCTCTTCTGGAATTTTGTCGTCATTTTCTTCTTCAGCCCCAAATACCGGAAATTCAAAGTTGGAAGAAGGCATCAGATCGTATGTTTCAATGGGGTGTAAAACAAGCAATCTGCATGACGTGATGATTCGTGTTTAGAAGAGATAGAGAAAATGCAAGTGTGTGCAGTGTTTTATTTTACTGCTTGTTTTTATTATTGAATTGTTTTTTAGGATTACCATTTTCTGAGAAAAGCAAAAAGAGAAAACAGCAATTAATGCGGAAATTACAGAATGACGTTATTTTATTAATGAACAAGTCGATTCTTGAAACTACAACCCTATAAAACAAAACTCTGTCGCTTTGGGCAAAGCGAAGAGGGAAATTTACAGAAAGCGAGCCCTATCAAAACATCTGTTTCACCTGGGCGGGGTGAAAGGTTAAAAGAAGGCAATTACTTTGACTAATGAACGACCTTCGGAACCTTGACGACAACCCATTGGCGGCGAACTCCTCGGTGAATTACAAAGTCTGGTACCTTCCTTGATTTGTCTTCAAAAATGACGCTGATTTCTGGTGGAGCAGGATCATTGGAATCTGTCTCCCAGGCAGAGTTGTCGTAGGAGAATTCCTCTGTTGCATTTTGCATAGCATTTGTGCTCTCAGCTGTATCTCCCCATCCAGTTGGCTGGATATCTTCGAGCCTGATACGAGAGCTTCCGGGAGCAGTGTACTTGACCATATAGTCGTATTTTCCACTTGGTTGTCCCAGGGTGTCCCAAACTTCTTTGGAACTGGAGGAGTCATCCCTCTCGATGACGTTGACCTCGGGAAAAGCATAGTTGATGAATTCAAGTCTTGCAAATGTTGCGAATTCATCTTCATGTTGAGAGTTTCTGAATGACCTGAGTGTTGATCCCATGACATGGTGGGGACACAGGTATTTTGTTCTATGATGCTCAGCTGAGTTTCATTACTCGGCTGACTTTCTGGCCCCAAGTTTCCTGGGTAAGGTTGCCACATTGGCAGACCATCCATTGGGCCATAGTAGTTGTAGTCAAAGTTATCTTTCATCAGAGTGTCCTCCTCTAATGAATTTGGCGGAGCACGGCATCCTTCCGGATCACAATCTCCATATATTATTTCGACGTCTGACCATGGTATAAATATTGGACTCTGTGCGGGATAGAAAAATGGTATAGGCACCTCATCCTGAGACATATAATCGTCCTCGTTAAGGTAGGGCTTCCATTCTTAATCTGTGTCAGAGGGATCCTCCTCATTGATAGCATGAACTGTCTGAGACACTGGGTGAAGGAAACCTCCACTGTGGAAGAAGTTTTGAAGGGGATGAAGACTTCCATCGTTGGCAGCTGTCTGGGTACAGGTTACAGAAAAACCAAGACCCTTCTTTGTTTTATTGTCAATTGGAATGACAAGCTGTCCCCATCCAGTTGTATCGGTACTCTCGACCGCTTTGATAGCATCATTGTATGAAGAAATGGAAATTCCTTCTTTTAACTGATTGTCCTTGCTTACCGACAGTGCTTGGAACTGAGTTCCAATAACCTCCTCTGGCTCTACATTAGCAGATGATGACAAGTTACTCACAAGCAAGGCCTGTTCCCCACAAACTGTGACAAGTTGATCGTTCTTGACGAACTTTAGCTTTTGGTGGAGGGTTGAAGTAACCGCTCCAGCCTGATGTATCCAAGGTCTTCCTAATAAGCAACTGTATGTTGCCCGGATGTCCATGACCTGGAAAGTGACTTGGAAAGTATGAGGACCAATAGTTATGGGAAGATCAACTTCGCTGATAACCGCTTTTCTGGATCCGTCGAATGCTTTGACGACAACCTCGTTGATTCTCATCGGAGGTCCTTTGAACGATAATTGTATCAAAGTGGACTTCGGCATAACCTTCTCAAATCCTCTAACTTTGGAACCTTGAAAGTATACCTATGGGTTCTACTTCTACAGAAATCCATTAGTCCAATCCCTTTCTCTGATATTTGCAATCACAGTCTTAGTTTAATTTGAAAAACAGAGAGACTAGAAGAGAAATTTTTTTGAATGTTTGAATGTTTTTTAAATGAATGCATGAATGCAGCACACAAAAATATAGAAAAAACATGGGGTCAAAGGGTCGTTGTCATGAAGTCAAGCCTCTACCCATCCCCAAAGGTTTATACTAGGGTGATTTTTGTACCTGTACTCATTATCATCAGCTCCTCCCAGGAAAGCAAAACAACAAGCGGATCGCCAGCGAGTTGTAGAGCAATCTTAGATTAAGTGCCATTCACCGAGAATAGATCACCAGCCTCAAATGAGGGTAGTATCGCGTAACAACTATTCCCGATAGTTTCCGCACTACAAAAGGGTTTGGCTCCTCAGCTTCTCAAACATCACAATCGGCCCATTGTCTAGGTGAGAGAATGGGTTGCATTGGTCAGCCTCCACTGAGGTTGATGGTCGACCTCGTCGCCATCACTTATCTTAAGTGTATACTCAATCTTTCCACATGCGGCATCACACGCATTCCCATTAGCAAAAAAATAAACATGTATAGCAATTAAGAAAAGCAGTATATATATTTGTCCTAAACATCCTAGAACTTTAAAGCTATGAATCCTAAGTTCCCGACAGCAATGGGTTCCCCGGCGGAAGTGTCATACCCCAAATTTTGACCACTAAGATTTTCCATCATGGTGCAAATCATCAGCATAATACGGATGTACCTTTATGCCTCATCAATCTCCTCAAGGAATTGTTGAGCATTCACTACAATCAAGGTTTCAAGCCCTCTCAGAGCCTTTAGACAAAGGATCAATCAAGGAATGACATGATCTTCAACTTGTCTAACCTCTTAAACATCCACAAAGGATCAAGAGGACTCCCACATCAAGAATTAGGCACAAGAGTGCAACATTTCAAGTGGATCAAGCCTCAAGTTCATCTAATACAAAGTCAACTGACGCAAAAAGTCAAAGTTTGACTTTTTGGTCAACTTTGAGCTTCACAAGCCATTACTCAAGAAAATATGATGGATGATTTAATTTGATCAAATTTAAATCAAGAAATCACGCAAAATTGCAAAATTGATCAAATTGAAGGAAACTTAAAAGTTTTTTCTAAGTTAAAATCATGTTCAAGTGCACAACTTTTCAAGGTTGTAACTATTGACCCAAACATCCATTGATTTTGAGTAAGAGCTACTTTTAAAGAGGGTATTTGATACTTCAACATTGTAGAGGGAATCAACTCAAAATATCATAAGGATTGAAAGATATAAGTGATCAAAGTTGGGAATTCTTAATGTCCAATGTTCTGACATTGCATAGGGACATCATTAATATTTTTTCAGCAAGAATGCCCCAACTTCAAGGACGTTTTTCTCCATGATCCAAGTTGAACCAGGTCTGGAGTCAAACATGAAAGTTGAAGTACGTTGTCTCAGCTTTCCAGAAAGGTGTAGAACGTCCTTGTAGCATACTCGAGCAGGGAGATATGATTTTCGCAAGAAGCAGTGATAAAGCAGAATTTTCATGACAGCTTTTGGGACAGATTTGACTACACAAGTTCAAGACCATTTTTGATGACTTTGCAAGCTGAACCAAGGCCAAAGTCAAACATCAAAGTTAAAGTATGTCATTAGGGCTTTCAAAAATGTATTAGAACTCCCATTAATTCAACTTGATCAAGGAGTTATGAATCTCACAACAGGCCTTGCTCGAGCTGATTTTTTAGGACAGATTTTGTGCACTTTTCTTGTGCCACCCAATTTTCAAGCTTTGTCACCATGCAAGACAAGCATCAAAGATGTAATTCACTTCAATTCAAAATATCATAGTGGATTAAAAGATACAAGTGATTAAAGTTTGGAATTATTAATGTTCAATGTCTGATGTTCTGACATTGCATATGGGACATCATTAATATTTTTCCAGCAAAAATGTCCCAACTTCAAGGATCTTTTTCTCCATGATCCAAGTTGATTCAAGCCAAACCTTGAACATTAAAGTTGAAGTACGTTGTCTCAGCTTTCCAGAAAGGTGTAGAACATCCTTGTAGCATACTCGAGCAGGGAAATATGATTTTCGCAAGAAGCAGTGATAAAGCAGAATTTTCATGACAACTTTAAGGACAGATTCGACTACACAAGTTCAAGGCCATTTTTGATGACTTTGCAAGCTGAACCAAGACCAAAGTCCAACATCAAAGTTGAAGTACGTTGTCTCAGCTTTCCAGAAAGGTGTATAACGTCCTTGTAGCATACTCGAGCAGGGAGTTATGAATTTTACAAAACGGCTTGCTGCAGCTGAATTTTTCATGGGACAGATTTGCACATTTCTTGTGCCACACGAATTTCCAAGCCTTGTCATCACTTTGGACACCTCTAAGGATCAAATCTAAAGGGGACAATCACTGAGCCAAGCCTCCAAAATCCTTGGAACAAGAAGTAGCATGCTATTCCTAAAAATCCCTAAAAGAGGGACAAGACTCCAATTTTGGATTGGAGCATTTAATAGATGCTTAGAGGTGGCATGGACTGACACATTTGCAACTGAATTCAGTCAACATTCCTCCAACAAGTAGGGAACCAAAGCTCTGTACCCTAACCTCTAGTCAATGGCTAGAGGAGACTTGGATTTTCATTGGCCAACATTGAACAAACCTCTGCTGCAGTTGCCATTCACTGTTGTTGCGAAAACAAACTTGCTCTACTATAAATAGAGCTCATTTGTGCTCAGTTTGAGTACACCAAAGCCATCAAACAGATGCTTTCCTCAAAATCTCTTCTTTCACCTCAAATTTGCCTTCCAAAGCAAGTAATTCTGAGTTTTTGAGTTAGAGAGAAATTCCACTCAAACTAATCACACACACACCTCATATATATCATATGTAAGCTGTGCAAACTATCACAAGTGACCTGTAATCACAAAATCACAAAGTCACTTCTCAAAACCTCAAAATGGCACTTTTTATGCATTTTTCAACCCATGTCTTGATTCAGTCACTTTCCAAACCAGATAAAACCTCAAACACACTCCAAATATCATCCTTGAACTGTCCCAAATGGTTCTCAACATCTAGAACACCATTTGAGAGAGTTGCTATTTTGGTCACTTTTAACCCCTTTTGCAAGAAAGGGACAGTTTGTGTTTTTGCAGGTACTAGTTGATTTCGATCATCCTAAAAGCTTCTAAGGGATCATTTGAGTGTGTCTAAAGCATCAAATCATTTCTGGAACAAGAGGCTTGCAGATTGCACAAAAATTCCAAAAAAGCTCAAAAAGAGGTAAGCATCACAACTTGGAATCCTTGAAATCATGCATTGCTTTGAAGTCCACTGATCATACACATCTCATACATGTTGTATATGTTGTGTTTGGGCTAATTCACCATGTAATCCATGTCTGTATCAAAGTGTAGCACAGAAAATGCAATTATAGGTCCTTTTCAAAACCACTATCGGGTTTTGAGGAGGGAGTGTGTTCTGAAAAAACTACCATCACCATTGGATTCCTTGTGAAATTCTGGGCCAGATGCATATAAATTTTGTCTCAAACCATTGAGATTTGAGAAAGTTATGGGTGTTGGAAGTTTGATAAAAAAGATGTTGAAAACTCATGAGTGATGTTGTGACATCACATTCTTTTTTTTCTTAGTTTATCTTCAAAACTCAACCAATTCTTTCACATAGCAAAAATTATCATTTTTCAAATCTGTTTTACACACTTCTTATTCATACTCCAAAATATTTTATTCCACAAAAAAATTAGTTTTATATTATTTATTTAATATAATTAGTATTTTTGTGAATAAATTCCTTTTTAATGTTTTTAAAACATTTTAAAAGTGAACTCTCATATTGAAAATCAAGACCAAATGAATTTTATTTCATCTTGTGATTAAAACATCATTTTTCAAACCCCAACCAAAAATCACAAGTTACTTATTTGGTATTTTTATGATTTTGTATTGATTTTCTTTTAAGAATTTACTTTTAAAATGATAAAATTATGATTTCTTTGATTTTCACCATCATAAAACTTTTTAAAACTCTTTGGGCCTCTATTAGAGTGTAAGACCCAACACCCTTGTACAAAAAACCTTTTTGGGCCTCACTTATTGTATAAGTCCCCCTGTACATTTTCAAATAAACGGCGCGATCGTCGCCTTTTTTAAAATAAACCTGGGCCTACCCTCAAGTAGTAAGACCCATTTCTTTTTCTTAAAACTTTTTGGGCCTCTAATAGAGTTTAAGACCCAATCCTTTCTTGACCAAAACAATTTTGGGCCTCACTTATTGTATAAGTCCCGTTGTATTTCAAAAAGTTCGACGCGATCATCATCCGTTGAAAAACAAACAATTAGGCCTCTCCTCGAGCTATAAGACCCATTCAAAACTTTTGGGCCTCTATTAGAGTGTAAGACCCAACCCCCTTTTAACCAAAACCATTTTGGGCCTCACTTATTGTATAAGTCCCTCTGCGTTAAAAGAAAACCTCGGCGCGATCGCCATTTCAAACGGAAAAATCATCTGGGCCTACCCTCGTGTTATAAGCCCCACTCCTTTTCTTAAAACCTTTTTGGGCCTCTTGAGAGAGTGTAAGACCCATCCCTTTGTACAGAAAACCATTTTGGGCCTCAGTCACTTGTATAAGTCCCTATGTACAAATTCAAACAGTGCGCTCACTAATAAAACCCTGGGCCTCTCCTTGAGCTGTAAGCCCCAAATCTTTCTTTTTCAAAGCACTTTCTCCTTTGATTATGAATATACTATTGTTTTCAATCTTTCTTTGTTGAACAACTAACCAAACAGCATGGAAGCTCTACAACCGAGTAAGTGTTTATACGCTTTCATTTACCGCTTTCATATACATATAACTGTATTGTGGGGTTGTTTCACTGTAAGTCTCCTTTCACAAACTCATATATATATAACTGTATTGTGGGGCTGTTTCACTGTAAGTCTCCTTTCATAAACTCATATACATATATAACTGTATTGTGGGGCTGTTTCGTTGTAAGTCTCCTTTCATAAACTCATATCAACTGTGTAATAATAGTATAGATATTTAGAGTTTCCCCGGCAACTACGTCTAGAACTAGGTGACGCCGTTTCGTTTATTCGTAGAAATAGACAACTAGATCCCCAATAGGATCACCAGATACAATCTTCTCTTTGGCTGTCCTCATTAGGAATTGTCAAGAAACTCTACTCCTAGAGATGAATGTATTCTCCGTGAATGGCATCTTTGAGTTTCTTCTAAATTTTCGAACTTTCCTGACTTTGATCTATTCTCGGTGAATAGCATTGCCTTGAATTTCTCGGGGTTTGGGGACCCACAGGCTTCATAAAAGCATCGGCCTCCTCTTAGGCATCGTACAAGGACCCACAGGCTTCCTAAAAGCAACCCCGCCTCCTCTTGGGCTTAGTACAAGGACCCTACGGCTTCTTAGAAGTATTCACAGCCTCCTCTTAAGCTTCGTATAATGATCTCTTCCTCCGGGAATGATAGCCTCCTCTTGGGCTTAGTACAAGGACCCGTCGGCTTCTTAAAAGTTTCCAGCCTCCTCTTGGGCTTCGTACAAATTGTCCCGACGACCTCCTAGAGGTATAGCAACAGAACTTAGTCATTTGCATAGAACAGTCCTTTCATAGAGTCTACTATTGTTTCTCAAAGCATAGTACAAAAGATAAAACTCTAGACACAGACAATCTAACTTCCTTGAGTCTCAAAGACATTCTCAAGTGACCCCTTCATTAAATAGGAAGGAAACCCGCAGACTCGGACAGTCTCAATACCCTTCGGATTTCCCGCTTCCTTAAAGAACAGGAATAACCCGATCCTTGAATCAAATCCATGAGTACAGTGTTGCTCATATAAGAACTGATTTTCTCTTTCAAAATCAGTATACTGGACCTGTCACTCAACTGAAACAGTCACCATAGCCTCCTCTTAGGCTTTGTATAATGATCCTTCTTCAATGAAGTTAGCCTCCCTCTTGGGCTTTATACAATGATTCTCCCCAGCGGAGCTAACAATTTTAGCCTCTCTCTCGGGCTTTGTACGAGACACATAAAAGACTCTCTTGTTGAGTCAAACCCTTTCAGCCTCCATCTCGGGCTTCGTACGAGATACAAAAACACTCTCTTGTTGAGTATAAAAGACTCTCTTGTTGAGTCAAACCTTTCGCCTCCATCTCGGGCTTCGTACGAGATACAAAGACTCTCTTGTTGAGTCAAACTTTTCGCCTCCATCTCGGGCTTTATACGAGATACAAAAAGGTTCTTGTTTGAGCCAAACAAACAATAGCCTCCATCTTGGGCTTTATACGAGATACCAAAAGACTCCCTCGTTGAGTCAAAAACCTTTTAGCCTCTCTCTCGGGCTTTGTACGAGACACATAATAGCCTCCTCTTAGGCTTTGTATAAGAAAACCACTGGTTGATCCAATCAACCTTTTAGCATCAAAGCTGTGCCTCGTTCACAGTACACAAACATCAGAAACTCATTTCCCCTTCATCTAATTGTTGTAAGCGGCAAGCCTCTGGATCATCTACATCCATGTCACTGTCCCTCTCTTAGCATGAGAAATTCCTAAGGAAAGATGGCATTGCTCTACACTGAGTTAAAGTTTTCTCCTTCAGGTTAAAATCCCCTATAAAGGAAATTATGGCATTGCCGGATTTGCATATCCCGGTTAAAGTAATTCTCCTTTATAACCAGTCACCCAACAGTTGTGACAGACAAACCCTTCTTTAGAGATGACAAATTCTCTCTAAAGTCGAGGTCCTTCAGCTTCACGTCTTGGGCTTTGAACAAGACACAAATAGACTTTTCAGCTTCACATCTTGGGCTTTGAAGAAGATACAAATCACCTTTCGTTTCACGTCTTGGGCTTTGAACAAGACACCAAAAACCAATTTCCTCCCATAGAATAGGAGGAACTACGAACGCTCTGATTTCCCTGTTTCGGTAAGCGGGAATACGTAGGCATAAGATCGAAAGAAAAGATCTTAGCGAGCACACTAAATAAAAAACCCAAATCCCATATCTCCATCAATCAAAAGCAGTAATTCAAAAGCATCAGTCCTAACATCCTAACCCTTGTTCCCCGCTAGAAAGTCCTAGAAAAAATACAAATAACCAGTACAAAGGCCCCTCCACATTGATAGCATCCGTAACTTAACAGACCGCTGTTTAAACTCAGTATGCAAATCAGGGTTAATTGGAGACATCTATTTCTCTTCCTTAGTCAGCTCACAATAGGATAAAAAATGAATCGACCTGTAGTTTTAAGCTCAACCGCAGAGAGCGACCAGCGCTTAAGAACCGCGTCCAAAATCGCTCGCTACAGAAAAATGGCGCCCACCGTGGGGCCGGGTCTTTCTAAAACTTTTTTTCACTTATGTGAAAACCACAGATTGGGGCTTCCGCCGGGGAACCCATTTCTGTCAGGAACTTAGGATTCTTAGCTTTATAAGTCTAGGATGATTAGGACAAATATATATATACTGCTTTTCCTAATTGCTATATGTGTTTATTTTTCTACTAATGGTAATGCGGGTGATGCCGTATGTGGAAAGATTGAGTATACACTTAAGATACGTGATGGCGACGGGGTCGACCATCAACCTCAGTGGAGGCTGACCAATGCAACCCATTCTCTCACCTAGACAATGGGTCGATTGTTAAGTCTGAGAAGCTGAGGAGCCAAACCCTTTCGTAGTGCGGAAACTATCGGAAATAGTTGTTATGCGATACTACCCTCATTTGAGGCTGGTGATCTATTCTCGGTGAATGGCACTTACTCTAAGATTGCTCTACAACTCGCTGGCGATCCGCTTGTTGTTTTGCTTTCCTGGGAGGAGCTGATGATAATGAGTACAGGTACAAAAATCACCTTAGTATAAACCTTTGGGGATGGGTAGAGCCTTGACTTCATGACAACGACCCTTTGACCCCATGTTTTTTCTATGTTTTTGTGTGCTGCATTCATGCATTCATTAAAAAAAAAACATTAAAACATTCAAAAAATTCTTCTCTTCTAGTCTCTCTGTTTTTCAAATTAAACTAAGACTGTGATTGCAAATATCAGAGAAAAGGATTGCACTAATGGATTTCGGTAGAAGGAGAACTCACCAGTACACCTTTAAGGTTCCAAAGTTAGAGGATTTGAGAAGGTTGGCGAGGATGATCACTAACCCTGAGGCTTTCAGAGCCAAGCACGGAGGTTTGCTACCACTATTAAGAGTCCATGTGATTGGGGGAATCATGGATGCGCTCATTCAGTTTTATGATCCGGTTTATCACTGTTTCACATTCCCGGATTACCAGCTCGCACCAACGCTGGAGGAGTATTCTCATCTGACTTATCTACACATTACAGATCGAGCTCCATTTTCTGGACTGGAAGAAATTCCAAAGAATTAGACTATTGCAAGAGCAATTCATTTGGACGAGTCTGAAGTTATGACTCACCTAACCACTAAGGGTGGCATCCAAGGTTTGCCAGCCCAGTTCTTGACGAAGAAAGCCCTGTACTTCGCCAGTATAGGAAACGTGACTATTTTTGAAAGCATCTTTGTCTTGCTCACCTACGGGTTATTTTTGTTTCCTAACATCAATAACTTCGTCGATATTAACTCCATTAAGGTTTTTCTCATTGGAAATCCTGTGCCGACTTTGCTCGCAGATACGTATCATTCTGTATACTTGGGGAATTTGTACAGCGGAGGGGAGATCACATGCTGTGTACCTCTGCTTTACAAATGGTTTATTTCCTACTTGCCCAAGTCTGCTGCTTTTTAGGATTGCAAGAGTGTCTTACGTTGGTCGCAGAAGATCATGTCTCTTACCAACTCTGATATAGATTGGTGCAATAGGATTTAAGGGGGAATCAGAATCATTGACCGTTGTGGAAACTTCCCCAACGTACCCCTCATAGGAACTAAGGGAGGAATCAACTACCATCCAGTGTTGGTTCTTCATCAATTTGGATACCCGATGAGGCACGTCCCACTGGGTGTTCATCTGGAAGGTCTTTTCTTCAAGGAAGGAGAAAACGACAGGGCACTAAAGACAGAAATAGTGCACGCTTGGAAACACGTTCATAAGAAAGGACGGGTGTCTCTAGGAAAACCGGACTGTGTCTCGGTGGAGCCTTATCTCCATTGGGTACAAACTAGAGCTCTCAAGCTGAAGATGCCTTATCCTCGTTACGGAATTCTTCCGCCGAGGGAATATGTCATGTACTTCATGACGGAAACTGAAAAGCTTCAGGTTACTCTCAACAAAGTTCAAAATGAGAGAAGGTCTTGGAAGAACAAGTACCGCACCCTCGACATAGAGTGCATCAAAATACAGCAATTACTGAAAGAGAAAGATGCTCTGATTGAAATTTTGGAGCAACATGCTGTAGAGAATCAAGATGACCAAAGGAATTTGCTCACTCCTTTCACCTGGAAAAGGAACGACAACCCGACAACGGCCCAAGAGCCCCGGTCAAAGAAAAGGAAGATATCAGAATCAACACCCGATTTCTCTCCAGAGAGGACTCGGGACCCATTAGTTTAGGTTTCTGTTTCCACACCTTGTAATCTACTGTATTTCCGTTTCTGTAATCCTTCGAATTCAATAAAAAGGGGTTTCCCCACTGTTTGATATTTGCAATCTAATTGTCGAAGTTTATTTTGATTAAACCAAAAAAACAATTAATATAATCATTGCATTCATCATTCTCACATCGCGTATTCTTCTTCCCTACGAATCTCACATTTGTGTCTCGGTTCTAGAGTCAAACTGTCTCATTCGTATAATACTCGGGCCAATCGTCAGAAAAGGATGGATGATCTTGAGCAAGAAAATAGAGAGTTGAAAGAAGAGATCGACGCTCTGAGACATGATATGAGAAAGCTTCGTAACGACATGCAAGCCATGGCAGAAGCTCAGCTACAATGAACTGTGATCTCAGAGATCACCTCAATGCCCGTAGTGGAGAGGTATGATCCTAGGTATCAGATACCAAAAGATCGTCCTTGGGGCATGCCTGTTAATTATATCCCGGAAGGATATGTTCTGCCGATCACTGAAGATCAGGGAATCACAACAGAAGCCGCTGGGCCTGAAGGTTACAAACTTCGGGAAAGCGAAGATGCCAGGGGCATTCTGAAGACTCCTGAAGATTACAAACTTCGGTAAACACCAAGACTCACTGCCGTAGTCACGGTACCACCCCCTGTGGTGTACACTGTCCCGGAAGGACAGATTCCACCAACACCTTCTGGTAAAAAGGAAACTATGTTTGACCGAATGGATGAATTCTAGGAACAGTTCTTGGAAATACATAAGGAACTGCAGGCCATTTGCGGTCAGGATTTATTTGGAAAGGACGCCGCAGACCTCTGCTTGGTCCCCAATGTAAAAATTCCGCACAAATTTCAAGTGCCCGACTTTGAAAAATACAAGGGTAACTCTTGCCCTCAAAGCCATTTGGTGATGTACGCTCGGCGGATGTCAGCTCAGACGGAGAATCAAGACCTGCTGATTCACTACTTTCAGGATAGTTTAACCAGTGCCGCACTCAAATGGTACATGGGTTTAAACCGTGCCACGATCAGCACATTCAGAGATCTTGGCACTGCCTTCGTCCAACAATACAAATACAATTTGAACATGGCACCCGACAGAGATCAACTCAGATCGATGTCGCAAAAGGACAAGGAAATCTTTAAGGAGTATGCTCAAAGGTGGCGTGAAATTGCCGCTCAAATTTGTCCACCTCTTGAGGAAAAAGAGATGACAAAGATCTTCTTAAAAACCTTAAGCTCATTTTACTATGACCGAATGGTTGCCAGTGCACCCAGTGATTTCACCGAGATGGTCGGCATGGGCGTACGTCTTGAGGAAGCCGTCCGAGAAGGACGTTTGGTAAAAGACACTAGATCGACGAGCGGTACTAAAAAATATGGTAGTGCTCTCCCTAAGAAAAAAGAGCAAGATATTAGGAATATCTCTCTCGGAAAGCAAAGGCGACGTTATCAACCGGTAGCAGCTGTGACTCCTGCTATCAGCCCTGCGCCTATTCCTACGTATCAACCTCAGGTTGCGCAGAGCCAACCTGCCCAGTAAAGGACACAACAGCCTCTTCAGCAGGCTCGTCTCCATATAACAACAACCGTACAACACAGCCACCAGAATTTGATCCTATACCCGTAACGTACGCAGAGCTGTTTCCATTACTACTGGCTAAGGGGCACATCCAGACTAAGTCTCCTCTTACAGTACCGAAAAATCCACCTTTTTGGTTTAAGGTGGATCAAACTTGCCCTTATCATCAAGGAGGTTCAGGGCATAACATAGAGACTTATCTCAATTTCAAGTCCGACGTACAAAAGCTTGTTAGGAGCGGGGTCTTATCCTTCAAAGATACGAATCCCAATGTTCTCACGAACCCGCTGCCTCAACACGAGAAGGCTGTAGTCAATTTGATAGAAGGAGAATCTAACGATGTCTATCAAATTCACGATGTACTCTTGTTGAGGACCAATCTGGTCAAGATACATTGTAGACAGAGTGGATATGACCATGTGCCACCTCATAATTATCATCAGTGTGATATCTGCTCTAAAGACAACCAGGGATGTTCTGTAGTGCAAGCAGCTCTACAGGAACAAACGGATCTCAGATGGATCCAAGAGCACCGAGTTCGTGGAGTTAACATGGTCAACACGAATTCTAACGTCATTCAGAACCACGACATTCGTGCAATGAATGTCAACTTGGTGGTGATGCACTCAAGGCAAAGCCAATATCATAATCTGCCGCGGCACGATTACAGTTCCTGTCTGACTTGCTCGGTAAACAAACAGGGATGCTCTTTCATACAAGAGGCCCTCCAGCGTCAGATGGATCTTGGATGGATCCAAGACTACCATGATAGGAATTCCTATCAGATCAACATGGTTCAAATCTTTGATATTCGCGTGATGAATACCAACCTGGTAGAGTTACATGCTGAGCAGGTTCGACTTGGATTCTTAATATCACATGACTATCAAAGCTGTAAAGCAGGTTGCGAAAGCGATCAGGGTTGTACCCTAGTCCAGGAGGCACTTCAGCACTTGTTAAATCACTGGTGGATGCCAATCTACATGGATGAAGATACTCAGCAAATTAGTATCAGTAACAGGAATCCTACTCGGCGTCAGAGTCAGGATGTCCGACCAGTGGAAGGTAACCTAGTGAGGTTACATTGTATTCAAAGTGGGCGTGGCCAGGTGCCACCACACAATTATGAACGTTGTGGTGTTTGTTCGAAAAGTAACCAAGGGTGTTACCTTGTGAGAGCAGCTCTCCAGGGGCAGGTGGATCGTGGAGAAATTCGCCCATATCCGGGTTCTTGACCCATCAATTGGTCGCCGAATTACCTTGCCGATCAAGTTGAGGATGTTGTCACCATCTCTGGTCGTCACCAGACCAGGGATGTTTTTGCCATCATCACTCTACTTGACGAATCTAAAGTTCCCAACCGGGAACGAATTGAGATTGCTTACGATGGTCAGAAAAATCAGAAGGCTCCTGTAGTCATCTATCTACCTGAACCGCTACCGTATGAATCAGCTAAGGCGATCCCTTACAAATACGGTGCAACAATAATTGAAAGTGGAAAGGAAATTCCATTACCCTCCGTTGTGAACATTGCAGACATCAGTCGAGTAACACGGAGTGGTAGAATCTTCAACTGAGGGGTTGGGGAAGTTAACAAGGAAAAGGAACTTCAGACAGAAGCTCCCGATCCACCAGTCGGTCAATCCAGTAATCCCGACCTTTCGAAAAATAATGATGAGATGCTGAAGCTCATCCAAAGGAGTGAATACAACATTGTCGATCAACTGTTACAAACTCCTTCAAAGATCTCGGTATTATCACTATTACTCAGTTCAGAAGCCCACAGGGAGGCTCTACAGAAAGTCTTGGAGCAAGCCTTTGTGGAACAGGATGTAACAATTAGACAATTCGATAGCATTGTCTCTAACATCACTTCCTGCAACAATTTGGGATTTAGTGATGAGGAATTACCCGAAGAGGGTCGTCGTCATAACATGGCGCTCAATATCACAGTTAACTGCCAGGACGATGCTTTAGCCAGCGTACTGGTAGACACAGGGTCAACCCTGAATGTTATGCCGAAGTCCACTTTGATGCAATTATCATTCAAAGGACCTGCGATGAGAATCAGCGAGGTCGTCGTCAAAACATTTGACGGATCCAGAAAAGCAGTTATCGGTGAAGTTGATCTTCCCATAACTATCGGTCCTCATACTTTCCAAGTCACTTTCCAGGTCATGGACATCCGGGCAACATACAATTGTTTATTAGGAAGACCTTGGATACATCAAGCTGGAGCGGTTACTTCAACCCTCCACCAAAAGCTAAAGTTCGTTCAGAACGATCAACTTGTCACGGTTTGTGGGGAACAAGCCTTGCTTGTGAGTAACCTATCATCATCTACTTGTGTAGAACCCGAGGAGATTATTGGAACGCAGTTCCAAGCACTGTCGATGAGCAAAGACAATCAGTTCAAAGGAGGAACCTCAATTTCTTCATACAATGATGCTATCAAAGCGGTCGAGAGTACCGATACAACCGGATGGGGACAGCTTGTCATTCCCATTGACAATAAAACAAAGAAGGGTCTTGGTTTTTCTGCAACCTGTACCCGGACAGCTGCCAATGATGAAAGTCTTCATCCCCTTCAAAACTTATTCCACAGTGGAGGTTTTCTTCACCCAGTGTCTCAGACAGTTCATGCTATCAATGAGGAAGATCCCTCTGACACAGATGAAGAATGGAAGTCCTACCTTAACAAGGACGGTTATATGTCTCAGGAAGAGGTGCCTATGCCTTTTTGCTTTCCTACAGAAAGTCCGAGATTTATACCAAGATCAGATGTCGAAATGATCTACGGGGATTGTGATCCGGAAGGATGCCGCGCTCCGCCAAATTCATTAGAGGAAGACACTCCGATGAAAGATAATTTTGACTACACCTACTATGGCCCAATGGATGGTCTGCCAATGTGGCAACCTTACCCAGGAGACTTGGGGCAAGAGAGTCAGCCGAACAATGAAAATCAGCTGACCGTCGTTGAACAGAATACCTGTGTCCCCACCATGCCATGGGATCAACACTCAGGTCATTCAGAAACTACTCAACATGAAGATGAATTTGCAACGTTTACAGGACTTGAATTCATCAACTATGCTTTCCCCGAGGTCAACGTCATTGAGAGAGATGACTCCTCCAGTTCCAAAGAAGTTTGGGACACTCTGGGAGAACCAAGTGGAAAATTCGACTATATGGTCAAGTACACCGCTCCCGAAAACTCTCGTATCAGGCTCGAGGATATCCAGGCAACTGGATGGGGAGATGTACCTGAGAGCACAAATGCTATGCAAAATGCAATAGAGGAATTCTCCTACGACAATTCTGCCTGGGAGACAGATTCCAATGATCCCGCTCCACCAGAAATCAGCGTCATTTCTGAAGACAAATCAAGGAAGGTGCCAGACTTTGTGATTCACCGAGGAGTTCGCCGCCAATGGTTTACCGTCGAGGTTCCGAAGATCGTTCATCAGTCAAAGTAATTGCCATCTTTAACCTTTCACCCTGCCCAGGTGAAACGGATGTTTTGATAGGGCTCGCTTTCTGTAAATTTCCCTCTTCGCTTTGCCCGAAGCGACAGAGTTTTGTTTTATAGGGCTGTAGTTTCAAGAATCGACTTGTTCATTAATAAAATAACGTCGTTCTATAATTTCCGCATTAATTGCTGTTTTCTCTTTTTGCTTTTTCAGAAAATGGTAATCCTAAAAAAATAATTCAAATAAAAACAAGCAGTAAAATAAAACACTGCACACACTTGCATTTTCTCTATCTCTTCTAAACACAAATCATCACGTCATGCAGATTGCTTGTTTTAAACCCTGTTGAAACATACGATCCGATGCCTTCTCCCAACTTTGAGTTCCCGGTATTCGAGGCTGAAGAAGAACATGACAACGAAATTCCAGAAGAGATCTCCCGACTACTCAGACAAGAGGAAAGGTCCATTGAACCTCACAAAAACCCGTTGGAAACGGTAAACTTGGGTTCAGAGCAAGAGAGAAAAGAAATCAGGATTGGGGCACTGCTTAGTCCAACTGCCAGAGAGAGTTTGAGAATTCCCCGATGTATTCGCTTGGTCCTATCAGGATATGCCAGGGTTGGATACCAGCATCGTGGAACATCACCTACCGTTAAGATCGGAATGTTCGCCCGTAAAGCAAAGGTTGAGACGGACTCACCCGGACATGGCTATCAAAATCAAAGAGGAGGTACAGAAACAGATTGACGCGGGTTTCCTCGCTACATCTGAATATCCTCAATGGTTAGCCAACATCATACCCGTTCCCAAAAAGGATGGAAAGGTCAGAATGTGTGTTGATTACAGAGATCTAAACAAGGCTAGTCCAAAGGTTAGCCAACATCACATTCTTTTTTTTCTTAGTTTATCTTCAAAACTCAACCAATTCTTTCACATAGCAAAAATTATCATTTTTCAAATCTGTTTTACACACTTCTTATTCATACTCCAAAATATTTTATTCCACAAAAAAATTAGTTTTATATTATTTATTTAATATAATTAGTATTTTAGTGAATAAATTCCTTTTTAATGTTTTTAAAACATTTTAAAAGTGAACTCTCATATTGAAAATCAAGACCAAATGAATTTTATTTCATCTTGTGATTAAAACATCATTTTTCAAACCCCAACCAAAAATCACAAGTTACTTATTTGGTATTTTTATGATTTTGTATTGATTTTCTTTTAAGAATTTACTTTTAAAATGATAAAATTATGATTTCTTTGATTTTCACCATCATAAAACTTTTTAAAACTCTTTGGGCGTCTATTAGAGTGTAAGACCCAACACCCTTGTACAGAAAACCTTTTTGGGCCTCACTTATTGTATAAGTCCCCCTGTACATTTTCAAATAAACGGCGCGATCGTCGCCTTTTTTAAAATAAACCTGGGCCTACCCTCGAGTAGTAAGACCCATTTCTTTTTCTTAAAACTTTTTGGACCTCTAATAGAGTGTAAGACCCAATCCTTTCTTGACCAAAACAATTTTGGGCCTCACTTATTGTATAAGTCCCGTTGTATTTCAAAAAGTTCGACGCGATCATCATCCGTTGAAAAACAAACAATTGGGCCTCTCCTCGAGCTATAAGACCCGTTCAAAACTTTTGGGCCTCTATTAGAATGTAAGACCCAACCCCCTTTTAACCAAAACCATTTTGGACCTCACTTATTGTATAAGTCCCTCTGCGTTAAAAGAAAACCTCGGCGCGATCGCCATTTCAAACGGAAAAATCATCTGGGCCTACCCTCGTGTTATAAGCCCCACTCCTTTTCTTAAAACCTTTTTGGGCCTCTTGAGAGAGTGTAAGACCCATCCCTTTGTACAGAAAACCATTTTGGGCCTCAGTCACTTGTATAAGTCCCTCTGTACAAATTCAAACAGTGCGCTCACTAATAAAACCCTGGGCCTCTCCTTGAGCTGTAAGCCCCAAATCTTTCTTTTTCAAAGCACTTTCTCCTTTGATTTTGAATATACTATTGTTTTTAATCTTTCTTTGTTGAACAACTAACCAAACAGCATAAAAGCTCTACAACCGAGTAAGTGTTTATACACTTTCATTTACCGCTTTCATATACATATAACTGTATTGTGGGGTTCTTTCACTGTAAGTCTCCTTTCACAAACTCATATATATATATATATATATATAACTGTATTGTGGGGCTGTTTCACTGTAAGTCTCCTTTCATAAACTCATATATATAACTGTATTGTGGGGCTGTTTCGCTGTAAGTCTCCTTTCATAAACTCATATCAACTGTGTAATAATAGTATAGATATTTAGAGTTTCCCCGGCAACTACGTCTAGAACTAGGTGACGCCGTTTCGTTTATTCGTAGAAATAGACAACTAGATCCCCAATAGGATCACCAGATACAGTCTTCTCTTCAGCTGACCTCATTAGGAATTGTCAAGAAACTCTACTCCCAGAGATGAATGTATTCTCCGTGAATGGCATCTTTGAGTTTCTTCCAAAGTCTCGAACTTTCCTGACTTTGATCTATTCTCGGTGAATAGCATTGCCTTGAATTTCTTGGGGTTTGGGGACCCACAGGCTTCATAAAAGCATCGGCCTCCTCTTGGGCATCGTACAAGGGCCCACAGGCTTCCTAAAAGCAACCCCGCCTCCTCTTGGGCTTAGTACAAGGACCCTACGGCTTCTTAGAAGTATTCACAGCCTCCTCTTAGGCTTCGTATAATGATCTCTTCCTCCGGGAATGATAGCCTCCTCTTGGGCTTAGTACAAGGACCCGTCGACTTCTTAAAAGTTTCCAGCCTCCTCTAGGGCTTCGTACAAATTGTCCCGACGACCTCCTAGAGTTATAGGAACAGAACTTAGTCATTTGCATAGAACAGTCCTTTCATAGAGTCTACTACTGTTTCTCAAAGCATAGTACAAAAGATAAAACTCTAGACACGGACAGTCTAACTTCCTTGAGTCTCAAAGACATTCTCAAGTGACCCCTTCGTTAAATAGGAAGGAAACCCGCAGACTCGGACAGTCTCAATACCCTTCGGATTTCCCGCTTCCTTAAAGAACAGGAATAACCCGGATCCTTGAATCAAATCCATGAGTACAGTGTTGCTCATATAAGAACTGATTTTCTCTTTCAAAATCAGTATACTGGACCTATCACTCAACTGAAACAGTCACCATAGCCTCCTCTTAGGCTTTGTATAATGATCCTTCTTCAATGAAGTTAGCCTCCCTCTTGGGCTTTATACAATGATTCTCCCCAGCGGAGCTAACAATTTTAGCCTCTCTCTCGGGCTTTGTACGAGACACATAAAAGACTCTCTTGTTGAGTCAAACCCTTTCAGCCTCCATCTCGGGCTTCATACGAGATACAAAAACACTCTCTTGTTGAGTATAAAAGACTCTCTTGTTGAGTCAAACCTTTTGCCTCCATCTCGGGCTTCGTACGAGATACAAAGACTCTCTTGTTGAGTCAAACTTTTTGCCTCCATCTCGGGCTTTATACGAGATACAAAAAGGTTCCTGTTTGAGCCAAACAAACAATAGCCTCCATCTTGGGCTTTATACGAGATACCAAAAGACTCCCTCGTTGAGTCAAAAACCTTTTAGCCTCTCTCTCGGGCTTTGTACGAGACACATAATAGCCTCCTCTTAGGCTTTGTATAAGAAAACCACTGGTTGATCCAATCAACCTTTTAGCATCAAAGCTGTGACTCGTTCACAGTACACAAACATCAGCAACTCATTTCCCCTTCATCTAATTGCTGTAAGCGGCAAGCCTCTGGATCATCTACATCCATGCCACTGTCCCTCTCTTAGCATGAGAAATTCCTAAGGAAAGATGGCATTGCTCTACACTGAGTTAAAGTCTTCTCCTTCAGGTTAAAATCCCCTATAAAGGAAATTATGGCATTGCTGGATTCGCATATCCCGATTAAAGTAATTCTCCTTTATAACCAGTCACCCAACAGTTGTGACAGACAAACCCTTCTTTAGAGATGACAAATTCTCTCTAAAGTCGAGGTCCTTTAGCTTCACGTCTTGGGCTTTGAACAAGACACAAATAGACTTTTCAGCTTCACATCTTGGGCTTTGAACAAGATACAAATCACCTTTCGTTTCACCTCTTGGGCTTTGAACAAGACACCAAAAACCAATTTCCTCCCATAGAATAGGAGGAACTACGAACGCTCTGATTTCCCTGTTTCGGTAAGCGGGAATACGTAGGCACAAGATCGAAAGAAAAGATCTTAGCGAGCACACTAAATAAAAAATCCAAATCCCATATCTCCATCAATCAAAAGCAGTAATTCAAAAGCATCAGTCCTAACATCCTAACCCTTGTTCCCCGCTAGAAAGTCCTAGAAAGAAAGAAAACCGTATTGGCGAAAATACAAATAACCAGTACAAAGGCCCCCCACATTGATAGCATCCGTAACTTAACAGACCGCTGTTTAAACTCAGTATGCAAAGCAGGGTTAGTTGGAGACATCTATTTCCCTTCCTTAGTCAGCTCACAATAGGATAAAAAATGAATCGACCTGTAGTTTTAAGCTCAACCACAGAGAGCGACCAGTGCTTAAGAACCGCGTCCAAAATCGCTCGCTACAGGAAGCCCCAATCTGTGGTTTCGACACAAGAGATGAAAAGAAAGAAGAAAAACAAAGATTCGCCCGACGGTGGGCGCCATTTTTCTATAGCGAGCGAAACTGGACGTGGTTCTTAAGCACTGGTCGCTCTTTGCGGTTGAGTTTACTACAGGTCGATTCATTTTTTATCCTATTAAAGCTGATGAAGGAAGGGAAATAGATGTCTCCAATTAACCCTGCTTGCATACTGAGTTTAAACAGCGGTCTGTTAGGTTACGGATGCAATCAATGTGGGGGGCCTTTGTACTGGTTATTTATATTTTCACCAATACTGTTTTCTTTCTTTCTAGGATCTTATAGCGGGGAACAAGGATTAGGATGTTAGGACTGATGTTTTTGATAGATACATGAGAGTATGGGATTTTGGGTTTTTGTTTAGTGTGCTCGCTAAGATTTTTCTTTCAATCTTATGCCTACGTATTCCCGTTTACCGAAACAGGGAAATCAGAGTGTTCGTAGGTCCTCCTATTCTATGGGAGGAAATGAGTGTTTTGGTGTCTTGTTCAAAGCCCAAGACGTGAAGCGAAAAGTGGTTTGTATCTTGTTCAAATCCCAAGATATGAAGCTAAAAAGGTGTGACTTTAGAGAGAATTTGTCATCTCTAAAGAGGGGTATATTGGTCACAACTGATTATAAAGGAGAATTACTTTAACCGGGATATGCGGATCCGAAAATGCCATGATTTCCTTTATAGGGGATTTCCATCCTGAAGGAGAAGACTTTAATTCAGTGTAGAGCAATGTTATCTTTCCTTAGGAATTTCTCATGCTAAAAGAGGGACAGTGGCATGGATGTAGATGATCCAGAGGCTTGCCGCATACAGCGATTAGATGAAAGGAAAAGGAGTTGTTGATGTTTGTGTACTGTGAACGAGGCACAACTTTGATGCTAAAAGGTTAATTGGATTAACTAGTGGTTTTCTTATACAAAGCCTAAGAGGAAGCTAGTATGTGTCTCGTACAAAGCCCGAGAGAGAGGCTAAAAGGTTTTGACTCGACGGTGGAGTTCTTTTGTATCCCGTATAAAGCCCGAGATGGAGGCTGTTTTTTGTTTGTTTGGCTTAATAAGAACCTTTTTGTATCTCGTACAAAGCCCGAGATGGAGGCGAAAATGGGTGATTGACTCAACGAGGGAGTCTCTTATGTGTCTCGTACAAAGCCCGAGAGAGAGGCTAAACGTTGTTTGACTCCGCTGGGGAGAATCATTGTATAAAGCCCAAGAGAGAGGCTATGGTTACTGTTTCAGTTAAGTGAAAGGTCCAGTATACTGATTTTAAAGAGAAAATCAGTTCTTATATGAGCAATGCTTGTACTCAAGGATTTGATTCAAGGATCCGGGTTATTCCTGTTCTTTAAGGAAGCGGGAAATCCGAAGGGTATTGAGACTGTCCGAGTCTACGGGTTTCCTTCCTATTTTTGAAGGGGTCACTTGAGAATGTCTTTGAGACTCAAGGAGATTAGACTGTCCGAGTCTAGAGTTTCATCTTTTGTACTATGCTTTGAGAAACAGTAGTAGATTCTTGGAAAGGACTGCTCTATGGAGATGATTAAGTTCTGTTCCTATACCTTTAGGAGGTCGTCAGGACAATTTGTACGAAGCCCAATAGGAGGCTGGAAACTTTTAAGAAGCCTATCGGTCCTTGTACGAAGCCCAAGAGAAGGCTATCAATCCCAGAGGAAGAGATCATTATACGAAGCCTAAGAGGAGGCTGTGAATACTTCTAAGAAGCCGACGAGCCCTTGTACTAAGCCCAAGAGGAGGCGGGGGTTGCTTTTAGGAAGCCTGTGGGTCCTTGTATAATACCCAAGAGGAAGCCGATGCTTTTAAGAAGCCGATGGGTCCCCAAACCCCGAGAAATTCAAGACAAGCCATTCACCGAGAATATATCAAGCTAGGAAAGTTCGAGAATTTGGAAGAAACTCAAGAGATGCCATTCACGGAGAAAAGATCATCTCTGGGGAGTAGAGCTTCTTGACAAGTGCTTTTAAGTAGCCTGTGGGTCCCTAAACCCCGAGAAATTCAAGACATTCCATTCACCGAGAATAGATCAAGCCAGGAAAGTTCGAGAATTTGGAAGAAACTCAAAAGATGCCATTCACGGAGAAAAGATCATCTCTGGGGAATAGAGTTTCTTTGATAACTTCTATGAGTGACAGTCTATGAAAGGGTTCACAGAGAATGCTGCCTTTCATGTCTCCATATTTTTTAACCCCAAGAGGAGGGAAGACTGTGTCTGGTAATCCTATGGGGATCTAGTTTAGACTATTTCTAAGAGTGATCAACGGGCTTAATGCTAGACGTAGTTGCCGGGGAAAATCTAAATATCTATACTATTATTACACAGTTGGTATGAGTTTATGAAAGAAGACTTACAGTGAAACAGCCCCACAATACAGTTATATGTATATGAAAGCGGTAAATGAAAGCAATAACCACTTACTCGGTTGTAGAGCTTCCATGCTGTTTGGTTAGTTGTTCAACAAAGAAAAATTGAAAACAACAGTATAATTCAAAATCAAAGGAGAAAGTGCTTTGGAAAAGAAAGATTTGGGGCTTACAGCTCAAGGAGAGGCCCAGGGTTTTATCAGTGAGCGCACTGTTTGAATTTGTACAGAGGGACTTATACAAGTGACTGAGGCCCAAAAAAGTTTTTTGTACAAAGGGATGGGTCTTACACTCTCTCAAGAGGCCCAAAAAGTTTAAAGAAAAAGAGTGGGGCTTATAACACGAGGGTAGACCCAGTTGACTTTTCGTTTGAAATGGCGATCGCGTCGAGATTTTCTTTCAACGCGAAGGGACTTATACAATAAGTGAGGCCCAAAATGTTTTGGTTAAAAGGGATTGGGTCTTACACTCTATTAGAGCCCAAAATTTTTGAATGGGTCTTATAGCTCAAGGAGAGGCCCAAGGTTATTTTTTTTAAAAAGGCGACGATCGCGCCGTTTGTTTTTTACGGTATCGGGACTTATACAATACACTGAGGCCCAAAAATGATTTGGTCAAAAAAAGGATTGGGTCATACACTCTATTAGAGGCCCAAAATGTTTTGAAAATGATTTATGAGGGTTGAATTAATCCAAAAACCCTAATTTATTTTCAAAGATGTATTTAATTGAATAAAAATTCAATTAAAATGATCAAAATTGTTTAACATATGAAAAACAAATTGTGATCTTGGATTAATGCTTCAAAAATTAAGTATTGACCTACAAAATAATTAGAAAGCATTAAAAGTTGCAAAATCAAGGTGGAAAAAATATTTCAAATGTTAAAAACAATTAAAACATTAATTCTTTGCAAAAATATCAATTATATGAAATAAATAATATTTTTGGGATTTTTTGATAAAATAAAATATTTTAACATTTTTGTGAATTATTAAAAAAAGAATTAACTCAAAATCATTAAAACTCAGAGAGAAATTAATTTTTGAATCAATTAAATAAAATCACAAAATTCAAATATTCAAATTTGAAAGAAATGGCGCCAAGAACACACCAAGAACACGCGCGTGTTCTGGGTTTGGCCAGATTTGCATTTTCTATCCAATCTCACTGAATACTTAATCATATCATGTAATCCACATACCAATCAACTCGTTTCAACCTCACGATCATGTCTATGTCAATTAATTTCATTTAAATTAAACATATAACAAGAAATCATGAAAAATCCTCAAGAACCCTAATTTCTGCATGAAGGCTAGGATTTTTTATACACGATTCAAACAATGCAATTAATTGAGGGGAAACATTCCATGCATGATTATGAACATATGGCCAAATTATTGTGCAGCAAAAATTGCATGGATCATAGAGTTAGAAGAGATCATGCTTACCACTTGCAGCTGGTGATCGTGATTTGTGTTGGAGGTGTTACAGTTAGGTTCCAATGATCTGGATAGCTTCCCTAGGTGCCATGGAGTGTGTATGAATGCTTGAAATGGTTTGGAGTTGAAGATGGTACCTCAACTGCAAAATTGTCATGAACTTGAGCAATTGGCTGGTGATTTTGTGAAATCAGTGTTCCAGATGTTATGTGAGTGTTTGGATCACTTCTATATGATGTATGTGAGGTGTGTGAGTGATTGGTTTGATTGGAAAAGCTCTTAAACTCAAAACCCGATAGTGACTTGCCTTAGAAGGCAAAATTGGAGTGAAAGAAGAGATTTTGAGGAAAGCATCTGTTTGATGGCTTTGGTGTACTTAACCTGATCACAATTGAGCTCTATTTATAGTAGAGCAAGTTTGTTTTGCAAGGAATAGTGAATGGCAACTACTGAGTAGGTTTGTTCAATGTTGGCCAATGGAAGTTCAAGTTTCCTCTAGCCATTGACTAGAGGTTAGGGCACAGGTTGCTGGTTCCCTTGGTCTTGGATAAGTCTTGACTGAATTCTAATGAAAATGGCTCAGTCCATGCCACCTTGATGCTTCCATTGAATGCTCCAATCCAAATTTGGAGTCTTGTCCCTATTTTGGCAATTCTAGGTTCAACATGTTATTTCTTGTTCCAAAGACTTTGGAGGCTTGGCTCAGTGATTGTCCCCTTTAGATTCAATCCTTAGAGGTGTCCAAGTGGATAGAAGTGTTTGGATTTGCACAATTTTGGTAAGTCGAGCAAAAATGCAAATTCTGCCTTGCCTTGACAGATTTCAACAAGACAACTTGCCAATGTCATAACTCATAGCCCAAATGGAATTTGGCAATGTTCTTGGCCATTTTGGAAAGCCCTTACATGATACAACAATTGTTTGGACATGTTTGGTTTTGATCTCTTTTGAATCCAAGTGAAAAATCCCCCTACATTTGGAAAAAAATGAAGACAGATTTGGACTTAGTGAAAATTTCACTAAGTGTTGGAAAAAGTGACATTTTCATTTTTCAGTCATTTTGATCACTCCATAACTCAAAATCCTTAATGAATTGGACTTAGGTCTAGTTTAAGTTTTTGTAGAGGGTAATGAGGGCTACAAATCCATCTTTGGATGAGGAAAAATGGCTTTGTGGTTTAGGAGTTATGATCCTCCAAAGTTGCTACCCTAGCCACTTTATTTTTAACTTAGAAAATTTTCTAAGTTTTTATGGTTACCCCTTTTACAAGTTATCTAACTTTTCTTGATTTTTCTTGATGAATGCTGATTCAAATCACACATTAACATCATTTTAGGGTTAAAAATCCATTTTGGTGAAAAATCTCAAAAAGTCAAAGTTGACTTTTGTGCACAGTTGAATTTTTATTAGATGAATTCCAAACTGTGCAATTCTTCAGGAAATCATGTCCTTGACCTAAATCAAACTTGATGGACATGTTCCATGGGTGTCATAGGGTATATTGAGGTATGTCCTAGGGTTTGGGAGCATGTCTTGGTCAAAAGTCAAAGTTACAGTTGACTTTTTCCATAAAACCCTAATTGTGGTGCAGATGAAATTGAGACTTGTTGCTCAAGCTTCTTGGATTAATCCATTGTTCCAAATGGATCAATATAGTTCATTAGAGACCCTCAAACCCTCTCTTGAGGTCTTGGCTCATGATTTGCCCCAAAAGTCAACTTAGGGGTGAATTAGGTCAAGAAACCCTAATTTCTTATTTTTGATGAATGCAACCCCTAAGGCAAAATTGACTTGATGATTGGGTCCATGAGGTCCCATGGAGTATATTAGGTTGTGTTTTGGATCATTGGCTTGTGCCCAGATGAAAAATTTCCATCTGGAGGCCCTGGTCGACCAAAACCCTAATTTGGTGATACTGGCGATCTTGAGACTTGATCCACCTAGAGGGAGCAGCTTTGTGCTTAATCCTTGGAGTGGGAGTCCTGTTTGATCCTTTGTGTATGTTTGAGAGGTTTAGACAAGTTGAAGATCATGTCATTCCTTGATTGACCCTTTGTCTAAGGATCTAAGAGGGCTTGAAACCCTAATTTTGATTGTAGTGGATGCTCACCCATCTTTGGGGAGACTGATGAAATAAGATGGTTCCCCCATATTGTGATGATGATTAACACAATAATGGGAAATATTAGTGGTCAAAATTTGGGGTATGACACTTTGTCCACCCATTTTGCTCCCTGGACACACAATGACTCCAGATATGCGTCATACTCATCTTCTTGAGATCGTAACAACAAGTTTTGGTACTCATCTTCAGCAGCATCCAGTTTGAAATAATAGTTGATATTTGCTTCATTGTACATGACCTTTATACCTCTGATGATCACCTCCAACCGTTTGTGTCCTGGATTGGTGAGGTTTGCATAGAACTCCTTGACTAGGTTGGCGTTGTAAGCACTAGGCTGTTTGCACAAAAGCTCCCATTTCAACTTCGATATTGTGGTTCCAATATCTCCTGGTAGTCCCAGACCTTCCTCAGAGGAGTCCATAATAAAACCACGCTCAGAAAAAAGATTCATCTTGCTAAAATACTCCGTAAAACGTCTGTGAGCTTCCACATTCACGAAGGTTTTATTTTCGTCCTGACTAGAGATATCAATGGTGGGGGTGGTATTTTTCTTGGCAGTGGTTTTGTAACTGTTAGATGTCAAACATACTACATATTTGTATTCAATACTTGGCATTTTTCATTACTTTCCATGTTTAACTTGTTGATTTTAGTGGTGATTTGTGTTGTTCTTCAAACATTGGAATATACTTGTGGTGCTTGTAATTTGTGTGCTAGTGTGCAGAAATAGGCATGAAATGATCAAGAATGTAATACACAAGGAATGGATGCAAGTTGCCATAGAAGTAAGAAAGCAACAGCAGGATTCACTAGGCGAGTCCTGGCGAAGTCACCGGCGAAGGTTCGCCTAGCGAACGTTGGCGAGTATTCCAGCGAAGAGAGGCAGAAAGTTTCAGTAGGAAAATAGGGTAAATTCATTGTGGCGAGGGAGCCAGCGAAGGTTCACTGCTTTGCTCGCTAGGCGAAGCTTCCAGCGAAGAGAGGCAGAAAGTTGTAGGGGGCGAAAGGACCCAAAATTCGCTGGGGCGAAGGTTTTTGCGAATGCTCGCTTCGCGAATGATTTTGTTCGCCTAGCGAACCCGCGATAACTTTTGTGGGCCGTTTAAGTCTGAGGCACTTAAGGTGCCATGTTTTAATACATTCGCTAGGCGAATGATTCCTTCGCTAGGCGAAGGCTGCTGAACTTTTGTGTTGTATAAATTGATTTTTCACTTTTCTTGAAAGGGATCTTTTGCCATTTTCACCCAAAAACATAGTTTTCTGTCTTTTGATCATCCAAGAGGGAATTTTCACCTTGAGAAGCTGAAGTCACATCCATTCTCGATTATTCATATTGATCATTCATCTCCTCTTGAAACTTGTCATCCAAGCTACCATGAGAATGAGTAGCTAAACACTCTTGTGTTGAGGTTAGATGTAGTTGATCCTGATAATATGTATTTCTTTTGATCTTTTGTATATGAACAAGGTTTTTGATCAATATAGATGAAGTTATTTGCTCTTAATGATTTATGTGTGGTTTGTATTGCTCTAGACATAGATTCTACAAATCATGACCTAATAATTTCATCTCTTAAAAACCAAACTCTAGACATAGATTTGGGATTTGTTATTCGCTTTGTGTTGATCTTAACGATTGTTGTTTCGATTGTTAGCGTGAGACATCATCTAACGGTCTAAACAACGATACTCACGACTTTGCTTTAGACATAAACTTAGTCGAGAGGATACGCGGTTGTATTGGTCTGAAACTAAGTTCATATGCGTGATTAATCGGGTATATATGTAAAGGATTAGCGAAACCTAACCTTGACATGCTTTTCTAAAAACCTTACAAACTCTTTGCCACAAATTTACTCTTTGCTACCAATTTATGTTAACTGAAATCGAGAACCATTTGAAACTCGTGAACTTAAAACATTGTGACTATTGAACGGCAAGCATCTAATATCGGCAATCCCTGTGGAGACGATAAAAACACCCCCTAATACTGTTTCAACAAAATGGCGTCGTTGTCGGGGATAGTTCATTGATATTGCAAGCATTGCAATAGTTGTGTTGTTTTAAGCTTGTTAACTTTTTCTCGAACTTGTTAATTTGTTTTGTTTAGTGTGCAGACTTTGTTTTTTGCGAGGGAAGCTACCGGCGGACCAACTTCTGTTCGATCCTGAGATTGAAAGAACCGCTCGTAGAATCAATAGCAGAACAAGACGAAGGAGGCAACTAGTGAGACAAAAGCAAGAACATGAGGGAAGTTCGACTTCTATACCACCACCATTTCCACAGTTACTTCCATTTATGGAACATCCACCACCACCACCACCACCTGCTTCTAGACCATGCACCAACAGTCCGAGACATAATGCACAGTTTGCTCACAATGCACAGAACGGTCGTCATTTAGAAATGAAGACTGGTATTCTCCAACTGCTATATCAAAGTCCTTTTACTGGTATGGATCATGAGGATCCTTTTACACATCTGACGAAGTTCTATTAGATTGCGGGAGCAACTGGTGCGCCCGAAGCTGAAGAGGAATCTCTGTTTAAGAGACTATTCCCGCATTCCCGCATTGGGAAGGCCAAGGAATGGTATATTGATCAGTCAACGGCAATAATGACGGATTGGAATGCACTTGAAGAAAAAAATTTGGAGCGATTTTTCCCACATACTCGTTTTATGGAGGCAAAGACCGCAATCGCAGTGTTCACACAAGGTGCCAACGAATCTCTCAATGAAGCGTGGGAGAGATTCAAATCTATGTTGAGGAAATGCAAGGGGCATGGCTTTGATGAATTATCTCCAATTCATATTTTTCGGAATGGACTTCAACTTGTGCATAAAACCTTGTTGGATGCCACCACTGGTGGATCCTTGCTGAGCAAAACCACTGTAGAAGCCACTGCCATTATTGATAAGATGGCTTTGAATGACCATCAAGGAAGTCATAACCGTGGACCTTCTCAAAGGACTCCTGGAGTTTTGGAATTGGGAACCAATGATGCTATACTTGCTCAAAACAAGTTATTATCCCAGCAAGTTGAGTTGTTGACGAAACAAATGTCTAAACTTCCTCAACAATTTAAAGAAATTCATGACTCCTCGAGTAAAAATGTACAAGTCTTGGTTTGTGAACTTTGTAGAGGCAACCATCCTACCGGATATTGTCCTCCGGTTGTGGAGGAGGTAAACTATGCTGGAACTCAAGGATACCAACCCCGACCTCCGTATCAACAAGGCAACCAAGGTTACCAACAACGGGGTAACCAAGGTTATCAACAACCATGGAGACCACAAGAAGCCGGATCGTCGAACCGTCAACCATACCAAAATTACACTCAACCCCCGCAAGCTCCCGTTGGAAATAAGAAGATGGAAGACACTCTCACGCAATTTATGCAAATGTCAATATCCAATCAGAAGAATACCGATGTGGCCATAAGGAATCTTGAAACACAAGTCTGACAATTATCAAAACAATTGGCCGACCAACAAAAAGGATACTTTACGGAAAATGCTCTACCAAATCCTAAAGAGCATTGTAAGGCGATTCTAACAAGAAGTGGAAGAGAGATTGACATGGGTGTAGGTGAAGTTGTAGTGGAGGAGGAGGTTGTAGTTGAAAAAGAAAAAGATAATGATGAGATTGAAGTAGAAAAAAATGTTGAGGGTGTTCTAGTTGAAAATGAGAAGAAAAAAAGTGAGGATGATGAAAAAAGAAAGAGAGAAGAAAAATTGAAAAGAACTAGGAAGGGGAAAGAACCGTTGAATAATATTTCGATCCAACATTTACCATATCCTCATGCTCCTACAAAGAAAGATAGTGCGAGGCACTACGCTCGGTTTCTGGATATTTTCAAACAATTACAAATAAACATTCCATTTTCCAAAGCTTTGGAGCAAATGCCAAAATATGCGAAATTTATGAAGGATATTCTCACGAAAAATAAGAGGTACCAGGATCAAGAGACCATCATGGTGGATGCTAGTTGTAGCGCTATCATTCAACGTACTCTCCCGAGGAAAGAATGTGATCCGGGACGAGTCATCTTGCCGGTTACTATAGGAAATATCTATGTGGGCAACAGATTGATTGATTTGGGCTCTAGTATCAATTTGACACCTTTGTCGATTGTGAAGCGGTTAGGACACATGGAATTGAGATCCACTCAAATGACATTGCAACTCGCAGACAAATCCACTACCCGTCCTCACGGTGTAGCGGAAGATGTATTGGTTAAAGTGGACAAATTCTAATTTCCTATTGACTTCGTGGTAATTGAAATGGAGGAAAATGAAGACGCTCCATTGATTCTTGG
Organism: Lathyrus tuberosus; assembly: GCA_022829125.1. Lineage (NCBI taxonomy): Eukaryota > Viridiplantae > Streptophyta > Magnoliopsida > Fabales > Fabaceae > Lathyrus > Lathyrus tuberosus. The sequence continues at coordinate 3,594,840 of JALAZF010000518.1, forward strand.
GAGACCGTTTATGAAAACTGCTAGAATGGCGATTGATATGGACGACGGTCTCATGAAGGTTAGAGTCCAAGATGAGGAGGTTTGTTTCAACCTATTTGAGGCCATGAAACACAAAAACGACAAAGGTGATTGTTTCAGAATAGATGCAACAGAAGAAGTGGTTATGGATGTCACAAAACAAATTCATGTAGTGAGCCCTTTGCAAAGAGCTCTTGATGATTCCTTTGAAGTATTCTCCGATGAAGAGGAAAGAGCACTTTAAGAGTGCTTAAAGGAACTTGAATCTTTGGAGGAGTTGCAACCTTAGGAATGTGAAGAGGAAGTGCTAAAAAAAGAGGTGAGTGATGCGAAATCTCAACTTGAATTGAAGGTGTTGCCTTCCAATTTGAAATATGCTTTCCTGGATGATGATTGTAATAAACATGTTATCATAAGCAACATTTTATCTGACAATGAGGAAAACCGGTTAATTCAAGTTTTGAGGAAAAATCAAGAAGCAATGGGATGGACTCTTTCCGATCTTAAAGGCATAAGTCCCTCATATTGTATGCATCGCATATTCATGGAAGGGGATTTCAAACCGGTCGCTCAACCGCAACGCCGTTTGAATCCAACGATGAAAGAAGTAGTAAGAAAGGAGGTTTTAAAGCTCTTGGATGCCGGTATGATTTACCCGATTTTCGACAGCCCTTGGGTAAGTCTGGTCCATGTTGTGCCAAAAAAAGGAGGAATGACCGTGATCCATAATGAAAAAAATGAGTTGATCCCGACAAAAATGGTGACGGGGTGGAGGATGTGCATAGACTATAGAAGGCTAAACACCGCGACAAGGAAAGATCATTTTCCACTTCCTTTTATGGACCAAATGTTAGAAAGATTGTCGGGCCAACAATTCTATTGCTTCTTGGATGGTTATTCCGGGTATAACCAAATTACAGTGGACCCGGATGACCATGAGAAAACAGCATTCACTTGTCCTTTCAGAATTTTTGCCTACCGAAAGATGTCGTTTGGTCTATGCAACGCACCGGCAATGTTTCAACGTTGTGTGCAAGCTATTTTCTCCGATCTTATTGAAAAGACGATGGAGGTTTTCATGGACGACTTCTCCATTTTTGGAGCGTCTTTTGATCTTTGTTTGAGAAATTTAGAGGTTGTGCTTGAACGGTGTGTTGAGACGAATTTGGTATTAAACTGGGAGAAGTGTAATTTTATGGTTACGAAAGGAATATTGTTGGGCCACAAAGTCTCCTCCAAAGGTCTTGAGGTTGATCAAGCCAAAATTGAAGTGATTGAAAAGTTGCCTCCTCCAACTAATGTCAAAGGCATCCGAAGTTTTCTCGGACATGCGGGATTCTATTGGAGGTTCATCAAGGACTTCGCGAAGATAGCAAAGCCATTGAGCAATTTGCTCAACAAAGATAAGTTTTTTGACTTTGATGAATCTTGCATGTTTGCTTTTAATGTTTTAAAGAAAAGTTTGACTACCTCACCCATAATCATCGCACCTAATTGGAAATTGGATTTTGAACTAATGTGTGATGCGAGTGATTATGATGTGGATGCAGTTTTGGGTCAGAGGAAAACAAACATTTTTCATGCGATACACTATGCGAGCAAAGTTTTAAATGAACCTCAAATTAACTATGCAACAACTGAAAAAGAGTTGCTTGCAATAGTGTATGCATTGGAAAAATTCCGTTCCTATTTGATTGGGTCGCGAGTTGTCGTTTACACGGATCACACAGCGATTAAGTATTTGCTCACCAAGCCCGATTCTAAATAGAGGCTAATTCGTTAGATCCTCTTGTTGCAAGAATTTGATCTAGAAATTCATGACAAGAAAGTATCCGAGAATTTGGTGGCAGATCACTTATCCCGCCTTGTGAACGTTGACGTGACCAAAAAAGAATGTGAGGTCAAAGAGGAGTTTCCAGATGAAAAATTGTTTAGGGTGCAAGTTAGACCATGGTTCACCGACATAGCTAACCACAAAGCCGCCGGATTAATACCGGATGGTCTAACTCACCATCAAAAAAGGAAATTTTTGTCGGACGCCAAGTCTTTTGTGTGGGATGAACCACATTTGTTTAAACTTGGTGTCGACAACCTCTTGAGAAGATGTGTGTTGGTAGATGAAGCCACGAACATACTGTGGCATTGTCACAACTCTCCGTATGGAGGACATTTTAACGGGTTGAGAACGGCAACGAGAGTCCTTCAGTCGGGCTCTTATTGGCCTTCTTTATTCAAAGATGCGCATGCGCACGCCCAAAGTTGTGACAGATGTCAGAGAAGTGGTGGAATTTCACAGCGGCATGAAATGCCTTTACAAAATATGTTGGAAATTGAAGTATTTGATTGTTGGGGAATCGACTTTGTCGGACCGTTTCCATCTTCATTTTCTAATGAGTACATTTTGGTCGCTGTTGATTACGTTTCCAAATGGGTTGAGGCAACAGCCTGTGCTAAGGCCGATGGAAAAACCGTAATCAAATTTTTGAAAAGAAACATTTTTGCTCGATTTGGTACTCCGCGAGTGTTGATAAGTGACGGAAGATCCCACTTCTGCAACACTCAGCTTGAAAAAGCTTTGGAGCAATATGGTGTTAAGCACAAAGTTGCAACACTATATCATCCTTAGGCTAATGGGCAAGCGGAGGTATCGAACCGAGAAATAAAATTATTTTTGGAAAAAACATTTTCACTCTCAAGGAAGGATTGGGCAAATAAGCTTGATGATGCTTTGTGCGCTTATCGGACAATTTTTAAGGCTCCGATTGGTCTCACTCCTTTTAAAATGGTCTACGGTAAGAATTGCCATTTACCAGTCGAGTTGGAACATAAGGCGTTTTGGGCCTTGAAATTTTTGAACTTTGATCCAACTCTGAGCGGTAACAAAAGAAAAATGCAATTGCGCGAATTGGATGAATTGCGCCTCCAAGCGTATGATTCCAATAAGCTGTATAAAGAGCGTGTCAAAACTTACCTTGACAAGAAAATTGTGATCAAATAGTTTGAAGTGGGACAGCTGGTCCTACTTTTCAATTCTCGATTGAAATTGTTTCCAGGTAAATTGAGGTCTAAATGATCGGGTCCATTTCGGATTCGGGAAATCAAGTCATATGAGGAAATTGTGATTGAAAACACAACGTCAAAGGGGAATTGGACTGTTAATGGTCAAAGGTTGAAAGTTTATCTAGGAGGTGATTTCGAGCGGAATCCCGCCGTTGTTCCTTTTCGTGATCCTTGAGGTTTGCTTTGGACCGTCGAGCTTAGCCGACGTTAAACAAGCGCTTGTTAGGAGGCACCCCAACATTGTAAGTATTTACTGCTTTGTTGCTGTTTTTGTTTGGTATTGGTTAAAGTTTTGGAGTGTTGAAAGATGTGGTCAAATGCATAAAATTTTGAAAAAATTCTGTCATGTTCGCTGGCGTTCGCCTAGCGAGCCTGGGGCGAGCATCGCTGGCTCCTTCGCTTTGCGAACCCAGCGAGACAGATCATGCTGATTTTCCACATCAGTTAAAATTAAGAGTAATTTTTGGGTGGGCCCATGACCCAACTTGTTTGAGAATTTTGAGGGGGAAACCCTAGTTTCCTTGGTCACTATTTGCATCTCCAACGTTTTGTTTTTCAAACTTTCTCTCCTCTCTAGAACTCGTTACACTAATTGTCTCTGCTATCTCCCATTTCACCAAGTTCAGTTTTTTTTCACTTGCAAGTTCAGGTTTGTTCACCCTTTCCTTGTTTATTTCTGTTTGACATTAGATTAGATAATGATTTGGATTTTGGATGTAAATCACTTAGGGTTTCAAAACTCATGTACCTCTGTTCATTGTGTTTTTGTGCTGCATGTTGTATATTAACAAAGCATTATGAATAGGGTGATGTTTTAAAATTGAATTTGATGTAGGACTGGATGTTTTTCTGCATTTTTGTGAGCTCGCTGATGTGTTCGCTTCGCGAGCCTGCGCGAGCATTCGCCTGCATTCGCTTCGCGAACCTGGGGCGAATGTTCGCCAAACTTCGCCTAACGACACCTGGAGCGAACAAAAGGAAATTTAATTATTTTTTTATGCAGTGTAAGTCTCTGTTGGGTTGCCTTGGTTCACTAATGCATTGGTTTGTCGTTGTTTTGGTTTATTGATTGTTTTGTGGAGATGGCACCGAAATTGGCGACCAACCCGGCAAAGAAAAGAAAAGCCTCAACTTCAAGGTAGGTACCAGTTCGATTTGATGAGGCTAGATTCAGGGGAGCAAAACAGGCGGCCCGCTACGAAACCTTAGAAAGAAAACATATATTGGCTGAGAAGAGGTTCATTCTAAGCGACCGTGGGAGTTACCGAACAGTGGATGCACTTTTTGTGGAAAAGAAGTGGGGTCGTTTGATGACACCTTTGGATGGGTATAATGCAGAGATTGTCCGGGAGTTTTACGCAAATGCACTTCCCGATGATGGGGAGCGTTTTAGCTGGACCTCTCTTGTGAGGGGGGCTGTTGTGAGATTTCACAGGAGGACGATTAACACGGTTCTGGGCGATCCGTTACCATTGGCCGGCAGTCAGTTAGATGCTTATCATCGGGACCTGCATCTTCACCGTGACATTCCAAAGATGACTCGTGATTTACTCCTTCTGGGTAAAGATGTTGAGCGTAACTCGTCCGGGGTTGCAATTAGATTCCGAAGGGTGGATATGCAGCCATTGGTCCAACTCATCTTGCTTTTTGTGCTTACCAACATCTCGCCCAGGTCATATCATAGCACCATCGCTATACCTTTGCCTCATCTTATTCATAGCATTCAGACGAATATAGAGATTGATGTGGCCCGCATTATTACGGATGAGATCAAGGCCATTGTTCTAAGTGGTCTTGGAGGTACTGCGACTCGCAAGAATGCCCCGCTTGCGTTTCCGTGTCTCATTATGTCTTTGTGTGCTCATGCTGGAGTTGATATACCAGCACGCAGGCAGGTCACGATTCTGTCGGTGATAGATGATAGATATGTGGATAAGTTTTGTAAGCCCAGAGGGGCAATTGGAGAATCTTCTGGTGCTGGTACTGATGCTAGCGCAGGGGATGGTGGAGTTTTTGGATTAGCATCACCGTCCTTTTATCCTTTTCAGCAGGAGATTTGTCAATACAACTGGGATTGGATGGCGGCTTCACAGCGTGCCATGACTGACCTTCATGATTCTATGCAGGTACTTCAGTTGCAGATTCGCGACCCTGCCACTGAGCACTCGATGATGTCTAGGGAGCAGTTCCTAGCACATGATGGTTGGCCTGAGGGCAGACCAATTTTCGGAGGGGGTGAAGATGATGCTGCTGAGGATGAGGAGGTTGGTGAGGAGATTGTTGGTGATGATGATGATGAGGAGGTGACTGGTTCTGCTGGCGATTCTGAGGAGATTGAGGCGTCCGATGAGGACTAATGTTGTTGATTTCAGACTTTTGTACTTCCTTTGTGCTACAAAGTGAAGTTTTATCATGTTTTCTTGTATTTGGTTTTATTTCAGTTTAGTAGTGATGTACTTTATCCACTGTGTTGGATTATTTTTGGTTGTATGATGTTTATGTACCCTTTGTTGGTACTTTTTACTCTGTAGGTGTGTTCACACCAGTACATTGCTATTATTATTAGTATTAGTATTTGATGTTTTCAGAAAAAAAAATTTGTTTTTATTTTACTAATATTTTGAGTTTTAATTATTATTAAGTGTTGAGTTCTTCAGTTTACGAATGCTCGACACTTAAATGGTTGGTATGCTTATGTGTAAAGAGCTGAATTCTTCAGTTTACGAATGTTCAACTCTTTGAATGTTAATATGTCTTTTATTGTTTTATGTTGGTATGATTGTGAATATTTAATGTTTCCTTCTTTTGTTGATGGAGTTTTGGAAGTTTAGGTTGGTGATTCTTGATCTTAAAAGAAGATTCTACCAAGTTGGATGGCGATGATAGTAATTTAAGCATGATAGTGTCGGCAAGGTACATAGTTACCTAGTTCTAGAATTTAGAATGTATTAGAATGTGTGTCTTTGTACAATTGGAAATTGTGTTTCTTGTTACAACTTTATTGATTGCTTATGTCATTTAGGTCCAAAATTCATAAAAGTGAGAAACCTCCAGGTTTTACTATATGCTTTGGATTGATGACAGATTTTGTTTTATACTCTTAATTCATGCTTCATCTTGTGATTTGTGTGATTTTGTGGAAGTATTAGAAATGATCAAGGCACTTGTTGATTTTGAGCACAACCATTTCTTAACAGTAATTTACCCGTGAGTAGTGAGAATTTGTTAGCCCCTTTGTGCCTAAATTTGTTAGATCTCTTTCGGTGATGAACTTGGTGTTGTACATGTTTTAAAAAATCAAGGTCATCATTGAATTTTTTAGAGCTTCTAAAAATTCTTCTTCTTGAACCTGGAAACTTTTGTTTTAATTGACTCCATTGCCTTAAAAAACAAGGAACATTCACGAAGGTTAAGTCGAAAATAAGTTGGGGAGAATGAAATGGAGGATTGGTGAATTGCTCAAACTTGTGAAAACATTTAAGCAAGCATGAAAAGAGAAGAGTATGTGAATATGTGTGTACAAATGAGAAAAAGAATGCTTGCTTGGAAACAAAATAGATCCAATAATTGTGCAAGGAAGTTTGAGAAGGTGTGATAAAGAAAAATTGGTGAATGAAGTTGAGGTGTTGTGAATACTTTGTAGAGTGAATGTTCTTTTGCATCGGCAATTTCGATTCAATGGCCGTTAGGAATGTCTCTTTCTTGTTAACCCGACCAAGCTACAACATTGAAGCCCTTAGTGATCTTGTGCTTCCATAATTTCTTTCGTGATCATTTAGATATTGTATGAATTGCTTAGTATTTACATCATTTATCATTTGAGTGAAATTGTCCCGTGCTTGTATGCGGATTGCCCTTCAATCCTTTGTCGAAGTGGAGTGTTAGATTGACATGTGCATGAAAATTTAGTTGTCTCTTGAAACATCGTTTGAAGTTGTTTAAGAGTCAAGTTCTTTTACATTGTAAATGCTAGGATTGTGTAATTATTGCTTTGTTGTGATTGTTGTTTATTTGAGCCGTTTATCTGGTCTTGGTTGAATTTTACACTCGAGCAAATCGTCTTGTTTTTCAATAAGAGACAGACTTTGCTTGAGGACAAACAAAGAGTTAGTTGGGGAGAGTTTGTTAGATGTCAAACATACTACATATTTGTATTCAATACTTGGCATTTTTCATTACTTTCCATGTTTAACTTGTTGATTTTAGTGGTGATTTGTGTTGTTCTTCAAACATTGGAATATACTTGTGGTGCTTGTAATTTGTGTGCTAGTGTGCAGAAATAGGCATGAAATGATCAAGAATGTAATACACAAGGAATGGATGCAAGTTGCCATAGAAGCAAGAAAGCAACAGCAGGATTCGCTAGGCGAGTCCTGGCGAAGTCCCCAGCGAAGGTTCGCCTAGCGAACGTTGGCGAGTATTCCAGCGAAGAGAGGCAGAAAGTTTCAGTAGGAAAAGAGGGTAAATTCGCTGTGGTGAAGGAGCCAGCGAAGGTTTGCTGCTTTGCTCGCTAGGCGAAGCTTCCAGCGAAGAAAGGCAGAAAGTTGCAGGGGCGCAATGACCCAAAATTTGCTGGGGCGAAGGTTTTGGCGAATGCTCGCTTCGCGAATGATTTTGTTCACCTAGCAAACCCGCGATAACTTTTGTGGGCAGTTTAAGTCTGAGGCACTTAAGGTGCCATGTTTTAATACATTCGCTAGGCGAATGATTCCTTCGCTAAGCGAAGGCTACTGAACTTTTGTGTTGTATAAATTGATTTTTCACTTTTCTTGAAAGGGATCTTTTGCTATTTTCACCCAAAAACATAGTTTTCTGTCTTTTGATCATCCAAAAGGGAATTTTCACCTTGAGAAGCTGAAGTCACATCCATTCTCGATTATTCGACTTGGATGTTCATTCATCTCCTCTTGAAACTTGTCATCCAAACTACCATGAGAATAAGTAGCTAAACACTCTTGTGTTGAGGTTAGATGTAGTTGATCCTGATAATATGTATTTCTTTTGATCTTTTGTATATGAACAAGGTTTTTAATCAATATAGATGAAGTTATTTGCTCTTAATGATTTATGTGTGGTTTGTATTGCTCTAGACATAGATTCTACAAATCATGACCTAATAATTTCATCTATTAAAAACCAAACTCTAGACATAGATTTGGGATTTGTTATTCGCTTTGTGTTGATCTTAACTATTGTTGTTTCGATTGTTAGCGTGAGACATCATCTAACGGTCTAAACAACGATACTCACGACTTTGCTTTAGACATAAACTAAGTCGAGGGGATACGCGGTTGTATTGGTCGGAAACTAAGTTCATATGCGTGATTAATCAGGTATATATGTAAAGGATTAGTGAAACCTAACCTTGACATGCTTTTCTAAAAACCTTACAAACTCTTTGCCACAAATTTACTCTTTGCTACCAATTTATGTTAACCGAAATCGATAACCATTTGAAACTCGTGAACTTAAAACATTGAGACTATTGAACGACAAGCATCTAATATCGGCAATCCCTGTGGAGACGATAAAAACACCCCCCTAATACTGTTTCAACAGTAACGGCGGCCGGTTTGGGGGTCGCGAGTCATTTTTCTGAAGTGAAAGAGGAGAAAAAGGGGTTGAGAAGTTTTTAAGGTTTCCGAGAAAAATGGTGGAATGGAAGATGAAGAGGTCTTTGTCTGACGGTTTGTGTATAGGTAAAAGTGGGGGAGTTGTAAGGATGGTTGCAAAAAGTTTCAAGAAAATATTAAAATAAAACGTTTCTTTGAAGTGGAGAGAGAAGTTTTTCTGTTTTAGTGCTTCGTAGGGCAAGGAGTGAAAACCTTAGGGCTGACACCTGAAAAGACACACTTAAGTGGGTTTACGTGTTTAGGTAGCTGAGGTGTCTGACGTGGCAGACCTGACCATCATAACTCTGCTCCTTCACTCAGCCCAATGCGCTTGCTCCCTATGTTGCGCTTTCTTTCTCTCTCTTCCTTCTAAGAAAAACGTTTCAAATTCTTTTCTGATTATTCAAGAGAAAAATAATCAACGCCAGCTCAGCATGGTTATTAATCTCATTGGACTTAGGAAATTTTTTTTATTCCTTCAGTCTTTGTCATTCCTCCCCTTCCACTGTTCTTGAGTCTATTGCTGGCATGTCTGGTCTTGTCATACGCTGACGCTAGTAGAACACATCATGATCCTGTACAAAGTAAAACAAAAGAAAAAAAATTGCATAAAGCTGGGTTGCCTCCCAGTAGCGCTATTTTAAGGTCTTATCGCCTGACGAACACAAAAATCCATTAATCAATAAAATGGAGAGCATCCCTTGTATTACTTGAGGACTCTCCAAGGTAAGCTTTGACCCTTTGGACGTTGACCTTAAATTTCTCTCCATTCTTCTCATTTAACAACTCCACTGCACCATGGGGGTAAATCTCCTCTAAGATAAAGGGTCCAGACCATCTTGATTTCAATTTTCCAGGGAATAGCTTCGGCCTTGAGTTAAAAAGTAAAACTTTTTGGCCTTTCACTAATTCCCTTTTATGGCATTTCATGTCATGCCACCTCTTGGTCTTTTCCTTATACAATTCAGCATTCTCGTATGAGAACAACCTATACTCATCTAACTCATTTAATTGGAGCATTCTAGCTTGGCCAGCACTTTGAATATTAAAATTTAATTGCTTCACAGCCCAAAATGCCTTGTGTTCCAATTAAATGGGTAGATGACAAGCCTTCCTATAGACAAGTCTACATGGAGACATGTCTAAGGGAGTTTTATAGGCAGTCCTATACGCCCATAGTGCTTCGTCCAAATGTTTGGACCAATCCTTCCTTGTTGGATTAACTACCTTTTCCAAGATTCTTTTGATTTCTCTATTGGACAACTCCACTTGTCCACTAGTTTGGGGATGACAGGCTGTAGCAACCTTGTGCTTAATCCCATATTTTTCCATTAGGTTTTCAAAAAGTTTATTGCAAAAATGAGATCCACCATCACTGATGATAGCTCTAGGCGTGCCATGTCTTGTCAAAATGTTCTTGAGCAAGAACTTAGTCACAACCTTGGCATCATTGGATGGTGTTGCTACTGCCTCAATCCACTTGGACACGTAGTCCACAGCCACAAGAATGTAAAGATTCCCAAAAGAGGGAGGAAATGGCCCCATGAAATCAATGCCCCACACATAAAAAATTTCTACTTCAAGAATACTAGTGAGTGGCATCTCTTGTCTCATGGACACATTTCCTACCCTTTGACATCTATCACATCTCTTAGTAAATTCATGAGCATCCTTAAAAATAGAAGGCCAGAAATAACCTGATTGCAGCACCTTGGCTGCAGTTCGTACTCCTCCAAAATGTCCACCATATGGGGCTTTGTGACATGCTGATAAGATCTGGCATGCCTCCTCATAGTCAACACATCTTCTTAGCAACTGATATGCACACTTCTTGTATAGGTATGGCTCATCCCAGGAATAGTTCTTTACAGTGTGAAAGAACCTCTTTCTCTGTTGGTAGTTGAATTCTAGTGGCACAACCCTACTGACTAAGTAGTTCACAATGTCAGCGCACCAAGGAGTCATGCCATCAGTAATCACCAACAGCTTCTCATCCGGAAAACTTTCCTTAATCTCTCCACTGTTTTGAGGTTGTACTTCTTTAGGAAGTCTTGAGAGATGATCAGCAACTGAGTTATCTACTCCTTTTTTGTCTCTTATTTCCAGGTCAAACTCTTGTAGAAGAAGCACCCAACGTATAAATCGTGGCTTTACATCTTTTTTGGCAATCAAATATTTAATTGCTGCATGATCCATATACACAATGACCTTAGTTCCTACCAAGTAAGGTCTGAATTTATCCAAAACAAACACTACTGCCAGCAGCTCCTTCTCCGTGGTTGTGTAGTTGATTTGTGATTCTATCAATGTTTTACTTGCATAGTAAATAGTATGAAACACTTTGCTATGCCTTTGGCCTAAAACAGCGCCAATGGCAAAGTCACTAGCATCACACATCAACTCAAATGGCTTGGACCAATCTGGAACTTTGACTACAGGTGCATAAATGTTAGGGACCAATTGATACTACTTTTTATATATTTTTATCGGTCCCTTTTACCAATTTCTTATTAAAATCACACAAGTTTTTATCACAATTTAGTAAATATTCAATTTAAGTTATTTTATTTTGTTTCGAATAGATATTTCACTTTTTCTCTAAGAATGTTTTGTCAAGAAAAGGATTATTACATAAAGAAATCTCCGGAGCAGCACTTGAAGAACAAAGTTTGGCAAAGGAAGTGCTGAGGAAACTCAAAGCAAGCAAGCCTCAAACTACCCAGTTCGCACCGCAACCATCTCTCGCGCCGCGAACCTGGAGCTTAAGCAGTTCGCGCCGCGACCACCCTTGGCGCCGCGAACTGATTGGAAGTCAGCTACATGCAAACTGAGGACACTTGTCATGTCTTGGAAGAGAAACCAACTTTTTGTAGGGTGGCGCCCCAGAGCCTATTTATGTACCTTTTTCCCTGCATGTAAAGGATCATCATTTCATTTGAGAACCTTAGTATCTCTTAGGCTTGTAAGAATATCTTAGAGAGATTTTCAAGGTGGATTTCCGGAAGTTTTTGGAAAACTCCATGCATTGAGAAATTCTTGAAGATTTTTCTGGGTATTCAAGGAAGATGATGAGTAACTAATTCCATTCTTGTCAAGATTGAGGTATTAGTTATCTTATGTTGTTTATGTAATATTACTATCCTTGCATGTAACAAACTACATTTGATATAGGGAATAATATTTTCTCTTTACATTGAAAATTAGAATTGAATCATTGTTGAGAAAGATAGTTCAATTCTTGATCTAAAATATTTTCCCAAGTAGAGAATAAATTGTAGAGATAGATTTGTTCACTACTTTTCTATTGTGTTAAACATTCAAGATTATTATATCAATAGTTAGATGGAGAGATCGTCTAAGGATTTATATAGTAATTATCACAATTTTATTTAGACATAAATATTATTGGGAGGACATTTGAATATTATCAATGGAGTTTGAATGCATGCATGTAATATTGAGAATATATAAAGAACAAAGATAATGAAACTCAATCTTGACAAGGTTTCTCAACTCTATTCTAAACCCATTTTCTTTGTCTTATTTTTCTTATAAGTAATAAGAACGATTTATTCACCAACGAACAACTTGAATATCTTTAAACTTACAACAATCGAAATTATAGAACGGCGGTAATAACACCAATCTCTGTGGATACGATATAAAAAATATTTGCCGGAAATATACTTTTCAACAATAAATGAGGGCCTTCTTCAAAAGATTGAAAGATTCAAGGCACTCTTTACTGAAGACGAAAGGCGTGTCATGTTGCAGCAGCTGGCATAGTGGTTTAGAGATTTTTGAAAAATCTTTTATAAACCTTCTATAAAATCCAACATGCCCCAAGAAACTCCTAATGCCCTTGATATTGACTGGTGGGGGTAGTTTTTCAATTACCTCCACTTTTGCTTGATCTACCTCTAATCCTTCTTTAGAAATTCTATGACCAAGAACAATTCCTTCTTTTACCATAAAATGGTATTTTTCCCAATTGAGGACTAAGTTGTTCTCTTCACACCTGATCAGCACCAATTCCAAATTCTTTAGGCAATCTTAAAATGATTCCCCAAAGACTGAAAAATCATCCATGAACACCTCCATGGAATTCTCTATGATATTCGAAAAAATAGCCATCATGCAACGTTGGAAAGTGGCTGGTCCATTGCACAGTCCAAACGACATTCTTCTGAAAGCAAAGGTGTCATATGGACATGTGAATGTTGTTTTTTCTTGATCTTCCGGGGCTATTGCAATTTGGTTGTAGCCCGAATATCCATCTAAGAAGCAATAATACTCCTTTCCAGCCAACCTATTGTCATACCCCAATTTTGTCCTACCTATGTATATTTTCATCTGTATATCCAACCGTTGATCATGTTTAGAAAATCCAAAAATACGTTGTTTCCTTGTTGCCTATGCTCAAGTTTTCATTATTCATTATCCATTATTACCCACATTTTTATCCATTTCTTCTTTTCCTTAAATCCTTATCCATTTCAAACAAATTCACAAAAAAACCATTCACCTTTTCTATCCAATATCCATTTTTAATCTATTTCCTTTTTTTCAAAACCATTTCTATTTATCTAATTCACATATCCATTTTCATGTCCAAATTATCCATCAAAACCCATTTCTATCCAATTTTATCGTCTTAACCACTTTTAAATCCATCATCTAAATTATGTCCATTTCCATTTTATTTAATCCATTTTATCTTTATTTTTATTTTGTCAAGTCCACTTACCTTTTTTTTCCTTCCTAAACCATAATTCAATTCCATTTCAAATTACAAAGCCCAAGAGAAACTTCAAAAAAAAAAAAAGTTCAAATGGAGGGTGCAAAAAGCATTTTCAAAGTCCAAATACCTAAAGCCCATCACTTGTTTTTATTCCAAAAAATAAATTGTTACAACAATTACATCAAAAACTATTAAGGGCCCACCGAATGAGTGTTCAAAATGGAAAAATGACCAAATCTTGATTTCACGGTACATCCAAAAGCCACATTCTACATAACCATGCTACCCCATACGGTGCAACTCACACATCTCGTACCAATTCCCCAAACCGACCTACACAAACACACAAAGCCAAGAGCCACGACAACAATTTTCAAACCAAAAACCTGCAGCCAAAATCACGTACACCGTCAGCTCTACACATAATTCACTCAACACAATAATACCTCAATGCATAAATCAATTGGACCCACATCATAAACCATTCCAAGATGCAAAACGTGAAGCTACCCGACGTGATTTATTAGCCATATCCGCAGCATTCACGAACCCACCCAAACAAATTCGCAACACCACAAGGTCCTACAACCTTCACGTACGAATCGTCCATACCCCACCTTCACAGCTTTTTGTTTCGCAACGAAACCGACCCAGCTCCAAAAACGATTTTCAGCACCTGCACGTGACTCCCACACTACACCCTTGGCACAACTGCAGTAAACCCAAATTTTCACCAATTTGCAAATGCAGAATACGGATACGACACTCTTGCTTAGCCACTACACATAAAACGCGCGGAATTTTACAAAACGGCAACGCATTGAACGATTCACCCCTCTCTACTATAAATACCATACCCTGCTTCTTCAAATGAGGACTCATCTTCAACCTCGCTAACACCCTTCTTTAACACGTATTCAATCTTTCTACAAACCCTCAATCATCCATAACAACCATAAACAATAACATGTTGCAATAAAACTTCAGAACCAAATCATCTTTTTCAATATCACAGATTCAAAATCTTCTCAGACACCTCCCTCAAACCCATAAATTCACCTTCAACCCGTTTTAAAACTCACATCCATAAACCCATCACAGAGCCAGAAAGGATGGAGTAGAAGGGAGACGAAATCAGAAAGTAAGATAAGAAGAGAAAGAGGGTCAAGGAAAACGAACCGCACAAATACTCACACCTTAGCAATCTGAGCAAGCGAATACGAAACCCAAATTCGAACAAACCTGGAAACAAACCCGCGAGGATCAAGTAGATCGGAAACAAGGAGAGTGAAGCCACACGAACCTGAGGGGGAGACGGGAGCAAAGCAGACAGAAACGAGAAAGAGTGAAGAAGGTTGGAAGTGTTTGCGCTTCATGATTTGTTCGTAGATGATACCATAGCCATGTTTCTTTCCACCGCGTTAATTAGCCCTGTTTTGTTTAGGTTTTAGAAATCGTTTTTATGTTTGCTTTCAATCTGATAAGGGATCAGAAGATCCATTTTTTTTTCATTTTTTCTAATGGGCTCAAAGCCCGTACGCATCTTTTCCACCCTGTGCTGTTTTTTTGGAACCGCCTGTGTTTTTGTGTGGAGGGGAGATGGGCCTTTGAGCCCACATGATCCCTGTTGTTTTACCACACCATCCTTCTAACGCACCCCCCATTTCTCCTTTATGATTTTCCATCATTTAATATTTTATTCTTTTTCAAATTAGTTCTTAGATGATAACTTTTAGTGTTTTATTCTATTTTTCTTTCCAATTATTTTTAATATTTTGCAATTAATTTAATTTTCAATTTTCATTCTCGATTTTAGTTTTTTGGCCAATGATATAATACACTTCATAATTTAGTCAAATTGATTAAGTTTTGATTTACTTGAGGCCTACAATTTATTTATATTTATTTTCGATTTTTGTTCATAATGCTATTTTTTATTCATTTTGGGTCGATGAAAACCAAATATCGATCGATTTATCGAATTCTCGATTAAATCTCGATAAAGGTGAGACCTTTGCTTTTTTTCCTATTTATTTCGATTTTATTTCATGTTTATTATTTTTATTTATTTTGGGTCAATGAAAACCAAATATCGATCGATTTATCGAATTCTCGATTAAATCTCGATAAAGGTGAGACCTTTATACTTTGTATTCACCTTTTTGATTTTATTTATTTTATTATTTTTATTTCACTTTTATTGTTCATTTTGGGTTGATGAAAACTAAATATCGATTGATTTATCGATTTCTCGATTAAATCTCGATAAAGGTGAGACCTTTATGCTTTGTACTCATATTTTCGGTTTAATTTCTTATTTGTCACTTTATATTCTTTATAGTCTCTTATTTTCATCTTTTGGTCAATGAAAGTCAAAAGTCGTTGATTATCAATTTCTCGATTAAATTCCGATTAAGACGAGACCAACTTTTTATGTCAATATTATCGTGCTCTTGTCCATTTTATCTTGATTATTATCTTGTTCATATTTATATTCCTATTCATATTATCCATATTCATATTTATTCATTTAATCATTTCATTTGTTCACCATTTATCGAAAACAATCTAATAACTATCGAAACCTAAAAACAATCATACTAATGAACTATTAATTATGATCATCCGCTTGCTCAATACTTGCTCAAGGTTTAGTTTAGGACACCTCGCACACACACGGCTTTCTCTTGGGCTACCTTACAACGAGGCCCTTTATTTTCTGTTAACACTTGTATTTTACATGTACCCCTCTCCCATTCCGATGTACGCATTTATTATTGATTTGATTGTGGTTTGTTTACTAGGAGCACTCCTAGGGACTAGCATAGGCAACCCATTTTCAAACTAATTCTCGATTCATCGTCGAGCCATTTTCAAACAAACCTCTTTTCAAACCAAAACCTCGATTCGTCGTCGAGCCATTTTTAACCAAACCCTCGATTCGTCGTCGAGTCTCTTCAAGTCAAACTCTTTTCACAATAAACCCTTGATCCAACGTCAAGCGGATTTTCATAACCAAACTTCAAAAACAACTAATAATTATCGCAACTCTTTTAAGGTGAAAAATGGGGGTTCACGTGTTTGATCTCTCTTCGATTGTTTAGGTGCGAGTTCTCTTACTCGTGTGTAAGCAATTGACGCCTCTTCTTTTAACAAATCAATTCCATCTCAACATAACCAAGCGCATACAATAAACCCTTGATCCAACGTCAAGCGGATTTTCACAATAAACCTCAAAACGATTAATAATTATTGAAACTCTTCAAGGTGAAAATGGGGGTTCAAGTCTTTGATCTTCCTTCGATTGTTTGGGTGCGAGTTCTCTTACTCGTGTGTGAGCAATTGGCGTATCTCTCTTTAAAATCAACCAACTTCCTTGTTTCGTGGGCGTACCACGAACTACGACTGCTCTGATTCTTTATTCTCGTCCGAATAAAGATACATAGGCACAAGATTGTGATGATCTTGGCGAGCTACCTTCCCTCCATCTTCCGTCTTCCCTCTATCCCTTCCCGTAGTCGAACTACGATTGCTCTGATTTCTCATTCTCGTCCGAATGAGCATACGTAGGCCCGAGGTCGCGATGATCTTGCCGAGCACCCTATCCTTAAACCACCCCATTTCCCCTTAGTATCTTATCCCTTTTATCTTACCGTTTCGCATTCATTTTTTGAGAAGAAAACAAACAAACTTAGCTAACGAGTATCGCGATTCGAATCAAGAGGTTCCTGTTGAGTACAACGGACGTGAGGGGGTGCGCGTACCTTCCCTTCACGTAACCGACTCCCGAACCCAGAATGTGGTTGCGACAACCATGTTCTTATCCGCTCCTTAAAGGTTTTCTCGATATTTTTCTTTCCCTCTTTTGGGATAAATGAAGTTCGGTGGCGACTCTGTTCGAACCGTTTTCCGCGCCTTTCGTGCGAGGGTCGTATTTTCGATGAATTTTCGAGGTGCAACACCTATCCAGCATTTGGTCAATGAAAGGCAAGGGAAAATGGTCCTTCCTTGTTGCCTTGTTCAGCTTCCTATAATCCATGCAAATTCTCCAACCAGAAACTGTTCTAGTAGGAATGAGCTCATTCTTCTCGTTGACTATTACTGTCATGCCTCCCTTCTTCGGTACGCACTGGATTGGACTTACCCACACACTATCTGAGATAGGGTAGATAATTCCTGCGTCTAACCACTTGATAATCTCCTTTTTTACAACCTCCTTCATGATGGGGTTCAGCCTTCGTTGGCTCTCAATACTATTCTTAGCATTTTCTTCCAACAGAATTTTGTGCATGCATATTGCTGGGATAATTCCCTTAATATCAGAAATCTGCCATACAATTCCCTTCTTGTGTCTCTTCAGTAGTGAAATCAGTTGCTCTTTTTGCGCTTCTTGCAGATCTGTAGCTATGATAACTGGCAGCTTCTGTCCCGCCTCCAGATATGCATATTGTAAATGCTCCAGAAGTTGCTTAAGCTCCAATTCAGGGGGTTCTTCAATGGAAGTTAGCTGCTGTTTATGAGCAACAGTGGTGGATTCTATCACTTCCACATACTCTTCCTCTTGCTTTGGCATTGGACCATAGATGACTCCATCTTTTAGTCCTTCGTCTTCCACTTTCCCTAACTCAATTTTCAACACATCATTAGCCTTTAGAAGGTTTTTATGAATTAAACCTTCCCAACTAGATATCATAGAACACTCAGCCACCTCCTCTTCTGGGTATTGCAAGGCATTAAGTATGTTGAACACTACTTGCTGCCCGTTCACCCTCATGGTGAATTTTCCTCTTTCAACATCAATTAAGGTTCTACCCGTTGCTAGGAATGGACTTCCCAACAAAATGGGTGTCTCCTCATCAGCTTCAAAATCCATAATGATAAAGTCAGCAGGGAAGACAAACTTGTCAACACTTGCCAACACATCTTCAATCTTCCCTTGTGGGTAGCAAATACTCCTATTATCCAGCTGCAAGATGATGGTTGTAGGTCTAGCAGCACCTATCCCCAGCTTCTTGAATATGGATAGAGGCATGAGATTAATGATGGCCCCTAAATCACATAACGCCTTTCCACAAAAGGTGTCTCCAATGGTGCATGGAATAGTGAAACTTCCAGGATCCTTCAACTTGGGAGGGAGTTTGCCTTGAACTAATTGACTACACTCTTGTGTAAGTGCAACCGTAGCAAACTCTCCCACCCTTTTACGTTTGGTAAGTATATCCTTCATGAATTTGAATAATTTGGCATTTGTTGAATGGCTTCAATTAATGGTATGTTGATGTGAAGCTGCTTCAAGATCTCCATATACTTTGAAAATTGTTGCTCTTCTTTTGCTTTTTTGATTCTTTGTGGAAAAGGGGGTGGTGGTCTTTCTTGTACATACTTTTGCTTCTTGTTAGTTTCCGTGATGACTTCTTGATTTTCTGGTGGAATGTAATCTTCAGTGAGTACATTATCTTTGTGCTTTTGCAGTTTGGATGAAGAAGGTTCTCCATCATTGTCTTTTGCTCCAGGACTGTCGGGCTTAGACACAGCTGTACTTGACTCCTTGCTCTTTGTAATGGTCTCTTCAACTTCCTTGCCACTTCTCAACTTAAGAGCTTGGCAAGTCTCAACATTTTTCACTCCAGTTTGTGTGCTAGGAGTCTCAGTAGAGTTGGGAAGATTTCCCAAGTTTCTTGAACTTAGAGCCATAGCAATTTGGCCCACTTGGTTCTCCAAGTTCTTGATACTTACTCCTTGTGCTTGAAATTGATTCTTTGCTTCTTGAATAAAGGATTTGAACACATTCTCCAGATGGTTGTTTCCCTGGTTAACCCCAGCATAGTTAGGGTTAGAAAATCCAGGTGGAACTTGAGGTGTGGTTACTTGCGGTTTAGGTTGATTTTGATTGTTACTCCAAGAAAAACTAGGATAATTGCGCCATCCTGGGTTGTAAGTGTTGCTGTAGGGATTATTGTATCTGCTGTTGTTGTTGGGATTGCCAACATAGTTAACTGAAACAGGATTGGCAGAACATTCTTCAAATAGATGTGGTCCACCACAGTAAACACAGGCAACCTCAGAAGCGTCAGTAACCACCTTAACAGGGTCAGGTTTTGCTACTTCAGGATTCATCAAATTCTTCATCATTTGGTGGATCTGAGCCACTTGAGCAGCAAGAGCTGTGGTCTCAGTGACTTCATGAACTCCAGCAGGCTTCTTTTGAGTTGAACTTGAAGTGGCCCTTGTGACTGGCCATTGATAAGTGTTGGTTGTAATGCTTTCAATCTGCTTGTAACCATCATCATATGATTTAGACAATAGAGCTCCACCACTGGATGCATCTAACATATTCCTTGAGGATGAATTAATCCATTATAGAAGGTTTCAAGTTGTATGCAGATGGGAATCCCATGATGTGGACATTGTCTCAACAGCTCCTTAAATCTTTCCCATGCGTCAAACAACGTCTCATCATCTCCTTGCCTAAATGATGTGATTTCATTTCTCATTTTTGCATTTTTGGAAGGAGGAAAATATTTGGCCAGAAAGTTTTCTGCCAAGGCATTCCATGTAGTAATGGAATTTGGTTCCAAAGAATTAAGCCAACTCTTGGCTCGATCCCTTAGAGAATATGGAAACAGCCTCAACCTAAAGGTATCCACGGGCACGTCAAGGATCTTGAAATTGTCAGCAACATCCAGAAATTGTTTTAAGTGCATATGAGTATCTTCATGAGGAGAGCCTGAATATTGACCAGCAGCTTGCAACATTTGGAACATCATGGGCTTGAACTCAAACTGTGGTGCTGTGATAGCTGGCCTAGCAATGCCAGTATTCATAGCATTTGGATCAAACACAACATAATCCCTGATGCTTCGCGCTCGGTCATTGGCAATACCAATGATGTCTGGCTCTGCCATGATTGTCTCGTGTAATGACTCGTCTGAAGAAGACGATGAACTTTCTTCTTCCATGTCCTCCTCGTACAATACTCCTTCAGGTTCAGCCACAGCTGAAGTTGAGGAATCTCCAGATATTTGATGAGCACGTACAAATCTTCTTCGTGCCTTGAGAATTCTTTCAGGTTCAGGATAACCACTATAAACTGGTTGTAACGACCTGCGCATGTAATAGCTTAAGCCTGTCGTATCACCAAATCACAGCAAACGTTAAAAGCTCAAATACAGTCTTAAACGAAAAAAATATATAGTTTTTCAAACTTTTTCACTTCCCCTGCAACGACGCCAAAAACTTGTTAATTACCCAAGAAGCTCTACTATAATTTTTTATAATGCGTTTCTTTTGAATAATAGGGCAAAGGTGTCACATGCAAGTATACATGCTTGGTAATGTAGCAAGTGATAAAATAAAGGTCGAACCCACTAGGAAGTGTAAAGTATTTGAACCACTAATATTAATTTCCTTTGTTTAAGAAAAGTATAAGCAAGGTAACAGAAATATGAGAATAAGAAACAAGAGTACACACGAATAACTAAAATAACTGACAACTAAGGAGTTAAAATATCAGAGAGAATAGTTGATGAGCTAAATCCATTAGTATTTGTTGTTTGAAATGTCTTTATGATGCGAAGTGTCGTGCCTCAAAAGGTCAGAACGTGATCTAGGGGTGTATCTCTACAACATCAAAAACATGTATAACTAGGGCAAGGGAACAAATCTCTAAGTCTCACTTGTAACCCTAAAATACGTCTGGTTTTAATTCTGAAAAATCTTTGTGGTCTCAACTTCTTATCTCTAAGCAAGTTGAATTAAGTGAATATCTATATCCTACTTTATTAACCACTTTTGTCATGAAATCCACTTGTTTATTGGATCTCTCTCAACAACAAGCTTTTACTTTTTTCCTAGTTGATCACTCTAAGAACCAAGTTTAAAGCATAAAAACACATAACAAAATAAGACACTAGACAACACATCATATCAACATAAAAACACTTTTATACTAACTTCATTAGTCTCATCAAACAAAGGTTTAGCTCATAGTGAGCTGAGTACAAACTACTGGACTAAAATTAGGAGGAAACATCATCTTACAAGGTGTGGTAAAGAAATGCAACCTACTAATAACTTGGAGATCTCTTGCGTTGGGTAAACAACAACAGCTCTCTTCAGTCACGACAGTTCTCAGCAGAGCGCACAGGTCTGGAGAAGAAAAGAATACTCTCTACTAATACGCTAACTCTTGAAACTGAAAATAACCTTAAAAACTGAAAATAAAATATTTTTGTGTGGAATTTCTTGTCTCTCCGTCTTCAATGCACAAGCTCTCTTTAAATAGTGATGAGTGGAAGTGGTGGTTCCTCCTTTCTTGGATCGTGGGTCTCTTGAGGAAAATAAGGTTATGCCCAAATCAAATCCTTCATATGGGACAGTTGTCCATCAATCCTTCCTTTACAAGCAATCTGGTACAGATGTTGGTGGGAGACAGTTTCTTGTCGTGCTCCTTGGCGTCCTGTTGCATGGTGGGCTAGTAATACCCTGCTCGAAGTGCCTTACGGGCTAACGATCGCCCGCCGAGGTGCTGTGCGTTGATCCCTTCGTGGATTTCTTGGAGGATGCCGATACCTTGGTATCCTCGACACATCTGAGGAGGGGAATAGAGAACCCTCGCCGGTATAGCTTGTCCTCCACTATAGTGTACGAGCACGCCCGCCTCTTGACCATCCCTGCTTCTTTGGGATCTTCGGGCAGTTTGCCCGTCATGAGGTATTCGTATACTGGGGTCATCCAGCAATTGCTGTCCCCGATGGCGTTGATGTCCGAAACTGTGGCCGGTTTGTCGATGCTCGGGCGGGAAATCACTTCTTGTATGACGGATTTGTTCCCGCCTTTCTTCTTTGTGCTCGCCAATTTGGACAAGACCTCTGCTCGGGCATTGTGCTCGCGGGGGATGTGAGTTACTTCCGCAAAGGTGAACTTTTTCATCTTTTCTTTCACCAAGGCCAAGTATTCTATGAGGCTGTCGTTCTTGGCTTGGTACTCTCCTCGGACTTGCGAGGCCACGAGCTGGGAGTCGGTGAAGAGTTTGACCTCCTTGGCGCCGAGGTCCTCGGCCAGCCGAAGTCCAGCGAGGAAAGCCTCGTACTCGGCTTGGTTGTTCGACGTCGGGAAGGATAGTTTGAGGGATACCCCGATCAAGATGCCTTCCTCGTTTTTGAGGATGATGCCCGCCCCGCTTCCCTTCGGGCTGGATGCTCCGTCGACATAGATAGTCCATTTTTGGGATCCGTTGGCCGAAGATTCCGGGACGATCATCTCCGCTACGAAGTCTGCCAATACCTGAGCCTTCAGGGCTTTCCTTCCCTCATATTGGATGTCGAACTCGGCGAGTTCGAGAGACCACCTGAGCATCCTCCCCGCCATGTCTGGTCGTCCAAGGAGTTGCCGTATAGGCTGCTCGGTTCTTACGACGACGGTGTGGGCGAGGAAGTAGTGGCGTAGCCTCCTGGTCGCGGTAACGAGGGCCAGGGCGACTTTCTCTATCTGCTGGTACCTGAGCTCTAGGCCTTGGAGGGCTTTGCTCGTGAAGTAAACTGGTTTCTGCCCGTTCGGGGTTTCCCGAATGAGGACGGCGCTAACTGCTTCGCTCGCGATCGCGAGATATAAGAAAAGTGTCTCCCCGTTCTCAGGCCGTGAGAGGACTAGGGGTTGCGATAATACTTGTTTTAGGTGGAGGAGTGCCTGCTCGCATTCTCCGCTCCATTCAAACTCCGCTTTTTGTCGAAGAAGTTTGAAGAATTGGAGTGCGTACTGTGCAGATTTGGCGACAAAGCGAGAGAGGGCGGTGAGCATCCCGTTCAACGATTGTATTGACTTCTTTGAGTTCGGAGTGGGGATCTCGGAAAAAGCTCTACACTTGTCGGGGTTGGCTTCGATTCCTCGCTCTGTGAGGTAGAAACCGAGGAACTTACCTGTCCGAACGTCGAAGGTGCACTTGTCGGGATTGAATCTCATGCGACATTTCCTCGCTGTGTCGAACACTTTCTTGAGGTGCGCGGCGTGGTCGACTTCTTCCGCGGATTTGACGATCATGTCGTCCATGTACACCTTAAGCATGTCACCGATTTTAGTTCGGAAAACTTTGTTCATCATCCGTTGGTAGGTCGCACCGGCGTTTTTCAGGCCGAAGGGCATTACATTGTAGTAGTAGTTGCCCGACTCGGTCATGAATGCCGTGTGCTGTTTGTCGACCTTGTCCATGGGAATTTGGTTGTATCCCGAGTACGCATCCATGAAGGATAGTAGTTTGTAACCTGCAGAATTGTCGACCAGCTGGTCGATGTTAGGCAATGGATAACAGTCTTTCGGGCAAGCCCGATTAAGATCAGTATAATCAACACACATCCTTCATTTTCCATTATTCTTTTTAACAAGTACAACGTTGGACAGCCAGGTCGTGTACCTGGCCTCCGAAATAAAATTTGCCTCTAGGAGGTCTTTTACAGCTTTTTCAGCAGCCTCCGCTTTTTCGGGAGATTGCTTACGCCTACGTTAAGCTATGGCCCTAGCGGCCGAATCTACTGCGAGCTGATGGCAAGCCACTGCGGGGTCGAGGTCGGGCATCTCGGATGCGCTCCACGCGAAGAGATCAGCGTTCTCCCTCAGACATGCTTTCAGCTGCTCCTTCGCAAGGTCGGGGATCTCGACGCCAATCTTCACGTTGCGGTCTGGATCGTCCCCGAGGATCACGAGCTCGAAGTCTCCGTCTGGGATGGGGCGCGTTGGGTGGAGAGGCCGCCCATTGTTCTCCGACTGGGGGTCGAGATCTTTGACCCTGTCTTCGTCTAGTTCGCCGGAGAGCCTGCTGTCGAGGTCGACCGCGTTGACGCGCGGGAGAGGTACATGTTTGGGGTCCGGTGGTGGCTTTGTCACGGTCTTCGCTTTGGGGCCGATGGAGCTCATGCCTTTGACGGCGGCGCCGAAGCATCTTCTGGCCGCGTCAATGTCCCTGTGCATCGTCACTACTCGTCCCCTGCGTGTGTAGTATTTCATTTTGAGGTGGACCGTTGATGGTACCGCCGTAAGTTCGGCTAGGGTGGTCCTCCCGAGGATGCAGTTGTAAAGGGATGGACAATCGACCACCAGGAAGCGGGTCTTCACCTGTCGGGCAGTGTCCTCGGCCCCGAAGGTGACCATCAGTTCAACGTAGCCCCATGGTCTGGTGGTGGTGCCGTTGAAACCCTGCAGATCTGAGCCGACGTACGGGGTCAGATATCTCTCGTCGAGCTGAAGGGTCCCGAACAGATGGGCATACATGATGTCGACCGAACTTCCCTGGTCGACTAGGATCCTACGGACGTCAAAGTTTGCCATCTGTGCCCTGACTAGGAGGGGGATAGTGGCGTTGGGTGCTCCGTCGGGGAGTTCTTCGAGGTAGAAAGTGATAGGGTTTGATTTCCCTTGCACCTTCTCGAGAGTGGTTGTCTTTGTCGACGTCGCGGACTCCAGTTCGTCAAACTTTTGCTTGATTGATCCAACAGACAATTTCTTGGGACCACCCCCGGAGATGACCATTGCTTTGGGGAAGCCTTCCCAGGTACTGCAGGCAGTAACGGGGTCCTCGTCGGGGAAGGTCGCCCACATGTTGCGGATTGCTTCTTCGCCCTAAATGATTACGGGGACGAAGAAGTCCTCGGGTCAAGTGACGCTGAGGGCGACCTGAAGCTGGTTGTCGCCGGGGGGAGGTGTTGTCTCCTCGACGTTATGCGCTTCCCGTGAGCTGGGACGAGGAGTGTCATTCTTCTGGGCATATTTCTTCAAGTGCCCCTCCTTGATGAGAATTTCAATTGCATCCTTGAGATGGATGCAGTCTTCCGTTACGTGCCCGTGGCTCTGGCATTCGGAGAGGATCCATGCGCGGGGAGCGTTGAGCGGGGTGTATTCTGTGAACCGGCCAGCTGGTCCGCGCGGTTCACGGGTGTCACGGGGGTGATTCTCTTTCTTTCTTTCTCCCCCCGATGGGGCGGAGAGTCTTCATCTTTGTGGCCACGGGGGCCTTCTCTGCGTCTTGACTCGAGGGCGATCTGTGCTGCCTCCGACTCCTCGAGCTTGATGTAAGACTGAGCTCGTTGGAGGAGGTCCTCTAGACGGCGGGGTCTGCGGAGGCCTACGGACTTGGCGAAGTCAGATCCGACACGTAGTCCATGGATGATCAAGTATTTCTTCATGTCGTCGGTCGTATGGACTTCGACGGCTTCTCTGTTGAATCTCTCTAGGTAATGCTGGAGAGATTCGTTCTTCACTTGGAAGATGCTCTCAAGGGCAGCCTCTGTCTTCGGGTGTCGATGAGACGCAGTAAAATGTTTGGTGAAGCATTGTCTTAGCTGCCTCCAGGATGTTATTGACCCGGGTTTTAGGCCCTTGTACCATATCATGGCGCCCTTCCGCAAGGTGGTGGGGAAGAGCCTGCATCTTATGGCTCCCCTGACATTTCTGAAGTCGAGCATGGCTTCGAAACTTTCGACGTGATCGTCGGGGTTGGCCAGACCGTCGTATGTCCCTAGTGGCAGGGGTTTCTCCATGCCCGCGGGGATTGGGGCGTTCATGATCTCCCATCACAGAGGGGTTCTCTGGTCGTCGTCGTCGCTTCCGGTCGGGGATTCCGACGGGGACCGGTGATTCCGTGGAGGGGAGTTCCTCGAGCGGTTCCTTGGTCTCTCCTCGGCGGTTTTGGACTTCTTGTTATTTGCAGAGGGTCTGGGTTCCTTCTGAGGCGGGGAGCGATGGCGCTTCTGAGAGGTCGCCGACTGGGGGCGTTCGAGAGGTGGACGACGGCCCTCGCGCACCGGCGATGGGGTCCGAGATTCTACGGGCGGAGTCCTTCGCGGGGAAGGGGAGCGGCGAGGTGAGGGTGGACGACGATGTCTTCGCAGGGAAGATCGTCGTGTTCGCCTTTGCTCTAGTGCTTCAATTCCGGTATTCTGGTGTGCTATCAGCTGATTAGTCTGGTTGATCAGGGCAAAATAAGGCCACGGTGTTCGGATCCGCGTTGGGCGGAGGAGCAACTGGCTGAAAGACGGCTTGTTGGTCGTCCTGCTGGGCAGCATGGTAAGCCGTGTCTTGGGAGTCTGGGGAGGCGGTCTGCCCGTCTCTCACATCGAATTCTTCGACGTGGGGGGCAATAGCGTCTTCGCGGTGGTTTCCGTTCTCGAGTTGTGCGAGGACGGTGTCCAGAGCCTTGGTAGCAGACGGGTTGCCGGCCATGATGGTGATGAACGAGAGTTGCTTTGGTTTATCGAGGGAAAAATGGGGAAGCAAAGATTCCCACAGACGGCGCCACTGATCGTACCTGGATCAGACAGTATCGGTGTCGAGCGGTGTCTGTTGAACTTCGCTCCGGTGCGGTTGAAAGACTGCGCGGTTGAAAGATATCGGTCAGAAAAGGCAAGTACAAGGTTAGAGTAAGAAAGTGTGTGTAACCTGACCCTCACAAGTTAGAGGGTATTTATAGAGAGCCCCCAGCGCGGGGCCAACGGTTACTTGCACTGGGCTGGATTGCAAGGCCCAATCCAAGTAACTGTCAGGGCTTACGTGGCGTAGTGAAGACCAGCACGTGGTCTTCGCCCTGGTGGAACGGTCCCTAAATCTCCGGAGGTAGGGAAGACTGATTCCTGCGGGAGTGGGAAGTTACAAGAGAACGTGCCCTCGCGGGTAGGAGCCTTGCGTGTCGGGGAGAGATGTGTCCTCGCGGGGAGGACTCTTGTGTGAGACGGAGGTGGCTCCCCGCAGGGAGAAGCATCTGAGTGTCGAGGGGGAACGACCTCGGGGAGGCCTGGCGTCCTGGCCGACGCTCCATGACATGCGCGTGCTCGACACGTGAAGGGGGGCAAGTGCCCGACATTGGTCGTGCTAAAAGGCCCTTGGTGGGCCATCCTAGGACGTGTTGGTTGGGCCTGCTCGACTGAGTAGCAGACCCCGGCCCAGTCCAGAACACTAGTTGTGTTTAAGTATAAATTACCAGTGATATTACTATTTTTTGCTAAAAACATTCAAAAATTGACTTCTCTGTTATTGGTCAGGGAGAGCTTTAGATGATTGATTGAAGTATCACTTTATGTATAAGGTTCATGGCTTCCATTGTTGGTGGTCCAAGGTTTTTCGTAGGTTTACACTTTTCTATGTTATTCATCATGCAGATGCCCCTTTTTGGTCTCTAAGACCTCCTTATTTATACTGTTTACATAAGTATGGTTTGACGACAATTAGTAGGATAACATTTACAACCGTCACTGTAATTGCCACGAAACGTCCGCCTCTTCAGTATATATAACTCCCCTGCTATAATGTATCATCCTGTAACTGTTTCTTATGACCTTTCAAATGATATTTTAACTTTACCATCGGATCTGACTTGCATTAACGGGATCATTACCGGTTTATACGAGGTCGCCTCCGTCTTACTTACTTTGATACCCTAACCGGATTTCGGCTAGTAAGTATAACGCGGCCACCAACCTTCTAACATGAGACATAATCGGCTGTCATACCAACTCGGCCTCAAGGAATTCCGGTATGTACATAAATGATCCTCCAATCTTATATCCCGGCTGGTCAAATTGGTCAAACTAATTTTCCAGGATGTACAATTTCCATTGGAAAAAAAATATGAACAACCACTTTCTAGAAAAATTTAGAGTGAATACAAAGGCTTCACAAAGAAATCTCAACTAAAATATCATCTCAAACTATCTACATATTATTATATACAACCACTAAACTATATTGATAATGAAATCACAAACCCTTTGTCTTTTTATCAGCCGCATTCTTCCTTGCAGCACCCACCCCAACAGCAATGGCTGCTCCAATTCCAACTGCAGTATGATGTGATAATAAAATCTTAAAACCAAGGAAACAAAAACCACACTAATATTTTTCTTGTGATTTACATCAACACTTTTCAGAACTCCAAAGCAGAATGTGTCAAAAGTTGAATAACAAATTCAAAAGATTGGTGACCAATAGAATGTCCAAAAATATATTCTTAATGAGCAACTAACAAGTAAACTTGACAAATGATATACCTGAAACAAATATAAGAGAGCGATCTATGAGACGGTGGTACTGCTTGTGAGTTTTTCCAGCTTCAATTTTTGGAATGCTTAAATGAGGGTTCTCAGCAGCATTTACAATTTGGCGAAATATATTGTTGAAATCCCCCGACATCACACTGATTGGTGTTTGAGCCTCTACTCCCATGTCCTGACCAACCTACAAAACACATTGGCATTTCAATGTATTGAACAATTGTCTTGTATTTTCGGAAACAATGAAAATGACGAAAGAATTATTTTCATTAATTCATCATCCCTTTTCAAGCATTAAATCTTTTTCTCCATCACAATAATTTGCCGCACAAGTTTCTCATTTTCTTATTAGCAAGTTAAGCATCACAATATACAATGTGTGAAACAAGAAAATATAAACTTGCTTACAATCTGCTTAATCAAATGTCAATCTGAAGATTATAGCATGCATATACACATACTACTACATGCTAATTAGAAACTTTGGATGAAATCTTAATGCCAAGACGTGTTGTGTCATTCACCACATTAAATATCTATTTATCTAACCCATCCAACAATTATGTACAGAAATATAAAAATAATGAAATAATGAAAAATACCGCTGTTGCCTCTTGTATAGCCATTGTTACTGAATCCTGGTCATCTTTAGCTGCAACTATAAGACAGGGCACTTGAAAGCCAGTGTCTTCTCCATGACCAGCAACTTTTAACAAGAGTTCAGATGATGCCTTCCATGAAGACTCATCCATCCTAAAATTAATATTTAGTCAACTGAGCTTTATACAATCAACATTTTTCCAGGTACTTGGTATAAGTTGCCCACAATCCAAACCACACGAACATGAAATTATAGTTAATTAGAACATAATGAATTCCATGCAAACACATAATGACTTATAAATCATATTCTTAAGTTGATTGAAGCATATGTTTGTATTCCTTCTGATATCGATCACACAACAACAATAAAATCTTATCCCACTAAGGGGAGTCCGTTATAAACCAAAAAAACATTAAAATATAAGTGAATCTAATCACTTTCACACTAGTTGATTGGTGTCATTCCTAATTAGTGAAATTTTTATTTTGCAACTACCCTTTTGTTCTCTTGGAACATGTTCCGTGAAGGGTAATGTAGGAAGGAAATACAATTATTATTTTGATAACATTAAGAAAGTTCATTAGAGTTAGCTAAAATTCTTAATTATTGTAAAATTAGGTATTGTTTTATAATAGCAACTGGAGGGAGTAACTTAGTATTGAGTTTGAAAATACTAAACAGAACTTATGGCTTTTAGCCTATAAACTGTTTTAGGAAGTTCATCCAAACGCACAATTGAGGTTCTCTAACTGCTTTTGATTTCAGAAGTTGAAAAGCTGCTTATGAGCTAAAAATCTACGGAAACAAGTTATAGTTTTAAGTTATATACACTAAACACAATAAATAATAATTTAATACTGAAACCTTTCCTTATAATAACAAAAAAAAAAAATATACACAATTTCTATCATATGTTGGTGTTATGAACTTTAATACAAGTGGTCACCTGTCATGAACAAAAACTGCAATGTCACATGAGGCCAAAGACTCCTTGCTGGCCAGCAATTTTGTGACTCCACCTTCAGAAATCTCTCTCATCACAAGATATTTTTTGTTTTCCTACAAACAAAATGATAAACCTTGAAAAGGAAGATACAAGTATCAATATGTACAAAACGAATACTTCAAATGAACACTTTGGTGTGGGAAAAGGTGAACGATTCTCTGTCACAGTAAGTAGCTATTATCAAAATGTCAATCAAGTATCAATTACCCTAGAAATGTCAATAACATGTACAGCATAACGATCCTCGTCGGTTGGATCGACAGCTTCAATATATGATCTGCATTATGAATTCAACAACAATAAGATGACGCTATATAATTAAATTTGTGTTACTAGGAACCTCCAGGTAATAACTAAAGTACCTTCCAGTGAAAGAATTCAATAATGCAGATTTTCCAGCCTGCATAGGCCCAAAAACGAAGCACTGCAATACATTTCTTTCTGAATGTTGTTTTTGGCAATCCACGTGTCGCCTCCTAGTCACACGGAGAGCAGATGACAGATCACCAGGATAACCAATGTATATCAAATTCTCCACACTAAAGGTTGGGTTTAGAAGTGTCATGAGTGCCCACTGTCCAGAAAACATATAATATATAATATACAAATCAACAGTGATGCAAAATTGAAGGAAGAGTGACTAGAGACAAAGATAAAAGAATTGTGCACCTCTGATAAAAATGCATCAACTGATAGTCCTCCACATGCATTCCTTTCTAAAGCATCCTTGTATGGATTTTCAATCCAGGGACTGCAATTAAAAATCATAAAATATCAAATAACATTGCCAAGAGTCCTAATTGACATTCAGACTCGAGAAAGACGTAGACATATAAAAAATGTTATAGCTGGACTTTGTAAAAACAATGAATGATTAAAGCCACAAGTGTATACCACATCTTTAAAGCATGTATAACATTTGAAAAAATGCACAACATAAGAAAGATTACAATCAATTTACCTTTCTGGAGCTGTAGAAAACAATTCTTCAAGTTCCGAGGGCTGCAGCACTTTATCCTGGAGGAAGCAAGAGATATGGCTAATTTGCAAATTGTATAACGAAAAAGCCAGTTTAGAAAATGCACAAAAATGAATGGGGAGCAGCATGAAAAAGTGGAATTATTTAGGGTCATTTGCGCAAATGACATACAGAATCACCATCAAATTCATCAAAGATTGTCTTCAAGAAATCAATTGCTTCATTTGTCAATTCAACACTCTGTGGACATTAAATCCAATAAGAATAGAATAAGATAAGTTTCCTATTGTCAACAAATTGAATACAAACAGATATAACATATATAGAACACAGTAAACAAGGTCACAAAAGAAACACCTGATCAGGTGCACGTTTCAAAGGTGGAATTAAATCATCAGCAAGCTTCATATCATTGTTATATCCAAACTTTCTGAGCACAGTCCATGCTGTCTCGAAAGGCCCTTTTTCCATGAAAAGCACATGAAGACATAGAAATCCTTCCAAAGTCAGTCCACGTTCATTCAAACCTTTAGACAAAACTGTATGCACAACCTTCTTTACATCCGAAATTTCCCGTGGTCGAAAAGGAGCATTGAAACATTTAACCTGTAGAAAGGCTTGTTAGATTTTTCATAAATCTTATAAACCAGTTAACCTACCATAACACAATGTGAACAGGTTTATATTCAAGCTACATGGTGTCAGACTACTATACTTGATAATAAAAAAGCCACCCACCATTTTGACATTTAGTATGAGGAGAAAAAATTATAACCTGAAAATCATTCAGTTCAACGTCGCTAAGGGCACCATCTTTGTCATGGTCACAAAGGATAAAAATCCGCTTCAAAGCCCGTATACATCGAGGCTTTAGAGTCTTCGACTCCTTGTCATATAAAGGATTTGTGGGATAAAGGGCAGCCTTTTGTGCTAAGAAGAAAACTTCAAGAACCTTCAACAAAGAAATTTAATTACAATTATATAAAACAAAATCCAAATATAATTGTAGCACCATTAAATTAACATTTAAAAAAATAGAACAATTGGATTGCAAATTTGCAATAGTATAAATAAAACATACCTGGAAAGACCCAAATGCGGAACACTCAATGTATGATTCAATCTCGCTGAACTGTTGCATTAATG
Organism: Lathyrus tuberosus; assembly: GCA_022829125.1. Lineage (NCBI taxonomy): Eukaryota > Viridiplantae > Streptophyta > Magnoliopsida > Fabales > Fabaceae > Lathyrus > Lathyrus tuberosus. The sequence continues at coordinate 3,627,038 of JALAZF010000518.1, forward strand.
GTGACATCCTCTCTTCTAGGCTCACCTCCTGATTTTGATCTTGCAGATCAAACTTACAACCAACCACTATAACAGGAACTTTGACCTGTACATGAAGTTCAAATATCTATGTATACACTCTCTAAAAATGAAAATACAAACATATCAATATATCATGTGAATTTGATATCGATGATTGGCGGAGCCAGGACCCTGAACTAGGGGGTGCAAATATTTAAAATTTAAGTTATGGGTGCAAAAAGAATTTTTCAGGGGGTTCAAAATCAAAAATCAATAGGGGTACTGGTAAATATTGAACCCCCTCAAGATACTCTGCCTCCGCCCCTGTCGATGAAGCGTACAATTAACTTATGAATAAAAGCAAATGCATATAAATCTATGTAGTACTAACATCTCGGAAAAAAAGGTGTGTCCGTCGACTCACTACATTTAATTAACTTATTTTTTCAAATTATTACATGTGTGACTGTGTGAGCTTCATAGATATAAATAGAGGTTTTTACTTTTTTACACAAGAAAAAGAGAAATCAAAACCTCTAAATTGCGAAGACGAGGGAGCCAAAAGGTGCTTATATTTTCAAGTGTTCGAGGCCGATCACATGCATAAGTGAGGACAACTACGTCAGCCCGGTGTAGTTCTTCATCAACTCTGTAGCTATCCTTAGGGCTGCAACAAGCAGATAAAAACATGAACATGAAATCGCATTTCACGAAGAGATTGCTAATTAGTAAGTTCAAAACGTGATTACTTAAATAAGGAATGAATCTTGCTAAGAACGTTACCGGGAAGAGGTGTCGATGATTTGTACAGGTACACCATCACAGAACGGAGGCAATACCGGGGTGAGTTTCTTCGGGATTTTATAGGCGACGGCGTGAATGAGGGTGGATTTGCCGGTTTTACGGTCTCCGGCAACAACAACGCGAACCACGGCATAACTGTGTCCGTTGACGGATTTAGACTGCGTGTGTGGTGTCACTCCCGGCATGGATAGAGCAAGAAGAAACCTAAAATGAAAATGCGCGGAATGAGTGAGTGAGTGAGTGAGGTGAAATTGCGTTGGAGTGAAGAGAGTAACCTCTAAGGAATTAATAGAAACCCAACTCTAACGGTGTGGTGTGCCAATCAACACACTATGCTCTTTTTTAAAATGAACAAAAAAAAATACAAATATATGTTTTTTTGGGAAATAATAATAATATATAACAATATATAAAGGTAAAACATTTTTTTGGTGTAGCATATTTTCTTTTTTTTTTTACCCTTCAAAACTATTTAGAAGTTACACAAATAAAAATTAACTACTCCCTCCATTTTATTTAAATTATAAACAACTAAAAGTAATTAGTTATTTGAAAAAAAAACTGACTTTAACTTCCAATTAAAAACAACATTTAAATAGCTTCTCCTTATAATTTATGTCTTTCATTTTTAACTCATTAGGTTTATTATATAGACAACTAAAAGTAATTAGTTATTTGAAAAGAAAACTGACTTTAACTTCCAATTAAAAACTACATTTAAATAGTTTCTCCTTATAATTTATGTCTTTCATTTTTAACTCATTAGGTTTATTAAGTTATACAAATTAAATTCTCTCATTCAAAAAACATATTCAACCTAACTCCTTCTCTGGTTTTGCAGTAACTTATTCTCTGATTTTGCTTGGCCATACTTAAAGACAAGGTTGATTAAAACTATTTGCCTGAAAGCATTGATTCACTATCTCACCCTCTAAGTTAGTTCATAATGTACCCTTTATTTATAATGAGATTAATTTTTTTTTGGCACAAACAACTGCACAGGATACTCACTCGACAAAAGCCAGAGAGCATTTAATACAGCAAACAAAATGATGATAGACAAAGGAAAAAAGATGATGTCCATAGAAATAAAAAATGGAGAAGAAGGGAGACTGTCTGAGGAAAATTGGAATCCAGATAATGTTCATGATGATGGTAGAAAAGAGAAACCTACAATTTGCAGATAACATAATATGGATTGCGAATCACACAATGATTTCTATTACGGTCGATTATTAGGGTATTTAGATTCTTCAATCTAATTTTTTGATTTGCTTTTTTTATTTATGTTCATTTATTGTTTTGTTCTTTTTACACAAATCCATATCTGAAATAGGGGTTTGAAAATTGAGATTATTGGATTTTTTTTTAATTTCTAATACTTTAATTTTTCTTTCCATTGTAAAAGAAAAATGAATCATAATCTCTTAGGAAAGAAAAAAAGGCGCGCCCTAATTTCTATGATCAAATAAGAATGACTATTTTAATTAATTTTTTAAAATTTGGTTTCCTCAAGAATACAAACTTGGTGCTCCAAGATATCTCTTCATGTTTCCAACCAGTTATCATTTCATGCTTTGATTTTTTTTTTCATTACTAATGTTCCACACACTCGCACTCATGACATAAGGATAATTTTTGCAATCTTTTTTCATAGTCCTGAATCCGAACATTTATACCTTAATTTTTTAACAAAGAAAACTCATATTTTTAACATAGAAAAGAGATCGATAAACATAATTTTTAACAAAATTTAATTATTATTTTCTAATTTGTACTTTTTAATTAATTTATTGTAAGTATTATATTTTAAAATTTGATGATGAGTATCTTCCATTAGATAAATTATTTCAATGGTTATAATTTTAGTACATTGAATTATATATTTTTTATATATTGTGTAGGTTGTTATTGAGATTAATCTTTAATCTTGCCATCTATAAGACTCATATTCACAAACAAAACTACAATTTGTATCAGATAATGTTAAATATAGGCTTTAGAGTTTTTTTTTTTTTGGTATAATGTCAAGTCTAAGGCTATAAATGATATTAAGGGTTGAATATTGTTTAAAGATTGAAGGTATTTGTGTTTATGTTTTCATCATGATTTTTCTTTTAATGATAACCAATTATTAACTACATTGTTTGCAGCCATGGACAATGTATTATGCAAATTTAGAAAGAACAACTTAACAAAACAAGGAAAGGAGAACAAATGAATGCCATGTGCAAAGGAGATTGAGATGTATAGAGAAAAAATTAGAGAGGTAGAGAGACTGATGAGTAATATAAAAAAAGAGTTAGAAAGACGAAGAGAAAGTGAGAAAAAGAGAGAGAGATAGAGAGAGAGAGAGAAAACACGTATTAGCGGCAACGTCCACATAAAAGTTATAAGAAACGGGTACACATGTTATACACTTAATTGTAATGTATAAACATACTTTATAAGTTACAAAAATAAATAACAACTACCACATTATTTTCTTTTCTAAATATGGCTTTTTTTATTGAACACAACATCGAGCATGAAAAATAATAGTAAACATTATTAATGTCTTTTATTGTGAAATATGTGAATATAAATTGTTGTTATTTTATATCCATTTATAATTTGTATGATTTCTACAATGTGATATTATTAAAAATTTAACGTATATTTGTTTTCTTCTTACTTTTATTTTTTTTATTCATGTAAATAATATTATTTTATGTAACATTTAATTTATTGATAAATTTTAATTTTCACATTCTACTCTTTAGATTGTTAAATTAATTTTAAGTTGATATTTGCATTGTTAAATTGGTCTGAATATATTTTTTTAAGTGTTGATCCATAAATGGATCTTCATTAATACATTACTAAAACATATTGAAATTTAATATGTATCATTATATTTTTATTTTTAAATAATTGTGTCTAAGTAATATTATTTTTAATAGAATATATGTCAAAAACACTATAAAATGTTTATGTTTATTTGTTTTAAAATATGCGAGAAAGATTTTTGTTCTTATTCTATCTAAATTTTTTTATGGTTTTGAACAATCTATAACAATATATAAATACAAAACTTAATGCGTGAAAAAACTGGTTAAATAAAGTCATGTCTCAATGCGATTATCTGAATTCAAACAAAATTTAATGCGTGCATTTTACATATTGCACACAATACTTAATATGTATCTGAATAAATATATCAATAATAAATGTATTTGTATTCAATAAGTACATTGATATACACACGTATATGTTGTCTAAAAAATATTATTTTTAATGTAACGTGCGATAAACACCTCATATATAATATACACGCGTTTATTTTTCTCTGCTGTGCGCATTAAAAAAAGCGGACAAACAGGCACGGGAGTGCCCGTTTGGACGCTAGTAATAATAATAATAATAATAATAATAATAATAATAATAATAATAATAATTAATCGTCTATCCGTGCGATGCATAGTGATGCATATTTTATAAAATTTATGATTAGTTCAATTTAAAAATACAAATTAAAAAATATTGAGTAATATGTCATCAATTTATATATCAAATTATTTTCAAATTTTACTTTTGATTTAGAGTCAAATATTTTTTCTTCTTGAAAGAAATTTATAAAACAAATAAAAACACAAATATTTTTGTTGAAACATATTATTACTATTATGTTATATAATTATATGTGAATTGAGGTTGAGGTAGAAGATAGCAAATTTATATTATTACATTACATTAAATATATGTAAATTATTAAATAGATAAATTATTTTGAATAAAAATTAAGAAACTAAGTAACACGTCAAAAAACTATGTATCATTTTTTGAAGTAGAAGGCATTTTGGATGGGAGTGAGGTTTAAATGAAACTACATAAAGACACTTTTATTTAATTAATTATTAAAAATTAATTGAGAGTGATAAAGGCATTTTTAATTAATTAATTATTAAAAAATTGAGAGCGATAATAATGGAGTTAGTAGAATAATTAACTTTATCAATAAATAAATATACTAATTAATCATAAACTATCAATATATAAAATGGTTTTTGGTGTAGCCTATTTTTTTTTCAATTATACCCTTTTTAGTTTTTATTTTAAATCTCAATTTCTCTTTAATTAATTTTTGTTTTAAAATCTAATTTCTTTTTTATTAATTGCTATACGGTGGTTTGAATATCTTTTTCACTCTATTATTTTTTTATTATTTTATAAATAATTTAATAAAAATAAAAATAAAGACACAAAAAATATTGTTTATATTTTGATTCGCATATACATTAATAAAAGCGGACAGACGGGTATGGGAGTGCCCGTCTGGACGCTAGTCTCATATAATATCAATTTTATCTACCATGCACAACACAAGGTAGACAAGTACAATTTTATAAAAAAAAATATACATACATTTAATTAATTAATAATTACATAATACCAATTCGTTTTTAAATAATATGTCTTAATTATATTTAAATTCAATTAAAATTATATTTTTATCCATAAATTAGATTTAAAAGTTCAGTCAATATGAAAACACGGATGCTCTGGTATTGTATCATGCATCACATCATCCCAAGATACAAAATTGAAAAGCCATGTCCCTTGCATAATGTACTCAAATACTGCTTTAAAATGGCAGATTACTTCAACACCACTCTCAGAAAAACACATATATTGCCTTATGCCAATAACACCATATGACTTCAAAAATTAAGTAAAACAAAATTAAAAATAAAAGAGAAGCCACCAAAGATAAAATCTATAACAAAAAATAATAATACTACCGAACCACTGTACTACATAAATGATATTCATATCTATACAAAAAAAACTCATCGGCCTCTTAAATTTAAGAGTTACACCATAATATACTGCAAATGTTTTTCAAATTTAAACCTATGTAATACTATAAGTTTTTTCTCTTTAAAATAATTATCAAATATATTTTAAAATATTTGGAGAATATTTTCTATATTTAATACTTAAAAACTATGCAAATGATATGTTAATGAAAGTGACTCTAAACTTATTTCTACATTCTGTATAACTCATGATCAGTTAAATTTCCGAATAAAGCATCAGTCACAATAATATATCATGTTAATTAAGTCAAAGAAATATGTTTAAATTATATTAGACTACATGTCATATATATATATATATATATATATATATATATATATATATATATATATATTGTTGCTTATTGGATAAATAATATGGAGAAAAGAAAAACAATATCTATTTTATATACGCAAGTTGAAATGAATGCTAAAAACGAGAAGCAATTTATAAAGATCAGTAAAAAATACCATTCCGACATAATATTTAGTGGAGTGGACATTGGATTAGCAAGAATATAATTGTTGAATTTATTAATTTATTTTATATTTGTTAGACAATATTGTTAAAGACTACCACTTTATACATAAGACAGTATTTTAAAAATAATATAAAATTATAAAACTATTTCTCATTCATTTTGTTAAGATTCTAATTATGAATGTATTAGAATATATTTAAATATGAATACATTTTTGTTCATGAAAGTTCTTTTTTTTTTTTTTTGATAATCTAACAAAATATATTAATCAGGAATACAAAGGGGTATCCCAACCCGTATACATCAATAGACCTACTAGAAATCTAGGCCTACAAAAAATCACTTGGAGAAATTATCCAAGTGTAATAATTACAAAGAGATGCATTCTTCTGCATCTTACCTATCCACCTCCAAGAGAATGTAATAATACGATTCGAAATTGTGTCCATATCCCAAAATTCATCCCTAAATATAATGTTATTACGTGATGCCCAAATAACCCAACAGATTATCAGCCAAAGCCCCACAACATTAGAGATTTGAAAATTCCTACTAACACATCCTGCCAACCAACAAGATAAGTGATTCATCATAGACTCTACAAGAATATGAGGTAATCCTACCCAACTACATACAGAATTCCACACCAGCACTGATTTTTGACAGTAAAATAAAATATGTTCAACCGTTTCAAGGTGCAAGAAGCAGAAGGGGCAAGGTAAGTCGTGACTATTGGTAATGATCCCTCTACGAAACAAGTTGTCTCTCGAAGGTAATCTTTTGTGCAACATCCTCCAGCCAAACACTTTCACTTTAAGAGGGGCTTGGGCTAGCCAATTGAGTTTGCAAGCAGCTTTAAGTTCGACATTAACTCCTGAATCAGGGGCAGCCAGCTTATCCTAAGATGTTCCAAACCCACACTCCATTAACCCACATACCGTTATCCGCCACTGAACAGCCCTTGTTTTCTACTAATAAAAATATTTCACTAAACTCAACAGCAAGAATATTATCTCCAGCCCACCTCGATAGCCAAAATGGTGTTCTGACGCCATTTCCTAATTTATATGAAAGGCAACCAGCAATTGTATCCAACCCACAAAAGATACCAACCTGTACCAAATCGCGCCACCAAATAGACGCCGGAACTGAATATTTAAGACTCACACCCGAATATAATTCGAATGAATGTTTAGGATACCTAAACGCAATTAAATGCCACCACAGAGTATCCCGACCAGCCAAGGTTCTCCACAGCCATTTAAACATCAAAGCATTATTGAAAATTCTTATATCTTTCACTCCTAAACCTCCCTCTTCCCTCCTTTTGCATACCATTTTCCAGGAAATCCAAGACACTCCCTTTTTGGAGACCAACCCATTCCATAAGAAGTTCTTTTGGATAGAAGTGAGAATGCTGATAACTTTGGCAGGAAGTTTGTAAAATGACATATAATGAATTGGCAGGTTTGCAAGGACAGAATTAATTAGAGTCACTCTACCACCCATCGATAAGAATCTACTTTTCCAAGAACTCAATCTAGACCGGACCTTATCTATTAATGGTTTCCAAAATGCAATACTCCTGTGATTACCACCAATTTGAATGCCAAGAAAATTAAAAGGACAGGAAGAAACCTTACAAGCAAGATAGAGACCTGCAGCAGACAACATTACCTCATCTATGCCAATACCGAAAAAGGAACTCTTGTTGAAGTTGATATCCAGACCAGAGACTAGCTGAAACCCTTTAAGTATAGACTTCATTGCCAATAGATTCCTCCAAGATCCATCCCCTATGATAACCGAGTCGTCTGCGTATTGCAACAAGTGGAATTGCACATCAGGGCTGACTTCAAAGCATGAAAAACATCCATTGGCTATCGCTCTTCTCATTAATACAGCTAAACCTTCAGCAGCAATAGTGAACAGTAGAGGAGCAAGAGGGTCCCCTTGTTTAAGACCACGATACACTCCAAAATCTTGGGTAGAACTACCGTTAACCAAAACAGAAGCATAACTGTTGAAAACTCCATAATCCATCCACGACAACCATTTTCGGCCAAACCCCATAATCTTCATGACGTCTCTTAAATAATTCCACTCAATACAATCATATGCTCTGGCAAAATCAACCTTCAAAAGCATGAGCTCTTTCTTGGACCGCTTGGCAAAATCGATAACTTCATTAAGGACGAGAACGCCATCAACCAAATTTCTACCTTCTATAAAAGCTGTTTGGGAATTGGAAATGATACCACCAATTTTTCTTTTGAGTCTGTTGGCTAGAATCTTGGAAATAACTTTGTAAACAGAAGAAATTAGAGATATAGGTCTGTATTCATCTAAACACATAGGGCTGCCCACTTTGGGAATGAGCACTATGAACGAAGAAGCAAAAACTTTATGTAATTTCTCACCTTGGAAAAATTCCAGAATGCAGTTTGTGAAATCTTTTCCTACAATACTCCAACATCGTTTAAAGAATTCAAAACAAAAGCCGTCAGGACCTGGGCTACGATCTCCAGCACACTCAAACACATTCCTTCTAACCTCTGATTCATCCACATCAACCTCTAACTCCAAACTATCGTTATAAGACAAACTCCTGAAGCCAGATTCACCAATAGCTGGATAAGGTCTTGAAACTCTGCAGAATCTCTTAGTAAAATGATCCTTGACAGCCCCTTTGACCTTCTTAACATCTTCCACCAACATACCATTGATACACACTGATGAGATGGTATTCATGTTTATACGGTTCCTCAAGGCAGCATGAAAAAGTTTAGTATTATCGTCTCCATCTACATCCCATTTCATCCTGGATTTTTGTTTTAAAATACTTTCTTTAATCCTCTAAGATTTCCATAGGTCAGCTTCTGCTTCATTCCTTGTTGAATTTTCCTCAGCTGATATGACTTTATTTAAGGCAAATAAGTCTTCAATCCCGTTTATAACACCAACATCCTTCTTGATTTTGGTATCAGCCCAACCGAAAACGTTATTATTCCACCAACGGAGCCTTTCTCTCAGATTTTGCAATTTTCTAGCCAGGATATAAGATGCCTTACCTTCAACTTGAAACTCCTCCCATTCTTTTTTGATAAATGGCATAAAGTTTGAGTGTTCAAACCAACATAACATAACTTTAAAAGGCTTGGGCCCCCAGTTAATGTTTTTTGCAGAGATCCACACAGGCCTATGGTCAGAAATATCGCGTTCCCCTATCCTTTGGTTAACCATATTCCATTCACTGAAGACTCCATGTGTGACTAAGAATCTATCCAACCGACTACAGACATTACCTTTCGACTGAAACCAAGAGTATTTGAAGCCAATAAGGGGCAAATCCACACAACCCATTGAGTTAATAAATTCAGAAAATTCCATCATATATCTTGAATTTAGAGAAGAATAACCAATTTGTTCAGCAGCGGACTTAATAGAGTTAAAGTCCCCACCAAGTATCCATTCACCAGGTTCTAAGTTGTTTTTAAGATTAATGAGCTGAGACCATAAGTTCCTTTTCTCTGTGATAGAACAAGGAGAATAAACGTTGACCAAATAACAGTTCTTGCCTCTCCAGCTGACTTGTAAACCTAAATACCCCACGCCTCTATAACTGCATATAGGTTCCACAACTCCTTCCTTCCAAATAGTCAATAGGCCGCCCGATAATCCATTAGAACTATTCGCAGACCAACCACAAAATGAATCACCCCAAATGTTGTGCACTATTAAATCCGTCATTTCTGATCGTTTAGTTTCCTGAATGAAACACATTTCAGCTCCTACCTTACGAATGACTTCTCTGATTTTCATCCTCTTCGAAGTACCTCCACACTCTCTTATGTTGTACGTAACTAAATTCATTTTCCACCTGTGCCAGCCTCCTTCTTACCTTTCCTTGGTTTCCTATCCTTCTTCTCAAAATTTCTCAAAATACCCTAAAAAATTTCATCATCTTCCTCCGTTTCAATAGCGAGCGACTTAATAGAACCCCAAATCCTAGCAGGCAGGTTCTCCAGTTGCTTCTTAATTCTAGAGTTATTTTGAATGACACCAGAATCCGAGATAGAATTGTTAAAAGACTCAGCTGCTTTATCAGCCTGAGGTGACATCCTCTGCCTCATAGAACCCTCATCCTGACATGAATGATTCAGAGCCGACCTGTGGTTGTTACTCTCCGATCGTAGCAAAATAGCGTAGTAAGATGAACAAAAAGGAATCATATTCTTTTGGTAAATGTCATCTATAACAATCTTTTTCTTCTTCTTAACTTTAGACCCCCCCAAAATCTCTCCTGAAAGAATACCATTACCAGCTGTATCCGGGCTCGTATGGGATAAAGGAGATACTACTTGTCTAAACTCAACTCCTCCAGAATAACTCTCAACAGGGCAAAACTGACACTCAGATGAGCACGAAACATGAGAAGGAGCAGAGCCAGAAGATTGACAAATGTCCCTCAAATCCTCTACACAATCATCTGCCAATATATCTGTTGACTGATTCCCTTCACAAACATGAGTTAAATCCTTGACTTGGAGGGAGCTGGTAAATATTGAACCCCCTCAAGATACTCTGCCTCCGCCCCTGTCGATGAAGCGTACAATTAACTTATGAATAAAAGCAAATGCATATAAATCTATGTAGTACTAACATCTCGGAAAAAAAGGTGTGTCCGTCGACTCACTACATTTAATTAACTTATTTTTTCAAATTATTACATGTGTGACTGTGTGAGCTTCATAGATATAAATAGAGGTTTTTACTTTTTTACACAAGAAAAAGAGAAATCAAAACCTCTAAATTGCGAAGACGAGGGAGCCAAAAGGTGCTTATATTTTCAAGTGTTCGAGGCCGATCACATGCATAAGTGAGGACAACTACGTCAGCCCGGTGTAGTTCTTCATCAACTCTGTAGCTATCCTTAGGGCTGCAACAAGCAGATAAAAACATGAACATGAAATCGCATTTCACGAAGAGATTGCTAATTAGTAAGTTCAAAACGTGATTACTTAAATAAGGAATGAATCTTGCTAAGAACGTTACCGGGAAGAGGTGTCGATGATTTGTACAGGTACACCATCACAGAACGGAGGCAATACCGGGGTGAGTTTCTTCGGGATTTTATAGGCGACGGCGTGAATGAGGGTGGATTTGCCGGTTTTACGGTCTCCGGCAACAACAACGCGAACCACGGCATAACTGTGTCCGTTGACGGATTTAGACTGCGTGTGTGGTGTCACTCCCGGCATGGATAGAGCAAGAAGAAACCTAAAATGAAAATGCGCGGAATGAGTGAGTGAGTGAGTGAGGTGAAATTGCGTTGGAGTGAAGAGAGTAACCTCTAAGGAATTAATAGAAACCCAACTCTAACGGTGTGGTGTGCCAATCAACACACTATGCTCTTTTTTAAAATGAACAAAAAAAAAATACAAATATATGTTTTTTTGGGAAATAATAATAATATATAACAATATATAAAGGTAAAACATTTTTTTGGTGTAGCATATTTTCTTTTTTTTTTTACCCTTCAAAACTATTTAGAAGTTACACAAATAAAAATTAACTACTCCCTCCATTTTATTTAAATTATAAACAACTAAAAGTAATTAGTTATTTGAAAAAAAAACTGACTTTAACTTCCAATTAAAAACAACATTTCAATAGCTTCTCCTTATAATTTATGTCTTTCATTTTTAACTCATTAGGTTTATTATATAGACAACTAAAAGTAATTAGTTATTTGAAAAGAAAACTGACTTTAACTTCCAATTAAAAACTACATTTAAATAGTTTCTCCTTATAATTTATGTCTTTCATTTTTAACTCATTAGGTTTATTAAGTTATACAAATTAAATTCTCTCATTCAAAAAACATATTCAACCTAACTCCTTCTCTGGTTTTGCAGTAACTTATTCTCTGATTTTGCTTGGCCATACTTAAAGACAAGGTTGATTAAAACTATTTGCCTGAAAGCATTGATTCACTATCTCACCCTCTAAGTTAGTTCATAATGTACCCTTTATTTATAATGAGATTAATTTTTTTTTGGCACAAACAACTGCACAGGATACTCACTCGACAAAAGCCAGAGAGCATTTAATACAGCAAACAAAATGATGATAGACAAAGGAAAAAAGATGATGTCCATAGAAATAAAAAATGGAGAAGAAGGGAGACTGTCTGAGGAAAATTGGAATCCAGATAATGTTCATGATGATGGTAGAAAAGAGAAACCTACAATTTGCAGATAACATAATATGGATTGCGAATCACACAATGATTTCTGTTACGGTCGATTATTAGGGTATTTAGATTCTTCAATCTAATTTTTTAATTTGCTTTTTTTATTTATGTTCATTTATTGTTTTGTTCTTTTTACACAAATCCATATCTGAAATAGGGGTTTGAAAATTGAGATTATTGGATTTTTTTTTAATTTCTAATACTTTAATTTTTCTTTCCATTGTAAAAGAAAAATGAATCATAATCTCTTAGGAAAGAAAAAAAGGCGCGCCCTAATTTCTATGATCAAATAAGAATGACTATTTTAATTAATTTTTTAAAATTTGGTTTCCTCAAGAATACAAACTTGGTGCTCCAAGATATCTCTTCATGTTTCCAACCAGTTATCATTTCATGCTTTGATTTTTTTTTTCATTACTAATGTTCCACACACTCGCACTCATGACATAAGGATAATTTTTGCAATCTTTTTTCATAGTCCTGAATCCGAACATTTATACCTTAATTTTTTAACAAAGAAAACTCATATTTTTAACATAGAAAAGAGATCGATAAACATAATTTTTAACAAAATTTAATTATTATTTTCTAATTTGTACTTTTTAATTAATTTATTGTAAGTATTATATTTTAAAATTTGATGATGAGTATCTTCCATTAGATAAATTATTTCAATGGTTATAATTTTAGTACATTGAATTATATATTTTTTATATATTGTGTAGGTTGTTATTGAGATTAATCTTTAATCTTGCCATCTATAAGACTCATATTCACAAACAAAACTACAATTTGTATCAGATAATGTTAAATATAGGCTTTAGAGTTTTTTTTTTTTTGGTATAATGTCAAGTCTAAGGCTATAAATGATACTAAGGGTTGAATATTGTTTAAAGATTGAAGGTATTTGTGTTTATGTTTTCATCATGATTTTTCTTTTAATGATAACCAATTATTAACTACATTGTTTGCAGCCATGGACAATGTATTATGCAAATTTAGAAAGAACAACTTAACAAAACAAGGAAAGGAGAACAAATGAATGCCATGTGCAAAGGAGATTGAGATGTATAGAGAAAAAATTAGAGAGGTAGAGAGACTGATGAGTAATATAAAAAAAGAGTTAGAAAGACGAAGAGAAAGTGAGAAAAAGAGAGAGAGAGAGAGAGAGAGAAAACACGTATTAGCGGCAACGTCCACATAAAAGTTATAAGAAACGGGTACACATGTTATACACTTAATTGTAATGTATAAACATACTTTATAAGTTACAAAAATAAATAACAACTACCACATTATTTTCTTTTCTAAATATGGCTTTTTTTATTGGACACAACATCGAGCATGAAAAATAATAGTAACATTATTAATGTCTTTTATTGTGAAATATGTGAATATAAATTGTTGTTATTTTATATCCATTTATAATTTGTATGATTTCTACAATGTGATATTATTAAAAATTTAACGTATATTTGTTTTCTTCTTACTTTTATTTTTTTTATTCATGTAAATAATATTATTTTATGTAACATTTAATTTATTGATAAATTTTAATTTTCACATTCTACTCTTTAGATTGTTAAATTAATTTTAAGTTGATATTTGCATTGTTAAATTGGTCTGAATATATTTTTTTAAGTGTTGATCCATAAATGGATCTTCATTAATACATTACTAAAACATATTGAAATTTAATATGTATCATTATATTTTTATTTTTAAATAATTGTGTCTAAGTAATATTATTTTTAATAGAATATATGTCAAAAACACTATAAAATGTTTATGTTTATTTGTTTTAAAATATGCGAGAAAGATTTTTGTTCTTATTCTATCTAAATTTTTTTATGGTTTTGAACAATCTATAACAATATATAAATACAAAACTTAATGCGTGAAAAAACTGGTTAAATAAAGTCATGTCTCAATGCGATTATCTGAATTCAAACAAAATTTAATGCGTGCATTTTACATATTGCACACAATACTTAATATGTATCTGAATAAATATATCAATAATAAATGTATTTGTATTCAATAAGTACATTGATATACACACGTATATGTTGTCTAAAAAATATTATTTTTAATGTAACGTGCGATAAACACCTCATATATAATATACACGCGTTTATTTTTCTCTGCTGTGCGCATTAAAAAAAGCGGACAAACAGGCACGGGAGTGCCCGTTTGGACGCTAGTAATAATAATAATAATAATAATAATAATAATAATAATAATAATAATTAATCGTCTATCCGTGCGATGCATAGTGATGCATATTTTATAAAATTTATGATTAGTTCAATTTAAAAATACAAATTAAAAAATATTGAGTAATATGTCATCAATTTATATATCAAATTATTTTCAAATTTTACTTTTGATTTAGAGTCAAATATTTTTTCTTCTTGAAAGAAATTTATAAAACAAATAAAAACACAAATATTTTTGTTGAAACATATTATTACTATTATGTTATATAATTATATGTGAATTGAGGTTGAGGTAGAAGATAGCAAATTTATATTATTACATTACATTAAATATATGTAAATTATTAAATAGATAAATTATTTTGAATAAAAATTAAGAAACTAAGTAACACGTCAAAAAACTATGTATCATTTTTTGAAGTAGAAGGCATTTTGGATGGGAGTGAGGTTTAAATGAAACTACATAAAGACACTTTTATTTAATTAATTATTAAAAATTAATTGAGAGTGATAAAGGCATTTTTAATTAATTAATTATTAAAAAATTGAGAGCGATAATAATGGAGTTAGTAGAATAATTAACTTTATCAATAAATAAATATACTAATTAATCATAAACTATCAATATATAAAATGGTTTTTGGTGTAGCCTATTTTTTTTTCAATTATACCCTTTTTAGTTTTTATTTTAAATCTCAATTTCTCTTTAATTAATTTTTGTTTAAAAATCTAATTTCTTTTTTATTAATTGCTATACGGTGGTTTGAATATCTTTTTCACTCTATTATTTTTTTATTATTTTATAAATAATTTAATAAAAATAAAAATAAAGACACAAAAAATATTGTTTATATTTTGATTCGCATATACATTAATAAAAGCGGACAGACGGGTATGGGAGTGCCCGTCTGGACGCTAGTCTCATATAATATCAATTTTATCTACCATGCACAACACAAGGTAGACAAGTACAATTTTATAAAAAAAAATATACATACATTTAATTAATTAATAATTACATAATACCAATTCGTTTTTAAATAATATGTCTTAATTATATTTAAATTCAATTAAAATTATATTTTTATCCATAAATTAGATTTAAAAGTTCAGTCAATATGAAAACACGGATGCTCTGGTATTGTATCATGCATCACATCATCCCAAGATACAAAATTGAAAAGCCATGTCCCTTGCATAATGTACTCAAATACTGCTTTAAAATGGCAGATTACTTCAACACCACTCTCAGAAAAACACATATATTGCCTTATGCCAATAACACCATATGACTTCAAAAATTAAGTAAAACAAAATTAAAAATAAAAGAGAAGCCACCAAAGATAAAATCTATAACAAAAAATAATAATACTACCGAACCACTGTACTACATAAATGATATTCATATCTATACAAAAAAAACTCATCGGCCTCTTAAATTTAAGAGTTACACCATAATATACTGCAAATGTTTTTCAAATTTAAACCTATGTAATACTATAAGTTTTTTCTCTTTAAAATAATTATCAAATATATTTTAAAATATTTGGAGAATATTTTCTATATTTAATACTTAAAAACTATGCAAATGATATGTTAATGAAAGTGACTCTAAACTTATTTCTACATTCTGTATAACTCATGATCAGTTAAATTTCCGAATAAAGCATCAGTCACAATAATATATCATGTTAATTAAGTCAAAGAAATATGTTTAAATTATATTAGACTACATGTCATATATATATATATATATATATATATATATATATATATATATATATATATATATATATATATATATATATATTGTTGCTTATTGGATAAATAATATGGAGAAAAGAAAAACAATATCTATTTTATATACGCAAGTTGAAATGAATGCTAAAAACGAGAAGCAATTTATAAAGATCAGTAAAAAATACCATTCCGACATAATATTTAGTGGAGTGGACATTGGATTAGCAAGAATATAATTGTTGAATTTATTAATTTATTTTATATTTGTTAGACAATATTGTTAAAGACTACCACTTTATACATAAGACAGTATTTTAAAAATAATATAAAATTATAAAACTATTTCTCATTCATTTTGTTAAGATTCTAATTATGAATGTATTAGAATATATTTAAATATGAATACATTTTTGTTCATGAAAGTTCTTTTTTTTTTTTTTTGATAATCTAACAAAATATATTAATCAGGAATACAAAGGGGTATCCCAACCCGTATACATCAATAGACCTACTAGAAATCTAGGCCTACAAAAAATCACTTGGAGAAATTATCCAAGTGTAATAATTACAAAGAGATGCATTCTTCTGCATCTTACCTATCCACCTCCAAGAGAATGTAATAATACGATTCGAAATTGTGTCCATATCCCAAAATTCATCCCTAAATATAATGTTATTACGTGATGCCCAAATAACCCAACAGATTATCAGCCAAAGCCCCACAACATTAGAGATTTGAAAATTCCTACTAACACATCCTGCCAACCAACAAGATAAGTGATTCATCATAGACTCTACAAGAATATGAGGTAATCCTACCCAACTACATACAGAATTCCACACCAGCACTGATTTTTGACAGTAAAATAAAATATGTTCAACCGTTTCAAGGTGCAAGAAGCAGAAGGGGCAAGGTAAGTCGTGACTATTGGTAATGATCCCTCTACGAAACAAGTTGTCTCTCGAAGGTAATCTTTTGTGCAACATCCTCCAGCCAAACACTTTCACTTTAAGGGGGGCTTGGGCTAGCCAATTGAGTTTGCAAGCAGCTTTAAGTTCGACATTAACTCCTGAATCAGGGGCAGCCAGCTTATCCTAAGATGTTCCAAACCCACACTCCATTAACCCACATACCGTTATCCGCCACTGAACAGCCCTTGTTTTCTACTAATAAAAATATTTCACTAAACTCAACAGCAAGAATATTATCTCCAGCCCACCTCGATAGCCAAAATGGTGTTCTGACGCCATTTCCTAATTTATATGAAAGGCAACCAGCAATTGTATCCAACCCACAAAAGATACCAACCTGTACCAAATCGCGCCACCAAATAGACGCCGGAACTGAATATTTAAGACTCACACCCGAATATAATTCGAATGAATGTTTAGGATACCTAAACGCAATTAAATGCCACCACAGAGTATCCCGACCAGCCAAGGTTCTCCACAACCATTTAAACATCAAAGCATTATTGAAAATTCTTATATCTTTCACTCCTAAACCTCCCTCTTCCCTCCTTTTGCATACCATTTTCCAGGAAATCCAAGACACTCCCTTTTTGGAGACCAACCCATTCCATAAGAAGTTCTTTTGGATAGAAGTGAGAATGCTGATAACTTTGGCAGGAAGTTTGTAAAATGACATATAATGAATTGGCAGGTTTGCAAGGACAGAATTAATTAGAGTCACTCTACCACCCATCGATAAGAATCTACTTTTCCAAGAACTCAATCTAGACCGGACCTTATCTATTAATGGTTTCCAAAATGCAATACTCCTGTGATTACCACCAATTTGAATGCCAAGAAAATTAAAAGGACAGGAAGAAACCTTACAAGCAAGATAGAGTCCTGCAGCAGACAACATTACCTCATCTATGCCAATACCGAAAAAGGAACTCTTGTTGAAGTTGATATCCAGACCAGAGACTAGCTGAAACCCTTTAAGTATAGACTTCATTGCCAATAGATTCCTCCAAGATCCATCCCCTATGATAACCGAGTCGTCTGCGTATTGCAACAAGTGGAATTGCACATCAGGGCTGACTTCAAAGCATGAAAAACATCCATTGGCTATCGCTCTTCTCATTAATACAGCTAAACCTTCAGCAGCAATAGTGAACAGTAGAGGAGCAAGAGGGTCCCCTTGTTTAAGACCACGATACACTCCAAAATCTTGGGTAGAACTACCGTTAACCAAAACAGAAGCATAACTGTTGAAAACTCCATAATCCATCCACGACAACCATTTTCGGCCAAACCCCATAATCTTCATGACGTCTCTTAAATAATTCCACTCAATACAATCATATGCTCTGGCAAAATCAACCTTCAAAAGCATGAGCTCTTTCTTGGACCGCTTGGCAAAATCGATAACTTCATTAAGGACGAGAACGCCATCAACCAAATTTCTACCTTCTATAAAAGCTGTTTGGGAATTGGAAATGATACCACCAATTTTTCTTTTGAGTCTGTTGGCTAGAATCTTGGAAATAACTTTGTAAACAGAAGAAATTAGAGATATAGGTCTGTATTCATCTAAACACATAGGGCTGCCCACTTTGGGAATGAGCACTATGAACGAAGAAGCAAAAACTTTATGTAATTTCTCACCTTGGAAAAATTCCAGAATGCAGTTTGTGAAATCTTTTCCTACAATACTCCAACATCGTTTAAAGAATTCAAAACAAAAGCCGTCAGGACCTGGGCTACGATCTCCAGCACACTCAAACACATTCCTTCTAACCTCTGATTCATCCACATCAACCTCTAACTCCAAACTATCGTTATAAGACAAACTCCTGAAGCCAGATTCACCAATAGCTGGATAAGGTCTTGAAACTCTGCAGAATCTCTTAGTAAAATGATCCTTGACAGCCCCTTTGACCTTCTTAACATCTTCCACCAACATACCATTGATACACACTGATGAGATGGTATTCATGTTTATACGGTTCCTCAAGGCAGCATGAAAAAGTTTAGTATTATCGTCTCCATCTACATCCCATTTCATCCTGGATTTTTGTTTTAAAATACTTTCTTTAATCCTCTAAGATTTCCATAGGTCAGCTTCTGCTTCATTCCTTGTTGAATTTTCCTCAGCTGATATGACTCTATTTAAGGCAAATAAGTCTTCAATCCCGTTTATAACACCAACATCCTTCTTGATTTTGGTATCAGCCCAACCGAAAACGTTATTATTCCACCAACGGAGCCTTTCTCTCAGATTTTGCAATTTTCTAGCCAGGATATAAGATGCCTTACCTTCAACCTGAAACTCCTCCCATTCTTTTTTGATAAATGGCATAAAGTTTGAGTGTTCAAACCAACATAACATAACTTTAAAAGGCTTGGGCCCCCAGTTAATGTTTTTTGCAGAGATCCACACAGGCCTATGGTCAGAAATATCGCGTTCCCCTATCCTTTGGTTAACCATATTCCATTCACTGAAGACTCCATGTGTGACTAAGAATCTATCCAACCGACTACAGACATTACCTTTCGACTGAAACCAAGAGTATTTGAAGCCAATAAGGGGCAAATCCACACAACCCATTGAGTTAATAAATTCAGAAAATTCCATCATATATCTTGAATTTAGAGAAGAATAACCAATTTGTTCAGCAGCGGACTTAATAGAGTTAAAGTCCCCACCAAGTATCCATTCACCAGGTTCTAAGTTGTTTTTAAGATTAATGAGCTGAGACCATAAGTTCCTTTTCTCTGTGATAGAACAAGGAGAATAAACGTTGACCAAATAACAGTTCTTGCCTCTCCAGCTGACTTGTAAACCTAAATACCCCACGCCTCTATAACTGCATATAGGTTCCACAACTCCTTCCTTCCAAATAGTCAATAGGCCGCCCGATAATCCATTAGAACTATTCGCAGACCAACCACAAAATGAATCACCCCAAATGTTGTGCACTATTAAATCCGTCATTTCTGATCGTTTAGTTTCCTGAATGAAACACATTTCAGCTCCTACCTTACGAATGACTTCTCTGATTTTCATCCTTTTCGAAGTACCTCCACACCCTCTTATGTTGTACGTAACTAAATTCATTTTCCACCTGTGCCAGCCTCCTTCTTACCTTTCCTTGGTTTCCTATCCTTCTTCTCAAAATTTCTCAAAATACCCTAAAAAATTTCATCATCTTCCTCCGTTTCAATAGCGAGCGACTTAATAGAACCCCAAATCCTAGCAGGCAGGTTCTCCAGTTGCTTCTTAATTCTAGAGTTATTTTGAATGACACCAGAATCCGAGATAGAATTGTTAAAAGACTCAGCTGCTTTATCAGCCTGAGGTGACATCCTCTGCCTCGTAGAACCCTCATCCTGACATGAATGATTCAGAGCCGACCTGTGGTTGTTACTCTCCGATCGTAGCAAAATAGCGTAGTAAGATGAACAAAAAGGAATCATATTCTTTTGGTAAATGTCATCTATAACAATCTTTTTCTTCTTCTTAACTTTAGACCCCCCCAAAATCTCTCCTGAAAGAATACCATTACCAGCTGTATCCGGGCTCGTATGGGATAAAGGAGATACTACTTGTCTAAACTCAACTCCTCCAGAATAACTCTCAACAGGGCAAAACTGACACTCAGATGAGCACGAAACATGAGAAGGAGCAGAGCCAGAAGATTGACAAATGTCCCTCAAATCCTCTACACAATCATCTGCCAATATATCTGTTGACTGATTCCCTTCACAAACATGAGTTAAATC
This sequence comes from Lathyrus tuberosus, assembly GCA_022829125.1. NCBI lineage: Eukaryota > Viridiplantae > Streptophyta > Magnoliopsida > Fabales > Fabaceae > Lathyrus > Lathyrus tuberosus. The sequence goes on from JALAZF010000518.1 coordinate 3,648,111, forward strand.
CTTGACTTGGAAAGGAGTGGACTGATCTCTAACTTCCACAATAGGAACACCAACATCCTCAGACATCAACCTATTTGGTAATTCCTTGTCATCCTCACAACCTTGTGTCACCAAATCTTTAGAAAAACCCCTATCTGCTTGGTCCTCCCACCCTTGGTTGGTAGGTCCAGGCGACTTAAACTGAGAGCTGAAAACCTCAGAAGACTTCTCCCAAAGTGCCCCATCATCCACCAGGTCAGAATCTGACTCGACAACATCTGAGCTATCTTCGTCAAAGTACGAAACTTTGTTCCTAGCTTGGTCACTCACATAAGGACCAAACGAATCTTCGACCAATTTGATTCTATACATACTGTCATTCACCTCTATATTAATAACTTCATTAAGAGAGATAGCGAACTTTGTGCGAATTAGGATTCTAGCTACATCCAATCTCGAATGTTTCCTCGTATCTTCATCCATCTTAACAAAAGCTCCAGTGGTTCCAGCTAAAAATTTAAAGAATTTTTCTCCCCACACATGGCACGGCAACCCAAAGATCTTAACCCAAGTTAGTCTCTCCTGATCAACATCATCAGGGGACCACGGACGAATTTCAGAAAGCCATTTAGAAATCCACTTGTTCTCTTCTGAAACCAGCTTTTTAATGTCGCCCGGGTTATCTTCCTCAATGAGACATAGGTTGGCCCCCATAGGGGTAATCTTAATGTTGAAAAAACCTTCCATTTGGAATGCTTCAGATACCTCAGCCGCAGATCCGGGTATCTCTAAAATTCCAGTGTAGGCCTGCTCAAACCTTTCCAATTCCTCTTTTGATACTTCAAAACTTAAGTGAGCATAGTTAGGCCTGTCCCCAAGAAGAGGCTGCTTCGGGATATTTGCCATCAGAGTGTGTCCTCCACTGGTCACTTGAGCAAAAGAATTATTAAGGGCATACCTTTTGTTTAATCCGTGTTTGTGGGGAGGAGCAACATCTTGTTTCAGGTCCAAATTCCTTTTCTTGGAAATGAGATCTTCACCACCTGCCTTAGAATCTCTTCGAAATCTTGGAAGATTAACAAATATCTTAGAACCATTAAGCACGATGTTGTCAAGCTTAATGGCTAGAAGATGTTCGTCTTCGACTCTAATGAATCTGACAAATCCAAAACGTTTACCCCTAATATCCAATCTCCCAGGGATAAAAACCTCAAGAATGAAACCAAATTCCTTAAAAACTTCAAACATCTTCCTAGCATCAAACGAAATTGGGATCTCAGTAAAGAAGAAGGACGAAACCGCTTTTAGGTCATCTTCATTGGGTTTTCCTCTAATGTTCTTCCAAATCGACATTCTCGGAGTATTGAAGTTATGAGTATGTTTTCTTTTAACCTCCACCCAAGTCTCTTTGTTTCGAATCTCCATTGATGAAGAACCAGAACACCCAGAATCTTTATAACCACCACGCGAATCCAGCTTCCTCCGATAAAAATCCGACACCGTGAATTAAGACCCGCTGGGAGGAAGGTCCCTAACCCTAAGGTTAGGACTTTAAACCAAACCCAGACGACTCTAACAATGCTGAACCCTAACCAGAGGAAGAAGGCGAAAACATGCAAACCAGATTAGTGCACATGATACATTTTGTTGACGGCGACAAGAGTTTTATCATGTGTTTGTGTGATGATAAAAAAAAATTCTCACAAACAACAACTTTGCAAGGAAAGGTGATTTCATAGATGACGGTAGTAGCCACTGTTCATGAAAGTTCATGACTTTATCATTTTGATAGTACTCAAATTTCAATCTTAGAACTGAAATTCCAATTCAAACACATAGCACTATAAAAGCATATAAGCTTTAAATCCAATAAGAAAACAATCTTGACTTTTAAGTAGACATTTTCAGTCTCTTTATAAAATATGTTTGTTCATGCTATTATTTCATTTATCGTTATAAATATTAAACACGTAAGAAAGAGGAGAAAAGTATTGGAACTTTTACCTTAATTAAGAAAATCAAAGTAGTAGGTGGAGATGAGATTGACACAAGATCCATTGATTTTTTTTTTTCATTTCAAACTTAGTTTGGATGCTGTAGGTGTGTTGCTGGAAATGGGAAACAGCACAAGAAGAAATTATAATGGATTTGAAGCTGCCGTGGCGTGTGTGGGTTGGTGTTGATGTGTGAGCACAGATGGATAGCTGAGATGGATCGAAATTGATGGTTGGTATTTCTGTGTATCACTTTATGTTTGTTTCTCTGACTACTCCCATTTCCATGCAAAACCACATGGGCTATTTATTGTTTCTATAATTCATGTAATCTAATAGTACATTTAATACATTATTTCAACTAATCATATGCCAGTTTATAATTCACTAGTGCCTGAAGATTAAACAGGCTAATGAAACGGAGAGTTAGTTCCCGTCTTTATTACACCGCCTGTCATTATGGCAGTACATTAATGCTTGACTTGTTGCCCTAATTTGGTGCTGATATCATTTGGTGCTGATATATGATATATGCATTAATTAGTTTGTTGGTCTTTACTACATCTGTAATTTTGTGTGATTTTAATTTGATTCTGTTTATTTCAGGTAATTTTCGATGACGAAAATTCTTAAAGTAGGGGAGAGTTGTAACGATCCGAAAATCTAAATTAATTAATTATTTATTTATTTATTTAATTTAGAAGGAATTAAGAGGTTTTTGGTAATTTTGGAGAATTATGGATTAAAAGAGTATTTTTAAATAATTTTAATAGGATGAATAATCATGTATTATTTGGATTATTATTATTATAAAGAATAATAAGAAAAAGGACAAGGTGGTCATAAAGAGAAAAAAGTAAAGGTAGAGTTGGAAGTTCATAAACTGGAATATTTAACTAAAGAAGAAATGAGCGATCATTTTCTAATTGATCGTGTTTTGTGAAGAACGCTGAAGAAGAGAAGAGGAGGAGAAAACCTAGGGTTTTGAAGGATTTCTAGGAGAATCTTGGAGAAAGAAGGAAAAAGCTTCAGATTACTCTAAGGTATGGGGAGAGTTCTTAATTTCTTATAGTTTTATAGGAATTGAAGATGAATAGATTAAGGATAGTATGAATTGTGTTGATTTTGATGATTGTTGATGTAGAATGAGTAATTTGATGAAAGTATGATGAATTTGATTGATATGTATTGATATATCTGTGTTTTGTGAGTATTTTTGATCAAATTTCGTGTGGAACACTGATTTTGGGGTAATGGGAACCAAAAATGCAGAAAAATCACGTTTTAGGAAAAGTGGGTTTTTGTCATACCCTGACACGGGCCGTGTCACACAACACGGGCACCCGTGTCAGCTTTCTGGTTGAAAAGTTGGAATTTTGTGTTAACAGGTTGCCTGACACGGGCCGTGTCACAGGACACGGGCGGCCATGTCAGACTACTGTCATTGTTGCGTTTTCTGTTTTTTTTTAATTGTTGTTCAGTGCTGCTGACACGGGCCGTGTCACAGGACACGGGCGACCGTGTCAGGCTACTGTCTTGTCGTTTTGTCGTTTCTTTCATGAGGTTTTTGATGTTTTCTCGTGTTGAATCATTGTTGTATAGTTGTTGTTGATATATGGATGATAAAAACATGATTTTATGATGAATATTGTTGAAAATGAAATGAATGATGCACATGTTGATATTTGGATGAAATTAGGAGTTTAGCATCATTGCATTTCATGGCATTTCTATGTTGGGGCTTCGGTCAATTGGTAGCTTCAATCCCATAGTGCGGATTGAAGTGATATGTTGTTATGTTGTGCTCTCTTGTGGAGGGTTGATGGTCAGTGTCCATCACATGGAGAAAAATCGGTACCACGTGCATCCTTTGCATATCATTATGTTTGACATCGCATTTTATGAAGTAGTTGAGATTGTGTTGTGAATAATTTTTTATGATGATTCCGATGTTGTTGTTGCTTAATTATTTATTTTCCATGTCTTTGTATTACTATAATGAATTATGTTTTCTCACCCTGCCTGCTTGGAAATGTTGCCTCCGATGTGGGTAACTTGCAGATATCCAAGAATAGCTTCGAGGTGACGAAGGAAGTAGCTTTGGAGTGTTTCGTTATTACTGTCTAGTTAGAGGTGTCCTGCTCTGTGTCATGTAACATCGGGTTGGGAAAATTGTTGTGAACCTCGTTTCTTTTAGTTTATGACTGAATTTTTATAATGTTGATGATGGTGTTTGATTTTGACATATTTATTATGAAGTATTTTATGGAATTAAAATAAAAATTGATTTCCGCTGCATAGTTGTTAAATTTTGATATTGATGAACGAGTAACCCGTGTTACGGGACATGAGAATGATTGTTTACATGATGTTTTGGATATTATGTGGCACCTTTCATGTTGATTTTTACTCTGATAATATGAAATGTTTTCCTAAATTGTATGTGGGGTAGAAGGGTGTTACAGGCGTGGCCGACGGCCCTCGCGCACCGGCGAGGGGGTTTGGGATTCTTCTGAAGGAGTCCTTCGCGGGGAAGGAGAACGGCGAGGTGAAGGTGGACGACGATGTCTTCGTGGGGAAGATCGTCGTGCCCGTCCTCGCTCGAGTGCTTGAATTCTGAGATTCTGGTGCACGATCAGCTGGTTGGTTTGATTGACCAAGGCAAATAGGGCCACGGTGCTCAAATTTGCATTAAGTGGAGGAGCAACTGGCTGAAAGACGGCTTGTTAGTCATCATGTCGAGCGGCGTCGTAAGCCGTGTCTTGTGAGTCTGGGGAGGCGGGTTGCCCGTCTCTTACGTCGCCTTTTTCGACGTTGAGAGCAGCGGCGTCCTCACGGTGGTTTCCGTTCTCGAGTTGCGCGAGGACGGTGTCCAGAACTTTGTTCGCAGACGGGTTATTGGTCATGCTGGTGATGAGCGAAAGGATTGCTTTAGTTTATCGTTGAAGGAAAAACGGGGAAGCAAAAATTCCCACGGACGGCGCCACTGATCGTACCTGGATCAGACAATTATTCAGTGGCCAACAACGTCGTATGGACTTCAGCTCCGGTGATGGTGAAAGACGACGCGGGGGGGGGGGGGGGGGTGTACCTGCAAGGTACCCCGACGCTCAAGTAAGAAAAAGGGGAGTAAGCAAGTACAGAAAAATAGGTGTGAGTTAGAATGTAATGTGTAACCTGACCCTCTCAAGCGAGAGGATATTTATAGAGAGCCCCCAGTGCGGGGCCAACGGTTACTTGCATTGGGTTGGATGGTCGGGCTCAATCCAAGTAACTGTCAGGGCTTACGTGGCGTAGTGAAGACCAGCATGTGGTCTTCGCCCTGGTGTAACGGTCCCTAAATCTCTGGAAATATGGCAGACCGGTTCCTTCGGGAGTGGGAAATTACAAGAGAACGTGTCCTCGCGGGGAGGAGCACGTAGGCGTCGAGGTGAGGAGCGTCCACGGGCTATATGCCTCTGCTCGACAATCTTTACCCGCGTGTCCGACGTCCAAGGGGACATGTACGTGCCCGACACGGAGGCGACTTTGGGCCTCGTTGGTCCTTCGCTGGTCATTGGGCTTGGACCTGCCCGACAGTAGGGCATGCGCTGGCCCAGTCCAGAACAATTATTTTGTTTAAAATATATCTCATTGCCTTTTTATTTTATTTTGATTTTTGTTTCTTTCATAGACATACTTTTCTCTTTGATTTTTTTATTTCTATTTTCTTTTATTTTTATTTTTTTTTGTTTTTTCTTATGTTGGTATTTCACTTCTAATACATACATAAAATTATACTTTGTTTCTTTATCTTATTCTTATCAGGTTGTATTTGTGTCAAATTAAATAATAATTAAATAGCACAAAACCACGGGTTTCCAATTAATTAATTAAATAAATTTCAAATAAATATTATTTATTATTATTATTACTAAATTATAATCCTATAAATTATTCAACTATTTTTTGTTGCTAAAAAATTAAAATAAATAAGAGCAATAATAATTATTAATTAATTAAATAACAATTATTAACTTTAAAAAAATCTTCACATTTTTAGTTAATTAATAATACTCCACGTTTCCAATTAATAAATTAAATAGATTTCTATTAACTACCATCCCACTAATAATTTTTCTTATGTAAAAATTTTGTCTAATTTTTTTACCCTTTATCTCTAACTATATATATATTGATCGTACCTGGATCAGACAGTATCGGTGACCAGCGGCGTCTGGTGAACTTCAGCTCCGGTGAGGTGGGGGGTGTACCTGCAAGGTACTCCGACGCTCAAGTAAGATATCGGTCAGAAAAAGCAAGTACAAGGTTAGAGTAAGAAAGTGTGTGTAACCTGACCCTCTCAAGTGAGAGGGTATTTATAGAGAGCCCCCAGCGCGGGGCCAACGGTTACTTGCACTGGGCTGGATTGCAAGGCCCAATCCAAGTAACTGCCAGGGCTTACGTGGCGTAGTGAAGATCAGCACGTGGTCTTCGTCCTGGGGTAACCGCTCCTAGATCTCCGTAACTAGGGCAGACCGATTTCATCGGGAGTGGGCGGTTACGTGAGAACGTGTCCTCGCGGGGAGGAGTCTTGCGTGTCGGGGAGAGACGTGTCCTCGCGGGGAGCACTCTCGTGTGAGAAGGAGGTGGCTCCTCGCAGGGAGGAGTATAGGAGTGTCGAGGAGGGACGAACTCGGGGAGGCCTATCGATACCTGCCCCGACACCCCGTGTCCTGCGTGTGCCCGACGTCGTGGGAGAGGGCAAGTGCCCGACATTGGTCGGGCAAAAAGGTCCTTGTTGGGCCATCCCAGGACGTGTGGGTTGGGCATGCTCGACTGAGTAGCAGACCCCGGCCCAGTCCAGAATAGGAGCCCCCTAAGTCGTTGCTCCGAAGTGTCGGAGTGATGACTTAAGGGCCAATAAGTATGTCGGGGAGGTATCGATCGCGTGACCGCGAGGAGGGAGAACTTGTTAGGGATCCACTGGCCGTTTCGTCGGGGAGACTCGAGGCGGTAGTCTGAGTTTGCTCGACTCAGCGGGGATGCGAGAAGTTTGAACTTGAGTGTCGAGGCAAACGGAGAGATGCGTGTTGGGGAGCGAACGGTCGTATGCGTGCCACGTGTCAGGCGCCGTCATTGCCTAGGGCGGCTAGGCTAGTGTAGTGTACTCAAGTGCTCTAAACTCTTCGAATTCCGTGAGGGTCCTATAAATAGGCCTCACCTCATTTCATTTGCACCGTTTGCGCTCTATTATTTCCTTCTCCGTTCTTCCGTTGCTAGCTTCCACCGTTCTCCACCAACGACCGCCGTGCCGGAACTCTAAAAAGCGCATTTCAAGTAAGTTTCTTCCCTTTTTCTCCTTTTGTCTGCATTCGTAGGGTGACTCTTACGGTGAACTGATGAAGTTCCCATAGAATCATGAAATATCCGGCTAAAACGGCGGAATTTCATAGTTTAGTTGTTGAATCTCGCGGGGAAGGGTGATGAAATCCCCGGGGTCATGAAGAATGTCCCGGGGTCCTAGGATGAATGTTTCTTAGTTCGTTTGTTGAATTCCTCGGGGAAAAAGGATGGGGTCCCGGGGAACCAAAGTTTGTCTCGGGGACCTGGGTCGAATGTCTCTTGTTCCCCGACGTTCCCTCATCGCCCTTTCACTTGATCAGCGGTGGAGGGGTGGATTTAATACGAGTCATCGAATTCATCATTTCCTTCTGCTTTTCAGGTAAATGGACACGTTGCCCGTGGTTGAGGGATCTTTGGACAGTTACAACGAGCCCGACTCTCCTATGGACGAGACAACCAGCGGGGAGAGATCGCCCGACGAATGGGCCTGCGAGGAGGCCTTAAACATGCCGTCTCTGTTCGTCGACGGGGACAAAGACGATATATTATGCATTGTCGAGCACCGTCTGGTGGGCTCGGCGAAGTCATGGAATGTATTCAGACCAAAGGAGCACCACAGGATCTGCTCGACGTACGGCGGGATGCGGTTTCCCGTCTACGAGTTCATGTTCGACGAAGCGGGGTGGTGCCTGCCCTTCACAGATTTCCAGCACGCTGTATTTACCTGGTTGCGCTTGGCCCCCTCCCAACTCCACCCCAACTCACTAGCTTTCATTAGGGCCTTCGAGCTGGTGTGTAAATATCTGCGGATTGGAGCCACTGTACCATTGTTTTTCCGCATCTTCCATCTTCAGAGGCAGGCCGTCGACGGCAGGCACGGTTGGGTGTCCTTCAAATAGGTGAACAACCTGTTTCACACCTACCTGGACTCCGTGCGGGACTTCAAGTACCGGTACTACCTCGTGCGGCCGGTCACACTTGAGGCCGTAAACACGATGTACCGTCGGGAGGCCGAGGAGACAGAGGGTCGGCGACAGGAGGTCCTCAAGCCTAGGTTCCTGTTGTTCTGGACCGAAGAACACTTTAAGTCCGGGACAGACAGCTACAAGGTCAGGCCTAGCCATCTCGAGGAGGGGGATCGCTTGGCATACGAGCGGATAGTGGCGTTCGTCAACAACTTCAACCAGGGGAAGCTCGTGACGATGGACGGGGAATTCATCCGAGGAGACGACGGGCAGGTGTTGATGAAGCGCCGTATGATTAACACGAGGGCCCTCCTCGAGACGTTCTCTGACGAGGAGGCTCTCGAGCTATTATGTGGTGACACCCTCCGGACTTATTTTTTTTTCTCGCGTCTTGATTTCTGGTTGGCTGACATGTTTTTCCTTTTTTTGCAGGTAAGGTGTCGACCTCCGAGGAGCGATTCAAGAAGTTGAAGGCTATCCGTGCCGTGAAGAAGGGTGGCAAGGGTTGTGTCGAGCAGCTTCGAGTGCAGGATCCCGCTCCCTCCCCGACACCCGGGGATTCCTCTAGCTCTCACCAGGAAAGTGGTTCTCTCAGCCCTCAGCACTCCCCGAAGAGGCAACGGCTTGTGAGCACCGTGGACGTCGACCTCACCGAGCAGGAGAGCCCACCTGCCGTAAAATTTGTGCTCCCGCCCTGTCATACGAGGCCAAACTTCTTCACGGGGAATAATTCGCTGTGCGTGGGTGGCCCCGAAGCTCATGCCATCCTAAGCGTCGACAAGGCTTCATGGAGAAGGGCGCTGGTGGAGGACGTCTCTTCCGTGATGAGGGTTTGCGCGGATACCTTGGTCCTGAACGATGAGGCGTGCTCCGCCGGCGAGCTGAACAAGTTGCGAGACAGTTTCCAGTCCATCTCGGCCGAGATGGAGAAGGTGGGGAAGGAGTTGGCCGATTGTAAAAACCAGAACCAGGCCCAAGTCGAGCTCCAGCAGAAATTGGAGGAAAAGCTTAAAGGCTCCGAGGAGGAACGGAAACATCTCGCTGGTATTAAAGCGGAGAGGGATCGCCTCTTGGCGAGGTCACTGAGTTGGAGGAGGTTGTCCGCCCGGCTGAGGAGGAGACCGAGGAGGACAGCTTGCTGACTTCGCGGGCAGCGCTGATAGCGAAGCTCCGGGAAGCCGAGGACGACAACCTCGAGGTGGGTGGCGTAGGCTTCAGGAACGCCGTGGAGCAGCTTCGAGTCCTCAACCCCGACCTCGTCACCGTAGGGATTGACCCCGAGGCCGAGGTGGTGGATGGTCAGATCGTGCATCCGATGTGGGTGGACGAGGTTTACGAGCACGAGGAGCCCGACGGGACTGCAGCTGAGTAGGCTTTTTTTATCTTTGTTTTGGTCGGCCTGCGAGCCGTTTTGATTTATTGTAATATTTCTGCCCGGCCTGCGTGCCAGGGGCTTTTTTGATGTTTATTTGTAACACCTTTACAATGGGCTTTTGCCCGCTTAATGCATTTCTGTTTATCTGCATGTGTGATGTTTGTACGTTTTCGCTTGTGTGTGATGCTATTGTATTTGCTATATTTTGTTTATTTTTGTCTAAGTGATATACCTTGGGAGTTTGCTCGACAACGATAGCCCTGACCGCGGGGAGAGTAGGCTGGGTGGTCGGAGATGTGTTCCGACCTTCGACGAGGCTAAGAGCTCGGTCGAGGTCTTATCTTCGTGGCGTGAACTTCCCATCGCGAGCTGGGTATTCTTCCTAATTGGTACGATAACGCAGGATCTCGGTCGAGATGTCCTCGTCGGGTCAAAGTGCTCGCGCACACACAACGCAGCCATTGACCATCGTGTTTCGTATAAGGGTGTCGCGCTTGTACCTTAGTGCGTCCCCGTGGTCGCGACGCTAGTGCGTCGCGGGCAGTTCTTAACTGTAATATTGCTTAAGCTTTTCAGCGTTCCAAGGTCGAGCAAGTTCTTCCCCGTGCAGATTTTCTAGGAAGTAGGCCCCTATCCCCGTTTTCACGCTGACACGGTACGGGCCTTCCCAGTTCGCGGCGAGTTTGCCTTCTCGCGCGTCTTTTTGGTTTCTTCGCAGGACGAGGGTGCCCACCTGAAAATCATGTTTGATAACTTCGTCGTTATAACGCAAAGTTATTTTCTGCTTAAGTGAAGCTTCTCGGAGAGAGGCGCCCGAACGCGTTTCCTCGACGAAATCGAGCTCCTCTCTCAGGGCTTCGTCGTTCGCATCCCCATCGAGGGGGGCTTCTGTCCTCCTCGAGGGTTCCCTGATTTCCACGGGGATCACTGCTTCTGTCCCGTAGGTCAAACGGAAAGGGGTCTCCCCGGTTGTGGAGTGTGGGGTCGTTCGGTAGGCCCAGAGGATGCTGTGCAGCTCCTCGACCCACCATTGTTTGGCGTCGCCTAGTCGACGTCTTAATCCTCGGAGGATCACCCTGTTCGCCGCCTCCGCCAGTCCGTTCATTTGGGGGTGTTCGACCGACGTGAAGTGTTGCTTCGTGCCTAGCTTAGAGACGAAGTCTTGGAAGTTCCTGTCGGTGAACTGTGTTTCATTGTCGGTGACGATAGCTCGAGGCACGCCGAATTGGGCGAGGATATTTCTTTTGTAAAAACGTAGTATGTTAAAGGCCGTGATTTTGGCCAACGCTTCTGCCTCAATCCACTTCGTGAAGTAGTCCACCCCGATGATGAGGTACTTATTTTGATACGACCCCTGGACGAAAGGTCCGAGGATATCCATTCCCCACCACGCGAATGGCCACAGGGAGGACAATGGACTGAGCTCGTTGGGAGGAGCAAGGTGCATGTCCTCGTGTCATTGGCATCTGTCGCACTTCTTGACGTGCTCCTTGGCATCCTGTTGCATGGTGGGCCAGTAATACCCTGCCCGAAGCGCTTTATGGGCCAGCGATCGTCCGCCGAGGTGCTGTGCATTGATTCCCTCGTGGATCTCTTGGAGTATGCCGGAGACCTTGGTCTCCTCGACGCATTTGAGGAGGATAATAGAGAACCCTCGCCAGTATAGCTTGTCCTCAACTATAGTGTACGAGCACACCCGCCTTTTGACCATTCCTGCTTCTTTGGGATCTTCGGGCAGTTTGCCCGTCATGAGGTATTCGTATATTGGGGTCATCCAGAAATTGCTATCCCCGATGACGTGGACGTCCGAAACTGTGGCCGGTTTGTCGATGCTCGGGCGGGAAATCACTTCTTGTATGACGGATTTGTTCCCGCCTTTCTTCTTTGTGCTCGCTAATTTGGACAAGACATCTGCTCGGGCATTGTGCTTGCGGGGGATGTGAGTTACTTCCGCGGAGGTGAACTTTTTCATCTTTTCTTTCACCAAGGACAAGTATTCTATGAGGCTGTCGTTCTTGGCTTGGTACTCTCCTCAGACTTGCGAGGCCACGAGCTGGGAGTCGGTGAAGAGTTTGACCTCCTTGGCGCCGAGGTCCTCGGCCAACTGAAGTCCAGCGAGGAAAGCCTCGTACTCGGCTTGGTTGTTCGACGTCAGGAAGGATAGTTTGAGGGATAACTCGATCAGGATGCGTTCCTCATTTTCGAGGATGATGCCCGCCCCGCTTCCCTTCGGGCTGGACGCTCCGTTGATGTAGATCGTCCATTTTTGGGATCCGTTGGCCGAAGATTTCGGGACGGTCATCTCCGCTATGAAGTCGGCCAATACTTGATCCTTCAGAGCTTTCCTTCCCTCGTATTGGATGTCAAACTCGGCGAGTTCGAGAGACCACCTAAGCATCCTACCCGCCATGTCCGGTCGTCCGAGGAGCTGCCTTATAGGCTGTTCGATCCTCACGACGACGGTGTGGGCGAGGAAGTAGTGGCGTAGCCTCCTGGCCGCGGTAACGAGACCCAGGGCGACTTTCTCTATCTACTGATATCTGAGCTCGGGGCCTTGGAGGGCTTTCCTCGTGAAGTAAATTGGCTTCTGCCCGTTCAGGGTTTCTCGAACGAGGACGGCGCTAACTGCTTCGCTCACGATCGCGAGATATAAGAAAAGTGTCTCCCTGTTCTCAGGCCGTGAGAGGACCAGGGGCTGCGATAATACTTGTTTTAGGTGGAGGAGTGCCTGCTCGCATTCTTCGCTCCATTCAAACTCCGCTTTTTGTAGGAGAAGTTTGAAAAATGGGAGTGCGTACTGTGCCGATTTGGCGACGAAGCGGGAAAGGGCAGTGAGCATCCAGTTCAATGATTGTATCGACTTCTTCGAGTCTGAAGTGGGAATCTCGGAAAAAGCTCTACACTTGTCAGGGTTGGCTTCGATTCCTCGCTCTGTTAGGTAGAAACCGAGGAACTTACCTGCCCGAACACCGAATGTGCACTTGTCGGGATTGAATCTCATGCGACATTTCCTCGCCGTGTCGAACATTTTCCTGAGGTGCGCGGCATGGTCGACCTCTTCCACGGATTTGACGATCATGTCGTCCATGTACACCTCGAGCATGTCGCCGATTTCAGCTCGGAAAACCTTGTTCATCGTTCGTTGGTAGGTCGCACCGGCGTTTTTCAGGCCGAATGGCATTACGTTGTAGTAGCAGTTGCCCGACTCGGTCATGAATGCCGTGTACTATTTGTCGACCTTGTCCATGGGAATTTGGTTGTATCCCGAGTATGCATCCATGAAGGATAGTAGTTGGTAACCTGCAGAATTGTCAACCAGCTGGTCGATGTTAGGCAATGGGTAGCAGTCTTTCGGGCAGGCCCGATTAAGATCAGTATAATCAACACACATCCTCTATTTTCCATTATTCTTTTTAACAAGTACAACGTTGGACAGCCAGGTTGTGTACCTGGCCTCCGAAATAAAATTTGCCTCTAGGAGGTCTTTTACAGCTTTTTCAGCAGCCTCCGCTTTTTCGGGAGACTGCTTACGCCTACATTGAGCTATGGCCCTAGCGGTTGGATCTACTGCGAGCTGATGGCAAGCCACTGCGGGGTCGAGGCCGGGCATCTCAGATGCGCTCCACGTGAAGAGATCAGCGTTCTCCCTCAGACATGCTTTCAGCTGCTCCTTCGCAAGGTCGGGGATCTCGGCGCCGATCTTCACGTTGCGGTCTGGATCGTCCCATAGGATTACGAGCTTGAAGTCTCCATCTGGGATGGGGCGCGTTGGATGGAGAGGTCGCCCGTTGTTCTCCGCCTGGTGGTCGAGATCTTGGACTCTGTCTTCGTCTGGTTCGCCGGAGAATCTGCTGTCGAGGTCGACCGCGTTGACGCGCGGGAGAGGTACCTATTCGGGGTCCGGTGGTGGCTTCGTCACGGTCTTCGGTTTGGGGCCGATGGAGCTCATGCCTTTGATGGCGGCGTCGAAGCATCTTCTGGTCGCGTCAATGTCCCTGTGCATCGTTACTACCCGTCCCCTGCGCGTGTAGTATTTCATTTTGAGGTGGACCGTCGATGGTACTGTCGTGAGCTCGGCCAGGGTAGTCCTCCCGAGGTTGCAGTTGTAAAGGGATGGACAATCGACCACCAGGAAGCGGATCTTCACCTATCGGGCAGTGTCTTCGGCCCCGAAGGTGAGCATCAGCTCAACGTAGCCCCATGGTCTGGTGGTGGTGCCGTTGAAACCCTGCAGATCTGAGCCAACGTACGGGGTCAGATGTCTCTCGTCGAGCTAAAGGGTCCCGAACAGATGGGCATACATGATGTCGACCGAACTTCCCTGGTCGACTAGGATCCTTCGGACGTCAAAATTTGCCATCTGTGCCCTGACTAGGAGGGGGATAGTGGCGTTGGGTGCTCCGCCGGGGAGTTCTTCGAGGTAGAAGGTGATTGGGTTTGATTTCCCCTGCACTTCTCGAGAGTGGTTGTCTTTGTCGACGTCGCGGACTCCAGTTCATCAAACTTTCGCTTGATTGATCCAACAGACAATTTCTCGGGACCACCCCCGGAGATGACCATTGCTTTGGGGAAGCCTTCCCAGGTACTGCGGGCAGCAACGGGGTCCTCGTCGGGGAAGGCCGCCCACATGTCGCGGATTGCTTCTTCACCCTCAATGATTACGGGGACAAAGAAGTCCTCGGGCCGGGTGACGCTGAGGGCGACCTGGAGCTGGTTGTCGTCGGGAGGAGGTGTTGTCTCCTCGAAGTTCTGCGCTTCCCGTGAGCTGGGGCGAGGAGTGTCATTCTTCTGGGCGTATTTCTTCAAGTGCCCCTCCTTCATGAGAATTTTGATTGCATCCTTGAGATGGATGCAGTCTTCCGTTACGTGCCCGTGGCTTAGGTGGAATCTGCAGTACTTTGACTTGTCAGCGTTTGGTTTGGGAGGAGTCGCCTTTGGGAAGCAGACACCTCTTTTTTGAAATTCCGAGTTCTGGCATTCGGAGAGGATCCGCGCGCGGGGAGCGTTGAGCGAGGTGTATTCCGTGAACCGGCCAGCTGGCCCGCGCGGTTCACGGGTGTCACGGGGGCGATTCTCTTTCTTTCTTTCTCCTCCTCGTCGGGGCGGAGAGTCTTCATCTTTGTGGCCGCGGGGACCCTCCCTACGCCTTGACTCGAGGGCGATCTGTGCTGCCTCCGACTCCTCGAGCTCGATGTACGACTGAGCCCATTGGAGGAGGTCCTCTAGACGGCGGGGTCTGCAGAGGCCTACGGACTTGGCGGAGTCAGATCCCACCCGTAGTCCGTGTATGATCAAGTATTTCTTTATATCATCGGTCGTATGGACTTCGACGACTTCTCTGTTGAATCTCTCTATGTAATGCCGGAGAGATTCGTTCTTCCCTTGGAAGATGCTCTCAAGGGCAGCCTCTGTCTTCAGGTGTCGACGAGACGCAGTAAAATGTTTGGTGAAGCGTTGTCTCAGCTGCCTCCAGGATGTTATTGACCCGGGTTCTAGGCCCTTATACCATGTCATGGCGCCTTTCCGCAAGGTGGTGGGGAAGAGCCTGCATCTTATGGCTCCCCGGACATTTCTGAAGTCGAGCATGGCTTCGAAACTTTCGACATGATCGTCGGGGTCGGCCAGGCCGTCATATGTCCCCAGTGGCGGGGGTTTCTCCATGCCCGCGGGGATTGGGGCGTTCATGATCTCCCACGACAGAGGGGTCCTCTGGTCGTCGTCGTCGCTTCCAGCCGGGGATTCCGACGGGGACCGGTGATGCCGCAGAGGGGAGTTCCTCGAGCGGTTCCTTGGTCTCTCCTCGGCGGTTTTGGACTTCTTGTTATTTGCAGCGGGCCTGGGTTCCTTCCGAGGCGGGGAGTGATGGCGCTTCTGGGAGGTCATCGGCTGGGGGCATTCAAGAGGTGGACGACGGCCCTCGCGCACCGGCGAAGGGGTCCGAGATTCTACGGGCGGAGTCCTTTGCGGGGAAGGGGAGCGGCGAGGTGAGGGCGGACGACGGTGTCTTCGCGGGGAAGATCGCCGTGTTCGCCGTTGCTCCAGTGCTTCAATCCTGGTATTCTGGTGTGCTATCAGCTGATTAGTCTGGTTAATCAGGGCAAATAAGGCCACGATGCTCGGATCCGCGTTGGGCGGAGGGGCAACTGGCTGAAAGGCGGCTTGTTGGTCGTCTTGCTGGGCAGCATGATAAGCCACGTCTTGGGAGTCTGGGGAGGCGGTCTGCCCGTCTCTCACATCGACCTCTTCGATGTGGGGGGCAGCAACATCTTCGCGATGATTCCCGTTCTCGAGCTGCGTGAGGACGGTGTCCAGAGCCTTGGTAGCAGACGGGTTGCCGGCCATCATGTTGATGAATGAGAGTTGCTTTGGTTTATCGAAGGAAAAACGGGGAAGCAAAGATTCCCACAGACGGCGCCACTGATCGTACCTGGATCAGACAGTATCGGTGGCCAGCGGCGTCTGGTGAACTTCAGCTCCGGTGAGGTTGGAAGACGGCGGGGGGGTGTACCTGCAAGGTACTCCGACGCTCAAGTAAGATATCGGTCTGAAAAGGCAAGTACAAGGTTAGAGTAAGAAAGTGTGTGTAACCTTACCCTCTCAAGCGAGAGGGTATTTATAGAGAGCCCCCAGCGCGGGGCCAACGGTTACTTGCACTGGGCTGGATTGCAAGGCCCAATCGAAGTAACTGCCAGGGCTTACGTGGCGTAGTGAAGATCAGCACGTGGTCTTCGCCCTGGGGTAACCGCTCCTAGATCTCCGGAACTAGGGCAGATCGATTCCATCGGGAGTGGGCGGTTACGTGAGAACGTGTCCTCGCGGGGAGGAGTCTTGCGTGTCGGGGAGAGACGTGTCCTCGCGGGGAGGACTCTCGTGTGAGAAGGAGGTGGCTCCTCGCAGGGAGGAGTATAGGAGTGTCGAGGAGGGACGAACTCGGGGAGGCCTATCGATACCTGCCCCGACGCCCCGTGTCCTGCGTGTGCCCGACGTCGTGGGGGAGGGCAAGTGCCCGACATTGGTCGGGCAAAAAGGTCCTTGTTGGGCCATCCCAGGACGTGTGGGTTGGGCCTGCTCGACTGAGTAGCAGACCCCGGCCCAATCCAGAACATATATATATATATATATATATATATATATATATATATATATATATATATATATATATATATATATATATATATATATATATATATATATATATATATATTAAAATAAATTACTAAATTTTATAATAATTACAAATAGTTAATTTTATAAGTTGTATAAGTTTTTTTCTCATTTTATAATGAATTCGTATATACGTTTTTTTTTCTCATTCTATTAACCAGTATCCCCTTAATACATTTTATAAATCATATGTTTTTATAATAATTAAAGATTATTTAATTATATAATGTCTCATTAAATTTTTCCTTCTAAACATAATTTTGGTATTTTATGAAGGGTTTTTTCTCATTCTCTCTACCAACGATAATCCCACTAATAAATTTCATTAGACTTTTATAAATAAAAGTCTTTAAATTTTTTACCCTCTACATTTTATTATAAATATCTTTATATAAAATTGCATCAAACTTTATATAAAAATAAGCTCTTTAATTAGTTTTACTTTCTATTTTTAATAATAATAATAATAATATAATCTTAATATTTGATTCAAACGTATGATTTAGAGATTTAAAACTTCCTTTTTTATCATTAGACCAAACTTTAAAATTTTAAATTTATATCTATATAAAAATATATCAAACTATTTGTTTAAAAATGAATCAATAATAAATTATCATAGTGTTGGCCCGTGCATTGCACAGGTAAATGACTAGTATATGTTTATTAGTAGTATGTTTAAAAATAGTATATATATTTTAAATAGTATAAATTTTTAATAGTTTATGTTTAAGAATAAATTTTTTAATATAAATTATATTAACTTATATTAAATTAATATTAAAGTATATTAAAATTAGAGATTTAGTTTCGAGTCATAATTTAAGTTATATATTAAGTTATATATTAAGTTATAATTTAAGTTATATATTAAGTTATAATTTATATTTTTATACTAATTAAAATAATTGATGTTTAGTTTCGAGCCGAGTCGGACTGCTGCCCAGTGTATAAGTTACGTAATTCAACAAAAGTATAAAAGAGCTTGGAAGAGATTTAGAGAAGTTCCTGGGACTGAAAAAGAAGATTGGTTTAAATTATTTAAGGTATAATTAATTTAATTTATTTGTTAAGTTAATTTTGTTTAAATTTCTTTTTTATTATAATTATCTAATTATTTATTTGAATGTCATAAAACATTGCAGGAAAAGTGTGTGTGGGAAGTATTCAATGAGAAGGAGGTTAAGAAAAAATTTTATGGCAGATGCGCAGTTCGACTTTCTGACATGCTACGGCATGCAAGAATAGGTTGGTAAGAAGAAAATATCCGTGTCAAATGGATAGGCAAAGAAGTCTTTGATGAACTTCTTAAATATTGGGAAACTGATCCTGTTTTTTAGGAAAGATCTGAAATAGCAAAGAAAATGAGAGCATCCGAAAAAGGGGGCAGCCTTAATGCAGTTGGAAGTATAAGTGTTGCTGAACATGCTCGACGCTTGGTAATTGTTACTACTTTTTAAAGTTAAAATTTTATTTATTATAGATTTTTATTTAAAGTTAATTTTATTATTTAGAAAAAGGAATTGGGGAGAGATCCAACAATGGTGGAGTTGGTGATAAGGACCAGAACAAAAAAATCTGGGGGTTTTGTTGACGAACGTACCAGAAAAGCTTTGGTAAGTTACTTTCTTTTATTTCAATTATTTATATTTTTTTTATTTAATGATAATTTTGTGACGTGATTTTCACGTGGCAACTAAGATATTGTGGCGTGAAAATCACGTGACTATATTTAATTTAATATTTTATTTAATTTTAAATTTTAAATTATATTTAACTTGATTTTTTTATTACATGTGTAGAAGGATTATCAGACGTTGCTCACACAATTTTTGATTGAAAATCCTCAATACAATCCGAGAGAAGGCAAGCCGCTTAATCCGCTAACCGGCGGAAAGGGGCCTAATGGGTGTTTATTTGGTGCTGGAGCTTTGGCCGGCGGTATAAGAAAGGGGGATAGGACATTATTTCAAAGAGTTAGAGATGGGGAAGGATCCTAAAATCCACCACAATTGTCTCCCGAAATAATGGAAGTCGTTAGACAACTAGCGCTAACCGAGGCGAGACGTGAGTCGGAGCAACGTGAGGCGGCGCTAAAGGCCCAACTGGAGGAGCAAAAATGTCTAATATTAATGGAGCAGCAATAAAGTCAAATAGAGGCCATGAATAAAAGGCAAGCTGATATGGAGGCGATGATGTGACAATTTATGCAATCACAAGGGAGCGGTAATCTTGGTGGAAATGAAGGAGTTAGTGGTCACCGACAGGTGGATGCCGATGATAATGATGATTTTGACCTTGACGACTATCCCGATCCGGATTGATATGTAGCATTTATTTTATTTTAATTTTTGAAAGATATTATTAATTTTATTTTAATTTTTATGATAATTATATTTTTGGTATTTAATTATATTTATTTATTATTCAATTTATTAATTTTTCAATTTAATATATATTAATTATTAATTATCAACGTAAAAGTTTTTTATTTAAAAATAAATAAATGTTGAGAAGTGAATTTCACGTCACAACATTGTGAAGTGAAATTCTCGTCACAACATTGTGAAGTGAAATTCACGTCACAACATTTAATATAATTATAATTATTCAAAGTATAAAAGGTTGTTTTTATAAAAAAAAAAAAAAAGTTGTGAAGTAAAATTCACGTCACAACGTTGTGAAGTGAAAATCACGTCACAACTTTGTGAAGTGAAATTCACGTGGCAAAGTTGTGAAGTGAATTTCACGTCACAAAAGACTGTTGTGACGTGAATTTCACGTGGCAAAGTTGCGACGTGAAATTCACGTGGCAAAAAAGTTGCCACACGTCCTCCTGCGACGTAAATGGTCACGTTGTAAAGTGAATTTCAAGGTTGTGACGTGAAATTCACGTGGCAAGAGGCAGTTTTTTTGTAGTGAATACCAGCTTGGTGTTTTGCCTCATTTCTTTTATGGATTAAACTGAAAGAATACCCTCTTCTTCCAAATGTGAGAGAGATATTTTTATAAAAATTATTACACAAATAATTTAAATTAAAATCAAAATTAAAAAAAATACAAATTTATATTTTAACGCATTAGTGCAGTAAAAAAAAGCTAATGTTAATAGCTACATGATGGAGTACTGTTTCATTTCCAACGTGAAAAAGTTTGTCACATAAATAAATATCTTACTTCATGCCTATCTAAAAATTACTTCGAATAATAACAAATTCATAAGTTGATATTTCTATATGATGTCAAGTGTTCTTTAATTTATTTTTTAAAATAATTTTATTCTGAGCTTAGTGGGGGTAATGGGAAGTTTTAACTATTTTAGAATTATTTTAGTTTTAATTTTAACTAGCGGATACCCGTGTTATCGCACGTATTCTGTCTGTATTCACACGCTACGTTGCGAAACATCACTTGTCAATCTTGCAATCTTTTTTCAAAGTCTAAATTTTTTATAGCGTAACCAATTTAATAGGTTATTAAATCAAATAACAATATAATACGTATAAATTACAAAATACAAAATTAAGACTTCCTATATATGGTATTCAAAAATATATAGTGATATCATTCAATACACAATATGTGACTTGAACATAGTACTTCATCGCTGCAACAATAGGTGGATATACGTTGTGAAAAACACTTGTCAATCGTTAAATCTTTGTCGTCTCTAAAACTTTAATAGTAAAGCTACTATAATAAGTTTATTAATCCACTGAAAATTTTAAATAAACATTACAAAATAGTATAACTTAAAAAAATAAAAACTAATGAAAAAAATAATTTCTACGTTGCGAAAAATCACTTATCAATCTTGCAATATTTTTTTCAGATTCTAATTTTTTTTAGAACATAATCAATTTAATAGGTTAATAAATCCAACAACAATATTACGTATAAATTATCAAATACAAATGTAAGACTTCCTACATATGGTATTCAAAAATATATAGTAATATCATTCAATACACAATATTTGACTTGAACATCGTACTTCATCATTGTAACAATAATAAGTTTTTGCTAAAAGTTTTCATTCCTACATAGCATAAGTAAATATATCAAACTTAATTTAATGTATGAAAAAATAAAAATCAAATGATCAGTCTATAGTTGGCATCTAATAGATTTAATATATAAAAAATAAAAAGATTGGCATTAAAATGACCACTCTACAACTGATATCTCATAGATACGTCCACATAGACTATTTCTCACTTATAAGCGCGTTGAACCCGTGTGTCAATTTATAAAAAGTATTTATAATTTATTACTGTTTATAAAAATAATTTTATCAATAGTTGAATTTTTCCCGTTTATAAAAATATTTATAACTGATTCCCGTTTATAGAAAATGATTGTAACTTATTCCTGTTTATAAAAAATAATTGTATTGACATGTAAATTTTTTCCCGTTTATAAGTTTCTTGTAAAGGTGTGTCCATTTATAAAATTATTTGTAACTTATTTTGCAGTCCATAAATATTCACATAGTTTCAAATATCTACTAATATTATGCACCAACTTTTAAGTCTTGATCCGTGATTATAAAAAAATCGTACAACTGTTTATAACTTCAATTATATAAAACAATAGCAAAACAAAAATATAAAAGATGGACATTAAAATGACCAGTCTACAGCCGGTATCTCATAGATACGTTCACATCTACCCGTGTATCAACATGTAGATTTTTTCTAGTTTATAAGCTCGTTGAACCGTGTGTCAATTTATAAAAAGTATTTGTAATTTAATACTGTTTATAAAAATAATTTTATCAATAGTTAAATTTTTC
This sequence comes from Lathyrus tuberosus, assembly GCA_022829125.1. Taxonomy (NCBI): domain Eukaryota; kingdom Viridiplantae; phylum Streptophyta; class Magnoliopsida; order Fabales; family Fabaceae; genus Lathyrus; species Lathyrus tuberosus. Next base: position 3,669,708 of record JALAZF010000518.1, read on the forward strand.
CCGTTTATTAAAATATTTATAACTTATTTCCGTTTATATAAAATGATGGTAACTTATTACTGTTTATAAAAAATAATTGTATCGACATGTAAATTTGTTCCTATCTATAAGTTTTTTGTACCCGTGTGTCCATTTATAAAATATTTTTAACTTATTCTTGTTCAAAATCCTATAGTTTTTTCTTAAAATACTTTTGAATGCTATTTAAAAGATCTCGATATTATATAGTTTATTTTCATTATTTAGGTTTAATTGAATTTTAATGGATCAATTAATATATTGAAAAGATTTTAATTGAATTAATTGGTCAATTAACTCTTTGATAAAGTATTAAAAAAGTACATAATCTCAATCGATTTTGTTTTGTTTTATTAACCTTTTTATAAAAATCCAAATAATTTCAAAATATATTTTATTTCAAATAACGATCTAAATAATTACAAAATAATTTTTATTCTTATATTTTTAGAATGATAAACTAAATATATTTATAAATAAATGTCGCCTATTAATGATTAATATTGAATTTATTATTTTAATGTCTAGTTAATTTGATTAAAGTAAAATAAATATTATAACTAATTAAAATAAATATTCTATAGGAAAAAAAACTTAAAAGACAATTTTTTGATTTTTTTTTAATATAACATGGTATTTTTCTTCTGAGTCAAAAAATAATTATAACTTATTCTCGTTTATAAAAAATGATTGTAACTTATTCATGTTTATAAAAAATACTTATCTACATGTAAACTTTTTCTTGTTTATAAGTTTTTCTTTAACCGTGTGTCCATTTAAAAATTTAATAACAACAAACACGTAAATTTTGAATACTAAATTTAAAATCATATTTAAAAAATTAAATATTTGAACATTAAAGGTAAATTAGGTTTAATATTTAATAATATTTACTTTTATTTATTAGATTTGAAATAAAAATAAGTCATATTAAATTCGAAAGAGTTAAAAAATTTCTTTTTTATTATATCATGTCATAATATTATATATGGTATGATTTTTCCTGTTCATGATACTTTTTAAATAAATCCATAAAAATCATTTTTAATTATAATTATTTTTAATTATTATTTCTACATCAATAAATTTTATGACATATAATTTCAATTGACATTTTTAATTATTATTTTTATATATTTGTACCAATATATAAATAATAAGTAGTCATATGAAATATAATTTTATATGACATTTATAACATTTTTTTATATGAAATATAATAATTTAATATTTATTTTTTACATACAACTTAATATATATTTATTAATTTCTTATAAAAATAAGCCGTGAATCTAAAAAATAATTTAAAAATATGTTCAACTTTACTATTTTAATAAAAAAAAATTAAATTAAAAATATTACTCTAATTACTATAGTAATTTTAAGTATTATAATTTTTAATATTATTCTAATTTAATATTCTTTTTAAATTACAATTTATTTTTTAAATTAGATTAATGTTTACTTAAAACTCAATTCTACAATAAAAATTCAAAAATTTAGGTATAAATTTACTAATAATACCCGACTTTTAATTGTATTATAAATATATTTCAAATTAAAAAATTATTTTTACTTATAATTTAACGTATAATTTAAAATGACAATTTAATATATAGTTTTACATATAATTTAAAAAATAATTATGTATAACAATTTAATATATATTTATAAATTCTACAATAAATATTCTAAAAGTAGTTTTAAGTAAAATTTTAGTTTTTTTTTTCAAATAAAGAAGTGACATTTCTATAATTATCATTTTTTAATTAAATAAGTCAAATTTTATTCTAATAATTCCACTCATACCCCTAATTATTTTTTAAAAATATTTTATATAGAATAACTATTTTCAAATAAAAATTTATGAAAAGAATAATTATCATTATTCTTTCCAATTTTCATGCATACATTAATTTATGATTCATTACTCCATAGTCTTTTCCTATGAATTAACTTACGTTTTTATAAATATAATTAATGGAATATAATTAAATGCAATCAATTGTATATCAATAATAAATAATAAAATTGAATCAAATATTTCTTTTTCGAATATCAATAATCAAATAATAAAAATCAATTGCATATCAAATATAATTAAATGCAATCAATTGCATATCAGTAATCAAATAATAAAAATAATTTTTTGAATAACTAATCAATAAAAATATTTTGAAACTTTTTTTAATATAACATATTATTTTTCTTTTGATTCAAAAAAGCAAAAAAAAAAAGATTTATTTTATTGTTTTTAATTGATTTTATTTTCAGTTAAAAAGACCAATTAGGAGAAGTTTTGATTAAAAAACCAAATAAAAAAAGATTTGATTTGGGGTTTTATAAAGAAAACACACATTCAATAATACCAGCTTGGTGTTTTGCCTCATTTCTTTTCTGGATTAAACTGAAAGAATACCCTCTTCTTCCAAATGAGAGAGAGATATTTTTATAAAAATTATTACACAAATAATTTAAATTAAAATCAAAATTAAAAAAAAAATATATTTATATTTTAACGCGTTAGTGCAGTAAAAAAGTGGACAAACGGGCACGAACGCTAGTATAAAATAAATGAAACCAATAAAATCAATTTCCTCTTTTCCCGTCCGCTTCTACGTCTAGAAGTCGACCCGAGTCATGGATCCTTGTAACTTACTTGACATACGACATGGATTCGGGAACATTGGCATGTTAACCGTGAACCATCACTTCTCATGGCATGTTAACCATCACAAGTCTCTTTACCATATAGGTTCCATTCGTACTACACGCGGGAATCAAACCTGCCAAGTAATTGTGCATACGTTTCAGAGGAGGAGCTCGAGTTTCATGAAACTACACCGCAAGATAAATGGTTACGATTACGTGATCCTAAACACAACGTGATTGTATTTGACAATCACAGGGCCACAAAGCCTTAAGGCCACATTCTCCTTTCTCATAAATCACTATGGTTCACACATGTTCTATACTAGTGTTTACTCTCTCTTAGACCAATACTCGTCACGGATGCACCATTATACATCAAGTGCCCGAGCATCGCCACCTAGGTTATCTACTCCAGGCCAGAACTCGTCAATGAATGCACGAGCATCGCCATCCAGAGTTTCTATCACAATTTTATTCACAACCTAGAATTATACCGTTTGTTTTAGGGTAAAGTTTCCTCACTCTTCCTAATTCATTTTAACGTGCATATTATCTCATTCATTTTAACAACAATATTAGATAGATATGGCATAACACAAATATTACAAATAAATACATATAATCACACATCACATAAAACAACACTTTCGGTTTCCCTCCGATTCATTTAATCGGGTAACGAAATCAATATTCCACACTCTTATCCCGTAGGATATTTCACAGCTTTACATCGGCTATAAATATGCCTCGACCTGATTTACGATCCAAAAGATGTCATTTTCGACATTTCACAAAACATTACTTTCCTTCATTTTCCACTAAATGAAATATCCCACATCATACCCAAGATTTTCACATTTTATTAGATAGAGGGTCGTCATAGCTTTCTAATGACACCAAGAACGTCCCGATCCGAGTTACGGATCAAAAGTTATGAAAGAAACAAGTGGAGGATCTGCTATGTTCGCAATGCGAAGCAGCCAGCGAATGCTCGCTTTCCCATTCGCAGTGCGAACGTCTGGCGAACCAAGTCAGAACCAAAACAAGGTAAAGTTCACAGTGCGAACCTCTGGCGAACGTTCGGCCTCACCTTCGCCGTGCGAGTAACCAGCGAATGCTCGCTTTCCCCTTCGCTAGGGGACTCGCAGTGCGAACCTGCAAAAACTGGGTTTTCCAGCAGCGCTGTTATGGGTCATTTGGACCAAAATCCATCATTTCTTCCACCCAAACACTTCCAATTCAAACCAAAACACCCAAAATATGTTCCAACATAAACAACAAGTATTCTCATGCATTTATATCAAATTTCATCCGTTGGATTTCATTTTCTCTCAATTAACCTAATTCCAATTCGTGAGTTTCTAGCACTTAGAGTGTCTAACTAGAATCCACCTGATAATCGAATAAGAGTTAGAAGAAGATGGTGATCCAATGTTCCACTTTCTCTTCTTCTTCCTTAAGCTTCTTCTCTTCTTTCTCTCCATTTCCTCTTTTCCTCTGTCTTCTTCTTCTTACTATTTTTCCTTCTTTCCAAATATATATATATAATATAATCCAATAGAGTAAAATATCCCTAATTGATATTTTGTCATCTCAACCAATTGATCAATTATTAGATTTATCTTAAAATCCTTTCTCGAATTTAAATAATTGATCTCTTCAGAGGTCACTAGTTGCTCTATTGATCCCAAGTGTCGATACTTAAAGTACTTAAAGGATTCCATTAATCCAATTTACCAAAGATAGAACACATGATGCTCATCTGATCTCATCTGATATCCAATCGAGCATTTAAATAATACGGGGTATTACACTCCTTCCCTCTCTTCATTCTCCTCCATTTACCAAATCTACTCCAATGCAAAAAACTCTCTTTTAAAGTAATATCCTCAACAACATTTAAGCCGATCCAATCCGACACCTCCTTCCACACCAACTTAGAAACGCAACAATTCAACAATAAATGATCAACCGTTTCGCAAGAATTGCGACAAAAAACACAATGAAGATTACCATCCCCAAAATGACACCCTCTCAAAGATATGGAATCCTTAGAAGGAATTCTATTAAGAAAACATCTCCAAGCAAAACCTCTAACTTTCAAAGGAATATCCATCCTCCAAACCAAAATAAAAGCATCTTCAAATTTATTAAGAGGACCACATGGAATTCTAAACACACTCACGAGTTCCCGAAAATTTCCAACTGAGAACCCATAAGCCACATCCGGCCGCCACCAAACCCCGTCTCAAACAGCCACGGACAGTGCCGTACCATGGAGCTGAGCGCGCGCTGCCACCGATTCCTGGGCAGTAGCGGTCCGCGGCTCCTCCGAGTCCCTTTCGATTCCCTCCACTCCTAAACAACCCCACTTCCAAACCCCACTTTCCCATCCTCCCATGCAAGCAATAAAAACATCCTTTAGAAGAGAAGAATTGAATAAATTGGGATATTTGTCCCTAAGACAAAAATCCCCAAGCCAAAAAGAATGCCAAAAAGATATAGAAAAACCATTACCAACCTCAAATAAACAATTCGAAACAAAAGTGTCCTCCGGATAATAGTAAGCTAACCTCAATATCTCCCTCCACCATGAAGAAGAACTTCTAACCTTAGGAAAAGCACCAAAAGGTCTTACCATTTGAATAGAAATATCTCCATAATGGGCCTTCAAATCATCCAACCAAAAAGAATTGGATTCCGATAAAATCCTCCACCTCCACTTATGGAGGAGGGCAATATTAAAATCATCGGTCCTACGAAGACCAAGCCCTCCTCTTGCTATCGGAAGGCACACCTCCTTCCAACTCACCCAATGAATGCATTTCTTCCCCCCCCCCCCCCCCCCCCCCCCCCGAGCCTCCCCAAAGAAAATCATTTTGAAGCGAGGTAATTTTGTTAACAACCTTTTTCGGGGCTTTATAGAACGAGAGCATAAAAATAGCAAGGGAAGACAACACCGATTTCAAGAGAGTCAATCTACCTCCGAAACTAAGCAAGCGATTATTCCAACTCAGTAGTCTCCTTTCCATCTTAGAAATCAAACCCGACCACATCGATTCCTTATTAGAGTAAACTCCAATAGGAATACCAAGGAAAGAAAACCTATTATCTTCCTTACTACAAGAGAGAAAAAAAGGAAGCCACGTCCATAAAATGGGGGTTAATATTAACCCCTATCAAATTACTTTTGTGAAAATTAATACCCAATCCCGACACCATCTCAAAGCCCCTAAGCACCGTTTTAATCGCCCAAATATGCTTCCAACTACCATCACCGACCAACAAAGTGTCATCCGCGAATTGAAGGATATCCACACAACAGTTCCCGTTAAAGTTAAACCCTTTGAAATTTCCAATATCTACGGACCTACTAACCAAACATCTCAAGCCTTCCGCCACAATAACAAAAAGAAACGGAGAAATAGGATCTCCTTGTCTCAAGCCTCTCTCAACAACAAACTCTTTTGTAGGACTACCGTTCACCAAAACCGACATTTTACTAGTAAAAACCAAAGCCTCCATCCACTTCATCCAAATCTCACCAAACCCCATTTTCCTAAGAATAAACCTTAGATAATTCCAAGAAACCTTATCATAAGCCTTCTCGAAATCCACTTTGAAAAGAAAACACTCTTTCCCTTCCTTAGTAGCAAAATCCACCATCTCATTAGCCATTAGAACCCCATCAAGCAATTGTCTCCCCGGAACAAAGGCACTTTGATTTTTGGAAATAATAGAATTAAGCACCAATTTCAATCTAGCGGCTAGGAGTTTTGATAAAACTTTATAAACGCACCCAACCAAACAAATAGGTCTATAATCATCAAGACCCAAGGGATTAGAAGACTTAGGGACCAAAGTTAAGAAGGATGAAGTAAAAGCACTTGATAAAATAGCCCCAGAATGAAAAAATTCGAAACACTTTATAAAATCTTCTTTCAAGAAAAACCAACAATTCTTAATAAATAAGAAAGTGAATCCATCCGGACCCGGGCTCTTCGATCCGTCACACCCCCACACCGCCTCCTTAATCTCACTTTCCAAAAAAGGAGCTTCAAGAAACGTCCTTTCGGACGAACCAAGAGACTTGAAAGGAAGCCCTTCAAAAACTGGCCTAACCACCTCCGATTCCACAAATTTCGATGCGAAATGCAACCTCGCCTCCTCTTTCACCTCCTCTACTGAAGCAATATAACCTCTTTCCCGATTAAAAGAACCAATGAAGTTACGACGCCTTCTTTCTTTCACCACACGGTGAAAAAATCTACTATTAGAATCTCCATCATTAATCCACTTAAGTCTCGATTTTTGAATCAACATATTCTCCTTAATCTTAAGCTTCAACCAAAAATTACTACACGCCCTTCTTTTATCCTCCAACGTATCAAAGCCAAGGTCAACCCCCACATCATCTCCCTCCTTCAATTTGACTACATTCTCCTCTACCTCCAAGTCGATCTTCCCAAAAATATTATAATTCCACCATTTAAGCCTCTCTTTGATTATTCTTAACTTTTCTTTAAGAACAAAATCACTTATACCCTCCACCTCCAACCTACACCAAGCCCTCTCCACAAAAGGAATAAACTCTTTGTTCTCAAACCATTCATTATTGAATTTGAAAGGCTTAGGTCCCCAATTAGATTTATCATTAATAAGCCAAATTGGACAATGATCGGAAACATCTCTCAAACCAATGTATTGACCCACCACACCCCAACTATTGACAATACCTTCCGACACAAGAAAACGATCAATCCTACTACTTGCACCTCCTCCTCCACCATACCAAGAAAACCTCTTTCCTTTACAAGGAACGTCAATCAACTCACTCTTCGAAATAAACTCCGCAAATTCCTCCCACTCCGGATCACTTCTCCTCGCCGAAATACCCTTACGCTCACTACAACTTTTAACCGCGTTAAAATCACCACCTAAAATCCACTCTCCATCCGTTTTACTCGCCCTAAGCTCCAATAACCTACTCCACAAACTACGCTTCAAAACAATATCACACGAAGAGTAAATGTTAACCAAATAAAACACTTCCTGGTTCCTTCTAACTTTGATACCCAAGTAGCCTTCACCTTTGAAACTACATAACACTTCACAACAGTCGACTTTCCACATAATCAATAAACCTCCTGCTGCACCAATCGAGTTGGAATAGGAATAATCAATTAATTGGTTCTTCTAAAAACTCCCAGCTAAAAAATCGGACATAACTTGGATCTTCGTTTCTTGGATCAAAACAATATCAAAATCTCCTTTAGAGATAAACTGAGAAATTCTGCTCCTCTTAACTCTATTACCCCCTCCTCGAATATTGTAAGAAGCTAAAATCATTTCAACACATTTAAAGTCGCCTTCCCACCAAAAGCTCTTTTTTTATCTTCCTTCTCCACTGCTTCCAAATGAGATATATAATCAGATTTAGAATCACCTTTCACAATCCCTAAATCCGAAATAGCATTCACAATCTATCCCCCAAATTACTATCCAAATTTTCCAACATCCTTTGGTTACACCTAACGATGTCAGACTCACCAGAAAAACGATCAATATCCAAGCTAACTGAAACCTCTTTAGAACAAACGACCCCAGAATTTGGCAACAGAAAATGATATAATGGAACAGCTCCCTTCGAAGGAAGGCCTGGCTCGCGTAACACACCACTGCCTTTCCCAGAAATCAACTTAGACTTAATTTTCTTCCTTTTATTCTTTGTGGGACCACCTAACGCATAAATACTTTTAAACTTCATTGTTTTTGGAAAACAGTTCCCTGGCCCACGTTTCTGAGACAACGAAGAGAGAGAAACACCCTTAGCTTTGACTTGTTTAATCGTACACTGAGAAGGCACGACACCAACTGTGCACGCCACCCTAGAAGCTTCAGAATATAGCGCCTCATGCTCATACTCTTTACTGTTTCCTACTTTCTCAGCACAAAAAGCCATACCTTTTGATGCAAAGACTACCTCATCAAACCCAACGCTACCAACCTCCTTATCTATAGCAGGTCCCACTGAACCAACTACCTGCCTAGCGATCTTCGATATTCCATCCTTACTAATATCCACTAGGTCCAAACCTTTCATCAGATTATCAGGGTCTTCATCTTTCTCCTTCGAAACTGAGAAACGACCTTCCTCCATATCTTCCCTTTCCCGAAAACCCAGAGAACCATCATCGACTTCGAGAGAACCTTCCTTATCCCACCCAAAATCAGAACCACTGGACTCTGTATCTGATTCTCTATTCTGAGTATCTTCCATTTGAAAACACAAAGGACCCGACAGATCCTCCCTAACCATAATCTTGAAGAGAAGGTGATCAATCGATACCAGGAGAGACTCCTTAACCTTAGACGAAACCGGGACTTTAATTAAGATCCTCGCGAAATCCTTCGATGCACCATTCAACGTTACTTCATCCACTCGTATGAACTCCCCTAAAGCATTAGCAACCAAGGAAAAGAAAACCTGGTTCCAATCCTGCACAGGGATTCCATAAAGACGCAACCACATTACCCTATCTTTGTCAACATCAGAAGCCGCCCAAGGCCTTATAGACTTAAACCATTGTTTCCACCATCCATTACTATCTTTAAATAGTTCCAGGATCTCTCCCTCTACATCTTCCTCCAACAGACACAAGTTAGCACCAAGCGGAGTAATCCTAATCGAGAAGTAACCCTCCATCTCAAAGAATTTAGAAACATAATACGACATACCTGGATTAGTAACCTCCCCTAAGAAGGCCCTCTTCAATTTCTCCAAAGTACCATTCTCAGACTGAAAGACGACCACCGAAGATTCTTCCTTGCTCTGAAAACTACCATTACCACCTACTACCTCCATAAAAGATCTCTTACCGATACCTGCCGAAGCCCAATTTTCCTTCACAAAGGAAGGACTCCTAGGCTCCAACTGACGAAAAGGCTTCAAAGAGTTTCCAACATTCGGAACCCTCATACTACTCCTCATTTCCTCTCAAACCTTGGGGGATTAACATGTTTCTTCTTACCTTCAATCATGATATTGTTTAACTTCACAGCTAAACACCTCAAGTCCTCCACATTTTTGAACCGAGCGAAGCCATACCTTTTACCCACCTTGTTTCTCCTTGGAGGAATTACGACCTCCACAATATCACCAATGCAACCGAAGAGTTCAAAAAGGTCAGAGGCCTTAACTCTATCCGGAAACTCCGAAATGTAGACAGAAGAAAGATCAAACTCTGAACCTCTACTCCACACTCTACCAGCAGGGAAAACGTCCCATCTTGACACCAGATTACTGAAGACCCGCTTCTTAGGGTGAACCCACTCCATACCCCAAAAGGAACCTCACTAAATGCAGAAGGACGAAGACTGATTAAAGTACCCGGAACATGCCTCTAGAAAACTAGAGATGGAAGAGAGCTTCTCTCTCTAGAATTTCATTGATAGGTTTTGTAACAAATTCATAAGTTGATATTTCTATATGATGTCAAGTGTGTTCTTTAATTTATTTTTTAAAATAATTTTATTCTGAGCTTAGTGGGGGTAATGAGAAGTTTTAACTATTTTAGAATTATTTTAGTTTTAATTTTAATTAGGATTTGCTTAATTAATTAAAAACGGGTTTAATGGGTTAAAAGAAGTTTTAATGTTATCGTAAATCGTGAAGTTATCAATTTTGTGTTTTTTTTAAGCTAATGCAAAAAAAAATATATTAATAACAGGCATAAGCATTGCCAATATTACAACAAATAAAGGTACTACACAGCAATACTCAGAAATACAAATTAAAAGTAACCAAAGCAAAGCCAAAACACCAATTGCCCCTACTATTACTAACAGAGAAAAACAGACTCAAAAGGAGAGCAGCAAACACAGGCAGATGAACAACAACAATATTTTGTAATTTTATGTTATTAATTTTTTTTTTTGCTTTTCGCACTCTGGTTTTCAGGGAAAAGGAGCTCTAGTAATCCAGAGCAGGAATCAAACTCGGTATTCCCCGAATCTTCGTCCCTTAGTAGGAGCTCGTTTACCACTCGAGCCCAAATACTTGATTAATTTTATGTTATGTTATTAACTTTGTGTTATCACTTTTGTGTTTTAATGTTACTTAATTAATTAAAATAGGTTTAATGGGTTAACAACTTTAATATATAAGATACAAAATAACTACTTGAATATGTAAGGTCACAAAATTATTCTTAATTTTGGCTCCAAAATTATAAAGTGATTTGACAATTTTTATCATCAATTTTGATTTCAAAATTATAAAGTGATTTAATAATTTATATATATCAACTACCTACCTATTATTGAAAACTACTACTAAACATCCTTAATTACCCTTTCATTATTATATCATTTACACCATTAAAAGCCCTTTTATGTAATTGACTAACTCATAATTCATTACCCAATCAAAAGACCCCAAATTGCCAAGTGGCATAAGTTTTTTGAAAAACTCTTACCATTTCCCTCTCACTCTTGTCTTCCCTTTTTCTCTCACCTTCTCTCTCTTTCTCGTACCCTCTTCTTCCCTCTTTCTCTCAGAATTCTCTCTCTTTCTCGTCTCAGAATTCTCTTTTTTTCTCGTACCCTCTCCCTATCTCTTTCTCCATTTCTCCATTTTTCTTCTTCTTCCTTCCTCTACGCAACCAACTTAAATCATTTTCATTGTTGTTTTACACTTTTCTTCTTCTCAATATTTCTTCTTATGCTTATGGGTCATGGTTCCGATTTCAACTACAACTGCAGAAGATGGAGATTTGGGCGTGGGTTGTGGTCTGAGTTTCAAACCAATAAAAAGATGGAGATCTATTCGTCCGTCTCACGTTTCAGACCTAAAAATACTTTCTTCTCTCTCGTCTGATTTCAAACAAAGAAGAAGATCGAGATCTACTTGTGAGTCCTGGTTTCGATTTCTAGCAAAGAGTTTCTGGTTACTGTGAACAAATAAATATTCATTAATCTCAAGTTACTATCAAAGAATCTTTGCACTGGATTTGTATTTACTGAATTTTGTTGTTGATAAATATTTTTGAAAGCAAGGAAATTTGATATTGAAAAAGAAAAGCATATGTGGTACTGAATGATGGTGGAGTTCACTCCAGGCTTGATCAAGTGCATGTGATTTAATGTGTTCAAACTTTTGTGTCTTCATGTTTGCAAAATTTTATGCCTTTTAAATTCTAAGTAACTATTTTTGTACAGTTGTTGCGTAAAGGAGCTAGCGAGCGAGGTCTTAAGAGAGTCTGTCTGCATATTCTTACAGATGGTCGCGATGTTTTGGATGGCTCAAGTGTAACTTTTGTGGAAACCATTGAAAATGATCTTACAAAATTGCGTGAGAAAGGTGTTGATGCACAGATTGCATCAGGTGGAGGTCGCATGTATGTCACAATGGATCGTTATGAGGTATTATATACTAAATGTTCCACACATTTTTATTGAAAATGTGTGATTCTTTCTTGTATTCTTGATGGTGAATTTTTGTAACGATGCAACCAAAGTCATCATGTCCTTTATGAAACTACCACCCTGACAGTAGTTTTTACCTTAGGCGCTCTGCATTATCTAAAATATTTGATAATGAATGATTACTATCATAGTCACTTGTGAGTTTCTTCTTCTACAGTGAGACTGTTAAGTTTGGTCATGCCACATTTTTCTGGAACGAAAACCGATCTGGGTATTTTGATGAGAAACTGGAGGAATATGTTGAGATTCCAAGTGACTCTGGGATTACATTCAATGAGAAGCCAATAATGAAGGTCGTGGAGATTGCTGAGAAGGCAAGGGAAGCGATTCTTAGCGGGAAATTTGATCAGGTAATTAAATGGATAATCAGCCGACTTTAAGATTCATTGTCTAATGATAAAGTTTTAGTTTTTATCTTTTTTTTTCCTATTGTGCAGATTCGTGTCAACCTACCAAACGGTGACATGGTTGGACATACAGGAGACATCGAAGCAACAATTGTGGCTTGTAAGGCAGCCAACAAAGTTGTGAGGGTATGAACTGAACTTTAATTTTTGAAATTAGCTGGAACATTTTTGTAAATAATAAATATACCCTTTGTCATGTTTTTTGCACTCTAGCTGAAAATTTGAAATTTCTTGATGCCATCATGTAATTGCTGTTGATTCTTGGCACAATCGAGCAAGTGGGTGGAATATATGTTGTCACTGCTGATCATGGCAATGCAGAAGATATGGTCAAGAGGGACAAGTCAGGAAAACCTCAGCTAAAGGATGGACAAATGTTCACAGATTCGTTAGCTGACTCAGATTTGGAGCAAGGAAACTCTCATTCTCACATAGATAAAAAATACATGCCAGGTAGTTTTAGAGAATGACTGTAGGTGAGATAATTCAGTGTTTTGGAGATGAAAACAAATGCCATGTCTGTCCTGTATTTTTTTATTAACATGTTGCATCAGTTGTTGTCTAGTTTCAATGGAATGGTTGGCTTTTTAATAGACCAGGTCAATTCTTTGAAAAATAAGTATCATTATTTGCCAACAATCCTTTATTGTGATTTATGATTTTTAACATATATATTATCAATTTCAGTTTGCTGCTTTAAATCAGTTAAAAAATATATTTGGAGTGGGTAAGCGTGAAACAGAAGCTATTTTATTTGATGTTACAAGAAAGGTTTATCGGAAACATACTTGGACAGACTGTTTGAAGTGGTGAGTTAGAAATGGCAAATAGCAAATCGGCATTCCTACAAAATTTGTGCGATGAGCTGCATTTTATTCCACAAAAGGCCAGTGAACTTCATGACAGTAAAACTTGAAATGTGTAGTTGTTATTTCATGGCTGCTTGTACCCACTGCAGTGTGTTTATTAAAGTTGTGTGACACTTCCATTGTACCCACTGCAATGCAAAGTGCTATTTTAGTTTGTCTAAACTGTTTGCAAGATATTTTCGTTTCCTTTTTATCAATTTAAAGTTGATGCATTTCTTTTTTGAAATATATGTTTGACTTGGCTGGGCTCTTTTTTTCCCATCAGATTTATGAAAAAGTAGCCGCAGTTTTTAGATCGGAGGACGATGTAGTGATTGCAAATTTGGATGTCGATAAATATAGGGACTTGGAGATGAGGCATGGTATAAGTAGACACAGTTTTTAAGCTCTTTATATAAGTTAATTTGCTATTTAGTGAGTTATAACCAAGTTTTGTTTTGCAGGGTATGAGGCATGGTTATTATGAAAAGTTGGATGATGATGGTCTTGCTCCACCTGTAAGCATAAGTTTTGGCAACATCCTAAATAACATGCCTGATAGTGAAATTATATACTAAATGTAGCAATTTATTACTATGAAACAGGGCACAAGGGTGTCTGGTGAGGATGTTTTTATTGGAAATACCACTCCTATATCTCAGGAGGAGGCTCAAGGACAAGTTGCCCCCTACACAAGACGTGATCACAGCATAAGCTTACGTCATAGTGAAAATGGAATTGTTAATCAAGTAAGTTTTTGGTATATATTTACTTTCATGCGTTACAAATTGAGATTGAGCCTATATTATAAGACCGTAACGAAAGGGAAGATTTTTAGTTACTAAATAAGAGTTATTTTATGAAAAGAAAAAGACTACATCTGAAATGAAGAACATATTAATATACAAAAATATTGAATTCCTGGCATTACTTTTGCTGCTGGATTTATGTATTTCCTATTTTGTATGTTTTATTGACAACAAATGCTGATGGACTGAGATTCGTGAAAGTAAGGGTGAGATCTATTCGAATACCACAGACTTGACGACCAAAGCTGTATTTTACCATTTATCCGTAACTATCATTGCTTTTCAATTTGCTATTGGACTACTCCTTGTATCATTCATGTGGGGTCTTAATCTTTATAAAAGACCAAAACTCACTTCTTCACAGGTACTATTATTTATTCTCATACATATGTTGTTATGTTACTGTTCTATATTTGTTCTGTTTCTGTTTTGTATTATTGTTAAATTTATTTATGGCTCTGTTCTTTTTTGCAGGTTTTAGCAATATTTCCATTGGCTTTGGTACATACATTAGGGAACCTTTTCACTAATATGAGCCTTGGAAAGGTTGCTGTTTCTTTAACTCATACTGTCAAATTAATGGAGCCTTTCTTTTCTGTCCTTATGAGGCATGGTATAAGGCATGGTATAAGTAGCCGCAGTTTTTAAGCTCTTTATATAAGTTAATTTGCTATTTGGTAAGTTATAACTAAGTTTTGTTTTGCAGGGTATGAGGCATGGTTCTTATGAAAAGTTGGATGATGATGGTCTTGCTCCACCTGTAAGCATAAGTTTTGGCAACATCCTAAATAACATGCCTGATAGTGAAATTATATGCTAAATGTAGCAATTTATTACTATGAAATAGGGCACAAGGGTGTCTGGTGAGGATGTTATTATTGGAAAGACCACTCTTATATCTCAGGAGGAGGCTCAAGGACAAGTTGCCCGCTACTCAAGACGTGATCACAACATAAGCTTACGTCATAGTGAAAATGGAATTGTTGATCAAGTAAGTTTTTGGTATATATTTACTTTCATGTGTTACAAATTGAGATTGAGCCTATATTATAAGACTGTAGCGAAAGGGAAGATTTTTAGTTACTAAATAAGAGTTATTTTATGAAAAGAAAAAGACTACATCTGAAATGAAGAACATATTAATATACAAAAATATTGAATTCCTGGCATTACTTTTGCTGCTGGATTTATGTATTTCCTATTTTGTATGTTTTATTGACAACAAATGCTGATGGACTGAGATTCGTGAAAGTAAGGGTGAGATCTGTTCGAATACCACAGACTTGATGACCAAAGCTGTATTTTACCATTTACTCGTAACTATCATTGTTTTTCAATTTGCTATTAGAACACTCCTTGTAGCATTCATGCGGGGTCTTAATCTTTATAAAAGACCAAATCTCACTTCTTCACAGGTACTATTATTTATTCTCATACATATGTTGTTATGTTACTGTTCAATATTTGTTCTGTTTCTGTTTTGTATTATTGTTAAATTTATTTATGGCTCTGTTCTTTTTTGCAGGTTTTAGAAATATTTCCATTGGCTTTGGTACATACATTAGGGAACCTTTTCACTAATATGGGCCTTGGAAAGGTTGCTGTTTTTTTTACTCATACTGTCAAATCAATGAAGCCTTTCTTTTCTGTCCTTATGAGGCATGGTATAAGTAACCGCAGTTTTTAAGCTCTTTATATAAGTTAATTTTCTATTTGGTAAGTTATAACCAAGTTTTATTTTGCAGGGTATGAGGCATGGTTCTTATGAAAAGTTGGATGATGATGGTCTTGCTCCACCTGTAAGCATAAGTTTTGGCAACATCCTAAATAACATGCCTGATAGTGAAATTATATACTAAATGTAGCAATTTATTACTATGAAACAGGGCACAAGGGTGTCTGGTGAGGATTTTTTATTGGAAAGACCACTCCTATATCTCAGGAGGAGGCTCAAGGACAAGCTGCCCGCTACTCAAGACGTGAATTTAGGGATGTAAATGGATATCCATGGGGACAAATACTATGATATCAGTATCCGCCCCATTGGATAAATATGATATCCATATCCGCCCCATATCCTTGCAGATATCCGTTAAGCGAGTAATCCGCGGATTTTATGGTATCCGCGGATATTTACAGATATCCATGAATAATATTTTTTTTAATAAAAATTATTTTTTGAAAAAAAATATTTTTAACTTCTTTTAAAGACACAAAATTATTCATCGAAACATAATTAGATCCAAACATAATATTCATACATTTCATTTTTAACCAAACAAATAAAAGATATTATGATTATGAGTTATGATGGAAGAGCGAACGACAGAGGAGTAGGAAGAGAGACACCGGTTCAACAGAGAAATGACGACACTAGTTGGTTGGACTGTGAAATTGTTGAAATGAGGTATGAAGTATTGAAGAGTTTCAATATGAAATGGCGAATATAATTTGAATGAAATGTGAAAGGTTATATTCAAAGAAAATTTCAAAAAAAACAAGAAAGAAATATAAGAAGACTAATTCTTTAAATGATGAAAAGATAAGGTATAATAAACTAATAATATTTAAATAATTTTTATAATTTATTAACAGATATGGATATCCGCGGATACGGATATCATTAAACCCGTATCCATATCCATTAACAAATGGATATTTAAATATCCATTTATTTTATCCGTGGATATCCATTAAGCTATCCGCCCCATATCCGTGACAGATTTTACCCACGGTTATCCGCGGGTACGGATTTTTTTACCATCCCTAGACGTGATCACAACATAAGCTTACGTCATAGTGAAAATGGAATTGTTGATCAAGTAAGTTTTTGGTATATATTTACTTTCATGTGTTACAAATTGAGATTGAGCCTATATTATAAGATCGTAATGAAAGGGAAGATTTTTAGTTACTAAATAAGAGTTATTTTATGAAAACAAAAATACTACATCTGAAATGAAGAACATATTAATATACAAAAATATTGAATTCCTGGCATTAGTTTTGCTGCTAGATTTATGTATTTCCTATTTTGTATGTTTTATTGACAACAAATACTGATGGACTGAGATTCGTGAAAGTAAGGGTGAGATCTGTTCGAATACCACAGACTTGATGACCAAAGCTGTATTTTACCATTTATCCGTAACTATCATTGCTTTTCAATTTGCTATTGGAACACTCCTTGTATCATTCATGTGGGGTCTTAATCTTTATAAAAGACCAAAACTCACTTCTTCACAGGTACTATTATTTATTCTCACACATATGTTGTTATGTTACTGTTCTATATTTGTTCTGTTTCTGTTTTGTATTATTGTTAAATTTATTTATGGCTCTGTTCTTTTTTGCAGGTTTTAGCAATATTTCCATTGGCTTTGGTACATACATTAGGGAACCTTTTCACTAATATGAGCCTTGGAAAGGTTGCTGTTTCTTTTACTCATACTGTCAAATCAATGGAGCCTTTCTTTTCTGTCCTTATGAGGCATGGTATAAGGCATGGTATAAGTAGCCGCAGTTTTTAAGCTCTTTATATAAGTTAATTTGCTATTTGGTAAGTTATAACCAAGTTTTGTTTTGCAGGGTAAGAGGCATGGTTCTTATGAAAAGTTGGATGATGATGGTCTTGCTCCACCTGTAAGCATAAGTTTTGGCAACATCCTAAATAACATGCCTGATAGTGAAATTATATGCTAAATGTAGCAATTTATTACTATGAAACAGGGCACAAGGGTGTCTGATGAGGATGTTATTATTGGAAAGACCACTCCTATATCTCAGGAGGAGGCTCAAGGACAAGTTGCCCGCTACTCAAGACGTGATCACAGCATAAGCTTACATCATAGTGAAAATGGAATTGTTGATCAAGTAAGTTTTTGGTATATATTTACTTTCATGTGTTACAAATTGAGATTGAGCCTATATTATAAGACTGTAACGAAAGGGAAGATTTTTAGTTACTAAATAAGAGTTATTTTATGAAAATAAAAATACTACATCTGAAATGAAGAACATATTAATATACAAAAATATTGAATTCCTGACATTACTTTTGCTGATGGAGATATGTATTTCCTATTTTGTATGTTTTATTGACAACAAATGCTGATGGACTGAGATTCGTGAAAGTAAGGGTGAGATATGTTCGAATACCACAGACTTGATGACCAAATTGCTCTTTTGAGGCACAAGTTGTATTTAATCCAACAAGGGTTGGCTTTCAACGGAAAACACACAAAGACGGCTAGATCTCAAGGGAAGAAGTTTCAAGTCTCAGTGGAACAAGAAGCCACTAGATTGTTGGTAAGTGTTGGAATATGGTATAGCGGCAAGCAACAAAAGTTTTGGAAGTATTTTTCCGGGAATTTATCGTGTCCACAGAGATCGGTGCTACTAAACTGCCGTTCGACAAGTCTCGTATTCTTGAGTTTGGTTTAAAATGGTTTGAAATTATAAAACAGAAAAATAAATATTAACATAAAAATAATTCATCTTTCAGAGAGAAGAAACTAATCTGATATTGCATATAATCCACTCGTCACAAACATAAATTTATCGATCATTTTCACTATACTACAACACTCGTCAAAATCATCTAGTATCGCTCACAACAGTGTCCATCTCTGGCACACTGAGCTGAGAGAGCAACCGTATTACTCTCGTGTCACTCTCGTGCACGACGCCTCGAAACATGGAAGGCATTAAGTTCCGACACCAAAAATATTATTCTCTAAATCTATCTCTAGCATCTAGACAATAGATATCCATCCCTAATCAAGATTCATGATGTTTATCTCTAACACAACACAAATCCAAACATAAATGCAAAAAGATCAAGGAAGACATCGATAATGATTTGTAAAGCATATTTTATACAATATTATGATCAACAAAGATACATATATTCATAGTAAATATACAAATACCCAACAAGATAGAGTTTACAAAAAGAGGAAAAAGAGATAAACCAACACTTCTCGAGTTGTCAAGACGTTTGATGAGAATCCACCTCCGATTTGACAAGATGCAAGCTCCATTTGTTGTTTTCAAACTCTCCTATGAAGAAATGAAGTTTGATGGAGTGGGAGCAAAAAACCATAACCTAAAAATTGTGTTTTTGGCCCTTAAGTGGTGTTTATGTCCGTCCAGTTTTGCCCGGCGGAATTCTGGGTCGCCCGACGGAGTAAGGCGGCTTATTCTGTAAGTTTTCCACACTTTTGGAGTGTCCGACCCTGCAATGGACCGCCCGGCGCTGCTTTAGACCGCCCGGCGCTACTTCGCCCGGCGGAGCAGAGGCGCAGCTGACAGTAGACAGCAAAAATCCAGCACTGTTTTGGCCATAACTTTTGAACCGTAACTCCGTTTTTCACCCGGTTCGAAGCGTTAGAAAGCTTATTCAATGCTCTATACAAAAATGGAAAGATATCCTTAATTGAATACTTACAAAAATAAATGGAAATCAATTAAACTCAATGATATTTACACGATAACGCAATATATACACTATAACGTAAAGTAAACGTATTTACAAACAAAGCGGGGTTTATTCGAACGATTTTAACAAAAAGTATCGATAATTGCAACAAAACTTATATACAAAAATAGCTACAATTTGCACTTATCAGTAAGCACAATTTAATTTTGTTTTAATCCATATACAATTCATCATTTTTCAACTTTAGTTATGTGTGACCGCGTCAGCGTCAATGTCGTGTCCGGGGTGCCCGTGCTTGATAGTATGGAACTTGACATTTGAATTTTGTTGGTAAATAAAGGGAACTTGGGATGGGCACTGATGCAACAAAACAATTACATTGAAGCAGAAGAAGCCTATCATTGCGCGCTTACGCTAGCTCCGGACAACAACAAGATGTGCAATTTAGGAATTTGTTTAATGAAACAAGGAAGAATTTCCGAAGCAAAGGAAAATCTGCATAGAGTCAAACCTGCAGTAACAGATGGGCCAAGAGGTTCAGATTCTCATCTGAAAACCTATGAAAGAGCGCAACAAATGCTCAAAGATCTTGAATCCGAAATGATGACCAAAGGAGGAGTTGATAGGCTTGAACAAAGCAGGTTCTTTGAAGCTTTTCTTGGTTCTTCATCAATTTGGCAACCTCAGCCTTGTAAGGATCACATCAACACAAGTTTGCCACCAATCCGAACAACAACAGCAACAACAACAATTCAAGATGAATTTGGTGATGAAAACATCAATTCCAACATAGTGAAAAACCAAACATCAAAGTTTGGTCCTTTGGTGAACAACAACAACTCACTTAATGTTGCAGCTCCACCATTGTACGCAGCACCGAAAACCTCTTTGAAGGAGTCAACTGAGAATTTGAATTTCTCTGAGACACTTAAGAGAACAAGATCCGAAAATGCTGCAGGATCAATGAGAGTAGTGAATGATATGAGCAAGGTGAATGCTGCAGAATTAGGTGTGCCTGTGCCTGGGAGCAAAGCGAGAAGGCTTTCATTTGAGAAGAATAAGTTGTGTGATTTGTTACCTGATACTAAGGATTTTGAATATTCTATTTTATCTTCTATTTTGGGGTCTTCAAGTGAGTCCAATGAATATACTACCACTTCTGGGATTTTGACTAAAAAATCTGACAAGACGAGGCTTAAGATTTTTGAAGACATTACATTATCTTTGAGTCCAAAGGCTTGAGTAAAACACTACTTTTTTGTTTATTGAATAACACTATAGTGTAAGAATGGAGATGAACTTGGTCTCCATTTTAAACTTCATTCCATGTATTACTTAATTACTGTATTTTGGAGTCTTCCTTCACTCAATTAATTGTTATGATGTAGTTATTTGTTTGTCTTGTAAAAGAGGCACATTAACTTGAATAAATGATATGAGTAGTTCTTGGAAAATAATTATTTTGCATCAAATGAATAGTGATACAGTAGAGGGTTTATAGTGGGAAATGTTCAGATGATCAAGATGAAATAAATCTGGACGGTATGATCAATATTGTCAAACTTGAGTTAAAAGTGAATCGATGAACATGACACTGGTGGAGAGGAATTGTAAAAGAGAAGTATCTGGAGATCTTCACAAACTCATGAACCTTAACTGCAACATCCCATGCTTAAGACGGCAAAATAGTCGGTTGAGAGAAGTGCAAACTCTAAATACTATGGTGCATGTCATTAACCAAAGAGAAGGAAAGACAATGAAATTTAAATGGTAGATGTAAATAAAGATTATTGAATAAAGCAAATGAGATTAAAAAAAGAATTTGATGACCATTTTTAGAGTCTTTTCGGGGCCAGAGGTGAGAGCCATATTCTGTCTAACATCAATTTTAAAAAAGTGGACGAAGCGGATATAGACTTTTAGGTCAAAGTTTATAGGGACCGTAACGAATGGGAAGATTTTTAGTTACTAAATAAGAACCAACACTACTGAGATTTGTGTCAATTAGCTGCTCACTACTGTGAATTTTACCACTTAAACTCATTATATTCACGGGTCACTATCACCACAATACTTTCTTTTTATTTTAATTAACAAAATATTTATACATGTTTTTAGTTATTACTGACATTTGTATATATTTTTAGTTATTAGACATATTGGATTTATCATATTGGTGATTTGCTACATATTTTTTAAAAAATATTTTAATTAATTAGTGATTTTATAACAATTTATTATTATATTCTAAAGAAACAATAAAAGTGATATATGTAAGTTTTACCAAATTCTATGAATTTTATCACTTAAATTCATTATATTCACAGGTCACTATCACTACAATGCCTTTTTTTAATTTTAATCAACAAAATATTTAAAAATATTTATAGTTATTATTGATATTTGTATATATTTTTAGTTATTAGACATATTGGATTTATGATGTTGGTGATTTGCCACTTTTTTTTTTTTAAATCTTATAAGTTATTAGTGATTTCGTAACAATTTATTATTGTATTCTAAGGAAATAATGAAAGTGATATATGTAATTTCGTAACAATTTATTATTGTATTCTAAGGAAACAATGAAAAAGATATATGTAAATTTTACCAAATCCCTGTAAATTTTCTTAATTTCCATTATTTATAGAATTTACTTAACCTTAAACACTTTTTTGTTATACATATTTTTACCAAAATACCTATTTATTATACTAATAGCAACTGGTTTTTCTTTAATCAATTTCCTATTCAAATTAAATCCTTTTCATAATTTTTTTGTTCTGACTTATGTCCAATTTATTCTTTATACATATTTTTATTTTTAATCAACCATCTTTTTATTGATTCATTTATTCTATGATTAAATTGAATTGTTGTTCATTTTGTAATAATGATTATTTTTAGTAATGTCTAAATAAATCCATGGACCCGTACAAATTCATATAAATAATTTATATATCAATTAAAATTAATCGACCCGTGCAGATGCACGAGTCTTTTACGTGTGTGTGTGTGTGTGTGTATATATATATATATATATATATATATATATATATATATATATATATATATATATAGTGAGCATATCAAGTGAGAGTGATTTTAAAATGAGAGATGAGAGGAATAAATAACAACAATTAGATCAATCAAACAATAATGATTAAACTTATTCATTAATGTGACTATTAATTTCTCTCTCTTTTGATAATCTGATCTAATGGCTGGTGTTTATTTCTCTCATCTCTTATTTTAAAATCACTCTCACTTGATATGCCCCCTATATATATATATATATATATATATATATATATATATATATATATATATATATATATATATATATATATATATATATATATATATATATAGCAATTATAATATAATAGGCCAAATACATATTCTTTATTTTAAATTATATGTTAACAAATTATTTCTTTTGTTTTTTTAACAATTAATTGTTTTTGCCACTAAACTTTTAAACTCGTATAACTATTAATATATCTTATATGTACAAGTAGTGGCACGGATAAAACATTATGGGATGGCACAGTTAGATGAGTTTTGACCTAAAGTCGATAGAACACGTCTTAATTCTCAGTTGTCCATAAAGATAAATCGAGCTATTACAATTAATAGGACAAATCGATCAGGATAACCCAAAACCAACATGGAGGAAATATTTGAATTAGCAAGTGTTTCTTTGTGAGTGTTTTTGCAATATGACATTGTGGATCGAAGGTCGCGATCACGATGCTTCTTGAACCAAAGATGTTGATCTTGAAACGATTCTGTTAATCAGCGGTGCTTATCTCATATACGATGGACCTAGGGGTACCTGGATGGTTAGCACTCCAACATCCAAATCAGTTAGGGTTCAAAGTAATTGTGTTAAGAGTTGATCGTGAAGGCTGATCAGATCCTGAAGTGGGCCAAGAGGAACGTCTGTGATGCTGGATGTGTGAGATGAGGAGTGAGTGTACCTGCAAGGCACTCTGATGCTAAAGTAAGAATCGGGAGAGAGAAAGGCAAGTACGAAAGTATGAGTTTCTTAGGATGATTTTAGATACCTGATCCTCTCAAATGAGAGGGTTTTTATAATGCCCCCAGTGCGTGGCCAACAGTCCCTATTTTCGGGGCGGAATAACCGTTTTCTGAAGAATAGGTAACTACCAAAAACTAGCCGTTATGACGGACAGAGATGCCCAAAACTAGTCGTTGCCACGGGCAAAGGCGTAGTCTCGGGCACAGGTGTCGTGACTATTCTTGAATGATGGAATCGTGCGTAACGGGCAGGAATGTCGAGGAGGAGCAAATGACCTTGAGGTTCATCTGTCCATATGTACCCGGTAGAGGGACAGAAACGTAATTGCTGCCCCGCACCAGCTGGACTTAGGCAATTGGGCCGTTCTGGAAGCAGAAGTGGATTGGACCATGCCTAGCCATTGGTCTAGTCCGGAACAGGAGTCCCCCTAAGTCGTTGCTACCGAGCATGGAAGTGATGACTTAAGGATAGCTCGTAGCCCCGGGGAACTCTGAAGGGGTCGTCGTTTGTCAACGATATGGAGTGGTCCTTGGGCGCCCGCGGGTTCCAGTGCCCGCGGGATATGTAACGTTGTTAGTACTGCCAGACGTGCGGGGAAACCAACGGTTGAGATATTCTGAAAAGACGTGACGCCACATGTGCCTCGAGCCTTGTGCAACATTAAATGCGTCATGATGGCTACGCTAGGGTCATGATCATTCCCCTAGCCGCGCGTGCTCGTGCACGTGCCTTCAGACTGCCTATAAATAGAGGGAGAGGCCGCTCATTTGCGTTTTTCGCTTCTCTCTCCTTCCTCGTTCTTCTCTCAGAGCTTCCAGTCCGTCGTCGTCGTCAACAACCGCATCCGCCGCCGCACGAAGCTCCGGGCAAGTTCTCCGGCCCTTTACATTCTCTTCGACCACGTAAGTCACTTATTCCCAGCTTCGTTTCTAGCTTTTCATTTCTATTTTGTTAGAACGCATGTGGCTAGGATGACTTTAGGTAGAATCGTGGCGTTTTTCGGCGGCTGTTGGTGGTAGACGGTGGCTTGACCACTTTCTGCTGCTGCTGTGGTCGTCAGAGCCTTTCAGGAACGGTAGATTTAGGTCGTTTTCCGGTGCTGTTGCAATGACGGCGCAAGCGTAACCGGTGGAGTTCCTGAGTTTTCCGGCGCTCTGATGAATGTATGAGTTTTCCGGTGGAGCTTCAAACGGAAAACTGGGTAGTAGGTTGGGGAGATTTTCCCCGCACGCGCAGGAGGGGTTACCTCCGGGCATCTCCTCGCACGATACTCTTGTGTTATTTGATTTAGGGCTTAGGTCGAGGACGTCGTCCTCGACCCTTTGCGCGCCCTTTCACTTGACTAGCGGTGGAAGGGTGGATTTGATTTTGCAGTCGAATTCACTTTTGTCCTCTGGTTTTCAGGTGAACGAGATAGCGCCTGAGCCAGAGAAGGAGTTTCTCATAGACTCGTCCGAGGAGAGCTCCTCAGAGAGTAGTGATACTGAGGTTTCAACCTCCCCCAACGAAGTCAGGGAAAATTCCGAGCATGCTTCCGCGGAGGAATGGACGGTTGAGGAGCCTGCCGAGCATGCATCGACTTTTGTGTCTTATATCGGGGACGTCTTCATAAACGTAGGGTCAGAAGACGGTGGAAGGTACACTTCCCCAGTCAAGACGACCGCATATGTACAGATTACGGGGAGAGATTCCAGATGTACGAATATGTTTTCAAGGATATAGGGCTGAGGCTTCCCTTCACTGACTTTCAGCGGTCCCTCTTCGTTCATCTGGACTTGGCCCCGTCGCAGCTGCACCCTAATTCGTTGGTGTTTATCCACGCTTTCGAGCTGACGTGTGAGTTCCTGAAGATAGGAGCCACCCTCCCTTTATTTTTCACCATCTTCCACCTCCAAAGGCAGGTTTCGGGGAAAAGGTACGGTTGGGTTTCGCTGAAGCAAGCGAGGAAACTGTTTAAGCCCTTCTCAGAGTCTATCCGGACCTTCAAGGAGAGGTTTTATATCATTGAACATGTGTCGAAGAAGGCCAAGGACACCACGTACGCCTGGGCAGTGAAAACGGACGAGGACGGCAATGATATGTACGACGAGCATGGCAAGTTGCTGGAGGACAGGGTGTTTAAGTTCCCCTTCTGTTGGAGCGGGAGCCATTTTACCCGGGGTACTGACCATTACCTTGCCCAACCAGAGATGTTGGGCGAGCAAGACACAGCCAGTTATGAGACGCTGGTCAAATACGTTAACAGCTTTAAACTCGCGGAGTGCTGGACGAAAAAGGGGGACCCGGTCTTTGACGATGACGGTGGGCAAAGAGTGGAGCACTGATATATCAATATGAAGACGCTTCTAGAGTACAAGACCCATGCTGACACTCTTAAGTTGCACGGTAGTTTTTACTTTTTTAGCTTGTCTGGATTATGATCTCCTTAGTTGCTAACGTGTTTGTTACATTCTTTTGCAGGTGAAATGCCTTCTGCTCATGAGAGGATGGTAAGGAGTGCTTTAACGAGGGGCAAGGCGGGCGCGACCCAGCCAAAATCTCGGTTCACCCAGCGGGTGGCTCCTCCTCAACCGGCTGCGGGGGCTCCTCGCATGTTCCTTCTCTTGCTCAGGGATCTCTAGTGCCCGGGGCTTTAAGGTTTAAGCAGACTAGACCAAACGAGCTGGTGGACCTCAGACGGGCGGCGGAAAATGGCAAGTTTGAACTTCCCCATTGCCTTTATGACAGGAATTTTTTTGAGGGGACATCCCTGACGGTTCCTCGGGCAGAGTCCCTCAAGCTTGAAGGTATGGATCACCCGAGCAAGAGGGCAATGCTAGTGAATGATGCCTCTGCGTTGGTCCGGGTCCTGGAGATGGCGACAGTATACGCTAAGGAAGACTCCCCCTCTGAATCTGAGCTTAAGAAGGCCCAGGCGACGATATCATCCCTGGAGGAGGCCATGGCTGCTAATGACGCGGGGAAAAAGTCTGACAAGGAGGCTGCTAGGCTGAAAGGGGAGAATGATACCCTGGTTACTGAGAAGAAGGTTGTCGAGGACCTAGTCGAGCAGATGAAGTCTGCGGCTTCCCCAGCAGAAGACGAGCCTGGGGAGGTGAAGGCGCTGAAGACTAGGGTCGAGCTGGTTGCTCGTATTGCGCGGGCGGAGGAAGATGTGTACGCCATCGGGGAGGAGTCATTCAACAATGTCGTGGCCCAACTCAAGCTGGTGAATCCAGAGGTTCAAATATCCACGGAGGGTACTAATTTTCTGGGCGATGTTGAGGATGGCAAGATAGTTACTCCAGACTTCTTCAATATCGGTGATGAGCATGCCCGTGTCTTGAATGAGGAGACCCAGTCGCCGCAGCCTAACCCTGAGCAGTCTGAGCATATGGAGGAGTGATATCTTCTTTTGTTTTTTGTTGTAATGTATTTGGCCTGCGTGCCATATTTGATGTAATTTTATTGTTGTTTGGTATGGGCCGTGGCCCCTTTGTTTTGTAACACGCACAATAGTGATCCTTGTGGCCAGTTAATTATTTTGATATGTATGTATCCAGTCGTCCTGGCCGGTTTTGTATGTTGTATATTCGCGCATGGCTCTATTTGCTGTTTATTTTTGCTAAGTGTTATGTCTTTGCTCGATACACGCGTGTGCCCGTAATAGGGATGACTTTGATTCGTTTATTGCTTTAGGGAATTGCTTGACTTAGATGTGTTCGGCAGTGAGGGGAACTAGTCGAATGATCTGGGTAATTTATGAGCATGACAGTGGAGCTCAGGTCGCGTTTGAGGCCTGAGTTCGCGGCGTGAACCTCCCATCGCGAGCTGGGTGTTTTGCCTATCATGGTACTTTGATAACGGCGGGCTCAGTTGAGGAACCACCGTCGGGCAGAGATCCAGCTCGATCCTGAGCGGGATCCTGCCTTGGCTGGTATGCGACGCTTGTACCTGGGTGTGCATCATAGTCGGGATGTTGTGTTTGTCGCTTCGACGAAGCAAACCGACGATCTAGGCCTTATCTATAATATTGTTTTAGCTTTTCGGCGTTCCATGGTCGAACAAGTTCTTCCCCGTTGAGGTGTTTTAGGTAGTAGGCTCTATTCTCCGTCTTTGCTCGGACGCGATAGGGTCCTTCCTAATTTGCGGCGAGTTTGTCTTCCCGAGAGTCCTTGTGGTTCCTTCTCAAAACAAGGCTGCCCACTTGGAATTCTTGCCGTATCACTTTGGCATTGTGCCTAATTGCGATTTTCTACTTTAATGAGGTTTCACGAAGAGCTGCTCCTCACCAAACTTCCTCGACAAGGTCGAGCTCTCCCTTAGTGCCTCGTTGTTTGTTTTCTCGTCCAGGGGTGATTCAGTCTGCCTGGATGGTATGTGTATCTCGATGGGGATCACTACCTCAGTCCCGTAGGCCAGGTGAATGAGAGTTTCCCCGGTTGAAGAGTGGGGAGTTGTGCGGTATGCCCATAGAACGTTGTGCAGCTCTTCAAACCCAAGGTTTCTTTGTTTCGTCTAGCTTCTGCTTGAGGCCTCGTAGGATTACCCAATTTGCTACTTCGGCTTGCCCGTTAGTCTGGGGGTGTTCGACGGGTGCGAAGTGTTGTTTCATGCCCAGTTGAGCGACAAAATCCTGGAACTTCCTGTCCGTGAACTGTGTCCCATTGTCTGTGACTATTGCTTGGGGAATGCCAAAGCGTGCAAGGATGTTCTGCTTATAGAAACGAAGTATGTTGAGGGCTGTTATTTTGGCCAGAGCCTCTGCTTCTATCCACTTTGTGAAGTAGTTAACACCTACTATTAAGTACTTGTTCTGATTTGACCCTACTACGAATGGCCCCATTATGTCCAAGCCCCACCATGCGAATGGCTATGGGGAGGACATAGCTTTGAGCTCATTAGACGGAGCCAGGTGCATGTCCCCGTGCCGTTGGCATTTTTCTCATTTCTTCACGTGCTCTTTTGCATCCTGCTGCATGGTTGGCCAGTAGTACCCTATTTGAAGGGCTTTTTGGGCAAGGGATCTTCCCCCAAGATGTTGGGCGTTGATTACTTCGTGTATCTCGCGCAAGACGTGGGTGACCATCTCTTCCTCGACGCATTTGAGTAAGGGGATGGAGAACCCTCGCCTGTAGAGTTTGCCTACGACCAGGACATAGGAACAGGCTCTGTGCCTGACTGTGCTGGCCTCTTTGGGGTCGGACGGGAGTTCGTCCCTAGCGAGGTAGTTATAAACCGGGGTTATCCAGCAGTTGTTGTCGCTGATGACTTGCACGTTGAGGATCGTGGGTGTCTTCTCGATGCTGAGTTGAGGAAGCACCTCCTGGATGACGAACTTGCTTCCGCCTTTTTTCTTCGTGCTCGCCAGTTTGGACAACACGTCTGCTCTGACGTTATGTTTGTGGGGAACATGTTTTACTTCTACTGTAGTGAACTTCGTCATTTTTTCTTTGAATAGGGACAAGTATTCAGATAGGTTGTCATTTTTGGCCTGGTATTCTCCTCTAACTTGAAGGGCCACGAGCTGCGAATCTGTGCAGATGACGACTTCTTCTGCTCCTTTTAACACCTTAAATCATGCTTAAGAAATCTTCTCATATAGTAGCGGAAATTCAATGAAAGCATAACATATTTGAAACACGTGTTCATCATCAACTAAAGCAAACATCATACGGTAACAGAAAATAAGACATAGCGTTCCCTTTACGCCCACTGTTACATATCAGAGCAGACGCTAACTCGAAACATAAAGTGAAGGAGTCCGTCTCCACTAACCGCAACTCCGCACTAATCTTGATTATCTGCACATTACCCACATAGAGGCAACATTCAAACAGAATGGGTGAGATTCTCAAATCAACAAAAGAGATGCATAATATAAATATAAAAGTATATAAACATTACACGATTCACCCTATCATCGCAACATCAACACCAATAAAATTTCTCACACAAACAGACAATCATGTACACCACGACACAACACAACATAATGCAATGCAATGAGACCCACAACTCGACTCAATGCATGTGCTACCAATCTGATCCCTTTTTCATGATCATAATTCCTATCGGAATTTCCATATAAAACGCTCACACCCCACATGGGCACACGAACGCCGTAATCGCTCACACCCCACATGGGCACACAATTACCTCAACAACAACAACAACAGCAACAACAATACGACTCCATTTCAAAGAATCCGGATAAGACGCTCACACCCCGCATGGGCACATGAATTATCACACAACTTATGCAACATGGCATGCATACAACGACAACATACAACGCCAACAAAATGCATATGACTAACAATAAGCCAATACAATACACCACAATTATCCAACACGCAGTATATATCTACCAAAGTATACAACAATCGCAATCCACTGCTACAACACGCATTCACACAACCGATTTCACCATTTCAACGTGCAACACATAACAACATCAACGAAAACCCAATTAACGCATCAAATAGCTAGAATCCTGGTATTGAAATTAATTTTAACAAAAAGTATGTGAAACCAGCTTTCCAACTATTCGAACGGCGACTGAAATGGACCTACGGATCAAAAGATACGAATTTTAAAAAGTTTTGAAAGGTTCGGTTCATCTTAGCTCTGCTCGCCTGATGTTCGCCCAACGAGGCACTAGCGAATCCATTTTTGCCTGGCGAAATCCCCTTTCTCCTGGCAAATTCCCCTTTCGCCTCATGCTCACCCGACGGAGCAGAGGCGAATCTCCCTCTCCCATACAAATTCCAGAAACCCCTATTTTCACCCCTCGTTCGCCTCTCAATTCGCCTGGCAACCTTCAAGCGAGGTCACCTTCGCTTGGCAAAACACCCCATTCGCCTGGCGAAACTGCGCGAATCAGCAATCCTGCAATTGCGATTCTGCATGATTCAGACCCCAATCCTTCTCCGATTTCACTCACAATCAGTCCAAAAACTGCACATATGTTCACAGAACATCATGAAATTGATTAGAAACACATAAACCACATTTCAGCCAGTTAATTTATGCATTTTATTATTTTATCAAAACCTCCGACACGCAAAAACCCCAATCTCAAATCAACACAAACAACACATAGGGATGATCCTAAAGGTTTATCTACCTTCATACAAACATTATGCAACCCTTAAGAGATTAAAGAACCTCACCCTTACCTTAGAGATCTTGAAAATCTTCCCTCTCTGCAATGGAGTCTCCTTTCTCTCGCCCTAGCCCTGACTTCTCCCTTTCTCTACTTTTCACGTACTGAATAGTTTTTCTTTCTAATCCCCCTTTCTATTTTCTAATATTCCTTTTAGTTTCATATTATTATTATTATCTCAATATTATTATTTCAATATTATTATTATTATTATTATTTTACTAATTAAATAATAATAACAATATTTCTTAATAATTTACATTAATAATATTAATCAAATATTCCTAATATGAATGAATTAATTACGAACCACACCACTCCTCTCTACACAATTGGTCACCCATCCCCAACATCTTAATCTCCACAATTCTAAGGTCACTACCCCATACTAAGGGCAACCCAAACACGACCAAACCACGCATAATCACACACATACACACAACATCGTATAATTCTAGTTACGAAAAAAGTAATAAAATAAATCGCGGTGTTACAACTCTCTCCCACTTAGAATATTTTCGTCCTCGAAAATTTACCTCATACGAGTAACTCCTGATACGACTCTCGCATCCTGCTCTCTAACTCCCAAGTCATATTTCCACGGGCAGCGCCTCCTCAGACTACCTTCACAAGGGTGATCTCTTTACCCCTCAATTTCTTTACCTCGCGGTTTTCAATCCGTATTGGTAAGGCTTCAACCGTAAGGTTATCCCTTACTTCCACATTATCCATCGGGATCACATGTGATGGATTCAGAACATACTTCTGAAGCTGTGACACATGGAACACATCATGCAAATTCGACAAATTTGGTGGCAATGCCACTCTGTTAGCAACAGGTCCAACCCTTTCAAAAATCTGATATCGACTTCAACGCACGTCCAACACCGGTCACCGGAGTGACTCTCAAGAACACATGGTCTCCTTCTTGAAACTTAAGATTTTTCCTCTTCTTATCATGGTAGCTCTTCTGCCTACTCTGCGAAGTTTTCATCTTTTCCCGGATTAGTTTCACCTTTTCAGTAGTCTGTTGAACAATCTCAGGTCTAAGTACTACACTCTCACCAGATTCATGCCAACACAAAGGCGTCCGACACCTCCGTCCATACAAAGCTTCAAAAGGCGCCATTCCAATACTGGAATGATAACTGTTATTATAAGTGACCTCAATCAACGGTAAATGGCTATCCCAAGCACCTCCTTATTCAAGCACACAAGCCCTCAACAAATCCTCCAAACATTGTATAGTCCTCTCCGTCTGTCCATCCGTCTGCGGGAGATAAGCGAACTCAATCTCAGTTTCGATCCCAAAGCTTCTTGCAAACTCTCCCAAAATCTGGAAGTGAACCTTGGGTCTCTATCCGACACAACACTCAACGGAATTCCATTCAACTTCACAATCACCTGAATATAAATCTCTGCCAGTCTCTGCAAAGGGAAACTGATATTAATCTAAATGAAATGTGCCAACTTCGTTAACCTATCCACTACTACCCAAATGGAATTATGTCCTCTCGGCGTATTAGGCAACCCGGTCACAAAATCCATAGAAATGTTGTCCCACTTCCACTCTGGAATATCTAACGGTTGCATCAAACCAGCAGGTTTATGATGTTCCACCTTCGCTTTCTGGCAAGTCAAACAAGCATAAACAAACTTAGCCACATCACGCTTCAACCCCGGCCACCAAAATATCTTCTTTAAGTCTTGATACATCTTTGTAGCTCCTGGATGGATACTCAAGCTACTCCTGTGACTTTCTTCTAGAATCATTCTTTTCAATTCAGGATCATCAGGAATACAAATCCTATCACGGAATCTCAACACACCTTGTTCATCTACTCCGAATTCATTACTTTCTGCCTGATCATTTCCAATCATCAGATCCACCAGCTTTACATCCAACTTCTGACCCTCTCTGATACTATTAAGAAATTCATTGTTGATCTTCAGCATACCCAACATCACACTATGCGGTGTCTATTCACAAACTAACTCATATCTCTAAACTATTCAATTAGTTCCAGCTCTTTAACCATCACAGCAGACATATGCAAAGACTTTCGACTCAAAGCATCGGCCACGACATTAGCTTTATCGGGATGATAGTTCAAGCCAAAATCATAATCCTTTAGGAATTCTAACCACCTTCTTTGTCTCATATTCAACTCCTTCTGATCAAACAGATACCTTAAGCTCTTATGATCACTATACACTTCAAATCAGGAGCCATAAAGATAGTGCCT
Organism: Lathyrus tuberosus; assembly: GCA_022829125.1. NCBI lineage: Eukaryota > Viridiplantae > Streptophyta > Magnoliopsida > Fabales > Fabaceae > Lathyrus > Lathyrus tuberosus. The sequence goes on from JALAZF010000518.1 coordinate 3,702,806, forward strand.
CCAAATTTTTAATACGATCACCACTGCAACTAATTCCAAATCATGAGTTGGACAATTCCTCTCATGGACCCTTAACTGTCGTGAAGCATGAGCCACAACCTTACCATCCTGCATTAACACACCTCCTAAACCCATCAAAGAAGTGTCGCAATACACCACCAACGGTTCATTCGGTTCGGGTAGAATTAAAACTGGAGATGTAGTCAATCTCTTCTTCAGTTCAATGAAACTCTTCTTGCAGTGAACATCCCACACAAACGTTTTACCTTTGCAAGTCAACTGAGTCAACTGGAGTGCCAACTTCAAAAAGCCTTCAATAGACCTACGGTAGTAACCGGCCAAGCCCAAAAAGCTTTTAATCTCAGTCACCGACTTCGGAGGCTCCCACTGTAGAACTACCTCCACCTTGGATGGATCCACAGAAATAACATCACCTGAAATAACATGACCAAGAAAACTTACCTCTCTCAACCAGAATTCACACTTAGACAGCTTAGCATAGAGCTTCTTTTCTTTTAACACTTGCAGCACGATCCGCAAATGCTCAGCATGCTCTTCTTCTGACTTAGAATAGATTAGAATATCGTCAATAAAGATAACCACAAATTGATCTAAGTAAGCATGAAAAATTCGATTCATATACCAGGTGCATTAGTAACTCTGAACGACATCACCACATACTCATAATGTCCATTCGAGTTCTGAAGGTCGTCTTCAGAATATATTCATCCTTTACCCGTATCTGATGATAACTTGACCTCAAGTCAATCTTGCTAAACACACGTGCACCGACTAACTGATCCGTCAAGTCATCTATTCTTGGAAGCGGATACTTGTTCTTAATTGTTACTTTATTCAGCTGTCTGTAATCGATACATAACCTCATACTGTCATCCTTTTTCTTCACCAACAATACTGGAGCTCCCCAAGGCGATACACTTGGTCTCACAAATTTCTTTTCTAACAACTCTTCCAGTTGCTTCTTCAGCTATATTAATTCTGATGCCGACATCCTGTATGGTGCCATAGAAATAGGTCTGGTACCAAGGACAAGGTCAATAGTAAACTCCACTTCTTTTTTTGGCGGTACATCAGTAATATCATCTGGAAACACTTCTGGAAATTCATGCACTACTTGCAATTCATTAATCACCGACTCAATCTCCACTGACAAGGATGAAAACAATGCAAGCACCTGAGCTTCTTCTTCTAAGAGTTTTCTCAACTCTCTAGCAGATAGAAAACCATTTTCTTCCTCTTCCTCAGGAGCAAGAAATCGCACCGACTTGTTAAAACAGTTAATGTGAACATGATTGAACTCCAACCAGTTCATACCCAAGATCACATTAAGATTTACCAACGGTAAGCAAATAAGATCCACATCAAAGTCCTTATCAAAGATTGATAGCAGACAATTCAAACAAACTAGGGAAGTGGTCACCGATCCCTTTGCAGGAGTTTTGACAACCATCTCTCCCTTCATAGGAGAAACAACAAGATCTAGCCTTCTCACACAATCAGCAGCAATAAAAGAGTGAGTAGCACCAGTATCAACAACAGCAATCAAGGGCATATTATTAATATAGCATGTACCTCTGATTAGTCTGTCATCACTGGAAGCCTGAGTCCCTGTCAAAGAGAACACCTTTCCTCCAGTCGAAGCTTGCTATGGTTTCTGGCAACGAGTACTAATATGACCCTGTTCTCCATAATTGTAGCAAGTCACCACATTAACTTTGCAGTCAGCAATCAGATGTCCTGCCTGTCCGCACTTGAAGCATTTCTTCACATCACTCGTGCACTCACTGACACGATGACCTAGCTCACCACACCTGTAACAGTTAAAAGGAGCAGGGGCACCTCCCTCACTTGGCTTCTTGCCATCAGCGTGTTTTTGCTTACCTTTCTCAGCTGGAGCTGCATAAGGCTTCCCACGGTTCATCGGTTATTTTCCCTTCTCTTGGCCAGCCCTTTATAGTGAGTCGATCGAGCCTTGCTATCTTCCTCAAATATCCTACAACAATTAACCAAATCTGGAAACCTTCTGATCCGCTGATAACCAATTGCCTATTTGATCTCAGGCCTCAATCCATTCTCAAACTTGACACACATTGAGAACTCAACAGTTACTGCACTGTAGTGAGGGTAAAACTTAGCCAGATCTGAGAATTTGGCAGCATACTCCGTAACCGTCATGTTACCCTGCTTTAATTCTAGAAACTCAATCTATTTCTTTCCTCAGACATCTTCAGGAAAATATTTCCTCAAGAACTCCCTACTGAACATAGCCCAAGTGATTACTTCTCCTGCTGCCCCCAACAATTGACGAGTGCTAACCCACCAGTCGTCAGCCTCCTCAGCCAGCATGTGAGTACCTAACCGCACCTTCTGTGCTTCAGAACATTCCATAACCCGGAAGATTCTCTCGATCTCCTTTAGCCAAGCCTGCGCTCCATCCGGATCATATCTTCCCTTGAAGGTAGGCAGTCAATTCTTCCGAAACTCGTCATTCTCACCAGCATGAGGCGGGTTCTGTACCGCCTGAGCAACAACTTGCAACTTAGCAGCAATCACATCATTGTTCCTTCAAGCCATTCTAAATTTGTTACGCATCAACAACAGAACACAATGGTTAAGGAAATGACATCGACAATAATCAATTGTCACACAACAACGACTCGACAACTTGGCCGGACATACCGACTTGCTTTAATACCACTATGTAACACCCTAAACACCCGCGACAATTAATAATAAAATAACAGAGTAAAATAAAACATACAATCATTTAGGATGCTGCTTTTAACAATTCTCCGCTCAGGCATACGACATGTAACACATAATTATCACCGACAAAATCATGCTTAAGAAATATTCTCATATAGCAGCGGAAATTCAATGAAATCATAACATATTTGAAACACGTGTCATCATCAACTAAAGCAAACATCATACGGTAACAGAAAATAAGACATAATGATCCCTTTACGCCCAATGTTACATATCAGAGCAGACGCTAACTCGAAACATAAAGTGAAGGACTCCGTCTCCACTAACCGTAACTCCGCACTAATCTTGATTATCTGCACGTTACCCACGTAGAGGCAACATTCAAACAGAAGGGGTGAGATTCTCAAATCAACAAAAGAGATTCATAATATAAATATAAAAGTATATAAACATTACACTATTCACCCTATCATCGCAACATCAACACCAATACAATTTTTCACAAAAACAGACAATCATGTACACCACGACACAACACAGCATAATGCAATGCAATGAGACCCACAACTCGACTCAATGCATGTGGTACCAATCTGATCCCTTTTTCATGATCATAATTCCCGTCGGAATTTCCATATAAGTCGCTCACACCCCACATGGGCACACGACCGCCGTAATCGCTCACACCTCACAAGGGCACACGATTACCTCATCAATAATAACAATAACAATATGACTTCACTTCAAAGAATCCGGATAAGACGCTCACGCCCCACATGGGCACACGACTTATCAAATAACTTATGCAACATGGCATGCATACAACGACAACATACAACGACAAAAAATGAATATGACTAACAATAATCTAATACAATACACCACAACTATCCAACACGCAGTATATACCTACCAAAGCATACAACAATCGCAATCCATCGCTACAACACGCATTCACACAATCGAATTCACCATTTCAACGTCCAACACATAACAACATCCACGAAAACCCAATTAATGCATCAAATAGCTGGAATCCCGGTATTGAAATTAATTTTATAAAAAATTATGTGAAACCAGCGTTCCAACTATTCGAACGGCGACTGAAACGGACCTACAGATCAAAAGATACGAATTTTTAAAGTTTTAGAAGGTTCGGTTCATCTCAGCTCTACTCGCCTGATGTTCGCCCAGCGAGGCACCAGGGAATCCATTTTTGCCTGGCGAAATCCCCTTTCGCCTGGTAAATTCCCCTTTCGCCTGTCGAATTTCCCTTTCGCCTCATGCTCGCCCGGCGGAGCAGAGGCGAGTCTCCCTCTCCCATACAAATTCCAGAAACCCCTATTTTCACCCCTCGCTCGCCTCTTAATTCGCCTGGCGACCTTCAAGCGAGGCCACCTTCGCCTGGCGAAACACCCCATTCGCCTGGCGAAACTATGTGAATCAGCAATCTTGCAATTGCAATTCTGCACGATTCAGACCTCAATCCTTCTCCGGTTTCACTCACAATCAGTCCAAAAATTATACATATGTTCACAGATCATCATGAAATCGATTAGAAACACATAACCCACATTTCAACCGGTTAATTTATGCATTTTATTCTCTTATCAAAACCTCCGACACGCAAAAACCCCAATCTCAAATCAACACAAACAACACATAGGGATGATCCTAAAGGTTTATCTACCCTCATACAAACATTATGCAACCCTTAAGAGATTAAAGAACCTCACCCTTACCTTAGAGCTCTTGAAAATCTTCCCTCTCTGCAATGGAGTCTCCTTTCTCTCGCCCTAGCTCTGACTTCTCCCTTTCTCTACTTTTCACGTACTGAATAGTTTTTTTTTTCTAATCCCCTTTTCTATTTTCTAATATTCCTTTTAATTTCATATTATTATTATTATCTCATTATTATTATTATTATTATTATTATTATTATTTTACTAATTAAATAATAATAACAATATTTCTTAATAATTTACATTAATAATATTAATCAAATATTCCTAATATGAATTAATTAATTACGAACCACACCACTCCTCTCTACACAATTGGTCTCCACAATTTTAAGGTCACTACCCCATACTAAGGGCAACCCAAACACGATCAAACAATGTATAATCACACATATACACACAACATCATATAATTCTAGTTACGAAAAAAGTAATAAAATAAATCGGGGTGCTACACTCCTAGGTCTTCGGCCAAGCGCAGACTGGCGAGGAAAGCTTCGTACTCAGCATGGTTTTTGGACGTGGGGAAGGATAAAGTGAGTGATACCTCGACGATGATTCCCTCGTCGTTCTCCAAGATGATACCTGCCCCGCTTCCCGCCGAACTGGATGCTCCGTCGATGAAGATGGTCCACCTGTGCACCACGCAGGTGGGGGAATCTCCAAACGTCATTTCTGAGATGAAATCGGCCAACGCCCAGGCCTTAAGGGCCTTTATGCTTTCATACTGAATGTTGAACTCGGATAGCTCCAATGACCATTTGAGGATTCTGCCGGCCATATCTGGTCGTCCTAGCAGTTGCTTCACTGGTTGATCTGTCTGGACCACGATCGTGTGGGCCAGGAAGTAGTACCTCAGTCTTTGTACAACGTTAATGAGGGCTAGAGCTACTTTCTCTATTTGCTGGTATCTCAGTTCTGGTCCCTACAATGCTTTTCTTGTGAAGTATATAGGCTTTTGCCTGTCGGGCGTTTCGAAGATAAGGGTGGCGCTAACGGCCTCGGTTGCTACGGCGAGATAGAGGTACAGAGTTTCGTTGTTATATGGCCGAGAGAGGACTGGCGGTTCTAACAGTGCCTATTTTAGATGGAGGAGAGCCTGGTCGCATTCCTCTGTCCATTCAAATGTTGCCTCCTTGCGGAGGAGTTTGAAGAAGGGCAAGGCATGCTGGGCAGACTTGGCCACAAAACGAGACAGAGAAGCGAGCATCCCGTTGAGGGATTAAATGGACTTCTTCGAGTTAGGTGTTGGAAATTTGGAGAATACCCTACACTTGTCAGGGTTGGCCTCGATTCCTTGCTCTGTCAGATAGAAGCCGAGGAACTTGCCCGCCCGTACCCCGAACGTGCATTTCTCTGGGTTGAAACGCATCTGGTATTTCCTGGCATGTTCGAAGACTTTTCTTAAATGGGCCGTGTGATCGGTTTCCTCGTGGGATTTAACGATCATATCATCCATATAGACTTCTGCATGTCGTCTATTTCTCCCCGGAAGACCTTGTTCATCATCCTTTGGTAAGTCACACCAGTGCTCTTCAGGCCGAAGGGCATTACATTGTAGTAATAGTTGCCTGATTCGGTCATGAAGGCCGTGTATTTTTTATCACTTTTTGCCATTGGTATTTGATTGTAGCCCAAATAGGCGTCCATGAATGATAATAGTTTAAAACTGGCAGAGTTATCAACAAGTTTATCAATATTAGGGAGGGGGTAGGCATCTTTTGGGCATGCCTTGTTAAGACCAGTATAATCAACACACATATGCCACTTTTCATTAGATTTTCTGACGAGTACAACATTGGACAACCAAGTGGTGTACTTGGCTTCCGAAATAAAGTTTGCCTCGAGGAGGTCTTTTACAGCTTGTTATGCAGCCTCCGTTTTCTCCGGAGACTGCTTTCTCCTATGTTGTGCTACTGCTTTGACAGCGGGGTCAATTGTGAGTTGATGGCAGGCGACAGCAGGATCTAAGTCGGGCATTTCCGCGGCACTCCAGGCGAACAAGTCTGCGTTTTCTCGGAGGCAAGCTTTGAGTTGTTTCCTCGCAATGTCGGGGAGGCCGGTCCCTATCTTTACTCCTCGCTGAGGATCATCACTGAATAGGACGAGTTCGAACTCGCCATCCAGAATCGGGCGCATAGGATGGGAGCTATCGCAGATGCTGGTCGAGGCGGATGAGCTGCTCGGGCAAGCCTGGTCCTCCTTCTGGTTATCTTCGGAGAAGCGGCTGTCGAGGTCGATGGAGTCGACGCATGGCAGCAGCTTGGCTTCCTCTGAGTTGTTTGGCAAGGCTGGCTTGCAGGACGTCTTTGGCGTGGCAGCGATGGTGTTGAGTCCCTTGGTGGCCGCTTCAAAGCATCTTCGTGCAGCTTCAATATCCCCGTGTAAGGTGGCGACCATACCCTTCGAAGTGTAGTACTTCATTTTGAGATGGACAGTTGATGGCACGGCTACCAACTCGGCCAAGGTTGGCCGCCCAAATATGCACTGGTAGAGAGACGGCAGTCAATTACCAAGAACTAAACCTTAATAGATCTGTTTATCTCTGCAGATCCAAAGGTCACGATCAACTCGACGTACCCCCGGGGTTTTGTGACCGACCCGTTGAAACCCTGCAGGTCAGAACCCACGTAGGGAGTGAGGTGTGATTCGTCCAGCTGGAGGGTTGAGAACACTTACGAGTACATAATGTCGACCGAGCTACCTTGGTCGATTAAGATCCTGCGAACATCAAAATTTGCCATCTGGGCTCTTACGAGCAGCGTAATACTTGAGTTTGGGGCCCCTCCGAGGAGCTCTTCCTGGTAGAAGAGATGGGGATTGATCCCTTCTGGGCCTTGTCGAGCGTTGTAACCTTGTTGGAGCTCGTGATGATCAGGTGCTCAAACTTTCTCTTCACGGAGCCCACAGTAAATTTGTTGAAGCCCCCTCTGGAGATGACCATTGCAGAGGGGAAAGTTTCCCATGGGCTATGGGCTGCGAAATACGCAGGAGTGAGCTCCTCGAGAACATTAAAATCCTCCAGTCGTGATATACTCATGGCAACTTTGAGGTTGGTTTCTTCTGAGGAAGACACCTTTTCCTCTACTTTCTTTGACTCCTGGGCGTCTTGTCGGGGAGCATCCTTCTTCTTTGTAAATTGCTTCAGGTGGCCGTCCCTGATCAGTATTTCTATGGTATCCTTTAGGTGGATGCAGTCTTTAGTGGTGTAGCCATGACTCTTGTGGAAACGGAAGTATTTTGATTTATCGGAGTTCGGCTTGGCCGGTACCTGCTTAGGGAATCGAACCCCCTCTTGTTTAAACTCTGAGTTAGCACATTCGGAGAGAATCTTTTCCCCAGAGACAGTCAGGGGAGTGTAATTGTGGAAACGGCCGGAGGGCCCTTTTTTCTCCCGGAATTCTCGGGGACGATCTTCGCGCCTTCTCTCCCCTCGACGGGATGTCGAGGGTTCATCACCTTTGGAGGCCCGGGCACTTTCTTGATGGTGTGAGGCTCGGGAGGAGTTGGCCGCTTCCTTTTCCTCGTACTGAATATACGTCTGCGCCTTGAGGGGGAAGGAGTCCAGGCTCCTTGGAGGTGCAAGGCCAACAACTTTAGAAAATTCTGAATGAGGGTGAAGTCCTCGTTCGAGCAGAAATTTCTTCATGTCGTCGGTGGTGGGGACTTGCATAACTTCTTTATTAAACCTCTCAATATATGCCAGGAGAGTTTCATCCTTCCCTTAAATTATGGCCTCAAGGGAGGCTTCGGTCTTTGGATGGCGACGTGATGCCGTAAAGTGTCTAGAAAATATTCTGCCCAGCTGCTTCCACGAGGTGATGGACTCCTCGGGCAGTTGTTTGTACCAGGTCATTGCCCTTTTCCGGAGCGTGGTAGGGAATAAACGGCATTTGATGGTGCCCCGGATGCCACGGTAGTCTAGCAGCGTATCGATGTTTTCGATGTTCTCATCTGGGTCTGTTGTTCCGTCGTAAGTGCCCAAAAATGGTGGTTTCTCCAAGACTTTGGGGAGGCGCGTAGCCAGGATCTCCTGAGACAATGGGCCGTGGGGCTCATCGTTGCTGCTAGAACTGTTCTAGGAAGGGGAGCGGATGCTTCGCTCGGGGACATGGCGGCGACTTCTACGAAGTGATGGTGTTCGTGCCCGGCCCTTTGATCTGACCGGGGGTGAATGTTGATCTCTCCCGATTCTCTTATTGTCCGGGGAATTTTGGTCTCGCGGGAAATCGTGGTCACGCTTCCGGACGACACGGGACTCTGGTTCCTGGCGCACCAGAGGATCAGCTTCCCGTCGGGGATGTGGACTTTTGGATCGTCGTCGGTCTTTCCTCGACTGAGGGGATCTTGGTCGGGCAGACTCTTCCAACGCCCCAATCCTCTCGTTTTGTTGGAGGATCAAGAGGTTGGTCTTGTTGATTGCTTCAAGGAGTGCCACCACGGCCGGGTCAGTGTTAGGTGGAGATGGAACGGGCTGGAGGGCCAACGAGGGCTGGTCGTCAACAGGGTCGATACGAGTGAGGAAGGGAGACGCAGTAGCTTCGTCTCTCAAACAACAAGCATCTCCTCCAAGGAAGGATGTAGATCCGTCAACATCAGTTTTGTTGACGGGGAGAAAAGAAGGATTGCGAGCATCTTGGACGTAATCTTGGTCAGAGAGTTTGTTTTGGTCTTTGAACCTGAGGTGGATGTTAAGACGGGGATAACAAGTTTCCCACAGATGGCGCCAATGGTCGTGAAGGCTGATCAGATCCTGAAGTGGGCCAAGAGGAACGTCTGTGATGCTGGATGTGTTAGATGAGGAGATGGTGTACCTGCAAGGCACTCTGATGTAAAGTAAGAATCAGGAGAGAGAAAGGCAAGTACGAAAGTATGAGTTTCTTAGGATGCTTTTGGATACCTGACCCTCTCAAATGAGAGGGTTTTTATAATTCCCCCAGCGCGTGGCCAACGGTCCCTATTTTCAGGGCGGAACAACCGTTTCCTGAAGAATAAGTAACTGCAAAAAACTATGCGTTATGACGGGCAGAGATGCCCAAAACTAGTTGTTGCCTCGGGCAAAGGCGTAGTCCCGGGCACAGGCGTCATAACTGTTCTTGGATGATAGAACCGTGCGTAATGGGCAGGAATGTCGAAGAGGAGCAAATGACCTTGAGGTTCATCTGTCCATATGTTCCCGGTAGAGGGGCAGAAAGGTAATTGCTGCCCCGCAGCAGCTGGACTTAAGCAATTGGGCCGTTCTGGAAGCAGAAGTGGATTGGGCCATGCATAGCCATTGGTCCAGTCCGGAACAAGAGTAGACATTAGAGATTGTGTATCTGAAATCTTTTTATAAAGGTATTTATACCTTGGACTTAATGGAACAGGTGGAATAAATGTGTCTCGTGATAGTGGGCCATTGGCCGGTGCAGAGCAGTGTGTCCTTGGGCCTTTGGGCGACACAGAACATTTTCCCCCAAGACTCATTGGGCATTTTGGATGTCGGGGGAGTCTTTTTGTAGTCGTGGCCTGCCCTTATGGGCAATTGTTCGAGCGTTGGCTGATATGAGCTTCTTTGGTTTTGCCAAAGCATAATAGGGAACATGAGCATTTAATGTAGTCCCATCATTGAAGTGTTTCACCATTTTTCTTTGATGTGACTTGAAAAATGTGCAGAGTGGCGTGACACAGCTTACTGTGCACTTGAGTGTACTTGAGTTCGATTGTGTTTCCAAGGCAAAATATAATTGTTGATCCATGCTTACCATTTACTTTCAATTTGATCCGCTCGATTTTTTTGCCTTTATAAAGATAGAAGTTGTAACACCCTAAAATCCCAACTCTTTATTTATAAAATGGTTTAATTAAAATTTTCAAGTAGGGAATTACACATTCTTCGCCAAACATCTTACTCAACAAAACATTTATTAAAGTATCGGAATTAAAACATCATTTGACATAAAGAGTCTCAACACTAAAAAGATAATGAAATAAATTAAAAACATATCCGAGAAAACATAAAATGTAAAAACAAACCGTCCACAGTGCTACATATCAGAACGATGTCAAAACTATAAGACTAAAAAAACAATAAAGTAACTTAAGAGGCTCAACGCCATCCTCTAGCTCAAACAACAGCCATTCCTCTACCTGATTATCTGCACCCTAAAATAGTACAAAATATAACACCTCGATTTAAATATTCACTTATTTAATTATTTATTTAATTTAATTGAGTAATTTAATTAAATAATTATTTTGTGAATATGTGAATTCTTTGGCCAATGATGGTATTTCTGGTGTTTTGTGTTGATTAATTAATTTCGTGGGAATTAATGAAATTAATTATTTAGAAATTGGTGAGAATTTGTAGAGTTGGGACAATTATGGGAATTGAGAGAATTTAGTGGTGAGTGAATAACGCTTGAGCTTTAGTTGGGCAGAAAATATGATTTACAGAAATTAAATAAAATAGTATATATTTTAAAGTTAGACCAAAATTAGGTTTTTAGAGTTATTTTCATCAGTACAAGGGAAAAGGAGAGAAAAGCTTGGAAGAAAGAGTGATAGGGCTTAAGAGAAGAGATTATTTGATGGTTGAATTGCTGAATTTTCTGGAATTACAAGGTAGAGAGATTCCTTATCTATGGGTGTTTAATTCATGAAAGGGTAGAGAGGTTTCCCTTAACTTCCAATAGGAATTTCTCTCTTTGTGTTGATTGTGTGTTATGGTGAATAACATGATTTCAAGTTTGTTTTTATGCTATGATTCCTTGCAAATTTGTGTAATTGTTTTTTATGTTATGTGTTCATAAACATGAGTTTTGTTATGAAATTGGGGTTTCTAAAGCATGAATAAATTCTGGATTTTGTAGTTAAATCATTGAACTAACATGTTAGAATCATAGGAATTAATATGCTTTTGTGTGGGAATCATGTTATTAATGTTTTTGCACTATTTTGAGGTGTTTGGAGAGAATTAGAATGGGTTTGAGAAAATTTCGCAAGTTCTGCCATAGCATAACGAATTTCTGCTTCTGATAGGAGGGTGACGGGCGTCACCCATATGACGCCCTGGGCGTCATACGTTGTGAAGTTCTGACAGGTGACAGGCAAATGACGGGGAGGTCGTCATGGCATCCAGGCAAGCACAGTCTTTCCAGGTCATCACAGTGTAAAGTGGTGAGGGATGTGAGGATGTGTCATCCTGGTGAAGAATGTGTATTCTGACCCACTGAGTTGGGTTTTGATGGTGGATTTGCCAGCCGATCAGGGATTGACTGTTGTTTGATGTTTTGTGATAAGTGCGACTTAAATTATTTAAACTTATGTGATTAATCAAATGATATTATGCATACATGTGAGTTATGTGTAATTTGTGAATATGTGTGATAAGAGTGAAAATATGATGTGATACTGATGTGTGGTATGTGTATGAGTTATGCATTGAGAATTGTCGTACCTTGAAAAATGAGAATGACCTCACAAAGCGCAATCGTACGCCCGCGGGATGGGCTTAACAGAGTCGCCACCGATCTTTATTTATTCCCATAAAGGGAAAGGGAAAATATCGAATAAAACCCCTAAAAGAAAAGACAAGGATATGGTCATCGCAACCAATATTTGAGTTCGGGAGTCGGTTATGCAAAGGAAAGGTATTAGCACCCTCTCACGTCCGTTGTACTCAACAGGAATCGTTAAGTTAGTTGTGTGTGTTAATGTTTGTTAAAAAAATGTTAGGTTTCTCTGTTTATTAAGAGGGGAAAGAAAAGAGAAAGGAGTCCTAAAGTTTTTTATTACACGGGGGCTTGACAAGATCTTACAATCCTGATCCTATGTATCTCAAAAGAGAAATCAAGACACACGTAGTTCTGGGTAAAAAACAGTTTGTTTGTTGGCCGATTTTAGCAAAAGTTATCTAGTATTAATTGACGTAAAACATTGTTTTACCTAAAACAGGTGAGGAGCGGACATTTACACCACATTGAATGGATTTACAAATCGCATTCATGCCACTTATGTCAACTTAACGGTTGTGGATGAAACATTGTTTTTCGTTTTGGAAAAGGTCTTTGGTTGTGCCAAAAGGCAAAAAAGGTTTGAATGGGTTTGATGTGTTTTAGGGCAGATGAGAGAGTTCGGACGAGGGAGAACTACATCTCGTGTCCTTACTCGCGGGATATCGTTGACTACACCCCGCTCTTTTTTCATCTTTGTTATTGAAAAGTGTTTGAGTATTTTTAGATATTTTGAGGTTTTGATTGGGAAAATGGCTTGACATTGGATCAAGCTTTATTTATGATTATGAAAATGTTTGGCGTGATTGGAAAAGGTTGGTGGCGATGCATGAAGCGATCGACTTACAAGTTGGGTATGACTTGATGTTTGGATCAAGAATGCTTTGGATTTGGTTGATGGTTTTGAAAAAAGGTTTGATAATGGAATGAGGTATGAATGGCGACAAATTGGTGTTTACCAATGTTTTTTAAAATGAAACTTGATGTTGACCAAGTTCTTTGATTTTTGAAAAATTCGTTTTATATTTTTTTTGTTTTTATCTAATTAGTTAATTATTCTACCTACATAAGAACAACACAAATAAAGAGATAACACAATTACAAACAAAGAGTGGGGGATACATTTAACAATTGGGGAATAAGAAAGCGAGTAAAATGCAAGAATCAAATAAGTAAATGCAAACACGCAAAATAATAGAGCTTATTGTAAGAAGGCTCAAGAGTAAGCCACTGGACTCGAGGAATAAACCGAAATCAAAGGCAATTGAATTTAGCTCTAGACTAACTTAGAGTAGATTCATGCATGAATCACTCTATAAGAAGTCGAGCAACAATCTATGTGCCCAAGCGATTTTCGAAAGCTAAATTGAATTTTAACTTCCGAAATTGTAACGCAATGAAATCGATGTAACAATTAATTTAATAATCTACTTAATAAATAATTAAAAAAGAAAATTAATTAAACTACAAATGATTAATAAATTAACAAAATTAATTACTAATTTAAATAAATTAATTAAAAACTAAATGTGGAAACCAAAATTAAAATTAAAAAAAAAAAAAAAAAAGTGATGCATAAAATAGACAGGCCTGCCAAATGCAGGTAGGGCCTAAAGCCCACTATACAACTCAATTCAAAATAATACAAACAATAATAGATAAAAAAACAATATAATTACAATAAAAAAAACATAATAAAATAAAATAAACAATTAATATGATTAAATGGGGAGGCAGCGCCTCATCCCATTTCGCTGAAAAGAAAAAAAAATAATGATTTTTTAATTTTTATTTTGATATTTTTTATAAAAAGAAAAATAAAATCTAAACATTTATTTAAATAAATAAACCTAAATATAAATAAAATAAATATTATTTTTATAAAAACTCTAATCTCCTATTTTTATTTTTAGAAAGAGTTTACTATTATTTTTGTAAATCAAAAATGAAAAAAAAAATTGATTTAAGCTCTTGCATTTAGAAAGAAACCATAAATAAATAATATTAAATAGAGAAGAGAGTGTCCTTCAAAAGGCCAAAAATTAATAATAATAATAATAATAATAATAATAATAATAATAATAATAATAATAATAATAATAATAATAATAATCTAACAAAGAGAAAAAAAAACTAATAGACTCCAAGCCCATCATCTAATTTAAAATAAAACAAAGAACAATTAAATAAAAAAATAAGAGATATAATAATAATAATAATAATAATAATAATAATAAAAAATAAATAAATAATTTAAAGAAGACGGGCAAGATTCAGTGCTCCCTCTCCTTGAAATTAAAGAAAAATAAAATAAAATAAATAGTTTAATTGTTATGCACTGACAGTGTAAAAATATTTTACATTGTCATACAATAGGAATATATCATTCTACCATATCATATAATTATTTTAAAATTTTCAGTATGACTTGGCGGGATGCATGGTCTCATTGAGTGACAGTGTAAAAAACCTTTACAATGTCGCATCACCCTTTTTTTTCTAAAATAAAATAAAAAACAACCAACAGAAAGAATATTCAGCAATACCTTTCTCTTTCTCACTGAAAATAGATCCGTAAAAAAAGTCTTCTTCAACCTTTAGAAAACCGTTTTTCTTTCTCACTTTCAAATAGTCTCAAAGCAAATACAAGAACAAATCAAATGAATGCATAATATGAAAGAGTCAAGGAAACTACCATAATTTTAGATCTGCATTGAAAAGTTTGTGGTAATCGGAGATGGACCGCTTCGGTTGTCGTCGGATCTGCGGTGGTTCGAAAAGCGGCGGCGATTTCGTGTTCTGGTGCGGAATGATTTTGGTGCAGAGTGAAGGTAGATGCGTCGGTGGTGAGCGAAAATTGCAGTTGGGTTGTTGTTGACATAGACAGTGTCAATGATGCGAGCTTGTTGTTGTTGTGATGGTGATGAAGAGTGATGTGCAGTCGCGGTCGGTTTGACTTGTGGTGGTCGTGGGTGGTGTTGCATTTGCGTCGGTGTGGCTGTTATGGTTGTGTTTGTGTCAATAAATAAGAGAGAATGATGGTATGTTGTTTGTTGTTTGTGAGGTTAACGTGAGTTATTATGGCTGATTTTTTAGTGGTTGTTGAGGTGAGCTTTGTTGTTTATGAATTTGGTTATATGAGATCCACATGATGTTGTCGTACCTCAAAAATTTCATCAAGAAATACGACCTTCGCGCGAAAGGTGCGGAAAACGGTTCGAACAGAGTCGCCACCGAACTTTATTTATCCCAAAAGAGGGAAAGGAAAATATCGAGAAAACCTTTAAAGAGCGGATAAGAACATGGTCGTCGCAACCACATTCTAGGTTCGGGAGTCGGTTACTTGAGGGGAAGGTACGCGCACCCCCTCACGTCCGTTGTACTCAACGGGAACCTCTTGATTTGAATCGCGATACTCGTTAGCTTTGCTTATCTGTTTTCTTCTCTAAAATAAATGCGAAACGGTAAAGATAAAAGGAAAAGATGCTAAGGGGAAATAAGTGGTTTTAGGATAGGGTGCTCGGCAAGATCATCGCGACCTCGGGCCTACGTATGCTCATTCGGACGAGAATGAGAAATCTGAGCAATCGTAGTTCGACTACGGGGTTCGACGGAAAAAGATGGTAGTGTGGAAAAGGTAGACGCAAACGGGAAAAAAGAAAAAAAGTGTGCTCGCCAAGACATCGCAATCTTGTGCCTACGTATCTTTACTCGGACGAGAGTAAAGAATCAGAGCAGTCATAGTTCGTGGTACGCCCACGAAAGAGGTGAGTTGGTTGATTTTAAAAGAGGCGCCAATTTCTCACACACGAGTAAGAGAGCTCGCACCTAAGCAATCGAAGAGAGATTAAAGAGTTGAACCCCCATTTTTCACCTTGAAAGAATTTCGATAATTGTTAGTCGTTTTGAGGTTTATTTGTGAAAATTCGCTTGATGTTGGATCAAGGGTTTATTGTATACGCTTTGTTGATTTGAAAAGAATCGATTTATTAAAAGAAGAGGCATCAATTGCTCACACACGAGTAAGAGAACTTGCACCCAAACAATCAAAGGAAGATCAAAGACTTGAACCCCCATTTTTCACCTTAAAAGAGTTACGATAATTGTTAGTTGTTTTTGAAGTTTGATTATGAAAATCCGCTTGACGTTTGATCAAGGGTTTATTTGCGAAAAGAGTTTGATTTGCAGATGACTCGACGACGAATCGAGGGTTTGGTTGAAAATGGCTCGACAACGAATTGAGGATTTGGTTGAAAATGGCTCGACGACGAATCGAGGGTTTGGTTTGAAAAGAGGTTTGTTTGAAAATGGCTCGACGACGAATCGAGTATTAGTTTGAAAATGGGTTGCCTATGCTAGTCCCTAGGGGTGCTCCTAGTAAACAAACCACAATCAAATGCGTACAACGGAATGGGAGAGAGGTACATGTAAAATACAGGTGTTGACATGAAATAAAGGGTCTCGTTGTAAGGTAGCCCAAGAGAAAGCTGTGTGTGTGCGAGGTGTCCTAAACTAAACCTTGAATATGCGTCGTCAAGCAAATAAGAATCGTAACCAACAGTCCGTTCATGTTCGTTTTTTATGGTTGCGATAGTTGTTAATTGTTTTCTATTAAGGGTGAGTAAAATGAAATGGATATGGATACAATATGATGATAATATTTACAACAATAATAAAATGGATAAGATATAATATGGATATAAAATCGGTCTCGTCTTAATCGCGATTTAATCGGTAAATTGATAATCGGATTTTTGACCTTCATTGACCCAAATGAAAATAAAAGAATATAAAATGACAAAAAGGAAATTAAATCGACAATACGAATACAAAGAATAAAGGTATCACTTTTATCGAGATTTAATCGAGAAATCGATAAATCAATCGATATTTTAAATTTCATTGACCAGATATGAATAAAATAATAATGAATAAATAATGAATAAAATAGTGAACAAACATTAGTGAATAAAAACCATAAAATGGAATAAAAATCGAAAATGATGCTAAAAATAATAAAGGTCTCACCTTTATCAAGATTTAAGATTAAAAATGAATAAATCTTGATATTTTGGTTTTCATTGACCAAAAATACTAAAAAATGAAATAAAAAATCTAAATAAATAAAATGATAAATACAAGATAAATTGAAATAAATGAACTAAAATGATAAATATTACATAAATCGACATAAAAACGAATAAAAAAAAAGGTAGGCCTCATATTAACCAAAATTATAGACCTACTTTCATAAATCCAATTTATGGTGGTTGTTATATCATTGGCCCAAAAAAATGAAATAAAATCGAAAATGAAAATTAAATCGAAATAGAGATAATAATCAAACTTCAAAAACTTAAATCAATTTAAATGATAAGAACTCAACAAAATAAAAAAAATGAAATGACTTGATTTAAAATCATAAAGGGAAAATAAAAGAAATAAACAAATGATGGGTGCAGGGATTGAAAAGGATGTATAAATGGGTGGAATCATTTGGGCTTAGAGCCCATCATCCACCCTCAATAGAGACACAGATGGGAAAAGATACAAGGGTGGTATACATAAAACAATTGGCAGTATGTATATTGTGGAATCACCATGGGCCTTACGGCCAATTCATCCCCCACAACAACCAAAACACGGTAAAAAAAATCAAATCCCCACCAATGAGGGTATGAACACATTTTAAAAGAAAAAAAACAAGTTATAGACTTTAATACAAATTTTCAGAAAACAAGGTTATGCCAAACAACAAAGTAACGCATTACGGTCATAAATGATGAAAGGCGTGGCAACGGGACTCTGTTCCTTTTATCAAAATAAGAATGGCGCAACATCAACGTTTCCAACCTTCTTCTCGATTCTCACTTCTCTGGATCTCTCGCTCAATCTGGTTCGGTTTCCGCTCCCGATTTTGTTTTATTTCACTCTTTCATCTCCATCTCTCTTCTACTCATTTTCGATCTGGTTTTCGGTTTATGGTGTTATGGGTTTCTGATGAGTTATTTAAAGGGGTTTGGGTTTGTGGTCGATTGAAGGTTCGTTATGGGGGCGGAGGTATGTTTTCCGGTTTCGATCCTTTCTCCTATTCTTCTCTCTGTTCTGGGTTTGAAGTGTGGTTTGAGTTTAACGAAGGTGGTGGTTGATTTGAAGTTTGTTGTTTTAGGTTTTGTGGTTTCAAAGAAGTTGTTGTGGATTTGATGTGTTGAAGGGTTGAAGGAGAGTAGCTGAGAGATAATTTCAGGGATTGTGAAGGTTTGAGGTGGTGCGGTTGCGTTTTGGGGATCTGAGGTTGATGTGAGGCGAAAAAGGGTGGTCGCGTGAGGAATGGAAGGTAAAGGGCGGTGATTGGTTCGGTTTATTGAAGAGGTGAGAGATTGGTTTATGGAAGCATTCCTTTGGTCGTTGTAGAAATCGGACTCAGGGCTCCCCAAAAAAATGAGAAGGTCCTCCATCTTATGGATTGATTTGAGTGAAGTTTTATAGGGAGAATTGTGAGGGTATATTGGGAAGGAGATTGAGACGTTGCAAGGTCATTTTTGCCAAAAGCCTTATCTGTACGGGCTGTTTATGCGCTATGTCGTGAACATTACAGCTTGGTGAGTTTGTCGTGTGCGTACGGTGGGGTCGTATTCTTGCTGTGGTTCTTTTAGAATTATTTTGCTGCAGGAATTTTGTGGCTTGTTGAAAATCTTAGAAAGAAAAGTTTTATTACGTTTTGCTGTGGTGGTGTTGTGAGTTGCTGAAATGGTTACGGTTTGGATGCATATTGCTCTTTTCCCTTTTTCGTTTGCTGCGAAATTTATTGGTTTACAGGTGGGTGTCTCTTTTCGGTCGTCTTATGTGATGATAGCTGGTACGGTTTAGGCAGGATAGGTGGTACGGGTGTGCGCGGTTTGGACATGTAGTGGCTGGAAAATTTGGTTTGTTGTGCGTGAAAAGTGATGGCTGGGTGTAAATCAATGTTGTGGCTTAGAAATATTCGCAGCGGTTGGCACACGAAAGTTGTATGGTTGGAGATGTTGTGGATTATTTAGCAACTTCGTGTGACTATGTTGGTTTACTGCTCATGCGTGGCAATTTGTAGAATCATGGCCTTGTTGTAAGAAATGTAAATGGACTTCTTTTCCTTGTTGTTTTTTTCTTTTGTGACATAGGCTCTTTGGAAGTGGAACTTTTATGGGTTTTGAATTTTGTATGATAAATGAAAAAAAGTAATAAATATTTTGTATAAAAAAGGATAAATGAAAAAAAAGATAATGGGCTTGAAAATATTCATAGGTTGGACTTTTGAAGATTAATTGGAAATGATGGATAAAAATAGTAAAGGAAGAAGGAATATTGATTATTGTATCAAAATTGGATAAAACAAGTTGAAAAGAGATTTAGAAATTATAATGTGAATGGACAAATGGGTATTGTAACAGAAAAACAATTTTCTATTTTTTGTGATTTTTGGTGAATGTAATGGGCTTTTGGCCTCATGGGCTTTAGACAATATATGGATTCTATTGAATGATGGACTTATATGGACAAACATATATGAAATATGGATTTGAAAAAAATTAAAAAAGGTTTATGGATAAAAAAAGGTTTAGAAAAATGGATATGTATATTAGGAAATGAACAATGGATTTAAAAAAACAAAAGGTGGATATGAAAAATGGTTAATAGAATTTGGGTTAGAAAAAAGGAGAATTATGGATAATGGATAATGGGTGTAAGGTAGAAATTGAATATGGATTATGGTTTATGAAAATGGAAATGGATAACCAATGGATTTATAAATGGATAAAAAATTAAAAGAGGGATGAAGTTGAAGACAACATATTTTTTGGATTTTCGAATAATAGTTAGTGGATGGATAGTACAAATGAAAAGTATATATAGGTAGGACAAATTTGGGGTATGACAGATGTGTGTAGAGTTCATGAAGATGGTTGGTGTTCATGAGAAGGTGTTAGATGTCAAACATGCCTTATGTTTCTTATTGATACTTGGCATTTTTCAACTCTTTTATGTTGAATTGTTGGATTTTATTCTTGAATTGTTGTCATTCTTCAAACATTGTGAAAATATCTTTGGTGCTTGTAATATGTGTGTTATTGTGTAGGAAAAGGCACTAATTTATCAAAGAAGTAAGACACAAAGAAAGGATCCAAGTTGCCAAAGAAAGGAAGAAACATCAGTAAGTTCGCTTTGCGAACTTGCCAGCGAATGTTTGCTTTGGGAACATCTGGCGAAGCTCTAGCGAACAGTCCCAGACTTTGGACAGTAAGAAAAGGCACTAAAGTTCGCTTTGCGAACTTTCCAGCGAATGTTCGCTGATTCATCGCTCCAGTGAAGGCCTAGCGAAGGACACCTTGGATGAGGCAGTAGCTAAAGGGGTCTAAGTTCGCTTTGCGAACTTGTAGGCGAATAGTTCGCTTTGCGAATAAAAGTTCTCATTGCGAACTTATGCAGAAACTCAGATGCGGTTTAGCAGATAAGAGGCACCTCAAGTGCCAAATTGATAGTTCGCTAGGCGAACAAAAAGTTTGCAGTGCGAACTGGGCTGATTTCAAGTGTACTATAAAAGCACTTTATGTAATTTCTTGGGATCATAACCTCATTTTATCACACCATAACCTATTTTTCTGACTTTTCTTCATCCAAGAGAGATATTCCACCTTGAGAAGCTGGATTTGCACCCGATCTCGATTATTCGACGCAGATGTTTTTTCATTTCCTCTTAAAACTTGTGAAACAATATACTATGAATATGTGTAGCTAAACACATCTTGTGTCAAGATTAGTGGTAGGTAATCCTTCATTTTGTATGTATTGATCTTGATTGTAGTTTGTGAACTTTGTTGATGATAAATATATGGTGAAAAACTTTGTTTGTATGGTTTATATTTTATTTTGGTTCATGATTGAGAAATATGTTCTAAAACTTGACCTAAGTTTCAATCCATCAACAATCATGAGGCTAGAGATAGTATTGAGAGTTGATGTTCATAAACATTTATCTTGAATGTTATCATATTGATAGTTGGAGTGAGAGATCATCTAAGGATCAATATGATAAATCCCACAACAAGTGTTAGAGATAAACTTTTTGAGAGAATATGTGATTATATTCATCGTTAACAAGTTCACATCCTTTATCGAGTAAATACATATAAAACGGATTATCGGACCCTAATCTTGGCATGCTTTTACCAAATCTTTAAAACCAATTTCTTTACCATTACTATTAAATTCTTATACAAATGATCCATTACAGAACAACCAAAATCTTTGTTACTCTAAGTTTAAAACGATTTCGACTATAGAACGACGACAATATACATACAATCCCTGTGGATACGATAAAACACCCCTCGAAATACTATTCAATAAAATGGCGCCGTTTCCGGGGATTGTTGTTTAATATTGTAAGCATTGCAATAGTTGTTAAGTTTTAAGCTTGTATAACTTTTTCTTGGACTTGTTAATTTGTTTGGTTAAGTGTGCAGACTCTGTTTATGCGAGGGAAGTTACCTGCAGATCAACTTCTTTTCGATCCTGAGATTGAGAGAGCTGCGCGTAAGTTAAACAGCAAAACCAGACGGAGGAGGCAACTTGCTAAAGAAAGACGAGAACGAGGAGAAAGTTCAACTTCGACACCAACACCACAGTTAACGCCAACCATGGCTGCACCACCACCACCTGCTTCAACACCATGTGTTAATAGTCCGAGGCATACAGCTCAGTTTGCATGCGGGTATCCTCGCTCTTCTATACCAGAATCCATTCACCGATATGGATCACGAGGATCCCTTTACTCATTTGACCAAATTCTATGAAATTGCGGGTGCGACTGGAGCGCCTGAAGCTGAAGAAGAGTCTTTGTTCAAGAAACTGTTTCCGCATTCCCTAATTGGGAAGGCAAAGGAATGGTACCTTGACCAATCAACTGCTGTTATGACGGACTGAAACATGTTAGAAGAGAAGTTCTTGGAACGATTTTTTCCACATAATCGTTTCATGGAAGCGAAAACGGCGATTGCGGTTTTCTCACAAGGTGGAAATGAATCTCTCAACGAAGCTTAGGAGAGATTCAAATCCATGCTTAGAAAATGCAAAGGGCACGATTTTGATGAGCTTACGCAAGTGCATATTTTCAGAAATGGTCTTCAAATGGTCCACAAGACATTGTTGGATGCTAACGCGGGCGTATCTTTAATGACTAAAAGCGCCAAGGAAGCCATTTCTATCATCGACAAGATGGCACTAAACCACCATCAAGGGAATCATAACCGTGGCCAACCGCAAAAGAAGCCCGTAGTGCTTGAATTGGGGACAAATGATGCAATTCTCGCTCAGAACAAATTGTTATCTCAACAGGTGGAGTTGTTAACACAACAAATGTCAAAGCTCCCTCAACAGATTAAAGAGATGCAAGATTTACCGAGCAAGAATTTGTAAATAGCCGTTTGTGAGCTATGTAAAGGAGATCACCTCACCGGCTATTATCCTCTTTGTCCTCCGGTTGATGAAGAAGAAAATTACATGAATAATCAAAATCAACAACAAGGTTATCAAAGGCGACAACAACCTTATCAAAATCAACAAGGATACCAACCAAGAGTGAATTATCAAAATCAACAAGGATACCGACAAAATCCGTACCAACCGGCACAACCTCAAGGTGGGAGTTCAAAGCTAGAAGAAACTCTTAACCAATTCATTCAAATGTCCATGGCTAACCAAAATACAAATGAAGCATCAATCAAAAATTTCGAAAATCAAGTTGGGCAACTTGCAAAACAATCGGTCGATCAACAACCGGGGCCATCTTTTTACGCAAATACTCAAACCAACTCGAAGGAACATTGCAAAGCCATTGTTACTAGGAGTGGGAGAGATTTGGGGGAAGGAGAAAAAAATGAGAAAAATGTTGATGTGCGAATGGGTGAGATCGTGGAGGAAGAAAAAGATAATGAGGTAGAAGTTGAAATGGATGATGAGGAAGAAGAAGTTGAAAAAGAAAATGAGAACTTTATTGAAAATGATAACCTTGAAAAAGAAAAGATAGAAGAAAAAAGAGAAGAGCCAAAAAGGGCAAGGAGATAGTGAATCCTATTCCTATCCAAAATCTACCTTACCCTCATGTGCCCACCAAGAAAGAAAATGCAAGGCTTTACACTCGTTTCATGGACATATTCAAACAATTGCAAATCAACATTCCGTTTTCTGAAGCGCTTGAGCAAATGCCCAAATACGCTAAGTTCATGAAATATATTCTTACAAAAAGTAAAGATATTCGGAGCCGAAAACAATTATCCTTGATGCAAGTTGTAGTACGATAATCCATAGAACTCTACCAAGTAAAGAAGTCGATCTGGGGCGTGTTACTTTACCGGTAACGATTGGTGATGTTTATGTTGGCAAAGGCTTAATTGATTTGGGCTCAAGCATCAACTTAATTCCATTGTCTATTGTGAAGAGGCTTGGGAACATTGAAATTAAAGCAATTTGAATGACATTACAATTGGCCGACAAATCTACAACTCATCCTCATGGATTGGCTCAAGATGTATTGGTTAAGGTGGATAAATTTTTCTTTCCGGTTGACTTTGTTGTAATTGATATGAAAGAAGACGAATATGCTCCATTGATTCTTGGATACCCTTTTATGAAGACCGCTCGAATGATGATTGATGTTGACGACGACCTTATGAAAGTTAGAGTTCAAAATGAAGAGGTGTGCTTTAATCTTTTTGAAGCAATGAAGCATTCCCAAGATAAGCATGATAGTTTCCGTATTGATGCGACGGAAGAAGCCATAATGGAAGTCTCAAAGCAAGTTCATATAGCATATCCCTTAGAAATAACTCTTGATGACTCATTTGAAATATTTACCAATGAGGAAGAAATGGCACTTGAAGAATGCTTGAAGGAACTTGAATCTTTAAAAGAGTTACAACCATGGGAAAGTGAAATGGAAGTGTTGAAGAAAGAGGTGAATGATGATAAATCTCAACTTGAATTGAAGGTGTTGCCTTCTAATTTGAAGTATGTGTTCCTTGATGAAGGTTGTAACAAACCTGTTATCATTAGCAACATTTTGACCGACAAAGAGGAAAGCCGTTTGATTCAAGTTTTGAAGAAGAATCAACAAGCTTTAGGTTGGGTTCTTTCCGATCTAAAGGGAATTAGTCTGACCTATTACATGCACAAAATCTTAATGGAAGAGGACTTCAAAGCGGTAGCTTAACCTCAATGCCGTTTGAATCCTACTATGAAGGAAGTGGTGAGAAAGGAAGTTGTTAAGCTATTGGATGCCGGAATGATTTATCCGATATCCGATAGTCCTTGGGTGAGTCCTGTGCAAGTTCTGCCCAAGAAGGGAGGAATGACCGTTATTAGAAATGAAAAAAATGAATTGATTCCGACGAGAACTGTAACGGGTTGGAGAATGTGTATCAATTATATGAGGCTTAATACTGCTACTAGAAAATATCACTTTTCACTTCCGTTTATGGATCAAATGCTTGAGAGATTATCAGGTCAAGAATTTTATTGCTTCCTAGATGGCTATTCCGGTTATAACCAAATCTCGGTTGATCCGAAAGACCATGAGAAAATGGTGTTCACTTGTCCCTTTGGAATTTTTGCTTACCGGAAGATGCCTTTTGGCTTGTCCAATGCACCGACAACTTTTCAACGGTGTGTACAAGCCATTTTTTTGACCTTATTAAGAAAACAATGGAAGTGTTCATGGACGAGTTCTCCGTGTTCGGAGCATCTTTTGATCTTTGTTTGAAAAATTTGGAGACCGTTCTTGAATGGTGCGTGGAAACAAACTTGGTGCTAAATTGGGAGAAGTGCAACTTCATGGTAACGGAGGGGATTGTGCTCGGTCACAAAGTCTCCTCTAAAGGCCTTGAAGTGGATTAAGCAAATTGAAGTGATCGAGAAGTTGCCACCTCCAACCAATGTAAAAGGAATCTGGAGTTTTCTAGGCCATGTGGGATTTTACAGGCGGTTCATAAAAGACTTCTCCAAAGTTGCAAGACCTTTGAGCAATCTGCTCAACAAAGATAAGTCTTTCTTCTTTGATAATAAATGTTTAATTGCCTTTCAAATTTTAAAAGAAAAACTCGTCACCGCACCCATAATCATTGCTCCAAATCGGACTTTAAATTTTGAATTGATGTGTGATGCAAGCGATTATGCTGTTGGTGCGGTGCTTGGGCAAAGAAAGACCAAAATTTTTCATGCCATACATTACGCGAGTAAAGTTTTATATAAGGCACAAGTGAATTATGCTACCACCGAAAAAGAATTACTCGCTATAGTGTATGCTCTCGAGAAATTTCGGTCTTACTTGATTGGTTCAAAAGTTGTAGTCTACACTGACCACTCGACCATTAAATATTTGCTTACCAAGTCGGATTCAAAGGAAAGGTTAATCCGGTGGATCCTTTTGTTACAAGAATTTGATTTGGAAATCCGTCACAAGAAGGGCTCTGAAAACTTGGTAGCAAATCGTTTATCTCGTTTGGTCAATGTAGAGGTAACACACCAAAAAAATGAGGTCCGAGAAGAGTTTTCGGATGAAAAACTATTTCGGGTACAAGTTAGACCTTGGTTCGCAGATTTTGCTAACCACAAAGAAACCGGATTTATACCAGAGGATCTAACTTGGAACCAAAGACGGAAATTCTTATCGGATGGCAACTTTCATGTTTGGGATGAGCCATATCTTTTTAAGTTAGGATGTGATAATTTGTTGAGAAGGTGTGTCACTCTTGATGAAGCTAAAAGTATCCTTTGGCATTGTCACAATTCGCCATATGGAGGGCATTACAATGGTTTAAGAACGGCAACAAAAGTCCTCCAATCGGGCTTTTATTGGCCAACATTGTTTAAAGATGCAAACCTCCATGCGAAGAGTTGTGACATATGCCAAAGAAGTGGCGGGATTGGAAAACGGGATGAAATGCCCTTGCAAACTATTTTGGAAGTAGAGGTTTTTGATTGTTGGGGTATTGATTTTATTGGACCATTTCCCCTATCTTTTTCAAATGAGTATATTTTGGTTGCGGTTGACTATGTTTCCAAGTGGGTGGAAGCAATTGCGTCACCGAGGGCCGATGGCAAAACGGTGATCAAGTTTTTAAAGAAAAATATATTCTCCCGTTTTGGCACCCCTCGTGTGTTGATTAGTAATGAAGGGTCACACTTTTGCAATACACCGCTCGAAAAGGTCTTAGAGCACTATGGTGTAAAGCATAAGGTTGCAACTCCTTACCACCCGCAAACCAATGGTCAGGCCGAAGTGTCAAATAGGGAGGTAAAAAGGATTTTAGAAAAGACCGTGTCAAGCTCTCGAAAGGATTGGTCGCAAAAGTTGGATGAAGCTTTGTGGGCGTATCGCACCGTTTACAAGGCTCCAATAGGTTTAACTCCTTTTCAAATGGTTTGTGGCAAAACATGTCATTTACCAGTTGAATTGGAGCACAAAGCTCTTTGGGCACTGAAATTGTTAAACTTTGATCTGAACTTGGCCGACAAGAAAAGGAAGGTTCAATTACACGAGTTGGAAGAAATGAGGAATAATGCGTACCATTCTAGCAAGCTCTATAAAGAAAAGGTTAAAATGTATCATGACAAGAAGGTTTGTCAGAAAGAATTTCGGGTCGGCCAAATGGTTCTTCTATTCAATTCTAGTTTGAAACTTTTTCCGGGAAAATTGAAGTCCAAATGGTCTGGACAATATTTTATTAAGGATGTCAAGCACTATGGTGCTATCGTTATAGAGGACTCGCAGAAGAAGGAAAGTTGGGCTGTGAATGGCCAACGTCTTAAAATCTACCTCGGAGGAGAAATTGATCGAGAAAATTACGCAGTGTTTCTAGATGATCATTGAGATCATCTTGGACTGTCGAGCTCAAATGATGTTAAACAAAGCGCTAGTTGGGAGGCACCCCAACATTGTAAGTATTTCTGTTTCTTACTGTTTTTAAGTATTAAGTTGTTTGGAGTTAGTAGGATGTGTGGTAGCAGCATGTAGAAAAAATTTCAAAATGTTGTCTTGTTCGCTGCCTAGTTTGCTTTGCGAACCTGGGGCGAGTGTTTGCTGGCCAGTTCGCATCGCAAACTCAGTGAGACAGACACAAAATTGTCTGCTGCCACCTCATAAAAAAAATGGTGGGCCAGACCTGAGCCTATGACCCACTTATTCTGATTTTGTGAGGTAACCCTACTCTCACTTTGTCACTCTCACATTCTCACTTTCTCACAAACACAAGAACATTTTGAACTTTCACGTGCTCTCTCTGTTCCTACATCTTTTCACAAATTTTTCGAAGCTCTCAACAAATCCAGGTTTGATTCTTTTTCTCTCTGTTAATTTTTGTTAGAACATGTGGTTAGGTTAGGATAGGATAATCTTAGAGACCAAGTAGGTTCTAGGTTTAAGTGGTACAATGCACCTCTATTTTTAAGGTTTGTTTGTGGTTGCATGTTGATTTTTTATGCAAACCCTAAGAATAGAGGTTGGGTTGTGAAAGATTGAACAATTTTGTGTACATTGGCAAAAGCTGTTAATTTTGAAAAAATCGCAGGTTCACCATTAGTTCGCTTTGCGAACCTGGGGCGAACATTCGCCAGAACTTCACCTAGCGAATATGGGGCGAATGTTCGCCAAGACTTCGCTTTGCGAACTTTTGTGCGAACAGACCAGATTTCTGAATTTATTTTTTACTATTTCTGTTTGGGATTCTGGTTTACTGTGTTGTTCCTTATCTAATGAACTGTTTACTGGATGGTTGTTGTTTTGTCTGATGGTTTTTGCAGATGGCTCCAAAAATTATTCCGTCAAAAAAAAGAAAGACCGGAAGCACTTCACGATCGGTTCCAATTCAGTTCGATAATGACCATTTTAGAGGGGCAAAACAGGCTGCCTAGTACTTAACTCTAGAGATAAGGACAACCTTACCTGAGAAAAGATTCAACTTGAACCCGCAAGGAAGCTACCAGGTGGTAGCTGGACTCCTTGAAAGAAATAAGTGGGGGAAGTTGATTACACCTGTGGATACCTATAACATGGAGATGATCCGGGAATTTTATGCAAATGCCCTCCCGGATGATGGTGAGGAATTTGGGTGGAAGACCTTGGTTTTAGGAACAGAGGTGATGTTTGATCGAGCGACGATAAACACGGTTCTTGGAGACCCGCTGCCCTTGAGAGAAAATAAGATAGATACCTACCACAGAACCTTGAGACTACATAGAGACACCGATAAAATTACTTGAGACCTTTTGCGTGAAGGCAAAACTATTGAGCTAAATCCATCTGGGGTTGCACGCAGGTACCGTCGAGAGGATATGCGTCCTTTGGCCCAGTTGATCTTACTATTGGTTCTTACAAACATCAAGCCAAAGTCGCATTCCTCGACCATTACCATACCCCTTGCCATTTGGTCCATAACATCATGATGAATGTCTAAATTGATGTGGCCAGGATTATTACTGATGAGATGAGGGTTATTGTGGAAAGTGGACTTGGTTCAACTTTACGGAAGAACTGTCCTCTTGCCTTCCCTTGTTTTATCATGGCCCTTTGTGTGCATGCGGGGGTTAATGTCCCCATACGCCATCAGGTAATCATCCCGGCCGCTATTGGTGATCGGTATGTGGACAAATTTTATAAACCGAAGGGGTTGCGAGGTGAGTCCTTAAGTGCTGGTACTGATGCCGGCACAGGTGTTGGTGATGGATCGAGTGGTTCTGGTTCTCAAGGTTATTACTTGTATCAGCAAGAGATATGCTAGTACAATTGGGACTGGATGGCGGCTTCTCAATGCGCCATGATGGATTTACATGATTCTATGCAGGTGTTACAGCTGTAAATTCGTGAGCCCTCTGTGGATCACTCTATGATGACTAGGGAGCAATTCCTAGCTCATGCTGGTTGCCCTGAGGCCAGGCCAGTTTTTAGAGAGGGAGCAGAGGCAGCTGAGCCTGAGGAGGATGTTGATGTTGATGCAGACGATGATGATGACAAGGTGGTTGAGGTTTTTGGATCTGAGTCTAGTTCCGAGGAGGAGGAGATTGAGGTTTCCGATTCTGAGTCCGAAGAGGACTAGTTTTGATGATGTCATTTTTGTGCTTCCTTTGATCTTCAAAGTGAAGTTTTCTTGTTATGTTTTATCTATCAGTTTTTATTATTGTACTTCATCCACTATGTGGATTATTTTGGGATATTTGATGTACTTGTACTGTTGTGAGGTACCGATGACATTTGTTGGTGTTCTTTACACCATGACACTATTGTACTATTATTATTAGTATTTTGTTATTCAGTTGAATTGTTTAGTTTTCAATTTTTATTTTTGTTTTTTTTATTATTGTTGTTAAGAGTTGAATTCTTCAGTTAACAAATGTTCAACTCTTAAATTATTGGTATGCTTATTATTATGTTATGTTGGTATGCTTGTGGGAATTTAATGTTTCCATTTTTGGGTGTGGTTTTGAAAGAAACTTCTAGGTTGGTGTTGTTGTTCATCAAAGAAGATTCTTCCAAGTTTGGATGGCAATGATAGTACTTAAGCATGTAATTGTTGGCAAGGTACATGGTTATCTATTTCTAGGATTTAGAATGTATTAGAACTTCTTATTTTTGTGCAAATGTAATTTTGTTTCTTGTTGCAACTTTGTTGATTGCTTATGTCACATAGGTCCAAAAACCAAAATGGTGAGAACCCTCCATGGTCTACTAAATGCATAGGATTGCTGATGAACTTTGTTTTATACTTTTAATTCATGCTTTATCTTATGATTTGTGTGATTTTGTGGAAGCATTAGAAATGATCAAGGCATTTGTTGATAATGAGCACAAACATTTCCAAACAGTGATTTACCTGTGAGTAGTGAGTATTCGTTAGCCTTTTGAGCCTAAACAGTTTAGATCTCGTTTTAAGTGATGAACTTTGTGTTGTACATAATTTGAAAATCAAGTTCATCATTGAATTTTTGAGAGATTCTAAAAAAATTTCTTCTTGAACCTTGAAACTTTGTTTTTATTGATTTCCTTGCCTTAAAAAGCAAGAAGCATTCACTTAAGGTTTAGTTAAAAATAAGTTGGGGAGAATGAAAAAGAAGATTGGTAATTTGCTCAAACTTTTGAAAAAATTTCAAGCAAGCATGAAAAGAAAAGAAAATGTGAATATGAATGTGAAAAACAAAGAAAAAGAATGCTTGCTTGAAAGAGAAAAATAGAGACCAAATAATTGTGCATAAGGAAGTTTGAGAAGGTTTGTGATAAAGGAATGAAATTGGTGAATGAAGTTGACATGTGTGAATACCTTGTATAGTGAATGTTCTTTTGCATTGGAAATTTCGATTCAATGGCCTTTAGAAATGTCCCTTTATTGTTAACCCGACCAAGCAACAACCTTAAAAGCCCTTAGTGATATTTTGCTTCCATGATTTCTTTATTGATCGTTTAGATATTGTATGAATTGGTTTGTATTTGCATCATTTGTCAGATGAGCGAAGTTGCCCCGCGTTTGTAAGCGCGTTTTCCTTCAATTCTTTTTTGAAGAGGAGTGTTAGAATGATATGAGCATGAAAGTTTAGTTGTTACTTGAAACATTGTCTGATTTTTTTTAAGAATCAAGTTCTTTTGCATTTTTCGATTCTAGGAATTTGTAATCGTTGCTTTTCGGCGTTTGTTATTTATTTGAGCCTTCAATCTTTTCTTGGTTGAGTTAAATGCTTGAGCATATCCTCTTGTTTTCAATGAGAGGCATACTTTGCTTGAGGATAAGCAAAGAGTTAGTTGGTGAGAGTTTGTTAGATGTCAAACATGCCTTATATTTCTTATTTATACTTGGCCTTTTTCAACTCTTTTATGTTGAATTGTTGGATTTTATTCTTGAATTGATGCAATCCCAACACTGCATCCAGCTAGGGGATTCGACTTGATAGAGGAAGCTCAGTCAGGGGCAACCAAGCGGAAGGATTTGCCAATCTACCGAATCAGGGGCAAAACTCGTCAAGTCCGGAATACTGGAACAAGTCTCCTCCAGGTCATCTTATGACAAGTGTGGACTCCAGTGCCTCTTCATCTGGGGCAAGATTTGTTCCCTAGTCATTTCTACTACAGTTTAAGTATCACGAATATAGTTGAACTGGGGCAATCATGTCTAAGTTCATTTCTTTTCAAAAGTTGGAAGACATTGAAGCATCTGGTATATCAATTCTTCTGTAAAATCCTTTTGATGACTTACCCTCACATACCAGTTAATCATGGGCAATCAGGTCGAGATTCGGAAAATCTCTAAAAGACAGTTAGTCAAGGACATCTCCGTCACAGATCAACCAAGCTGACAGGGGCAAGTTTGTTCCCCAAATCGTCAAACAACCAGGTTTAAACAAGTTCAAAGGCTTTGTTGTGCAAACGCCATTAATCTGGGGCAGTTACGCCGAGATCTCTCCAAGAAGTTTGAAGATATTGAAACACCTTGTATGCCAATTCTTCTATAAAAGCCTCTTGCTAACATCTTCTGACAGACCATATAGCCCGGGGCAGATAAGATCTGAAGATGATCATTCGCCAGTGAGATGCAGAATTACTTTTCCTTGTGATATCCTTTGCTAGCCCCCCAATGACCTGTTACTTCAGCTAATCTTGACAATTCTCCATGAATTCTCCTCCAACAAGGAGATCAAGCTCATGTTGGCATTCTCATGATGTTATACCTCAGGTGGAATACTCTTTTCACCAGCGAAGTTGTTGACTCTTCTTCTTCATCCCCAGTATTGGTCCAACCTGTTGAGTTTGGCGGGGTGTCCTTTGTCGAGGCGTTTATTTCATCTCCGATTTCGCTTCTTGTCTGTTTTGTCAGCATAAGCATAAGCATGGCATAAGCACTCGTATACATGGCATCTTAGCATTTTCGTGTTTACCTGTCTTTGATTCACTTTGGCGTTTATCTCCCCAAGTGACTGGGTTTGTCTATTCACTCCAATAGAAAGTCAGCCCTAGGTATAAAGTGCCCATCTTTTTTGAATCCCCCACAAAGTTTAATTCTCGTGGATGATGGTTGGTTCAATTATCTTTTCCATATGTGGATAAGATAAATTCCCATTTGAGTTTATCCCTCAATAGGAGTCTTGTTTGACCGTTTCTTTCTAGCTTGTTCCTAGATTGAACTTCGGTCCCTGGCGGGTGTGGTTTTCAAACCTATCTTCAAACGTGCATTTATTTTGCACTGTGTCTCGTGGGAAAAATCTTTTGCAATCCTCATTGAAGACAATTATTTCTCCAGCAGTGTTGTAATATCAACATGTCCTTGGAATTTATACCCAACAACAAGTAGCATTCTCTTGGAGAAGCTTCTTCTTTCAGGGCAATAAGTGGCAGTCTCTTATGAGAAACTTATCTATCTCTGGTTTTATTCAACCTCTTTGCAGCCATAATGGGTATTCCCCAAGAAGTCTAATCTTCAGTTATGCAACCCCGGTACTAACCTATCACATTCTATACCTTTATTAGGGCCCATCTTTTGGTTCTATCTCCAATAAGGTTGTTTTCCTTCTAAAGTGCCAACTGGTCATACTTGAACCTGTTGTTCCATCACTCTAGAGGTGTCTTTTCCCAGTGAAGACCGTCTCTTCGGTTCAACCTTCATTGCGGATCTTTTCTAGAATGTCATCCAGTCACGTTTAGACTTGATGATCAATCATTCTGGATACTTTATTGGGGCCCATTTTTTGGTTCTATCTCCAATAAGGTTTCTTTTTCTAAAGTGCCAACTGGTCATGCTTGAACCTGTTGTTTCATCAATTTGGATGTTTTCCCAGTGAAGACCGTTTTTCGGTTCAATCTTCATTGCGGATCCTTTCTTTCTAGAATGTCATCTAGTCATGTTTTGACTTGATGATCAATCATTCTGGATACCTTCATTGGAGCCCATTTTTTGGTTCTATCTCCAATAAGGTTGCTTTTCTTTCTAAAGTGCCAACCGGTCATACTTGAACCTGTTGTTCTATCACTTTGGATGCGTTTCTCCCAGTGAAGTCCGACTTTCAGGTTTAACCTTCATTGAGGATCTTTATTTCTAGAATGTCATCTAGCCATGATGATCAATCATTCTAGATACCTTTATTGGGGTCCATCTTTGGTTCTACTTCCAATGAGGTTACTTTCCGGCTCATAATGGTTCTCTTCATAAAGCAATTATGTGTTATTTCAACCAACTGATATGGATACCAGAGTCTATTCTTGGCTCATTAACATTGTGCCCATTTGAACTCCAGTTGTTTATCTTCGGTTATCGTGAACCGTTTGCTTATATCAGGTTATCTTGAACCTGTATTGCTCATTCCAGGTGTTTTTTTTATCTGGCGCGCGAAATTTGTCTCTGTCTTTTCTGGATTTTCTTGAAGACCCCGTTTGAACTCTTCAGCATAGGAAATCCCCAGAAAATCTTTTCTTCGGGTGTCTATCCTTTTATTCCAGCTGGTCCCCAGTGAAGATTATGTCTTCTTTCTGGTTTCTTGCCCAGTAAGATTGTGCCTTTTCCCCGGTGTCGTCTGGTCATGTTTGAACCTGTCGTCCATCTCCCTGGATCCTTCCCCAGTGGAGAACACCTTTTTGTTTTCTATCCCCTGTGTTTCCTCGGAGTCTCCCCAGTGAGTCTCTTTCGTTGGTTAGCCTGCATCCCCAAGGAGTCTCTTCCTTGTGGATACTAACATTCTTTGCTTCCCCAGTGAAGCTTTCCTCTGTGTTTGGTGGCTTTTCTTTCTTTGGTGTCCTATTTTGTCTGCACTTTTGCATCTTTCATGGCATCATATCATCATATTAGTAGCATTGTATGTCTTTGTATCTAAGGGCAAAATTTTCGGTTATCTATATTTAAATATCTTTCACCTTGATTCCGTGAGGATTTTCATCCCTCATGTCATCCGATGAAGATATTTAAATAGGGGCAACTGTTGTACCCTAAATTTTACCCTTAGACCCATTGATCCCCTGCATGTCATATTAGGTCAAGCATTTCGCATAGCTAACCCTTTTATCAGGTTGTTTGTGCTTGTTTCATTTTTATCAGGTTTTATCTTAAGAGAATTCAAGAGGTGTTTAATCAAGGTTTTAGATGGAGCATTGAATCAAGAAAGTCTATCAATTCAGAGATATCTCTATAACCCTCTCCTTGATCCTTTACATGACCAAATTTCTACCTACCTTTATTCACCCTCAATTATCTTTTTTTTTATTTTTCAAAACCAATTTCAATAATCATTTATTAACCATTTTTCATCATCCAAAATCTATTAATCCATTTCTTTCTCTTAACCCATTTCTAAATCTATTTTTCATTATCCATTTAAATCCATTTTTTTTGTTTATCTAATTAAATCCATTGGTCCATTCCAAATTTTATCCAATTCATTATAATTACCCAACTTATCCATTTCTAAATCCCTTTTGTACCCACGTTCAATTCTAACTTCATTTTCTTTTTAGTTTTGTTCTAATATCCAATCAAGGACCAAAATCTAAGTTCATGACATTTTCAAGTCAAAATTTCAACCAATAACCAAAACCTTTGTTTTAACCACTTAATTCATATCTTGGCAAGTCAAGGAAAAAGTTCATACATAAAATATTATCAATTCAAGTTTCTAAAGTCCACATGATAACCCATTTGCTTTGTCACTCTTCAAAGTCCCAAATTACAAAGTTTAAATTTCAAAAAAATATGTGAAAGGTACAACACATCTGCTACAACTTGCTTCTGCACAACTTTGCCAACGGCTAAAACCATGACCTGCTTGTACGAATACACTCCCTCTGCAGCCTGAAAGTGACAAGACACCAACGATCAAAATTCAAATAAAATTCAAGAACAAGTTCTATTTTTTTGGGGAGGATATATAGCAGAGGAAGAGGAGAGGATAGGGGGGACGGAGAGAAACAACGGATTTTATCTTCGAATAACAAAAGACTCTTAAAGGGGAAAAACAAAGGGGAGTTTCAGACTCATCTGTATTTCACTCCCATTTCTATACCTTCTTGTCACAAAACCGTAAACTCCAATACTTGCCTAGCCATCGAACACATTTCATCCTCACCAACACCACCAGTGATTTCTAGTCATCATCAAACTCACAATTTCATTGAAATCCAAACCTGCATTTAGAACCAATGACCACTTCCGTATGAACAATTTCATACACACAACCAACATCTAAACAAGATCAGAATAAACACACCTCACCTCCAACCTCACCTTCTTCAATCTGTTTCAATTGCTTTTTCTCGTAAAAAAAATCTCTTTGCCTCAATCAACATCCTCTGCAGAACAAACAATCATTAAACCTTTCTGCTCCCTACCATCAATCTTCATTGGACAACCTTAATCTTCCATTTTCGAACCTTCATCAACCATTCGCGAACCCCTGTTCAAACCATCACCACCTTCCGAATCGATTCAGATACGAAAGAGAAGAGAAGACAACTTTGAACAAGTTCAGAAGGAGATTGTCTTACCGGATTGTTCTTTGCTCTGATAACGACCGGAGAGGTAAATTTCTACTCCTTGTGTTTGCCTCTGATTCTATTATTCTCCATTGATACCTTCCTTGTTTTTGAACCGAGCGAATCGCAAAGAAATCATGAGAGATGAGGGAAACGAGAGTACGAATCTGAGAGATAGAGAGTGATCGATCGAAGTGAGGTTGATGATAACGAAACAGTGAGAGGACTTTTACCTTGAGTGCATAATAGAGAGGGATATCTTCTTGCTGGGGAAGATGACGTCCTTCGCCGTGAGATCTTCTTCTCTGGTGACCATTTAGGGTTGTAGACGTCTTGTTTTGCTTAGAGTTAAGTCTTATAAGTCGTTGGGGTTTCTCTTTCTTGAGAATCCTTTCGGGTTTAGGGATTCGAAGGCAGTGCTGCGATTTGTTGGATCCTTTAACTTTTTTACAGAAGATGATGGTATACTTAGGTTCTGGATAGAGAAAGGGTTGTTTATGTTGGGTTCGTAGCAAGAAGGAGTACCTTCGCCGGAGAGGACGGCTGATTCCGCCGAGGGACCTTCTTCTCCGGCGGCTTAGTTAGGTTTCCGGCAAATTTTTTGTTCTCTAGAAGGAGAGAAACGAGATAGGAGATAAGGTTTGAAGGAAATGAATGGAAATAGGGTCGGTTGATAGGCTTCTTGTGTCTTTTTCTTTTCCGTTTTCGTCGTTTAGTTTTCTTGTGTTGTTAAACAGGATGGTGACAAGTGTCACCATCTTATCCGTCTGATCTGTCGCCAGTTCTGGGACCTTTTCCCATGTGTAGGCGTCCCTTTAGCCCCACCGTGTACCTGCTTTGTGGGGAGCGTTGATTTGTTCCTTTCCTGCTAATCCAACGACAGCGAGCTGTGGTACACTGGAGAGTCTCATCAGACTCTCCCCACAGGATCACCCTTAGTATCAGTTCTGGACCTGGCTTCCATTTGCTAACGCCACCCCCTGGTCAGAGGCCCAAACGTGAAAACAAACTAGCTTAGTTCATTTTATTTCTGCTAATGCACCCCCTGTCTTGATACACTTCAAACTTTCTCACTTTTATTTTCATTACATTTTTGCTTCAATAAAAATAGTTTTATTAATGAAAAATTCCAAAAAAATCATAAATACTTCTTAAATGTTTAATTTAATTTTCCATAATTTAATTTTCTTTTTTTTTATTTTATTTTTACATTAAATTAAAAAAAATTCAAAAAAACATGTATAAAACTTTTCACTTAATTTTGCACTCCACTTGAAAGTCGCTTGATCCTTGAGAGTTTTTTTTTGTGAGAGTTATTGGTATAGGAGAGGGTTATTTGAGAGGTTTCCTTGGCTTTGGATAAGGTTTATTCCATTAAGGTTTGTTTGTACCTGTTTGGTTTTGTTGTTAACTTTCATGACTTCTATATGTCTTTGATTCCAACTTTTGAGGATGCTTATCTCAATACCTTGATGTTGTTTATACTTGATTGATGCTATTTTATTTTGATTGTTTATCCTTTTATCAATTACGACTTAATTGCAATCCCCTTCAACTCTTGTTTACAAGAAGTTGCCTTTTCCCCATTCCAAAGGAAGGTGAATTAGGTTGACTCTTAAGTCATGGCCCCCACCTTAACCTTAGCAAGCCTCCTAAGAGCATACCTTTATTTTTTTGGCCTCATGAGAGCCATGAAATCACAACTAGCCTTAGGATAGAGTTCTTATACTCTTGGTGATATTCATCCTAATGAATACTCACTTTCCCTATTGACTAAAATTTCAACATAGGACCATTATAACTTAGATTTAGAGAGTTCTTGAACTCTAGAATGAGCTTGTACTCATTCTCCCCTGTGACCTTTGACCATAGTCAAAAGTTCATTACTTAGTAGAACTACGCATACTCTAATTCTATTCCCGAGGATACGTAGGCGCAAGGTGCGATGCCTTGTCAAGTATACTTAGATACTAACCCCTAGGGTTTGAACTTTAGCATAGCACCCTTAGCAAGCGAGTAAGAAATAGCAAGTTAAAACAAGAGGCTCCCGTAGAGTACTACGGACGTTTAGGGTGCTAATACCTTCCCTAGGCGTAACCAACCCCCGAACCTTAGATCTCCCCCCTTCAGGTTTTTTAACGATCTTGAACCTTTCCTTTGGATAAATCAAAGTCGGTTGTAAAAGAAAATGATGCAAGTTAATTAATAGCTTGTTATCCGATTTTCACCGCAACAGAAATGGCGACTTCACCGGGGAAATATTTATTTTGAGGGTTAAGCCCACCTTGTTGTGTTTGTGTTATTTATGTTTTGCTTTCTTAATTGTACATATCTGTATATATCTGTATACCTGTTTGCTTGGGATCTTCCGTGTGCAGGGTGCTACTATTGAGTGGTGAGATAAGTCCTAACCCGGACTTGAGAGCACATATGATAGGATCGTGGCGTAATCAATAGTCGGTTGTTGGCAGTAGTACTAACAATCTATGGCATATGATGACCATACTCAGATGAGGCCCTTTGGGATTGTTGATGTCTGATGTGAGCAGTCACATTGATATTACTTTTTCAATTGAGAGCCAGGGATTCTGAGGACCGTAGTTACCTTTACCCCACTTGGCCTTTTAGGATGTAGTGCGGTGACTACGAGGGAGCCAGTCCCGCGTAGTTGTCACGCGATACTACACTCAGACGAGTTTATCTTGAGAATATTATTAACCCGTGTAAGTAGTTACATGGGCCGATAATATCCGAGGGATTTATGTAGACTCTGGGAACTTTTTAGAACCTTGTTCTACAGATGATGAACCTATAGTCCACCCCTTGTTGGGATGGGTAGACCCTGGCTCCATTCATGAGACCTAAACCTAGGATTGGTTTGTTTTATTGTGTTTGTGCTCTTGTGCTTTATGCATCCATACATTCCAGCATTCCTAGCGCTTTGGTTTCGAGGGACTCAAATGTTTGTTTCCTTTTCAAAAGATCAACAGAGCTTGGATTTAAAAAAAAAACAAAACTTCTTCAGTTTTTCCAAAAAAATTTTGCAACTTGCCTTTGAGTTCCTCGAAACCATTTTACTTGCATTAGCATCTCATTTGCATCATGTCATAGCATGTGCATTTCCTCTCTGTCTTTGTCTCATGTCGTTGTTTTCCCTTCAGAATCGTCTTTGAATCGTCACCCGAGTCCAAGCTTGACAAAGGATGTCTGAACAATACTGTGAAATGGACAGAGTCAACAATGAATTGAGTGAGCTCCGAGGAGGAATGGGGCAGATTCTGGAAGCTATTCAAGTTATGAGAGCAAGGATGGATACACAAGCCACTGTGGTCTCCCAGATTATCACTACAACTGTAGAACCTCCCGTAACTACTGTGAATCCCACTTTGGGCATGCCTTTTAACTTTATGCGTGCTCCGACCGTCACTTCTACTCAACAATTTATTCCATTAGTTAGTGAGGCTTTTCAAGCTATCCTACCTTCGCTCCAGCAGCAGTGCGAGCTCAGGTGCACCCAGTTTTTCAAAACCCACACCCGGTTTATGATTATGTCAATATGACCGAAGAAAGAGATAATCGACATGAAAGGCTGAAGGAAAGTGTAGAGACAATGCAGAGGAAATTGGAAGCAATGGAAAGGAGCAATGCATTTAATACTAATGCTAAGGACATGTGCTTAGTCTCAGGCTTGGTAATCCCACCCAAGTTCAAACTACCCAATTTTGACCTATACTTAGGAGCGACCTGTCCTAAGTCGCATTTGGTCATGTATTACCGACGAATGGCTGCATTTATGGATAATGATAAGTTAATGATCCACTGCTTCCAAGATAGTTTGAAAGAAGTTGCTGCAAAATGGTATTTGACTTTGGACCAATCTAGGATCCAACGCTTTTAAGACGTATCTGATGCTTTTGTAAAGCATTACAAATATAACATGGACCTGGCGCTAGATCGTAGACAACTACTGAGTATGTCACAGCGCGATACTGAGTCTTTTAAAGAGTATGCACAGAGATGGAGAGAGCTGGCTTCACAGGTAGAGCCACCTTTATCTGAAAAGGAGTTAACAGATTGGTTCGTTGATACAGTGAGACCAGAATTCTATGAAAGGATGATCAGTAGCGTGTCTGCTAGTTTTTCCGATATTGTGGCTGTGGGGGTTAAAGTAGAGCTTGGTCTGAAGAGTGGGAAAATGACCAAGAGAGCTGATAGTTCGAGCGACGATGCCAAGATATCCTTCAAAAGGGAAGGAGATACCAATGTGGTGATGACAAACAAAAAGAAGAAAAATCAGTTCTGGAAGCGTCAGTAGCAACAACAGTGTTATTCTGTTCAGCAACCTTATGTGGCTGCCATCGCGCCAACATTCAACCATCAAGCTTCTGTTCCTTAGTCGGTT
The DNA here is from genome assembly GCA_022829125.1 of Lathyrus tuberosus. Classification (NCBI taxonomy): domain Eukaryota; kingdom Viridiplantae; phylum Streptophyta; class Magnoliopsida; order Fabales; family Fabaceae; genus Lathyrus; species Lathyrus tuberosus. The sequence goes on from JALAZF010000518.1 coordinate 3,742,703, forward strand.
TCTCAACTACCCATGTATCAACGAGCGCCCAACGCTCTTGCTTATCGCCAACGGCCTCAAGTTTCTTCTCAGAACATTCCAGGTAAAAGAAAGGGTGGAAGGCCTTCGATTCCTCCCATTCCTATGACGTATATAGCATTGTATCCTGTTTTGGTGCAACAAGGATTAATAACTACAAGGTCATAAGGCCTACCTCCTAATCCGCTTCCACCTTCTTATAATCCCAATGCTCATTGTGCATTCCATGAAGGTGCACCGGGCCATAATTTAGAAGGTTGTTTTGCTTTGAAGCATATTGTGATGGACTTAGTGGAGAGAAACATTTTGTCTTTCGATGGCTCACAGCCCAATATCAAGAACAATCCTTACCCGCTCATGAGATAGGTGATGCTGTGGAGGATGTATCAAGACAAAGATGGATTAGGGATCTGTGATTGAGCTCCTCTCGGGTTTTCTGTATTTGATTCCCTAAAGCTGGCAATCTTTTGGCTGTTTCAGCAATTTTATTGTATTTCCTTCGCACTTTGAATTTGTATTTGCTTATAAGCTTTGTTGTACTTTCGAATTGGCAAGGTTAATGAAATGGTTTGTGCATCTTTTGATTAAGTCCATTCGTTTCACTCATATACTTTTATCGCCATACAAAATATATATAATATAATCTTCATCTCGTTTCTTTCCATTTATCAACTTATTGTTAAGCAAAGATTGGGGAGGATGATGAAAACCTCGTGTTCATAATTGCTGTGGTATGCTGCCAATTAAACCTTGCCGATGATATAAGGCATTGTTTCAATTCCTAAACACTGGAGAAATAAGGAAGATGATCCCTCATTAACCCTTCGAGCTCAGAAGTAGGAGTTTTCTTTCCTTACACAAAAAAAAAACCCTTAAATCTCAACCTTGGGGCAGGGTAGTTCTCAGTTTAACTTGGTTATGCAATCGAATGCAAGCGCTTCGTGTAAGGCATCAGTCAGCTCTCTTAAATCAAGTGACTTCCTAGTTTTTGGAAACTTGAATGTATAACTTGAGTTAACTGAGCATAGGACGGAAGTTCATCACGAAGATTGGGTGGGACAAATAAACTTTGAGCCTTTATCGTTTGTTTCATAAACCGTGAACCAGGCCACGTTACAACCCTTAAAAGACCTAATTGAGGTAAGGTTGTTCTGAAAGCATATTACAACAAGGTTGATTAACCTGACTCCTAATAATCTTTGCTAATTGTGTATGTTGATCACTGCATCTGTCATTCTGTAAATGACCAGATCCACCTTTGTTTTTGATTATTTAATCATTCCACTGTGTGTGTTTCATCAATAAACTTTGTTTTTCAAAAGCTTGCATGAATTTTGCATTGAAATTGCCAATTTTTAAATGAACAATACTTGTTAGTAAAGACAATTCAATATTAAAGCAATCCCAACAATGCATCGAGCTAGGGGATTCGACTTGATAGAGGAAGCTCAGTCAGGGGCAACCAAGCGGAAGGATTTGCCAATCTACCGAATCAGGGGCAAAACTCGTCAAGTCCGGAATACTGGAACAAGCCTCCTCCAGGTCATCTTATGACAAGTGTGGACTCCAGTGACTCATCATCTGGGGCAAGATTTGTTCCCCAGTCGTTTCTACTACAGTTTGAGTATCACGAATATAGTTGAACTGGGGCAATCATATCTAAGTTCATTTCTTTTCAAAAGTTGGAAGACATTGAAGCATCTGGTATATCAATTCTTCTGTAAAATCCTTTTGATGACTTACCCTCACATACCAGTTAATCAGGGGCAATCAGGTCGAGATTCGGCAAATCTCTAAAAGACAGTTAGTCAAGGACATCTCCGTCACAGATCAACCAAGCTGACAGGGGCAAGTTTGTTCCCCAAATCGTCAAACAACCAGGTTTAAACAAGTTCAAAGGCTTTGTTGTGCAAACGCCATTAATCTGGGGCAGTTACGCCGAGATCTCTCCAAGAAGTTTGAAGATATTGAAACACCTTGTATGCCAATTCTTCTATAAAAGCCTCTTGCTAACATCTTATGACAGACCATATAGCCCGGGGCAGATAAGATCTGAAGATGATCATTCGCCAGTGAGATGCAGAATTACTTTTCCTTGTGATATCCTTTGCTAGCCCTCCAATGACCTGTTACTTCAGCTAATCTTGACAATTCTCCATGAATTCTCCTCCAACAAGGAGATCAAGCTCATGTTGGAATTCTCATGATGTTATACCTCAAGTGGAATACTCTTTTCACCAGTGAAGTTGTTGACTCTTCTTCTTCATCCCCAGTATTGGTCCAACCTGTTGAGTTTGGCGGGGTGTCCTTTGTCGAGGCGTTTATTTCATCTCCGATTTTGCTTCCTGTCTGTTTTGTCAGCATAAGCATAAGCATGGCATAAGCACTCATATACATGGCATCTTAGCATTTTGGTGTTTACCTGTCTTTGATTTACTTTGGCATTTATCTCCCCAAGTGACTGAGTTTGTCTATTCACTCCAATAGAAAGTCAGCCCTAGGCATAAAGTGCCCATCTTTTTTGAATCCCCCACAAAGTTTAATTCTCGTGGATGATGGTTAGTTCAGTTATCTTTTCCATATGTGGATAAGATAAATTCCCATTTGAGTTTATCCCTCAATTGGAGTCTTGTTTGACCGTTTCTTTCTGGCTTGTTCCTAGATTGAACTTCGGACCCTGGCGGGTGTGGTTTTCAAACCTATCTTCGAACGTGCATTTATTTTTCACTGTGTCTCGCGGGAAAAATCTTTTGCAGATCCTCATTGAAGACAATTATTTCTCCAGCAGTGTTGTAATATCAACATGTCTTTGGAATTTATACCCAACAATAAGTAGCATTCTCTTGGAGAAGCTTGTTCTTTCAGGGCAATAAGTGGCAGTCTCTTATGAGAAACTTATTTATCTCTGGTTTTATTCAACCTCTTTGCAGCCATAATGGGTATTCCCCAGGAAGTCTAATCTTCAGTTATGCAACCCCGGTACTAACCTATCACATTCTATACCTTTATTGGGGCCCATCTTTTGGTTCTATCTCCAATAAGGTTGTTTTCCTTCTAAAGTTCCAACTGGTCATACTTGAACCTGTTATTCCACCACTTTAGAGGTGTCTTTTCCCAGTGAAGACCGTCTCTTCGGTTCAACCTTCATTGCGGATCTTTTCTAGAATGTCATCCAGTCACGTTTATACTTGATGATCAATCATTCTGGATACTTTATTGGGGCCCATTTTTTGGTTCTATCTCCAATAAGGTTTCTTTTTCTAAAGTGCCAACTGGTCATGCTTGAACCTGTTGTTCCATTACTTTGGATGTTTTCCCAGTGAAGACCATTTTTCGGTTCAATCTTTATTGCAGATCCTTTCTTTCTAGAATGTCATCTAGTCATGTTTTGACTTGATGATCAATCATTCTGGATACCTTCATTAGAGCCCATTTTTTTGGTTCTATCTCCAATAAGGTTGTTTTTCTTTCTAAAGTGCCAACTGGTCATACTTGAACCTGTTGTTCTATCACTTTGGATGTGTTTCTCCCAGTGAAGACCGTCTTTCAGGTTCAACCTTCATTGAGGATCTTTATTTCTAAAATGTCATCTAGCCATGATGATCAATCATTCTAGATACCTTTATTATGGTTCATCTTTGGTTCTACTTCCAATAAGGTTAATTTCCGGCTCATAATGGTTCTCCTCATCAAGCAATTATGTGTTATTTCAACCAACTGATATGGATACCAGAGTCTATTCTTGGCTCATTAACATTGTTCCCATTTAAACTCCAGTTGTTTATCTTCGGTTATCGTGAACCGTTTGCTTATATCAAGTTATCTTGAACCTGTATTGCTCATTCCAGGTATTTTTTTATCTGGTGCGCGGAGTTTGTCTCTGTCTTTTCTGGCTTTTCTTGAAGACCCCGTTTGAACTCTTCAGCATAGGAAATCCCTAGAAAATCTTTTCTTCGGGTGTCTATCCTTTTATTCCAGCAAGTCCCCAGTGGAGATTATGTCTTCTTTCTGGTTTCTTGCCCAGTAAGATTGTGCCTTTTCCCTGGTGTCGTCTAGTCATGTTTGAACTTGTCGTCCATCTCCCTGGATCCTTCCCCAGTGGAGAACACCCTTTTGTTTTCTATCCCCGGTGTTTCCTCGGAGTCTCCCCAGTGAGTCTCTTTCGTTGGTTAGCCTGCATCCCCAAGGAGTCTCTTCCTTGTGGATACTAACATTCTTTGCTTCCCCAGTGAAGCTTTCCTCTGTGTTTGGTGGCTTTTCTTTCTTTGGTGTCCTGTTTTGTCTGTACTTTTGCATCTTTCATGGAATCATATCATCATATTAGTAGCATTGCATGTCTTTGTATATAAGGGAAAAATTTTCGGTTATCTGTATTTAAATATCTTTCACCTTGGTTCCATGAGGATTTTCATCCCTCATGTCATCCGATGAAGATATTTAAATAGGGGCAACTGTTGTACCCCAAATTTTACCCTTAGATCCATTGATCCCCTGCATGTCATACTAGATCAAGCATTTCGCATAGCTAACCCTTTTATCGGGTTGTTTGTGCTTGTTTCATTTTTATCAGGTTTTATCTTAAGAGAATTCAAGAGGTGTTTAATCAAGATTTTAGATGGAGCATTGAATCAAGCAAGTCTATCAATTCAGAGATATCTCTATAACCCTCTCCTTGATCCTTTACATGACCAAATTTCTACCTACCTTTATTCACCCTCAATTATCTTTTTTTATTTTTCAAAACCAATTTCAATAATCATTTATTAACCATTTTTCATCATCCAAAATCTATTAATCCATATCTTTCTCTTAACCCATTTCTAAATCTATTTTTCATTATCCATTTAAATCCACTTTTTTTGTTTATCTAATTAAATCCATTGGTCCATTCCAAATTTTATCCAATTCATTATAATTACCCAACTTATCCATTTCTAAATCCCTTTTGTACCCATGTTCAATTCTAACTTCATTTTCTTTTTAGTTTTGTTCTAATATCCAATCAAGGACCAAAATCTAAGTTCATGACATTTTCAAGTCAAAATTTCAACCAATAACCAAAACCTTTGTTTTAACAACTTAATTCATATCTTGGAAAGTCAAGGAAAAAGTTCGTACATAAAATATTATCAATTCAAGTTTCTAAAGTCCACATGATAACCCATTTGCTTTGTCACTCTTCAAAGTCCCAAATTACAAAGTTTAAATTACAAAAAAAATATGTGAAAGGTACAACACATCTGCTACAACTTGCTTCTGCACAACTTTGCCAACGGCTAAAACCATGACCTGCTTGTACGAATACGCTCCCTCTGCAGCCTGAAAGTGACAAGACACCAATGATCAAAATTCAAATAAAATTCAAGAACAAGTTCTGTTTTTTGGGGAGGATATATAGCAGAGGAAGAGGAGAGGATAGGGGGGGGATGGAGAGAAACAACGGATTTTATCTTCGAATAACAAAAGACTCTTAAAGGGGAAAAACAAAGGGGAGTTTCAGACTCATATGTATTTCACTCCCATTTCTATACCTTCTTGTCACAAAACCGTAAACTCCAATACTTGCCTAGCCATCGAACACCTTTCATCCTCACCAACACCACCAGTGATTTCTAGTCATCATCAAACTCAAAATTTCATTGAAATCCAAACCTGCATTTAGAACCAATGACCACTTCCGTATGAACAATTTCATACACACAACCAACATCTGAACAAGATCAGAATAAACACACCTCACCTCCAACCTCACCTTCTTCAATCTGTTTCAACCGCTTTTTCTCGTAAAAAAAAATCTCTTTGCCTCAATTAACATCCTCTGCAGAACAAACAATCATTAAACCTTTCTGCTCCCTACCATCAATCTTCATTGGACAACCTTAATCTTCCATTTTCGAACCTTCATCAACCATTCGCGAACCCCTGTTCAAACCATCACCACCTTCTGAATCGATTCAGATACGAAAGAGAAGAGAAGGCACCTTTGAACAAGTTCAGAAGGAGATTGTCTTACCGGATTGTTCTTCGCTCTGATAATGATCGGGGAGGTAAATTTCTGCTCCTTGTGTTTGCCTCTGCTTCTATTATTCTCCATTGATACCTTCCTTGTTTTTGAACCGAGTGAATCGCAAAGAAATCGTGAGAGATGAGGGAAACGAGAGTACGAATGTGAGAGATAGAGAGTGATCGATCGAAGTGAGGTTGATGATAACGAAACAGAGAGAGGACTTTTACCTTGAGTGCGTGATAGAGAGGGATATCTTCTTGCTGGGGAAGATGACGTCCTTCGCCGTGAGATCTTCTTCTCCGGTGACCATTTAGGGTTGCAGACGTCTTGTTTTGCTTAGAGTTGAGTCTTATAAGTCGTTGGGGTTTCTCTTTCTTGAGAATCCTTTCGGGTTTAGGGATTCGAAGCTAGTGCTGCGATTTGTTGGATCCTTTAGCTTTTTTACAGAAGCTGATGGTATACTTAGGTTCTGGATAGAGAAAGGGTTGTTTATGTTGGGTTCGTAGCAAGAAGGGGTACCTTCGCCGGAGAGGACGGCTGATTCCGCCGAGGGACCTTCTTCTCCGGCGGCTTAGTTAGGTTTCCGGCAAAGTTTTTGTTCTCTAGAAGGAGAGAAATGAGATAGGAGATAAGGTTTGAAGGAAATGAATGGAAATAGGGTCGGTTGAGAGGCTTCTTGTGTCTTTTTCTTTTCTGTTTTCGTCGTTTAGTTTTCTTGTGTTGTTAAACAGGATGGTGACAAGTGTCACCATCGTATCCGTCTGATCTGTCGCCAGTTCTAGGACCTTTTCCCATGTGTAGGCGTCCCTTTAGCCCCACCGTGTACCTGCTTTGTGGGGAGTGTTGATTTGTTCCTTTCCTGCTAATCCAATGACAGCGAGCTGTGGTACACTGGAGAGTCTCATCAGACTCTCCCCACAGGATCACCCTTAGTATCAGTTCTGGACCTGGCTTTCATTCGCTAATGCCACCCCCTGGTCAGAGGCCTAAACGTGAAAGCAAACTAGCTTAGTTTATTTTATTTCTACTAATGCACCCCCTGTCTTGATACACTTCAAACTTTCTCACTTTTATTTTCATTACATTTTTGCTTCAATAAAAATAGTTTTATTAATGAAAAATTCCAAAAAAATCATAAATACTTCTTAAATGTTTAATTTAATTTTCCATAATTTAATTTTCTTTTTTTTTTTAAATTTTATTTTTACATTAAATTAATAAAAAATCACAAAAACATGTATAAAACTTTTCATTTAAATTTGCACTCCACTTGAAAGTCGCTTGATCCTTGAGAGTTTTTTTTGTGAGAGTTATTGGTATAGGAGAGGGTTATTTGAGAGGTTTCCTTGGCTTTGGATAAGGTTTATTCCATTAAGGTTTGTTTGTACCTGTTTGGTTTTGTTGTTAACTTTCATGACTTTTATATGTCTTTGATTCCAACTTTTGAGGATGCTTATCTCAATACCTTGATGTTGTTCATACTTGATTGATGCTATTTTATTTTGATTGTTTATCCTTTTATCAATTACGACTTAATTTCAATCCCCTTCAACTCTTGTTTACAAGAAGTTGCCTTTTCCCCATTCCAAAGGAAGGTGAATTAGGTTGACTCTTAAGTCATGGCCCCCACCTTAACCTTAGCAAGCCTCATAAGAGCATACCTTTATTTTTTTGGCCTCATGAGAGCCATGAAATCACAACTAGCCTTAGGATGGAGTTCTTACACTCTTGGTGATATTCATCCTAATGAATACTCACTTTCCCTATTGACTAAAATTTCAACATAGGACCATTATAACTTAGATTTAGAGAGTTCTTGAACTCTAGAATGAGCTTGTACTCATTCTCCCCTGTGACCTTTGACCATAGTCAAAAGTTAATTACTTAGTAGAACTACGCATACTCTAATTCTATTCCCGAGGATACGTAGGCGCAAGGTGCGATGCCTTGTCGAGTATACTTTGATACTAACCCCTAGGGTTTGAACTTTAGCATAGCACCCTTAGCAAGCGAGTAAGAAATAGCAAGTTAAAACAAGAGGCTCCCGTAGAGTACTACGGACGTTTAGGGTGCTAATACCTTCCCTAGGCGTAACCAACCCCCGAACCTTAGATCTCCCCCCTTCAGGTTTTTTAACGATCTTGAACCTTTCCTTTGGATAAATCAAAGTCGGTTGTAAAAGAAAATGATGCAAGTTAATTAATAGCTTGTTATCCGATTTTCACCGCAACATTCGCACTGCAAACTTATGCAAAAACGCAGAGGCGGTTTAGCAGATAAGAGGCACCTCAGGTGCCAAATTGATATTTCGCTAGGCGAACAAAAAGTTCGCAGTGCGAACTGGGCTGATTTCAAGTGTACTATAAAAGCACTTTATGTAATTTCTTGGAATCATAACCTCATTTTATCACACCATAACCTATTTTTCTGACTTTTCTTCATCCAAGAGAGATATTTCACATTGAGAAGCTGGATTTGCATCTGATCTCGATTATTCAACGCATATGCTTTTTCATCTCCTCCCGAAACTTGTGAAACAAGCTACCATGAATATGTGTAGCTAAACACATCTTGTGTCAAGATTAGTGGTAGGTAATCCTTCTTTTTGTACGTATTGATCTTGATTATAGTTTGTGAACTTTGTTGATGATAAATATATGGTGAAAAACTTTGGTTGTATGGTTTATATTTTGTTTTAGTTCATGATTGAGAAATATGTTCTAAAACTTGACCTAAGTTTCAATCCATCATCAATCATGAGGCTAGAGATAGTTTTGATTGTTGATGTTCATAAATATTGATCGTGAATGTTATCATATTGATATTTGGAGTGAGAGATCATCTAAGGATCAATATGATAAATCCCACAACAAGTGTTAGAGATAAACTTGTTGAGAGGATATGTGATTATATTCATCGTTAACAAGTTTACATCCTTTATAGAGTAAATACGTATAAAACGGATTATCGGACCCTAATCTTGGCATGCTTTTACCAAATCTTTAAAACCAATGTCTTTGATGTTACTATTAAATTCTTATGCAAACGATCCGTTACAGAACAACCAAAATCTTTGTTACTCTAAGTTTAAAACGATTTCGACTATAGAACGGCGGCAATATACACACAATCCCTGTGTATACGATAAAACACCCCCCGAAATACTATTCAACGGGAACAATGTATCCACTGTCTTGGAAATTGAGAGTTTGTCATGAGTTTATGAGAGAGTAATTTACATAGTGGATATTATGAGGAAATGGTGATTGTTGTACCCCAAATTTTACCCTCATTTTTCTGCTAGTTGATGTTTTATTTATTGCTCTCTATTTTAACTATATTTATTTTAATATCTTTATCTGTCTTTATTCTAATTTATATTTAATATGGCCTATTTTTATTTCCTTTATATTTAAGTTGTTTAGTTTTAATTCAATTTAATTTTAATAATTAGTTTTAATATTTAGACTAATTATTCATTTAGTTTATTTTTCTAACTAATTTTAATTTAGAATGTTAATTAGTTAATTATTTTTTTTATTAATCATATTATTAATTCAAAATTAAGAAAAAGAACATTTTCCTTTTCTCACTAAGTGGTCCATCGTGGCATTTATGTTGCTTATGATTGGAAGATTTTGTTTTGCCACAACAAAGCAATGAGAATCAAGTTTACGCGTGTTGACTTTTCAACCCAATTCTGGCCATTGAGGGAGAGACATGTGGATTCACGAGAAACAAAAAAAATTGGTTTTGTTTCTTCCTCCTTGCGTTTGTGAATCAGAATGGAGGGAAGAAATCCAAGCCAAGCTCATCAACTTGTTCAAAGAATTCGTTTCCGTTTCAATCACAAGCTTTGGCGCGTCTCCCTTCATCTTTGATCCCAACTCTTTTCCTCATTGAGCTTCCAAGGATTTGTTTCAGCAAAGGTCTTCTGAATATTACCTTTTTCATCTCTCCTCTGCACACCCTGCGAATTGAACAGAGCCATGTCACTATCAATTTCCTTTCTCTATACCTATATCGCTTGCCACAGAAGAGAGCTAAGAAGCAATGCCTATTTTGTTATTGTTCAACCCTGTAACATCTGTCAATGATCAAAAGGGGGGGCGTATGTCCCTTGGAGTTCAATGTTTGAGTTCATTTCAAACCCTAGCTTCCAACATTTGAAGGTTGGAATTCTCTTGACCCGGCCCACTATCATTGACTATATAAAGAGGTTCAGGTTCAGTTCACGATCATCAACTGTTTTCCTCCCAAACACACAAATTTTCTGAGCCTTCAAGTGTTGCGAGCAAGAAGAGCTTGGTTGCTGGAGCCTCAAGTTCAGAAAGGAATCTTAGCAAGGTTGAAGGTGCAGTGGACACACTGCACTCGGTAACTCTTTTTCCTTTATCATCTTTATGATTTTCTCATCCTAAACATCATACTATCGCTCATGTTTGTGACTGCATAATAATGTTGATGCCAAACTTTGAAATATTTCTGAACTGTAGTACTATGAATCGTTTTAAGGTGGATCATGTCTTTTGGTTTGGTTGTATTCATCATCTTCTTATGGTTATGCTGTCAAGTTCTGATCAAGCCTCATAGTTGTCACCATATCATGTTTATCCAAGGATCAATATTTGTTCTTGATTGCTGATGTTTACTGATAGCTAGGGCTCTGGTTTTGGGAGGTGTATGTTCATACCCTGATTCTTGTATTATGTGTGAGACTTGAACTTTGAACACATTCTGTTAAGCAATGCTTGTGTTAGTTTCTTAGAACCCTGGCCGGAGATTTTAGTCTTCTATATGTTGGTTCAAATGTGTTTCATACATGTGACTTATGTGTATTGTTGCTATTCCCTGAGACAGTTGTTTTGAAATGTCAGCTTGCTTTTGGCTTCCTTGCTCTGTTAAATGCACCTCTGACCCTAATGGTTTATGAATATGTCATTGTTTTTGAATTGCTTGCACTAGTTGAATCCCTAGCTTTGTCCATGTAATATTGATTGGCTAACTGAGTTTCTTTGTTTTGAACAAAATGTTGTCACTAACTTATGTCCTGATATGTTGAGTTCTTTGAATATTGGTCGTAATATTGGTAATCCATGCCTGACTTATACCATAGTTTGGTTCACATTGCTTGCACACAACTCTGGCACACCTTTGATATTGTATTCCTGACTGAGTGGTTTTCTCATGCTTTAAGTTGGTTATTAACACTATTGAACTTATTGAAGTCTATGTTGATTGTGTGGTCTTGATGTTGCTCATAATCTGTTAATGTATTTGCTTTATCTTGAGTGCTAAGTCTTTCGTTATGTCAAGTTCATTCTCATTTTTTAACCATGTATCTCTTAATATTGCATAGTCTATCATCATGACTTGCTGCCTTATGCATACTAAGATGTCATATGAGTTTGCTCATTTGCTTTTTATGATTTCATGCCATGCCACTCTTGCTTAGATTGTATGATAAGCCTTAATTGATTACTTAATTTGTTTCAAAACTGTGAACTTGTTTCTTCCAAGCCATGTGTCCTTAGTATGTGTGCAAACCCAATATAGTGGGAACTGGGAAGATGACGTGAAGTGGAAGGGTATACACTCCTTCTTTCAAGGAAACCGCACCCAAAGAAACTGTTATTCCTACATCATCCAAAGACAAAGGAAAGGAAGTGATTTCTCAAGAAGCCGATGAAGAATTCCTAAGAATTATCAAGAGGAGTGGTTATAAAGTAATAGATCAGTTCCATCAGACACCATCCAAGATTTCAATCTTATCTCTATTAGTTAATTCGCCAGTTCATAGATCAGCTTTGCAGAAAGTACTTGCCCAGACACATGTAGCTCAGGATATAATAGCTGACAGTTTGACCATGTTGTCGCCAACATTACAGCCTGTAATACTCTTAGCTTCAATGATGAGGAGTTACCCCGAGCTGGAAGGAATCATAATCTTGCTTTACATATATCAATAAAATGCCAGGAGGATACGATGGCCAGAGTTCTCGTAGATACTGGTTCATCCTTGAATGTTTTACCAAAGAGAACTCTTGATAAATTGTCTTACCAAGGAGATATAATGAAACCCACCTCTCTTATTGTCAAAGCATTTGATGGTTCAAGAAGATCGGTGATAGGAGAAATTGGGGTACCTGTTTTGATTGGCCCTCAAACATTCAACATCCTTTTTCAAATCTTGGATATCAACCCTGCCTACAGTTGTTTACTGGGTAGACCTTGGATCCACGAAGCTGGTGCTGTAACCTCTACCTTACATCAGAAGATGAAGTTCGTGGCCGATGAGAAGTTAGTTATCATACATGGTGAAGAGGACCTGATGGTCAGTAACTTGTCCTCATTTCGTTACATTGAAGTGGATGAAGATGCTCTGGAAACTTCTTTCCAGGCTCTTGAAATAGCTAATGCCGTTATGCTTGACGACAAAGAACCAGTGGTCTCTGATTGTCCATCTTTTGCTTCTTTCAAAAGTATTCAATCTGCTTTGCAGGGAGGAATACCTGAAGGCTGGGGCAAGATCGTCGAAGTTCCAGAAAGAGATAAATACCAAGGGTTGGGTTACAAACCAACTCTTGAGGGAAGAGATGCTTCAACAAAGGGAAGACTAAGGACCATTCAAGAAGTGTTCGTCAGTGGAGGACAGCAGGTCCATGCAATTATTGAAGATGCTGAGGACGAAGATATCAATCACTTGGTGTTTTGGTGTGACGCTGCTTTAAGTAACTGGGAAGCCATTGAGATACCTACTTTGTACCCGTTGACAAAGTAATTTGTTTGTTAGCTTTGTTGTTTTCAATTCCATAGCCCTGCCCAAGGCTTTTGGATTATTTTGTATGGGCCACCGCTTTTACATCTTATTAATTAATGAAAGTGTTTGTTTTGTTAAATTCTTTGTCTTTATTCCTATTTCATTTTAGAAAATGGCAATCTTTTCAAAACTGCATTCTTTTCTCCTTCTTGCGTTCCTGTTTGTGCACTTTTTGATAAAATGAATCCCTCCATCATGCAGAGTGATTCCTAAACCCCTCGTATTCAATGACCTTACTCTCACTATCGACTTTGATTCACGCATTTATCAAGCCGAGGAAGAAGAGGATTATGAGATCCCCGATGATTTGGCAGAAATGTGTGAGTATCAGTACACGAACCTTCAGCCACACGAAGAGAAAGTTGATGTCATCAACCTTGGCACTGAAGAGAAGAGGAAAGAGGTCAAGATTGGGGCAACGCTGGGGGAAGAGATCAGACAACGGCTAGTCCTGCTTTTGAAAGAATATGTAGATGTGTTTGCTTGGTCTTATCAAGATATGCCGGGATTGGATACAGATATAGTAGTTCATAAACTACCGCTCAAGCCTGAATGTCCACCCGTGAAGCAGAAACTCCGTAGAAGTAGATCGGACATGGCTCTCCAAATCAGAGATGAGGTTAAGAAGCAATTGGATGCAGGGTTCTTGGCAGTTTCAAAGTATCCAGAATGGGTAGCCAACATTGTGCCAGTCATGAAGAAAAATGGTAAGGTGGGAATGTGCGTAGATTACAGGGATCTCAACAAAGCTAGTCCCAAGGACGATTTCCCACTACCACATATTGACACTCTTGTGGATAACACAGCTAAGTTTGCATTTTTCTCCTTCATGGACGGTTTCTCAGGTTATAACCAGATTAGAATGGACCCAGCTGACATGGATAAGACTACATTTATCACCCCGTGGAGAACCTACTGTTACAAAGTTATGCCTTTTGGTCTGAAGAACGCAGGGGCAACTTACCAGAGAGATATGGTAACTTTGTTCCATGATATGATCCACAAGGAAATTGAAGTGTACGTGGATGACATGATTGCTAAATCCCGAAGCGAGGAAGAGCATTTGGACCATCTCTTGAAGTTATTTAAGAGACTCCGGAAGTATCAATTGAAGTTGAATCCAGCTAAATGTACCTTTGGTGTCAGGTCAGGGAAGTTGCTTGGTTTCATTGTCAGCCAGAAAGGAATCGAAGTAGATCCTGACAAAGGGCGAGCTATCCAAGAAATGCCAGCTCCACAAACTGAATCACAAGTGAGAGGACTTCTAGGTCGTTTGAACTATATATCCAGATTTATCTCCAATATGACTCCAATTTTCAAACCAATCTTCAAACTACTCCGCAAATACTAGACTGTAGAGTGGAATGCTGATTGCCAACAAGCTTTTGAGAAGCTCAAAAGCTATTTGCAGGAACCACCTATTCTGATTCCTCCTGTTCCTGGAAGGCCTCTTATCATGTACATGACTGTTCTAGAGGGATCCATGGGTTGTGTGTTGGGCCAACGTGATGAAACTGGACGCAAAGAACATGCCACTTATTACTTGAGTAAGAAGTTCGTTGGTAGTGAAAGCCGTTATTCATTACTTGAGAAAACCTGTTGTGCCTTAGCATGGGCCGCTAAGCGTTTGAGGTAGTACTTGATATGCCACACTACTTTGTTAATCTCAAAAATGGATCCAATAAAATACATCTTTGAGAAGCCTGCTCAAACAGGAAGACTTGCCCGCTGGCATATGTTATTGTCAGAATATGACATTCAGTATGTCACTCAAAAGGCCATTAAAGGAAGTGTTCTTTCAGAATATCTTGTTGATCAACCAGTTGAAGACTATGAACCACTCAGGTTTGATTTCCTCGACGAGGATATTATGGCAGTGAAAGATTGTGAAGAGTCAAGCTCTGAAGAAGATCCCAGGGCTGAGTATAGGTGGAAGATGATGTTCGACGGTTCGTCCAATTACAAGGGGAACGGAGTAGGTGTTGTTATAATTAATCCTGAAGGTGGCTACACCCCTTTTACATCCATATTGGATTTTGGGTGTACGAATAATATTGCTGAGTATGAAGCGTGCATTCTGGGTCTGGAAGCTGCAATCGATTTTGGAATCTGTTTTCTAGAAGTTATGGGTGACTCTGCTCTAGTCATTTATCAAATCAGAGGCAAATGGGAGACAAAAGATGAGAAGCTTGTCCCTTATCAGGCATATGCTTTAGAGTTGATTAAGTGTTTTGATGAGATAACTTTTCGCCATGTGCCACGTACTGAGAATCATGTGGCTGATGCTTTAGCAACACTGGCTTCGATGTGGCAAGTTAGATTTATCAACGAAGATCCATTAATCAGTATTGGAAGGAGGACTGAGCCTGCCTACTACCAATCTGTTGAAGAAGAGTCAGACGGCAAGCCTTGGTTCCATGACATTTTGAACTTCCTAAAGAATCAAAAATATCCTGTCAATGCTTCCAATCTTGATAAGAAGACTTTGTGAAGATTGTCATCCAAATTCTTTCTCAGTAACAATGTGCTTTACAAGAGGAATCATGATATGGTCTTGCTGTGATGTGTTGATAGACGAGAAGCAGACTTATTGATTCACGACATTCACGAAAGAGCCTTTGGCACTCACGCCAACGGACATGCCAAGGTTAAGAAGATTTTGAGGGCTGGATATTACTGGTTAACTATGGAAGCTGATTGCATCCAATATGCCAGGAAATGTCATAAGTGCCAGATCTATGCAGATAAAATGCACGTTCCTCCTACTTTGTTAAATGTGTTGTCATCCCCGTGGCCGTTCTCCATGTGGGGTATTGACATGATTGGAGCTATTGAGCCAAAAGCTTCCAATGGTCATCGCTTCATCTTAGTGGCCATTGACTATTTCATTAAATGGGTTGAAGCTGCTTCCTTTGCCAATGTGACCAAGCAAGTAGTTGCTCGTTTCATCAAGAATAATATCATTTGTCGCTACGGGATTTCCAACAGGATCATCACTGACAATGGAACCAATCTGAACAAAAAAACGATGAAAGAATTATGTGACAATTTCAAGATTGAGCATCATAATTCCTCACCTTACCGTCCTAAGATGAATGGAGCTGTCGAAGCTGCAAACAAAAACATCAAGAAGATCTTGCAGAAAATGGTCAAGACTTATAAGGATTGGCACGAGATGTTACCATTTGCTCTGCACGGATACAGAACTTCGGTTCGAACCTCGACAGGGGCAACCCCTTTTTATCTTGTATACGGAATGGATGCGGTGCTCCCCATTGAAGTAGAAATACCGTCTCTGAGAATCTTGATGGAAACTAAGCTTGACGAAGCTGAATGGATTAGAGAGAGATATGACCAACTGAACCTCATTGACGAAAAGCGACTGACTGCTATGTGTCATGGTCATCTGTATCAGAAAAGAATGAAGAGGGCTTTTGACAAGAAGGTCTGTGCTCAGGAATTTCGAGAAGGAGGGCTTGTACTCAAGAAGATTCTGCCATCTCAAAGGGATGCACGTGGAAAGTGGGCACCTAATTACGAAGGTCCATTTGTGGTAAAGACTATGTTTTCGGGAGGTTCTTTATTCCTCGCAACAATGGACGGTGAACAGCTCACACACCCTGTGAAAGCTGATTCAGTACAGAAATATTATGCTTGAAAAGAATTCTAGGATTCTAGTCAGTAGGGAATAGGCCATTGAACATGATGTAATCTCTTCCTTTTTGCCATTTTTCAATTGTAATGATCCATGGAACTTCGCTATTGGCAAGTTACCATTCTAATGAAAACATTTTTTGAGCCACTTCCTTTGTCCGATGTTTATCATTACTCTGATATTTTTCTTTATTTTGCAAAACCTCACTTATTTATTAATAATGATTTTAAAAGCGGAATGTTTTGAAAACTTTGAGCTCTAAAGAAGATTGACAATGTCTCCCTGATAAACACTTTAAGAATGGTTAACTACTAAGGGCGTCTCACCGAAACCCCCGCAAGATACCTGATGAAATTTTGTTTCCCCAGTAAATTAGGGATGTTCCCATAATTGACTTTGAAGACTGACTATCTGCTCAGATTTCAGTGTGATTCTTCGTGGTGGACACGGTGTTTTCCTTTTTGGCTATCTCCGGTCTGTCGTTTCTTGCATATCATTTAGCATTCGCATCATACCATAGCATTAAGCATCTTTGCATTTGGGTGTCTTGTGTGCATGGTTTTGCTTTTCTTTCCCCTTTGGTGGGTCTTTGGTTCTTTGTCCTTGCTTTGCTTGTGTCCGGTTTCTTTTACTCTGTGCGCCAGGTTTTGACCATTTGTGCGGTATTCCCCAGGAAGTCTAACCTATGACCTTTTATCACCTATATTTCACCTCATTTGGATACCCAACATTTCAGTAACCACTAACACTATTTATTTCCGGTTATCATGAACTGTTTTCTTTGAAATCAGATTATCGTGAATCTGTATTTCTGGTTATCGTGAACCGTTTTCTTTGAAATTAGATTGTCGTGAATCTGTATTTCTGGTTATCGTGAACCATTTTCTTTGAAATCAGATTGTCGTGAATCTGTATTTTCGGTTATCATGAACCATTTTCTTTGAAATCAGATTATCGTGCATCTGTATTTTCGGTTATCGTGAACCGTTTTCTTTGAAATCAGATTGTCGTGAATCTGTATTTCTGGTTATCGTGAACCATTTTCTTTGAAATCAGATTGTCGTGAATCTGTATTTTTGGTTATCGTGAACCATTTTCTTTGAAATCAGATTGTCTCGAATCTGTATTTCTGGTTATCGTGAACCATTTTCTTTGAAATCAGATTGTCGCGAATCTGTATTTCTGGTTATCGTGAACCGTTTTCTTTGAAATCAGATTGTCGCGAATCTGTATTTCTGGTTACCGTGAACCGCTTTGTTTGAAGTCAGATTGTCGCGAATCTGTATTTCTGGTTATCGTGAACCGTTTTCTTATTTCAGGTTATCGTGAACCTGTATTTCTTAACTCAGGTCAAAACATGAACCTAAACTCAATTACCAAACTAGCTGATAAAGAAATTATTTGTTATTTCAACCAACTCTTATGAATACCAGAGTCTTTTCTCGGCTCACTAGCCTTATTACCATTTGAATTCCAGGTGTTTTTATCTGGCGCACAGAGTTCATCTCTGTCTTTTCTGGCTTTTCTTGAAGATCCCGTTCGAACTCTTCGGCATAAGATTCCCCAGAAAATCTCTTATTCGAGTGTCTTTTCTTTTGTTTCAGTTGATCCCTAGTGGAGATCAGGTCTTCTTTCTGGTTTCTTGCCCAGTAAGTTTGTGCCTTTTCCCCAGTGTCGTCCGGTCATGTTTGAACCTGTCGTCCGTCCCCCTGGATCTTGCCCAGTGGAGAATCCCTTCTGTTTCTCTATCCCCGATGTTGCCTCGGAGTCTCCCTAGTGAGTCTCTTTTGTTGGTTAGCCTGCATCCCCAAGGAGTGTCATCCTTGTGGATACTAACTTTTTTTCCTCCTTCCCCTGTGAAGCTCATCTGGTGTTTGCTTCCTGTCTGTCCTTTGGCGCCTTGTTGTGTCTGCATCTTTGCATCTTCTTTGGCATTTTGGCATCATGTTTGTTGCATTGCATGTCTGCGCATCTGAGGGTAAAATTTTCGGCTATCTGTAGTTAAATATCTTTCACCTTTGATTCCATGAAGATCTTCATCTCTCATGTCATCCGGTGAAGATATTTAAATAGGGGCAACTGTTGTACCCCAAATTTTATCCTCATTTTTCTGCTAGTTGATGTTTTATTTATTGCTCTCTATTTTAACTATATTTATTTTAATATCTTTATCTGTCTTTATTCTAATTTATATTTAATATGGCCTATTTTTATTTCCTTTATATTTAAGTTGTTTAGTTTTAATTCAATTTAATTTTAATAATTAGTTTTAATATTTAGACTAATTATTCATTTAGTTTATTTTTCTAACTAATTTTAATTTAGAATGTTAATTAGTTTATTATTATTTTTATTAATCATATTATTAATTCAAAATTAAGAAAAAGAACATTTTCCTTTTCTCACTAAGTGGTCCACCGTGGCATTTATGTTGCTTATGATTGGAAGATTTTGTTTTGCCACAACAAACCAATGAGAATCAAGTTTATGTGTGTTGACTTTTCAACCCAACTCTGGCCATTGAGGGAGAGACATGTGGATTCACGAGAAACAAAAGAAATTGGTTTTGTTTCTTCCTCCTTGCGTTTGCGAATCAGAATGGAGGGAAGAAATCCAAGCCAAGCTCATCAACTTGTTCAAAGAATTCGTTTCCGTTTCAATCACAAGCTTTGGTGCGTCTCCCTTCATCTTTGATCCCAACTCTTTTCCTCATTGAGCTTCCAAGGATTTGTTTCAGCAAAGGTCTTCTGAATATTACCATTTTCGTCTCTCCTCTGCACACCCTGCGAATTGAACAGAGCCATGTCACTATCAATTTCCTTTCTCTATACCTATATCGTTTGCCATAGAAGAGAGCTAAGAAGCAATGCCTATTTTGTTATTGTTCAACCCTGTAACATCTGTCAGTATGTCCCTTGGAGTTCAATGTTTGAGTTCATTTCAAACCCTAGCTTCCAACATTTGAAGGTTGGAATTCTCTTGACCCGGCCCACTATCATTGACTATATAAAGAGGTTCAGGTTCAGTTCACGATCATCAACTGTTTTCCTCCCAAACACACAAATTTTCTGAGCCTTCAAGTGTTACGAGCAAGAAGAGCTTGGTTGTTGGAGCCTCAAGTTCAGAAAGGAATCTTAGCAAGGTTGAAGGTGCAGTGGACACACTGCACTCGGTAACTCTTTTTCCTTTATCATCTTTATGATTGTCTCATCCTAAACATCATACTGTTGCTCATGTTTGTGACTGCATAATAATGTTGATGCCAAACTTTGAAATATTTCTGAACTGTTGTACTATGAATCGTTTTAAGGTGGATCATGTCTTTTAGTTTGGTTGTATTCATCATCTTCTTATGGTTATGCTGTCAAGTTCTGATCAAGCCTCATAGTTGTCACCATATCATGTTTATCCAAGGATCAATATTTGTTCTTGATTGCTGATGTTTACTGATAGCTAGGGCTCTGGTTTTGGGAGGTGTATGTTCATACCCTGATTTTTGTATTATGTGTGAGACTTGAACTTTGAACACATTCTGTTGAGCAATGCTTGTGTTAGTTTCTTAGAACCCTGGCCTGAGATTTTAGTCTTCTATATGTTGGTTCAAATGTGTTTCATGCATGTGACTTATGTGTATTGTTGCTATTCCCTGAGACAGTTGTTTTGAAATGTCAGCTTGCTTTTTGCTTCCTTGCTCTGTTAAATGCACCTCTGACCCTAATGCTTTATGAATATGTCCTTGTTTTTGAATTGCTTGCACTAGTTGAATCCCTAGCTTTGTCCATGTAATATTGATTGGCTAACTGAGTTTCTTTATTTTGAACAAAATGTTGTCACTAACTTATGTCCTGATATGTTGAGTTCTTTGAATATTGGTCGTAATATTGGTAATCCATGCCTGACTTATACCACAGTTTGGTTCACATTGCTTGCACACAACTCTAGCACACCTTTGATATTGTATTCCTGACTGAGTGGTTTTCTCATGCTTTAAGCTGGTTATTAACACTGTTGAACTTGTTAAAGTCTATGTTGATTGTGTGGTCTTGATGTTGCTCATAATCTGTTAATGTATTTGCTTTTTCTTGAGTGCTAAGTCTTTCTTTATGTCAAGTTCATTCTCATTTTTTAACCATGTATCTCTTAATATTGCATAGTCTATCATCATGACTTGCTGCCTTATGTATACTAAGATGTCATATGAGTTTGCTCATTTGCTTTTTATGATTTCATGACATGCCACTCTTGCTTAGATTGTATGATAGGCCTTAATTGATTACTTAATTTGTTTCAAAACTGTGAACTTGTTTCTTCCAAGCCATGTGTCCTTAGTATGTGTGCAAACCCAAACCTTGTCTGTATGTGTAGGCTTGCTTGTCCAAGTTTGCCTTTATCTTAAAACTCTGTCTGTGTGCTATAATGAGATAATATGTTAATCATTGTCACCCCTTGATGCTATGTCACCTTATATGATGTCTCATTGATGCATATGCCTGCTGATACTGATTTTATTTGCATTATGCCTGCTAATACTACATTTGTATATGTCTTTGTTATGCAATTTACTTTTGAATGAGCATGAGACTGTGTGGCTTCTTTTGTGTATGCGAAAGTTAATACTTGACTGCCTAACATAACCTTCTCATTTGATCAATGTGCTGCTATTCTGTTCAACTTATTAATTAGTGATTCCATTTAAATCCAACTGTTTCATCTTGATTTGAATTAATAATAGGATTGTTATCTCTATGTGTCATTAAACCTTGATGCTTTGAAATATGATCTCATGTCTGCTTTGTATCCATCTGTTTGTACAAAATCCTCAGTTCAACTATTTTGATTGTGCCCTACTGTGTGCACTCTTAATTCTTGCTTGATTTTCCTTTCTTGAACTTTGAACTCAGCATCTAACTTAGAATGAAATCATGTCTTATGCAACTGTCCCTTTCTTGGCTTTTGTGTTGATCATTTGTGTATTGATGATTGACATTCGTGTGCCTCACCATTGATTTAGTGTGTTCTGAGTGTTGTAACTCCCTCATGGCTGCTTATGAACTTGAGTAACACCTCATCTTTATGACCAGTGCACGTTTTGTATGTTTAGATTTAGTGTAAGTGATGGATTTCTTCATATTCCATGTTCTTTGCTGATGATATTGGACCTTTATCTTGTTCATTTTGATGGAGAATTGATTGAGATATGCACCTGTGAACATGGTTGGTTGAAACATGAATCATGATGGGCAGGCCGCGTGTTTGTTGGGTTTGTGTGAATATGCGCACACGATTTGGTTCATATATTATTTGATTCAAGTTTATTACCGGAAGTATCGCCACCCCAGTGGCAAGCCCCTTTATCTTAACACGCCTTTCCTGACCCAAGAGACTGGGGTTCGAATCCCATCGCCCCAGTCTTTTATTTATTTTTCCTGAATTTTGCTTATTTTAAATATAGAGTTGTGTTTTCATTACTTATCAAACGCGCGCACCGGCTCAGTTGGCTTTGGTTTTAGGTTGTGAGCGAGATGTCATGGGTTCAAGCCCTAGATTTGTCATTTCCTCTCTTTTTTATCACTTGTTGTTTTATCATTTTTAAGTTGGTACTTCAATCTTTAAAACATCATAACTTGTTCACTTTTTATCATTTCTCTTCCCTTCTTTTTGCTAATTACTCTTAATTGAACCTATTTTTCATATATAAAAAGAAATTGACAAAAATATTAATTTTTAAGACCTTTATGCATAATTAGATCATAAATGCTTATTAAGAATGTTATTGCACTTCTTTATTCAACATGTCATACTATGTTATGTCTATCTATCATGCTTGATCTTTGTCTAACATATGTGATTCTACTTTGTATGATTTCATAAACTTTATTACATATCATTATCTATTTCATATGTTGTTGCATCATCTTATTTGCACTACAATCTTGTTATCTTTTAGCATCTTTACAACTTTTATCTTTCCCCCCATTCCAAAGGGAGACCTTAAATTGACTTTTGAAGTCACTAAACAACCTTCACCTTATCCTTCTAGGTTCACCTTTTATTTCTTGGCTATCGTGAGTCAATGAAATCATAACTAGAAGTAGGTTGGAGTTCTTACACTCCATGTGATTCTCATCATCATGAGAACTCACTTTCCCCTACAACGTAGACTTAGAGAGTTATCGTGAACTCTAAAAATGAGTCATACTCATTTTTCCCTTGGAACTTTTGCCATAGTCAATGTTTCCTATCCATCACCCTTAGATCGGTGAACTACGGGTACTCTGATTCCACTCCCGTAAGGATACGTAGGCGCAAAGTGCGATGCTTTGTCGAGTATACTTAGAAACAAACCCCTAGGGTTTCAACCTCTAGCATAGCACCTTTAGCAAACGAGTAAGATATAACAAGTAAAACAAGAGGTTCCCGTAGAGTACTACAGACGTTTAGGGTGCTAATACCTTCCCTAGGCGTAACCAACCCCCGAACCTTAGATCTCCCCCCCCTAGGTTTTTTAACGATCTTGAACCTTTCCTTTGGATAAATCAAAGTCGGTTGTAAAAGAAATATGATGCAAGTTAATTAATAGCTTGTTATCCGATTTTCACCGCAACAGTGATGTTCATGAAGGAAAGAGAAGATGGATAAATGATGGGAGAGAATGGGTTATGTATCATGAAAGTGAGGATATGGTGATGGCTTGTTGAATATGCAATGCTTGTTAACATGGTGGTGTGTCAAGAAGAAAGTTAAAGAGAAACAACAAGTGGTTATGGTTTTCTTAAAACAAAAGGATATGAGACTCAAAATTTAATTTTAACTCACCCCTTCTTCTTGATGAACTGCAGTTCTACTTTCAGTTAATTAACACACATATTCAATTTATAAGAAGGTATGAAGGTGTACAGGTAAGGATGAGGATTCAAGATGGCAGTCACCTTATTTTGTTTTTGTCGAGGATTTTGATGACCTCTTTTTTTTATCCCTAATTTTTTCCTTAGTCATTTTTGTGGTATTTGACTTAGCGGGCCTTTTCATTTTTCATTTTTTTTTTTTTACTAAAAGGTTATGACTGCCATTTTATTGGTTATTGAGGAGCAACCACTATAAACTTTTTGGCTCTTCACGACTTCTTCGACACTTTGTGGTGTGTGAGAAGGATAACATGTGGTTGATCCTCTATGTAGGGTGTACCGATGGATGAATTCTCTTGAAGATTGAACGCATAGTCAAACTATCTGAACACAACTACCCAGCCCCTGGTTAATATTAAGGGTTTTAATTCGAAAGAAACACCAACTTCTAGGCTCAAAGTGGTTGACTAGGGACTAACTCCGTATATCTTCAGTGTTTGGGGATTTGAAATAATGCCTTATATCATCGAAAAAGTTTTAACTGAAAGCATACCGACAACAATTATGGGTATCTAGTTTTCATCATCCTCCTCTCAAACTTTGCTTAAAACAACAATTTGATAAAGAAAAGTGAATGAGAGAAGAGTTGTCATTTTTTGTATGAATGAAGGAAAAATAGCAAGAATGAATACGAATTAATTGATTCATAAAATGCATAATCACTTCATTAATATTACCATTAAAGACAACAGTGTTTAAAAACAAGTAGCATTTAATAGACAAACAAAATAGAAATGTAAATGATAAAAATGCCCCATGACTGCCAACGTTGAGGATAACTTATTGTTTGATCCATTGTCTTCAGGAGATGCTCTTTGAGGTCTTCGCACTTATTAGGGCGAGAGGTTGACGTTCACTAACAAGCTCCCTTCTAATGAAAAAGCTATATACTTCTTGTCGATCAACTGTTGCACTTTTGCTTGGAAAGCTTTGCAGTATTCAGTTGAGCGTCCTATCGATCCATCATGATATCCACATAACATATAGGGATCGTACCCAGGCAGGTATGGCTTTGGAACAGGCTTTAGAAACTTGGGGACCACCAACGAGCTTTGAATCAGAGGCTACAGAAGTTGACTGTATGACATGGGAATTGGATCAAGAGGAGCATTCCTTCTTTCCAAGTTGTTGCGGGGCTTATGTTGGTTCTGATGTCTTCGATTTTGGGCTTGCCGACTTGAATGAGGAGCGATCCAAGGTTGTTGGTATGGAGCTATAGGCTTTGTTGATTTCCCACAAGGATTGCATGGCACTGGAAATGATGATCACTGAGAACATGAAGGACCATAAGGTCTGGCTGGTGCATCATGAGAATACTCGACATCTGTTATGACTGCATTAGTTTCATCCTCTTCTTCCTCTTGGGAGCTACTAAGGGATTCATTCTCACTAGCCTGGCTGCTTAAGGCATCTTAGATTTTTCCGTTCTTGAGGCCACTCTCAATGCGTTCTCCAACTTTCACCAAGTCAGAGAAGTCAGATGATGTAATACCTATCATCCAATCAAAGTACGGGCTCTACAAGGTATCCATGAACATGTCAACTAACTCTCTGTCTAAAAGTGGTGGTTGCACTTGGGCTGCCAATTCTCTCCACCGTTGTGCATATCCTCTGAAGGATTCATTGTCTTTCTAAGACATACTCAACAACTGTCTCCTATCCGGAGCCATATCCAAATTGTAGTTGTACTGCTTCAAATTCCTTGCAGCTACCACAAGTTTAGTATGAGTATCCAGAAATCAACTGGTTGGTAATGGCCAAAAGATGGAATGAGTTTCTTGTTAGAAGAATGATATTCAATGCATGCTGATGAATGCAGATGCAATGGTATGCAAATGGATGCAATATTTGTAATTTTCCAGGTACAGGATCTCATAACTCGGAGGTACAAATGGAGGATAAGGTTAATTGCTTTTCACGGAACAAAGTTATCACCGGGTGTAATCTAAGGTTTAAAAGGGACCCCAGAGTCATAGATTCATATGAATGTTTTTTGCCCATGGCAGCTACATGTAGGTCATCCACTACATCAAATGAATCTATTCTGGATGAGATCTTCGTACCGAACCTTCGAGATCATGAATTCAAATAAATGTTTGTTGCCAACGACAACTACATGTCAGGCGTCAACTTCATCGAGAGAATATACTCTAAGCCAGATATTCATACCAACCCTTCGAGATCTACCTCTCGGGGGGGACGCACTACGCAACCATCGTTTCTAGTAGGCCAAGGGTTTAAGGTTCTACAAAGTTTCTTAGAGTCATGGATCCTTATGCAAACATCGAGGCCAAAGACAACTACATGTCAGGCGCCAATATTCTCAAAGGATCCACTCTAAGTGAGGTTCTCATGTCGACCCAACAAGATCTAAATCTCGCGGACCCACACTACTCAACCATCGTCCTATCTTATGTTTTTACTTAAAACTCGGGTATAGAGCCTTTCACTCAAGCTTTGCAATCAGAAATTCAAGTACCAAAGATCCAACAGAACCATAAAGAAATATAACAACAATAAAAACATAAGATAAAAGAAAAACCATACAAATAAACAAACATAAACATACACAACAACTGAACTAGACTTGACTCACTTAGGGGTGGGAAAGTCTCCAGCAGAGTCACCATCTGTCGTACCTTGAAAAATGAGAACGACCTCGCAAGCGCAATCGTACGCTCACGGGATAGGCTTAACAGAGTTGTCACTGATCTTTATTTATTCCCATAGAGGAAAAGGGAAAATATCGAATAAAACCCCTAAAAGAAATATAAGAATATTGTAGTTGTGTGATGATGAAGAAAAAGGTGGATGTTCAATAGTGAAGGTGAAGTTGTTGTGTTATTGCTCTTTCTTTTCAAAGAAGAAAAATGGTTAGTGAAGATGGAGAAGGAACTTTGTTGGACGAACATGATGAAATGCTGAAGTTGAAGATATTGTTTTGGTTTTCAAGTGTAGAGTGAGGTCAAGGGACGGATGTAGTTGATGTTAGAAGGGTCAAATATTATTTGTATGGTTTGCTTTTATGCACATGGAAGAGAAGAGGAAGAACATGGGTTTATGCATGAAGTTGGGTTGTGAATGAATATAAGAGATTTTTTTGCATGATAGTTACATGAAGGTGTAGAGTTGTTGAACTTGCAGAGAAGTTGAGAGAGTATGTGGGAAAAAGAACGTAACAACTTCCTTTTATTTTTATTTTTAGTTTTATCTTCTTCTTTTTTTAATGATTTGGAGAGAGTCACCAATATGAATAGTAGGCGTGGGATTTTTTAGAAAAATATTTCCTGAAAAGTGGCAACAAGTTATGAACAAGAGAAAGAGAAATCTGTTTTACTACCCATAAATCCTCTCTTTGTTTTTTTCCCTTTTTTTACCAATAAAAAATGCTTAATTGATGTAGATATTCAGACTTTCCCTTTTGATTTTTTGAATTAAGAGAGTCTATTGGTATCTCTACTCTCCTCATGCATGACACCAACAATGCTAGGGTTTTATTAATTTAAAAAAAAATAATCCAAAAATACATCTAATGAGTAAAAATGGTGTAAAAATAAGTTTTAAAAAACTAAATCAAATAAAATTGAATTAATCTAAAAAAATCAAAATTGAATTGAAACAAAAACATGGAAAGTTCTATTTATTTATTTTGGGTACGTTGAAAAAAAAATAAAAATAAACGGACTCAAAATGAATAAAAGTCGGGCTCAAAAATGCTCGAAAAATTAAAATGGTTGTGCCAAAATGATCAGTACGAAATAAACCTCTTGGAAATATACAGCGTTTAATTTAATTTTGAAATAAATTTTGACCGGTTAAAAGGCTCAGGCTGATCAAAATACGACCTAAAAGGTAGTTGAAAATTGAAACGAGCACACCAGGTTAAACTATGTGAAACGCAGATTAATATAATTGACGTCAGCAAGCTCGAATTTGAAATTTTTCGTCCATTGATTTTACGCACAGTTAAGATTCAGTTTGACCGGTCTCTCTGTAAATCCGAAAAATTATTCTGATTGACATTTTGGGCATCATGCAAGATGAAATGCATGCTATGCTAGTCAGGTGAAGCAAATGATATGATAAATGTATCGATTCAGTGATTCATGGTCAAAATTGGGGTATGACAAGAATATATTTAGTTTATAACCAGAGAAGGGTTGTATCACATCTGTTGTATTGAATAATTATGTATAGTCATAGTGGAGATGTACTGCATTTTGTATGACATTCATCATATGTGTCATTGTTGTGAAAGAGGCATGTTCGCTAGTTTAGAGTGGGGACTAGTGACTTGTCCCAAGCCTTGATTTGGGGCTTAGAGCTCATAGTGAGGGCTTGGGGTTCGTAGAGATTAGACACAACTCATATGAAGAACCAAATGTTGAGCCGGTACTGCATGCATATAGAGTTGAGTTGTAAATCCGGTTCAGAGTGGGGACCATGACGAGCAGGAGGCGAGTCATTGTTGTATTATGTTGCATGATTGTGTGTGGAACTGTGATGTGGGTGAGATGTGAATACATGATGTTATTGTGATTTCTTAGTGTGTGGATAATTATGTAGATGTATGAATCTATCTTGGATGTTTATGCCCCGTTTATTATTTGAATGTATTCTCACCCTCTTTTTGTGTTGTTGCATTTGTGTTCCTCTGGAGTACAGATAATCAAGTACCTGAATAGGAGCTTAAGATTGAGGACAGTGTTGTGCCTCTTTAGTTGCTTGCCGTTCGAGTCTTTAGTTGAAGTTGTTCTGATACGTAACACGAGGAGAACGAACTGTCATATAATTGTTTATGTCCCGTATCTTTCTATTTGGTTTATTTTGAAAAGAACTACCTTTTCAAACTAATAATTCTATTGAAGCTTTTATTCCAAGTGTTTTTGTATCTTCGATGCTTATTAAACAAGTTGTTTCCATATTTTGTGGTTCAAGAATGTTTTGATAGTTTGGATTATGCGAGTAATATCCTACTTGGTGAATAATTTTGTTTTATTCATGATTTAGTTATTTAATTATCGAATCGTGAAGTAGGGTGTTACATAGTGGTATCAGAGCCTGGTTGGTCCATCCGGCCATGTTTTTCACATGATAACTATTCCCTAGTATGCGACATGTGTGTACATTATCGATGCATTGCTTCTTCTGATTTATGTTTGATGGTATGTAGAATTGCCGAGAGAAATGATCGTGCAATTGCTTATGCTTTGGAGTCAGTGGTTCAGGTGCTACATGGGCAGCAGAATCAAGCTGGTGATGAGTATCACGGACTAGGAAATTTCAGAGGAATAACCCGTTGACGTTCAAAGGCATATATGGTAGGAGGGTGCTCATGCATGGCTGAAAGAGATTGAAAACATTTTCTGAGTGATGGCTTGTACTGAATAGTGGAAGGTATTGTTCAGTACTCATATGTTGTCTGAGAAAGCTGAAGATTGGTGGGATAATGCACGTCAGAGGATAGAGGTGGCGGGTACTGAGATTACTTGGGTTGTGTTCAGAGCGTAGTTTCTAGAGAAGTACTTTCCTCAGGATGTGCGTAGCAAGAAGGAAATTAAATTCCTATTGTTGAAGCAAGAAAGTTTGATGGTTGTAGAGTATGCTGCAAAGTTTGAGGAGCTGGTAAAGTTTTGTCCACATTATAATAGTGTTTCTGCGGAGGATTCCAAGTGCATCAAGTTTGAGACCGGGTTGCATCCCGGTATCAAACAAGGTATCGATTATTAGGAGATCCGCCGCTTTTCTGCACTTATGAATAAGTGCAGAATTTATTATGAGGATAACAGAGCCCAATCTGCTCACTACAAGAGTGTTAGTGAGAGGAAAGGGAAGATTCAGATTCATGGGAAGTCATATGATACTCCATTTGATAAAGGGAAATAGAGGGCTTCCAATGAGAAGAAGCAAAGTGGGGGAGAGACTCCTACTTCGGTGAGATGCTTTAAGTGTGGTGAGTATGGATATCGTGCTCCTGAGTGCAAGAGCATAAATGTGAACTGCTTTAAGTGTGGGAAGTTAGTTCACCACGTTGCTGACTGAAGGAGTAATAATCTGACTTGCTTTAACTATGGAGAACGAGGTTATATTAGTACTCAGTGTGAGAAACCTTAGAAGGGTCAATCTAAAGGCAAGGCTTTTGTGTTGTCTGGATCAGAGGCTACTGCGTCAGAATATATAGTAATTGGAGGAGAGCTAGGTTTTTAAGGGAGGATCCATAGGAGCTTCTTAAATTGCTATTGTTGCTGGAAATGTGAGGTAATGGGGGATAAATGGCTCTCAATATGTGTGTATTACATGATGGGGTAAAGAAGAGAGTTCCTTGTTATCATTAGGCTTCCATTATTTGCTTTGATGAATTGTTATGTGTAAGAAATCTAGAATTTGTTGATTGAATTATGTATATACATATGTTGATATGACTAAATTTATATTTGAATTGTATCAAATATGCATGTATAAAATCCAACCATTGATGAATTTTTGAATGCTTGAGTTGTGTTCATGATTGATGATAAAATTATTGTTGAAATTCTTGATGAATTAATATGAATCATGATTAATTGGTGAAACTAGGTGTTAGCCTGTAGGAAATTATCATGTTTTATGTAATATAATTGATGTATGAATTATCCTTAGCGTTTTCCTTTTTACGGAATCAAAATCAGAGGTTTGGAAGGTCTCCAATAGTGAAAAGTTAGCAGAAAAACGATGTAGATTGAATTGATTCGAATCAGAGATTTACACTGTGATTTTGATTCGAATCATAGCATTCTGAGTAGCCCCTGTCTAGTTTGATTTGAATCAGATTTTATACTTGTTTCAATCAGAAAGGCAAACTGAGCCAAAATATTATTTTTATCATAACTTTAGTTTCGTAGGTCCAAATGAGATGCCGTTCGAAGCACTGGAAAGATAACGTGGAAAGCTACCTCATGGTAGTGCTTGGTGAAATAATTGAGTTGTATTCATGTGTATACTATAGGGATGTATGTGATGACATGTACGATCGATTAACGATTCATTTGATTACTTAATTATGTATTGATGTTATGATGAATTACCGTGATTAAATGCTTGTGAATATGCATTTTTTGAGTTGTTGTAGTTTGATGTTGTTTGTTGAATGTCATAAAATTAATTAGTTATTACGTATGGTGAATGATATTGTGCATAATGGTGATAAATGCATATCGATTATTTTGGTGAACCTTTTGGTGATAATGCATGTTATTGAGAGTCGTGCATCAGGGTGTATAGATTTCGGTCCAATTTTGGTGTGCTTTGGTCCTATGATGGGGATTCAAGAGCGAGTAGCTGGTTCCATATGGGAATCGGTTAAGTGTTACCTATGGTGATGGTAATAATTTGGCGTGCTCTGGTCCTATTGTGAGGATTTAGGAGCGAGAAGCTGGCTCCAGATGGAAATCAGTGAAGCGTTACCTATGGTGATGGTAACGATTTAATGTGCTTTGGTCCTATGGTGAGGATTCAGGAGCAAGTAGCTGGTTACATATGGGAATTGGTGAAGCGTTACCTATGGTGATGGTAATGCTTTGGTGTGCTCTAGTTCTATGGTGGGGCTTCAGGAGCGAATAGTTGGTTCCAGATGGGAATCAGTGAAGTGTTACCTCTAGTGATAGTAATGATTTGGTGTGCTCTAGTCCTATGGTGGGGATTCAGGAGCGAGATTGACCTGGGTGTTCATAAATGGTACTGCGTGCATAATGAGTCAGCTGTGAAGTACATTGCATACATGTTTGTATATATAGTTGATTGCTCATGATGTTGTTGATTGGTTGAGAAAATGTGCATGTTGTTGTGAATGGGTGTGAGACCATGTTTTTCTTGGTTGTGTGATAAATGTGTGTTTGTAGTATATTCTATACCTTATCATTCTTTACACTGTTTATGTTAAATGTTGTTTCTCACCCCATGTGCTTCATACTGTCCACCATGGACATCTTACAGATACTCAGGAGTGATCCTTATTGCAGTGCGTTAGAAGGTGGCTTGTTGGATCTACTTTTTTCTTTTATTTATTCGCTTTTTAATACATTAGGGGTTTACTTCTCTGATCGTGTAACATCGAGGACGATGTTGAAGCGGTAAAGCAGCAAGTAAAAATTAATTAAGTACCCAGTTTTGTCGTCTCCACAGGGATCGGTGCGAGGGAAAGAATGTTGTTCGATAATCTCTACATCCCTAAGCTTTTGTTTGAAATGAGATTTCAAATGGTAACATGCGGAAATTATAGGAACAAAAAGCAAGTAAATAACAATAACACATTCTTTGGAGAAGAGAAACTCAATAGAGATCAATCGATAACACTTGCATTCTTCCGATCATATTATACATAAATCAAGCGTTAGTCTAATATCACCACGTATCACTCACAACAAAGGTTATGTCTAACGCAAAGTTGAGAGAACAACCGCATCGATTCATCGATGATGTCTCACGCAACTCGACAATACGGAGCATTTAGAATCAATACCCACAGTGAATGTTAGATCTAAATCTATCTCTAGAGTTCAGAACCTAACAGATATTACTATAACATCCATATCAAACTAATGACTCGATTCATATATAACTCCTAGATCAGAATACGTACACATGAATAATATGTATTCAACTAATTTGTCAAACGTATGTGAACAAAGTTCTTCATCAGTATTATCACGCACCCTCGCAACACTGTTTGTCAAGCGTTATCGCGGTCTTTATTGCATTAATTGCTAGAAGCTATTCATTCTAACAATAAACACAATGCTAAAAAGCTAAGATGCAAATGAATATCAACTCACAAAACCATGTCAAAAGCTTGCTCATTGAAAGATGCAAATCTTAGATCTAGGGTTTGTAAAGGGTTTTGTCATACCCATAAACAAGAAATCAAAGATAACAACAATATTGAATCAAAGCATATTCACAATATATAGATTAGATGAAATACATAAGGTGTCAAGAGAATACAATAAAAACCCCAACAAAAGAGGATACAAAGAGAAGAAAGGAGAAGAACAAGTTTCTCACGGCGTGTCAGAGTCGATTGAAGCAAATCCTACTCCGGATCATCAAGATACATCATCTAATGTTGTTTTCTAAGCTTCTCTACTCCTAAAATATGTTTGATGAAGTTGGGAGAAAGTTCCCCCAAAAACATAGCCTAAAAAATGCTGAAAAGTGACTTAAATAGGGGGCTGGAATGT
Source organism: Lathyrus tuberosus (assembly GCA_022829125.1). NCBI lineage: Eukaryota > Viridiplantae > Streptophyta > Magnoliopsida > Fabales > Fabaceae > Lathyrus > Lathyrus tuberosus. Next base: position 3,775,323 of record JALAZF010000518.1, read on the forward strand.
GGCGAACGGGCTTAGCGCACTCTGAGGGCGCTTAGCGCCATCAGAGAAATCCAGCATCTTGTTTTCGTCATAACTTTCGAACCGTAATTCCGTTTAAGGCGCGGTCGGAAGCGTTGGAAAGCTTATTCAATGCTCTATATGAAAATGAATAGAAATTATGGCTTGAATACCTACAAAAATGAGACAGACAAATTAACAAAGAATTGAATTTATTAAAACCGCGCTAAGTGGCCACAGAGCACACTTAAGCGCGATCTCACTTAAAATACACTTAAACCGCCTTAAAGCGCGCTAAGTGCGGTCCTGCCCACGCTAAGCACGGTCAAGGAACATTAGCTACTGCCTCTTCATCAAAAACGCGTTGAACTCGCGCTGAAAAGCGCGCTAAGCGCGAGTTGCCGACATAAAGTTGCGAAGCATTCTATCCAGCAAGAAAACCTATCAAAAAGCATCAAAATGATCATAATTCACAATATTTACATACAAAAACGGAAACTTGCGTATTTACACTAAAACATATGTATTTACTACTAAAACACCAAAGAACCAATTGAAAAGGGCCACAAAATACTGTCTAAAATATGCACAATTTGGCACTTAACAGACGAGAGTTATTATGTTTTTGAAATTGATGTGTCTTTGTTGTTTTGAAGTTATAAATTTATTTATGAAGTTGTTATGAAAGTGTTTTCCATAGTTTCAAATGATTGGTTATGTTCTCGAAGGATTGTCGTTGGTGACACCTTAAATTGTCATGTAATGCTTTATTAATAAGTTTTGGGGTTTGTGGTGTTATATTTTCCATGGTCTTCTGTGATTTTTTGGCCATGTTGCGTTTACAATCTCGAGTGCAGGAAAGGAAAATTCAAGAAAGGAAAGGAGTAACTGCTCAAGAATGGGGAGAGAAAAAAATAGAACAGAAAAGGAAAATGACTATAGTTCTTCTTGTATTTATGAGCTAACCATACGAAAATAAAGGTGTCTTATGAATAGTCACTTCTATCGCATGTAATACTTGGGTGTTTTGGTTCCATAAAAAGATCATAATCACTTCTCTAATTAAATGTTTGATGTTGTGAGTAGCGGGATCGCGAAATGCATGGTTGGTAACCGGGGACCGAAATACTCAAAACCCTCACGCTAATGCTCAAGCACAAGGGCTTGGGGGAAACTTTTATGGGCCAGGTATATCCCCCTCGATTTGGCCACGTCTCCGTTGGTCCGATTACCCTGAGACGAATCACCCCAGTTGTAAACATACTAACCAATCACTCCATCAAATTCTAGAATATTCTCATGACTACCAGAATATCATGTACCCAACTACAAAAGATCCATTCCCTAAACACATCCAACGATCATTGACTTTTCATGCCTGAAAAATATCGAGGTGGTTATTCCTATCCCTTATATATATATATATATAGACACACACACACACACACACACACACACGAAATGGCATCATTTCATGCAACAAGTTTCAAACAGAATTTGAATACTCTCTCATTATTCACATACTGACTTAAGCGTTGAAGTGCTAACTTTGCAGGTACAACCCCCCCCCCCCCCCGGCTCCGTCGTGTCAGAAGCTCTCCTCTGCTACAGCTTCTGCTCAATAAAGAAAACTTGAATTTTTTTTTTGTCTTGCAATCCATCCCAAAGAATGCTATTTACGAGTTTTGAGCAATTGTAGATGAGTTAGGTTTAGGGAAAATTTTAATGAACAAATGCTTTTATAGACAAATCTGGGTATCAAACCCCTTAGTTAGTAGTGTAATCAAAGGAATAGATAGTTTAATTTTTTTTTAAAAATAAATTAAAAAGAAAGGCACCATTTTTAAAGAGATAAAATCATAAACTACACTTGTTGAGATTCGAAACATGCCCTCTGAATTAGTTTTCCCCTCGGTCATCTATTCCAACCGAGGGAATAATATATGATATTTAAAAAAAAATTGTCATAAAATATATTATTTGTAGTAATGCTCTAAACTTTGAGCGCTAGTGAATACAAAAACCATCCCACCAATTCAGTCTCCACCCAAAAATGTTGAGCGGCATCGGCATCCACGAGTTCTTGTCGGTCCTTTTGAGCCATATCTACTCCACTAGTGTAACACCCTAACTATCCTCTGCGTAATTTAAATAAATTATTAGAGTAAAATTCAACAAATAAACATTTAGGATGATATTTTCACGATAAACCTGCTCATGTAGTCAGATATGTAACACATTCAACTTTTAAAAATTATTTATAATAACTATAATAACAAAACATGTCTGAAAATTCGACTTTCATTGCAGCGGAAACATCAACAACTTGACAGTTTAATGATTCAAAGCATAATCATGTTTTAAAAGTAAATATAAACAACATATAATTATGAGATATCCAAATAATCTCCAACAGACATAAAAGACATAAAAGCGTTCTATTCCCTGGTGTTACACATCAGAGCAGACGCCGACTCTATAAAATAAAAAGGAAGACTTCATCTTCCACGCACATCAACTCCTTTACTATGAGTTATCTGCACGATGCCCATGTAAATGCAACATTCAAACAGAAGGGGTGAGATATCATAATTATATAAAGGAAAGCATGATAATAAGTAAGCAACAAATTATTACATGCACATCACCCATTCCACAACATAATCAACACAACAACCATTCAACATAATAATAACACAACTAATATGCAATGCAATAAGACTCACAACTTGACTCAATGCATGTGGTACCAATACGTGAACACTCAGGTTCACTGCTCCGATCCTCACGTCCTAGGATTAGAGTTCACCAATTCGTTACCATCACCTCCGATAACACTTCATTGATTCCATCACCTCCGAAATCATGGGATTAAGGCTCACCAACAACAGACCATTGTCCAATAACATGAATGCATGCAACATATTATACATGCAACAACAACACCAAGCACAATGACCAACACCTCCATGGTCAATGTACTTTGTAACACCCTTCTACCCCAAATACAATTTTAGATAAATATCTCATATTATCAGAGTAAAATCAACATGAAAGGTGCCACATTTATTCAAAACATCAATTAACAATCATTATCCTATCCCGTAACACGGGTTACACATTCTTAATAATAAAATTAACACTACGCAGCGGAAATCAACTTTTTATATCAATTCGACAAAACACTTCATACCAAATGTATCCAAATTAAGTCATCACCAACAATGTAAAAATTCAACGTAAAACAAAAGAACGCGAGGTTCACAACAAATCCCAACCCGATGTTACATGACACAGAGCAGGACACCTCTAATCTAAACAGCGGTAACGACACACTTCGAGGCTACATCCTCCATCGTCGCGAATCTACTCTTGGTTATCTGCAAGTTACCCACATAAGAGGCAACGTTTCCAAGCAGGCAGGGTGAGAAATCACACTTCATTATAGTAATATAAGTACATGGAAAATGAACAGGAAGGCAACAACAACATCATAGCCTAGCCAACAACAGTATCATAGCATAATCAGTCAACAACATCATAACATAATCAACCACCACATCATTGCATAATCAACATCAACCTCATAGCATAGTCAACACCAACATCATAGTATAATCGACAACAACATCATGATATAATCAACAACAACATCATGATACAATCAACATCAACATCATAGTATAATCAACAACGACATCATGATATAATCAACAACAACATCAAGATACACTCAACATCAACATCATAGTGTAATCAACAACGACATCATGATATAATCAACAACAACATCAAGATACAATCAACATCAACATCATAGTATAATCAACAACGACATCATGATATAATCAACAACAACATCAAGATACAATCAACATCAACATCATAGTATAATCAACAACGACATCATGATATAATCAACAACAACATCAAGATACAATCAACATCAATATCATGGTGTAATCAACAACGGCATGATGATATAATCAACAACAACATCAAGATACAATCAACATCCACATCATAGTAAAATCAACAACGACATTATTATATCAACAACAACAACATCAAGATACAATCAACATCAACATCATAGTATAATCAACAACGACATCATGATATAATCAACAACAACATCAAGATACAATCAACATCAACATCATGGTGTAATCAACAACAACGTCATGATATAATCAACAACAACACCATGATATCCACAATAAAACATACATATTATTCGACAATCAACTCATACACATGCAATGCCACTTAGAATGAAATGCAACTTCATCGAAAACATGCATGTGGTACCAATTCAACGTGTGATGGACACTTGGCCATCAACCCTCCACAAGGGAGCACAACACAATCAACGTATCACTTCAATCCGCACAATGGGATTGAAGCTACCAATTCAACATGTGATGGACACTTGGCCATCAACCCTCCAAAAGGAGCACAACGTAATCAACGTATCACTTCAATCCGCACAATAGGATTGAAGTTACCAATAGACCGAAGCCCCAACATAAAATGCTATGAAATGCAATGATGTTAATTCTCCTCAACTCATCAAATATCAACGTGTGCATCATTCATTTCATATTCAAAAATTAATCATCATCCATTATATTTTATCATCCATACAGCAGCAAAACAACAAGACAACAATAATCAGCAAGAGAAAACATTAAAACAGCAAAAATGGCTAAAACAGTTGTCTGACACGGCCACCCGTGTCCTGTGACACGGGCCGTGTCAGAAGGCCTGCACGAAAAATCCAAACCAGAAAAATTATAGCAGAAACAGAGGCCTGACACGATCACCCGTGTCTTGTGACACGGCCTGTGTCAGAAGCTCTGTAACCAAATATTTATTTTCCCCCAACCAGCAAGCTGACACGGGTGCCCGTGTTGTGTGACACGGCCCATGTCAGGATACGACAAAACCCCATTTTTCCCGAAAAGTGATTTTCTGCGTTTTTGACTTCGATTACCCCAAAAATCAGTTTTTCCCACGAAAATTCAATCAAAAGGCTCACATAATACACATATATCAACACATACCATTCAATTTCACCATATTCTCATCAAATCATTCATTCTACATCAACATTCACCACAATTATACACAATTCAAGAATACCTAATCTATTTATCACCATGTCCTAAAGAACTATAAGAAATTATGAAATCTCCCCATACCTTAGAGTAATCCGAAGCTTTTTCCTTCTTTCTCCAAGATTCTCCTAGCAATCCTTCAAAACCCTTGGTTTTCTCTTCCTCTTCTCTTCTTCAGTGCTCTTCACAAAAATACGATCGGTTAGGAAATTGGTCGATCTTTTTCCTTTAGTTACATTGTCCCAGTTTATGAACTTCCAACTCTACCCTTACTCCTTTTCCTTTATGACCACCTTGCCCTTTTCTTAATATTTTTAATAATAGTAATAATCTAAATAATACATGATTATTCACTTTATTAAAATTATCTAAAAACATTCTTTTAATCCATAATTCTCCAAATTACCAAAAATCTCTTAATTCCTTCTAAATTAATTAAATTATTAAATAAATGATTAATTTAGATTTTTGGGTCGTTACAACTCTCCCCTACTTTAAGAATTTTCGTCCTTGAAAATTTACTCGATGCAGACCACTCCAGATACGTTATCACTTCCGACTAATCAACTCTCATGCCACGTGTGGCAATACCACAAATAACGTAATACAACAATACAGCTTATCAATGCCAACGACAACAAGATGAAATGCTCACGCGATGTACTCGACGACCAACTCAAAACACCGAGAATAATCAGGTTAGGGACATACAGGTTCACTGTGAACCAGAATACAACACGATCGTTACCATCACCATAGGAAAGCCTCCCCTAACTCCCCATCATAGGAATTAGCTACTCGCACTCGAACCATCACCATAGATAACGAGGCAACAACAAAGGCAAGAACACAAAGGCCCAAAGCACAATTTCAACGTAACCAACTACCGACATCGTTGTCATCCACCTAAGAACCAACTGCGCCACCCACGCTTTCGCTGTGCACTCTGAGTACTCGCAACTATCTAATCTACCAAGTTTGCATCAACTTCCGACTATCAAAGCAAACATAAGAAAATACCTTTCAACTTAACTCATCGGAAATTCCATCCAAATAGGCATTCTATACTCTGTGATCACTGAATACTTCGAACTTAGATCCGTAAATAATACCTCTGAATATTCAACACAACTACAACTGCAGCCAATTCCAAATCTTGAATAGGTTAGATACTTTCAAGAATTCCTAATATCGTCAACATAAGCTACAACTTCACCACCTTGTATTAACACATCATCAAAATTCATCTCAACGCATAACAACCTCACCACAGTATAAGGATACATGTGTCCAATTAATCTCAACAAGAAAAAATCATCTTCCAAACAGAGCTTAACACCCAATAGCCATAGATTTAGCCTCAATAACCTACACTTAACATGGCATATTAACCAAACCAATCAAACAAACTAATTCCTCAAGTCCTACTCATACTAGCACAATTCTCCAAAATCCCTCATCTGAATTAACACAACCACTCAACTTCATCTTTACAAATCATAATTCACACCTTGCCAACTCAGCATATAACTTCACTCCTTTCACTACTTGCAACTCAACTCCTAAATACTCTACGCGCTCTTCTTCTGATTTTATAAAACATCAGAATATCCACAACGAACACCAGTTATAACTTATCCAAACAAGCATGGAAAATACCATTCATATTTCCATAGATGCACTTTAAGGCATACCAGCCACTACCCTTCTCGATCCGACATCCTTGGTCAAATCATAGTCTTACATTACCATTTACTTCCTACTTGGCTTATCTCTACAGTTCTTCAAGTCTCATGTCGGTCGAATTCTCGATCCACCACAAACCAAAAACCAAGTTATCCAGAACACAACTGTGAGTTTCCAAACTACTCACTGATCAACTCGCAACCTCATACTAACATCCTCAAGTCTGCCTCATTTCCCTATATAGGAATCCGCATCGACAACTCAAACAATTCATAAGCACTTGGCTCAACCCCAAACAATTCATTGCGCATACTATTCTAGTTGGCAAGACACGTCTACTCCATCCAACATGATTTCGTCGACTATCAACAAGAGATTAAGGGTGATCATTTCCTCAATTTGTCAATAGACAGCCGACAACCATAATGGTGGCATAAATCATCTTTACCCAACTACAATAGCGTCCTTTACCTTTTTCTTAAAGTTATCCAAGCATACTGCTACGCCATCTCTCTAAGGCTTACAAACGTTTTCTTAATTTTCTTATTTTCCATCGCGTCAATGATACGAAAAATCCAAAATCCAGTACATATTCTCCTATACAAGTTAGTTGCACAACACAATCATTAAATATCCTTCTAATACCAGAACCGTTACCACGTCAAGTACAATCCAAATCGACCCACTTCAGTCGAAACATTTATCTAAGTTCAAACTTTTGACGACCCTAACCAATCCTTCATCTTCCTTTTTAATCTCACAACTTCGACAATCCGTATAATTTCACACTTGATCATCATTCCAATCACAATCGTAACAATACCATCTCATCATCTGGTTGGTGATATAGCTTCCAAAAATTTCCGACTCATGTCGGCACATCTCGCTAACAACATCCAATCCACTTTACTATTTAACATCCCTCAAAGATTTCTATACTTTAATCATTCTCAACTATCATGCGCCGCACTTCCATATGCTTCTCGGATACTCTTCTTCTTATTACTAAACATTTTATACTTGACTTCATCTTACTATTTCCAGCAAGAATTGTCCAACTTCAAACACGATTATCTTCTTCAATACAGACCTTCCAGACACAAAATTATATTCCAAAATGAAGGGAATTTCATGTAGATTCCAGAACTTCAAGAATCACTCAATTCTAAATTACGAGTAAAACGTTATCGTCCTTGCAATGGGACTGGTCAAGAAATCTCGTATACAAACTTCCACCAAACAAAATCAGCATCAAACCTAACTATTCAAATGCGTCTTTCTCTCTCTTCAAAAATATGCCGAAGACAAAATTTATATGCAAACTGCAGGGAATTTCGTAAACTTTCCGAAAAGTCCAGAATCGCTTTCATCGGAGTTACGAGTAGAAAGTTATGCCTCTTTTACTGAAGGCTGTTCCATAAATGTGAAAATAAAACCGAAATTGGTGAACATGAGTTCTACCTCTTTCTCTTGCTTCCAAACTCTTCCAACTATCCTTGCTCTTCCCCCAACTATGAAAATCATCCGACTTCACTTCAGATATACTCCACTTGCATATCACCATTCGTCACATTGCCCTGTCTTCTCCGAGAAGCAAACATCAATCATACTAACTCGTCCTCCTTCAAATGTCTCAACTGGACCGACAGATAAAATCATGAGTCCATACTCTCGTCGATTTGCAACAACACAGCTCTGACAACACTTGCACAAAATCAAATCAACTCCAACAACACTTGTACTCTTACTCTTAATATCACCTTAAGTTAACTCCTCACACCAGAAACATCTCCGGGAAGAAAACTTCTCCCCCACTTGTTTCAAACCAACACCGGGAGCCAACGGTTAGAAAACAAACAAGTACCGACAGTGTTCCACATACTTGTCGCGTACCAAGGGATAAACGACATTAGACAACTTGGCCGGACAGACCGACCTGCTCTGATACCACTAATGTAACACCCTTCTACCCCAAATACAATTTTAGATAAATATCTCATATTATCAGAGTAAAATCAACATGAAAGGTGCCACATTTATTCAAAACATCAATTAACAATCATTATCCTGTCCCGTAACACGGGTTACACATTCTTAATAATAAAATCAATAACTACGCAGCGGAAATCAACTTTTTATATCAATTCGACAAAACACTTCATACCAAATGTATCCAAATCAAGTCATCACCAACAATGTAAAAATTCAACGTAAAACAAAAGAACGCGAGGTTCACAATAAATCCTAACCCGATGTTACATGACACAGAGCAGGACACCTCTAATCTAAACAGCGGTAACGACACACTTCGAGGCTACATCCTCCATCGTCGCGAATCTACTCTTGGTTATCTGCAAGTTACCCACATAAGAGGCAACGTTTCCAAGCAGGCAGGGTGAGAAATCACAATTCATTATAGTAATATAAGTACATGGAAAATAAACAGGAAGGCAACAACAACGTCATAGCCTAGCCAACAACAGCATCATAGCATAATCAGTCAACAACATCATAACATAATCAACCACCACATCATTGCATAATCAACATCAACCTCATAGCATAGTCAACACCAACATCATAGTATAATCGACAACAACATCATGATATAATCAACAACAACATCATGATACAATCAACATCAACATCATAGTATAATCAACAACGACATCATGATATAATCAACAACAACATCAAGATACACTCAACATCATAGTGTAATCAACAACGACATCATGATATAATCAACAACAACATCAAGATATAATCAACATCAACATCATAATATAATCAACAACGACATCATGATATAATCAACAACAACATCAAGATACAATCAACATCAACATCATAGTATAATCAACAACGACATAATGATATAATCAACAACAACATCAAGATACAATCAACATCAACATCATGGTGTAATCAACAACGACATCATGATATAATCAACAACAACATCAAGATACAATCAACATCAACATCATAGTATAATCAACAACGACATCATGATATAATCAACAACAACATCAAGATACAATCAACATCAACATCATGGTGTAATCAACAACGACGTCATGATATAATCAACAACAACACCATGATATCCACAATAAAACATACATATTATTCGACAATCAACTCATACACATGCAATGCCACTTAGAATGAAATGCAACTTCATCGAAAACATGCATGTGGTACCAATTCAACGTGTGATGGACACTTGGCCATCAACCCTCCACAAGGGAGCATAACACAATCAACGTATCACTTCAATCCGCACAATGGGATTGAAGCTACCAATTCAACATGTGATGGACACTTGGCCATCAACCCTCCAAAAGGAGCACAACGTAATCAACGTATCACTTCAATCCGCACAATAGGATTGAAGTTACCAATAGGCCGAAGCCCCAACATAAAATGCTATGAAATGTAATGATGCTAATTCTCCTCAACTCATCAAATATCAACGTGTGCATCATTCATTTCATATTCAACAATTAATCATCATCCATCATATTTTATCATCCATACAGCAGTAAAATAACAAGACAACAACAATCAGCAAGAGAAAACATTAAAACAGCAAAAACGGCTAAAACAGTTGTCTGACATGGCCATCCGTGTCCAGTGACACGGGCCGTGTCAGAAGGCTTGTACGAAAAATCCAAACCAAAAAAATTATAGCAGAAACAGAGGCCTGACACGGCCGCCCGTGTCCTGTGACACGGCTCGTGTCAGAAGCTCTGTAACCAAATATTTATTTTCCCCCAACCAGCAAGCTGACACGGGTGCCCGTGTTGTGTGACACGACCCATGTCAGGATACGACAAAACCCCATTTTTCCCGAAAAGTGATTTTCTGCGTTTTTGACTTCGATTACCCCAAAAATCAGTTTTTCCCACGAAAATTCAATCAAAAGGCTCACATAATACACATATATCAACACATACCATTCAATTTCACCATATTCTCATCAAATCATTCATTCTACATCAACATTCACCACAATTATACACAATTCAAGAATACCTAATCTATTTATCACCATGTCCTAAAGAACTATAAGAAATTATGAAATCTCCCCATACCTTAGAGTAATCCGAAGCTTTTTCCTTCTTTCTCCAAGATTCTCCTAGCAATCCTTCAAAACCCTTGGTTTTCTCTTCCTCTTCTCTTCTTCAGTGCTCTTCACAAAAATACGATCGGTTAGGAAATTGGTCGATCTTTTTCCTTTAGTTACATTGTCCCAGTTTATGAACTTCCAACTCTACCCTTACTCCTTTTCCTTTATGACCACCTTGCCCTTTTCTTAATATTTTTAATAATAGTAATAATCTAAATAATACATGATTATTCACTTTATTAAAATTATCTAAAAACATTCTTTTAATCCATAATTCTCCAAATTACCAAAAATCTCTTAATTCCTTCTAAATTAATTAAATTATTAAATAAATGATTAATTTAGATTTTTGGGTCGTTACAACTCTCCCCTACTTTAAGAATTTTCGTCCTTGAAAATTTACTCGATGCAGACCACTCCAGATACGTTATCACTTCCGACTAATCAACTCTCATGCCACGTGTGGCAATACCACAAATAACGTAATACAACAATACAGCTTATCAATGCCAACGACAACAAGATGAAATGCTCACGCGATGTACTCGACGACCAACTCAAAACACCGAGAATAATCAGGTTAGGGACATACAGGTTCACTATGAACCAGAATACAACACGATCGTTACCATCACCATAGGAAAGCCTCCCCTAACTCCCCATCATAGGAATTAGCTACTCGCACTCGAACCATCACCATAGATAACGAGGCAACAACAAAGGCAAGAACACAAAGGCCCAAAGCACAATTTCAACGTAACCAACTACCGACATCGTTGTCATCCACCTAAGAACCAACTGCGCCACCCACGCTTTCGCTGCGCACTCTGAGTACTCGCAACTATCTAATCTACCAAGTTTGCATCAACTTCCGACTATCAAAGCAAACATAAGAAAATACCTTTCAACTTAACTCATCGGAAATTCCATCCAAATAGGCATTCTATACTCTGTGATCACTGAATACTTCGAACTTAGATCCGTAAATAATACCTCTGAATATTCAACACAACTACAACTGCAGCCAATTCCAAATCTTGAATAGGTTAGATACTTTCAAGAATTCCTAATATCGTCAACATAAGCTACAACTTCACCACCTTGTATTAACACATCATCAAAATTCATCTCAACGCATAACAACCTCACCACAGTATAAGGATACATGTGTCCAATTAATCTCAACAAGAAAAAATCATCTTCCAAACAGAGCTTAACACCCAATAGCCATAGATTTAGCCTCAATAACCTACACTTAACATGGCATATTAACCAAACCAATCAAACAAACTAATTCCTCAAGTCCTACTCATACTAGCACAATTCTCCAAAATCCCTCATCTGAATTAACACAACCACTCAACTTCATCTTTACAAATCATAATTCACACCTTGCCAACTCAGCATATAACTTCACTCCTTTCACTACTTGCAACTCAACTCCTAAATACTCTACGCGCTCTTCTTCTGATTTTATAAAACATCAGAATATCCACAACGAACACCAGTTATAACTTATCCAAACAAGCATGGAAAATACCATTCATATTTCCATAGATGCACTTTAAGGCATACCAGCCACTACCCTTCTCGATCCGACATCCTTGGTCAAATCATAGTCTTACATTACCATTTACTTCCTACTTGGCTTATCTCTACAGTTCTTCAAGTCTCATGTCGGTCGAATTCTCGATCCACCACAAACCAAAAACCAAGTTATCCAGAACACAACTGTGAGTTTCCAAACTACTCACTGATCAACTCGCAACCTCATACTAACATCCTCAAGTCTGCCTCATTTCCCTATATAGGAATCCGCATCGACAACTCAAACAATTCATAAGCACTTGGCTCAACCCCAAACAATTCATTGCGCATACTATTCTAGTTGGCAAGACACGTCTACTCCATCCAACATGATTTCGTCGACTATCAACAAGAGATTAAGGGTGATCATTTCCTCAATTTGTCAATAGACAGCCGACAACCATAATGGTGGCATAAATCATCTTTACCCAACTACAATAGCGTCCTTTACCTTTTTCTTAAAGTTATCCAAGCATACTGCTCCGCCATCTCTCTAAGGCTTACAAACGTTTTCTTAATTTTCTTATTTTCCATCGCGTCAATGATACGAAAAATCCAAAATCCAGTACATATTCTCCTATACAAGTTAGTTGCACAACACAATCATTAAATATCCTTCTAATACCAGAACCGTTACCACGTCAAGTACAATCCAAATCGACCCACTTCAGTCGAAACATTTATCTAAGTTCAAACTTTTGACGACCCTAACCAATCCTTCATCTTCCTTTTTAATCTCACAACTTCGACAATCCGTATAATTTCACACTTGATCATCATTCCAATCACAATCGTAACAATACCATCTCATCATCTGGTTGGTGATATAGCTTCCAAAAATTTCCGACTCATGTCGGCACATCTCGCTAACAACATCCAATCCACTTTACTATTTAACATCCCTCAAAGATTTCTATACTTTAATCATTCTCAACTATCATGCGCCGCACTTCCATATGCTTCTCGGATACTCTTCTTCTTATTACTAAACATTTTATACTTGACTTCATCTTACTATTTCCAGCAAGAATTGTCCAACTTCAAACACGATTATCTTCTTCAATACAGACCTTCCAGACACAAAATTATATTCCAAAATGAAGGGAATTTCATGTAGATTCCAGAACTTCAAGAATCACTCAATTCTAAATTACGAGTAAAACGTTATCGTCCTTGCAATGGGACTGGTCAAGAAATCTCGTATACAAACTTCCACCAAACAAAATCAGCATCAAACCTAACTATTCAAATGCGTCTTTCTCTCTCTTCAAAAATATGCCGAAGACAAAATTTATATGCAAACTGCAGGGAATTTCGTAAACTTTCCGAAAAGTCCAGAATCGCTTTCATCGGAGTTACGAGTAGAAAGTTATGCCTCTTTTACTGAAGGCTGTTCCATAAATGTGAAAATAAAACCGAAATTGGTGAACATGAGTTCTACCTCTTTCTCTTGCTTCCAAACTCTTCCAACTATCCTTGCTCTTCCCCCAACTATGAAAATCATCCGACTTCACTTCAGATATACTCCACTTGCATATCACCATTCGTCACATTGCCCTGTCTTCTCCGAGAAGCAAACATCAATCATACTAACTCGTCCTCCTTCAAATGTCTCAACTGGACCGACAGATAAAATCATGAGTCCATACTCTCGTCGATTTGCAACAACACAGCTCTGACAACACTTGCACAAAATCAAATCAACTCCAACAACACTTGTACTCTTACTCTTAATATCACCTTAAGTTAACTCCTCACACCAGAAACATCTCCGGGAAGAAAACTTCTCCCCCACTTGTTTCAAACCAACACCGGGAGCCAACGGTTAGAAAACAAACAAGTACCGACAGTGTTCCACATACTTGTCGCGTACCAAGGGATAAACGACATTAGACAACTTGGCCGGACAGACCGACCTGCTCTGATACCACTAATGTAACACCCTTCTACCCCAAATACAATTTTAGATAAATATCTCATATTATCAGAGTAAAATCAACATGAAAGGTGCCACATTTATTCAAAACATCAATTAACAATCATTATCCTGTCCCGTAACACGGGTTACACATTCTTAATAATAAAATCAATAACTACGCAGCGGAAATCAACTTTTTATATCAATTCGACAAAACACTTCATACCAAATGTATCCAAATCAAGTCATCACCAACAATGTAAAAATTCAACGTAAAACAAAAGAACGCGAGGTTCACAATAAATCCTAACCCGATGTTACATGACACAGAGCAGGACACCTCTAATCTAAACAGCGGTAACGACACACTTCGAGGCTACATCCTCCATCGTCGCGAATCTACTCTTGGTTATCTGCAAGTTACCCACATAAGAGGCAACGTTTCCAAGCAGGCAGGGTGAGAAATCACAATTCATTATAGTAATATAAGTACATGGAAAATAAACAGGAAGGCAACAACAACGTCATAGCCTAGCCAACAACAGCATCATAGCATAATCAGTCAACAACATCATAACATAATCAACCACCACATCATTGCATAATCAACATCAACCTCATAGCATAGTCAACACCAACATCATAGTATAATCGACAACAACATCATGATATAATCAACAACAACATCATGATACAATCAACATCAACATCATAGTATAATCAACAACGACATCATGATATAATCAACAACAACATCAAGATACACTCAACATCATAGTGTAATCAACAACGACATCATGATATAATCAACAACAACATCAAGATATAATCAACATCAACATCATAATATAATCAACAACGACATCATGATATAATCAACAACAACATCAAGATACAATCAACATCAACATCATAGTATAATCAACAACGACATAATGATATAATCAACAACAACATCAAGATACAATCAACATCAACATCATGGTGTAATCAACAACGACATCATGATATAATCAACAACAACATCAAGATACAATCAACATCAACATCATAGTATAATCAACAACGACATCATGATATAATCAACAACAACATCAAGATACAATCAACATCAACATCATGGTGTAATCAACAACGACGTCATGATATAATCAACAACAACACCATGATATCCACAATAAAACATACATATTATTCGACAATCAACTCATACACATGCAATGCCACTTAGAATGAAATGCAACTTCATCGAAAACATGCATGTGGTACCAATTCAACGTGTGATGGACACTTGGCCATCAACCCTCCACAAGGGAGCATAACACAATCAACGTATCACTTCAATCCGCACAATGGGATTGAAGCTACCAATTCAACATGTGATGGACACTTGGCCATCAACCCTCCAAAAGGAGCACAACGTAATCAACGTATCACTTCAATCCGCACAATAGGATTGAAGTTACCAATAGGCCGAAGCCCCAACATAAAATGCTATGAAATGTAATGATGCTAATTCTCCTCAACTCATCAAATATCAACGTGTGCATCATTCATTTCATATTCAACAATTAATCATCATCCATCATATTTTATCATCCATACAGCAGTAAAATAACAAGACAACAACAATCAGCAAGAGAAAACATTAAAACAGCAAAAACGGCTAAAACAGTTGTCTGACATGGCCATCCGTGTCCAGTGACACGGGCCGTGTCAGAAGGCTTGTACGAAAAATCCAAACCAAAAAAATTATAGCAGAAACAGAGGCCTGACACGGCCGCCCGTGTCCTGTGACACGGCTCGTGTCAGAAGCTCTGTAACCAAATATTTATTTTCCCCCAACCAGCAAGCTGACACGGGTGCCCGTGTTGTGTGACACGGCCCCGTGTCAGGATACGACAAAACCCCATTTTTTCTGAAAAGTGATTTTCTGCGTTTTTGACTTTGATTACCCCAAAAATCAGTTTTCCCACGAAAATTCAATCAAAAGGCTCACATAATACACATATATCAACACATACCACTCAATTTCATCATATTCTCATCAAATCATTCATTCTACATCAACATTCACCACAATTATACACAATTCAAGAATACCTAATCTATTCATCACCATGTCCTAAAGAACTATAAGAAATTATGAAATCTCCCCATACCTTGGAGTAATCCGAAGCTTTTTCCTTCTTTCTCCAAGATTCTCCTAGCAATCCTTCAAAACCCTTGGTTTTCTCTTCCTCTTCTCTTCTTCAGTGCTCTTCACAAAAATACGATCGGTTAGGAAATTGATCGATCTTTTTCCTTTAGTTACATTGTCCCAGTTTATGAACTTCCAACTCTACCCTTACTCTTTTTCCTTTATGACCACCTTGCCCTTTTCTTAATATTTTTAATAATAGTAATAATCTAAATAATACATGATTATTCACTTTATTAAAATTATCTAAAAACATTCTTTTAATCCATAATTCTCCAAATTACCAAAAATCTCTTAATTCCTTCTAAATTAATTAAATCATTAAATAAATGATTAATTTAGATTTTTGGGTCGTTACATACTTCACCAATACTGGCCACCATGCACGAACACATGCTACAACAGTTCAGTAATAGCAACAAAGCAATATAGTAACCAACAACAATGCATTCACAATTATGTCACACCACAATATAAGCGTTACAATACATTTAACACCATCACACAGAAAATTATTCAATTTATGGTTCATAAACCAT
The DNA here is from genome assembly GCA_022829125.1 of Lathyrus tuberosus. Classification (NCBI taxonomy): domain Eukaryota; kingdom Viridiplantae; phylum Streptophyta; class Magnoliopsida; order Fabales; family Fabaceae; genus Lathyrus; species Lathyrus tuberosus. The sequence goes on from JALAZF010000518.1 coordinate 3,792,505, forward strand.
TTTTAGAATAAATTTCGTCACGTTAGCTTCCCGGTGCTTCGAATAGCACCCGAATCGGACACCTGAAACTCAAGATATGATTTTTCAAAGATTTTCAAAAACTGCTCCCAATGTAACCGGTTACACCAAATGGGGTAACTAGTTACACCCCTTGTAACCAGTCACACTACACAAAACACATACAGTGTAACTAGTTACCCAAATCCTGGTAACTGATTACACCCTCCCAGAATTTCCCAAAAACATGTTTTGACAACTGAGTAACCAGTTACCCCTTTCCTGGTAACCGATTACACCTGCAGCAGAAGCACTTTTCTGCTGCTTATCAGTACGAAAATCATTTTTTGATACACCCCAAAATCTCACTTTTCATACCATTCGTTCAACACATAATTTTACCCCCAAAAATCGCTTTTCTAAGACATCAAAACTTCAACTCTTTTCATAAAATCGTTCACAACTTAAGTTCTAACTCTGACTCGCAACAACGCATAACAACTCAACATCTACCATCAACAATTTCATTGAATTCATAATTTCAACAGCAGCAACACAACAATTACCCCAATCAAACATCAACTACAACATCATCATACCACTCATAGTTCAAAATTCAAAGATTCAATCCAATAACATACAATTACAACCACGATCATAACATAGAGAGAAGAAAACAACAACTCAAGCATAGGCATAATCTACCCACCATCATCATACAAACTCTTAGATAATTAGAACTCCACCCTTACCTTAGAGTTCTTGCAAAAGCTTCTCTACAATGGTGGTCTTCTCTTCCCCCCTTGAGCCCTGGCCTCTTCTTTCCCTCTTCTCTATTTTTCATTATCTGACCACTTCTATCTCTTAACTTCCCTTTTCTCTTATTATTATTATTATTATTAATATTATTGTTATTATTATTAATCCCATCTAATAAAAATAATAACAATAATAATAATACTAAATATTTAATCTAAATAATATTCACCTAATATTATTTAATTAAATAAATAGTAACTAATATAAGTTAATTAGTTCTACGCACCACACCACCAAATTCTACACTTTTGCTCACACACCCCAACACCTTAAAGTCTATCCTTAAGGCCACTGACCCACACCACGGGTAGCTCAAACACACCAATAACACAACATAATCACAATCATCACATGATTAAATTACGAAAAATAAATAAAATAAGTCGAGGCGTTACAACTACCAACAAAAAGATAATGTTCGTCATGAATTCGAGAATAACCCAGGAAGTTGAGATGCTCCCTAACCTCATTGCCACTTAGTCCTCGTTCATTCAAAGATCTAAAATCTTTAATGAAAATATGAACTCTCATGTCATCACAATATGCCAAACAGGCTTAAGATCTACCATGGGCAACGCGAAATAGGAAGGACCAACACTAGCCTCCCCAACAATGGGATAATCTGAGTTCATCCTTATGTTTCCTTCTGTATAAGCATTTGTATTTCTGCCAAATCGAGGGGATCTCAAGGGTTTACTACCATCTTTGATGGACCCTCACTAAATTTTGAACTATCACTGAGAACCATAAGACTTGTAAAGGGACGGATTATCAATGTAGCAACATTCAATATTTTTGGGTTTACTACCCTCGTGTAAGATGAATCATTGCTTATATCATCACCATTATTTTTTTGTATGACATTCACAGATTTATCTCCTACATTGGTCATGGCTAAAACAAAGGATAAAAACTAACAATTGTAAATAAGAATGATATAAGTAGTACTTGAAAAAGACTGGGAGTTTGAAAGAAATGACACGACGATGGACGATGGGATGCTCTTAAGATGTGATGAACTAAGGAAGTGTGAAATCCAAAAAAGGAAAGGAACAAGAAAAATAGGAATCGCCGAAACTCAAAGAAGAATAGTATGAGTTTGCAAAGAAAATAGAAAGTTACAGTTTGCACAAATAGTGGAAACCTACTCTTGAGGATGAAACGACCTTTATATGGAGAAGCGATATAGACAAATCAATGACCCAAAATGAAGGAAAATAGATAGATTAAAAGCAATGGTCAGATTTACTCGGGACTACCACAACATTCGAGTATACTTAAGCACTCTAAAAGGGAGAACCACACTCTACTCTAGGGATTTAGGGGCATGTGTAAAAGCAATCCTTCAAAGCATTTAATGCGCCTATTCTCAAGGTCACTCATTCCGATTTTCTAAAATTTTTCCACTTCTACAAACGAATAACCCACTACGAAGATCCCGTCCTAAGGTTACACGGACCTGACATTCTGAAAAAAAATTCATTGTTGTTCCATGACAAACATTGGGGGCAATTATTTCGGGTCGGCAAGAAGCCGCATGACAAAGAGGCGCAATTATCAGTTCAAAGTTATAAAATGTTGAAGGTACAATGCACCCACGATCTTGAGACTCCTACTTGATCAACGCCACAAAAATTATTCTAGATATTATTATATTTATAAAGATCAATATTGGTTCCTTGTGCTTCTTAAGCTATTTACCTGCCACATTATGAGTCCTTGATGTTGTGGATATGATTAGTTGCACCTGAACCAGTTTGTGTGGTTTCTGGAAGCATTTTTTTTTTTGGTTTCATATTGTAGTTCTTGATTGGGATATGAGACCACAACTAATCTCACGTACATAGTAACATTAATTCAATTGTTGCATTTATCATGTCACCTAGAGAGCTACTATATTTGTGTTTAGAATTGTAGCCACAAATAGCTATATGCATTTAACAGGCAACACCAATAATTGTACAATTACATTACTTTTGTTGGGTCGCCTATATTATGGCCTAACTGAGTTTGGATCAAGTATTGATCACTATGTTTCACCATATATTCTAGTAATACGGGAAATTTGTTAAAGGCTTTTAGATGTTGCATTAAATTACTTATTTATTTCCCATTTCTAAATGATAGGACCATTGTGCTTGGGGCTACTTACAACTTACAATGAGAAACATGAATATTTTTTAGACAAGGAAATGAATCCAAATAGAAAGAAAATGTGTCTCACCCATACAGTTTTGGGGGAAAAGGGTCACTTAAGCTAACTAACATGCATAAATCATATAAATTTATTTAGGGCTAGTTTCTTTTAATTAAAAAAAACAGATTTTTATTTATACTTTTAAAAAGTAATTTTTTTTAATTTTTTTAAATAATAAGTTTTTTAACTCATTTTTTATAAATTAAAAGATCAATTTTAATATTTAATAATATCAATATACATTAATAAAGGTTAAAATAGTCAAAATCATATAATTTTTCAAAACAAATATTTTAAAAATTATTTTTATAAAAAAAACTATAGTATTTGAAATAGTTTAAAATTTAAGTGATTTTTTTTATAAAAAAATCGATATCAAACAAAAATTATAATAAGATAAAGTACTCAAAATAACATTTGATGAAAAACTATTTAAACCGAATATTTTTTGAAGAAATTATATTTTTTTAACAAAAATATATATAATATTATAAAAATTATTTTAAAAAAAAACAAACTATCCTTAATTTGAATTCTCTTTTGTCTTCTTGCTAGTTCATTGACATCTTCACTAGGGGTGGACAACAGGCCGGGCGGTTTTGGGTCGAAAAACTACACCAACCCAAACTGCGGGTGTCATACATAGACCCATTTTTGCCCATTTTCAACTTTGGATATTTCGGGTTATGGGTTCGGCACTTGCGGTTTTTGTGGTTGGTTTAAATCAGTTGAAAACTTAAATAATCAATTTTGTTTCTGCAAATCCATACCAGCAGAGACACTATCCAGCACTAAATTTAAAACACAAGCTTTAGATTTAGATCGCAATATATTACTTTGTTATAGCTTTATATATATATATATATATATATATATATATATATATATATATATATATATATATATATATATATATATTGCACATAATGTTCAATTTGATATTATTTAATTCTAAAAAAAATTGTGTACCGACTTCTCTTTTCTAATCCTTTTTATTAAAAAACATAATTCACTTTTTATTAATTACACTCAAGTCTAATTCCTCTTATAATTTCCACTTCTCTTATTTCTTCTTTATTTTTATTTTCTACCCCAAAATATTTATTTTAATTTATTTTTAAGATTATTTAATTATCTAATTATTTAATTAAGTAACTGCACACTTTTCTATCAACCCCAACATAGCATAAACATGCTAAAACACCAAACCATCAATCCAACACATATAAAATTTATTTAAATAAAAAATATATAAATTCAGTTAAATAATTAATTTGAAGAAAACGAGATGTTACAACTCTCCCCTATTTATATAATTTTCGTCCTCGAAAATTATCTGAACTAAACAGCTTCGGATAAGACTCTCATCCTACCCTCCAATTCGCACGTCATGCTTCCACCAGCAGGTCCTCCCCACACCACCTTCACCAACGTAATCTCTTTCCCTCTTAAGTGTTTCACTTCCTGATCCTCTACTCTCAAAGGAGATATCTCAATTATCAAGTTCTCTTTAACTTGGATATCATCCACTTGAATCACATGAGACAGATCAGGATAATATTTTCGAACTTGAGACACATGAAACACACTGTCAAGATTCGAAAGAGACGATGGTAAAGAAACTCTGTAGGCCACCCCTCCTACTCACTTCAGAATCTGATAAGGACCAATAAAATGCGGCGTGAGCTTTCAAGACTTTAAAGCACGACCAACACCTGTCACCAGAGTGACTCACAGGAATACATGATATCCCTCTGGGAACTCAAGTGTTTTCTGCCTCTTATCATGATAACTAATATGGTGACTCTACAAATCTTTCATCTTCTCTTGAATTATCTTGATCTTCTCGGTAGTATGCTGAACAATCTCAGGTCTAAGCACAACACTTTCACTGGATTCATACCAACACAAAGGTGGCCTACACCTTTTACCATACAAATTTCTAAAGGTGTCATTCCGATACTAGAATGGAAACAATTGTTGTAAGTGAACTCAACCAACGGTAAGTAATTGTTCCAGTTACCTCCCTGCTCCAAAACACAAGCTCTCAACAGATCCTATAAAAAATAGTTAGTCATCTTTGTCTGACCGTCCAGTTGGAGATGATTAATGAAACTCAACCTCAACTTAGTACCCATGGCTTCCTCCAAACAACCCCAGAACCTCGATGTGAATATCAGATTTCTATCAGAAACAATGCTCGAAGAAATACCATGCATGCTAACAACTTTCTCAATATACACTTCAGCCTACTTCTGCAATTAATAACTGAATTTAATCGGAATGAAATGAGCCTATTTAGTCAATCTATCCAATATAACCTAAATTGAATCATTCCCTTTAGAAGTCTTAGGCAAACTCGTCATAAAATCCATAGAAATACCACCCCTCTTCCATTTAGGAATATCCAATGGATGCATCAAACCCATCAATTTCTGATGTTCAATCTTCGACTTCTTGCAAGTCAAACACGCATAAAAGAACTTTGTGTTATCCTTTTTCATTCCTGACCACCAAAACATTTTCTTCAACTCTTGATACATTTTAGTAGCACCAGGATGAATACTCAGACTACTTCTATGACCTTCTTCAAGAATACTCTTCATAAGTTCTGGCACATCATGTACACAAACATTGTCACAGAAACACATAACATCATTCTCATCTATTATGAAATCACCCCCTTTTACCTTGATTGATTAACACTATCTGGTCAGTCAATCCCAAATCTGAAATCTGACCTTCTTTGATTTCTTTGAGAATACCACTAGTCAGCTTCAATATACCCAACTTCACACTATTAGGAGTTCTTCCACACAACAGACTCAGATCTCTGAATTGCTCTATTAACTCTAATTCTCGAGCCATAAGCATCGATATATGCAACGAATTTTTGCTCAAAGCATCGGCTACGACATTGGCTTTACTAGGATGGTAACTCAAACCAAAATCATAATCCTTCAGAAATTCGAGCCACCTCCTTTGCCTCATATTCAATTCCTTCTGATTGAACAATTACTTCAAACTCTTGTGGTCACTAAATACTTCAAATCTGGAACCAAACAAATAATGCCTCCAAGTTTTTAACATAAACACCACAACTGTTAACTCTAGATCATGCATAGGATAATTCCTCTCATGAATTCTCAACTGTCTAGAATCATAAGCCACAACCTGGCCATTCTGCATCAACACACCACCTAGACCCATCTTCGAAACATCATAATACACAACAAAGGATTCTTATGGACTTGGCAAAATCAAAACTGGAGCTGATGTCAGCTTCTTCTTGAGTTCTTAAAAACTCTTTTCACATTAGACACTTCATACAAAAGCTTGACCTTTTTGAGTCAACTGATTCAACGGCAATGCCAACTTCAAAAATTCTTCAACAAACCTCTGGTAATAACCAGCCAATCCCAGAAAACTTCTAGCCTCTATAACCGGCTTCGAAGTTTCCCATTGCAACATAGCATCGACCTTCGATGGATCAACAATAATACCACCACTGGAAATCACATGCCCAAGAAAACTCATCTCTTGCAACCAGAACCCACACTTAGATAACTTTACATACGAATTCTTTTTTTTCAGGTTCTGCAACACAACTTTCAGATGCTCTACATGTTCTTCATGAGACTTAGAATATATTACAAGATCGTCGATGAACACAACCACAAATTGATCTAGATAAGGATAAATAATCCTATTCATATATTCCATGAACACACTTGACACATTAGACACACCACACGACATCACATAATACTCATAGTGAGCATATCTCATTCTAAACGCAGTCTTTGGAATATCTTATAGTTTCACTCGAATCTGATGATAACCCGACCGTAAATCAATCTTACTGAATACGCAAGCACCAACTAATTGATCCATCAAATCATCAATTCTCGGAAGAGGATACTTGTTTAATACAGTAACCTTGTTCAACTGTCGATAATCAACACACAACCTCATGCTACCACCTTTCTTCTTGACTAACAACAACGACGCTTTCCATGGTGAAACACTCAATCGAACATACTTCTTCTTAAGTAGATCCTCTAATTATTTCTTCAGCTCACTCAACTCTGAAGTAGACATCCTATATAGAGCCATCGACACATGAATATTACCCAGTACAAAGTCTATAGCGAACTCAACCTCACGATCCAACGGAAAATCACTAATGTAATCTAGGAACACTTCAGGAAACTCATACACAACAGGTAGATTTGTAACCATTCTCTTGATTTTTCCTCTTTGATGCAAACACCATGAACACTTGATCACTCTCTCTCAAGAACATCCTTACCTATCTCGTAGTCATGAAACTCGACTCCATACTCTCCTCGGATTCAAGAAACTTCACCAATTTATCAAAGTAATTAATATACACATGGTTAAAATCCAACCAATTTATTCCCAGAATAACATCAAGTTGACTTAGAGGAAAACAAACTAAGTCAATCCCAAAATCTCTATTGTAAATTGTCAAAGGAAAATTCAAACACACCAACAAAGTAGCCACTTAACCATTGGTTGGGGTATCAATGACCATGCTGTCATTCATAGCAAACATTTCCAGATTCAATCTTTTCACACACTCAACAGATATAAATGAATGGGTCACACCCATATCAATAGTAGTAATCAAAGGAATACTATTAATAAAGCACGTATCTTGAATCAAGTTATCAGATGCACTAGTCTCTGCTCCAGACAAAGAAAAAAATTTCCCTCCAGACTGAGCCTTTTTAGTTTCTAGCACTGAGTACTAATGTGACCCTGCTCTCCATAATTATAGCAAGACAAAGTATTACTCTTACACTCAACAGCTCAGTGACCTAGCTTAACCTTCTATTTCCCTTTTTCAGTTGGATCACTATATGGTTTCCCACGGTTCTCATCCTTCCCTTTCTTCTCACTTAGAATCTTATAGTGAGCAGATCAGGCTTTACTATCCTCATCATATATTTCACACTTATTCACCGGCACAGAAAACCAGTGGATCTCTTGATACCCAATACCTTACTTGATCTCGGGACGCAATATTCTTTCAAACTTGATACACTTCGACCCCTCAGCTTCCACACTATTATAGTTTGGACAAAATTTCACCAGTTCTTCGAACTTAGCAGTATATTCAAAAATTTGTCAAATTCCCTTGTTTTAGCTCAAGGAACTCGATCACTTTCTTACTCCGCACGTCCTGTTGAATGCACTTCTATAGAAAATTAAATTTGAACACATCCTAAGTAACTTCAGTGCCATCATCTTCCATTATTTGACGCATGTTGTCCCACCAGTCTTCGGACTCCTCCAACAACATATGAGCACCAAACAACACTTTTTGGTCCACAGTGCAAACCATCACTCAAAAAAAATTCTCAATCTCTCTGAGCCATATCTGAGCACCTTCTGAATCATATCTGCCATTAAAGGTAGGTATATTGTTCTTTTGAAACTTCCCTAATCCACAAAACTCATCGTTATCCTGATTCTACTGACCCTGCAATGTTTGAACCATCTCCTCCAAAGCATCAACAATAGCTTGGTCGTTTCTTCTTCCAAACATATTTCTGCTCACCAGTTAACAACTATTAGAAGAAACAAGCATCGACAGTGTTCATACACATGTCGCATACTAGGGAACAATAAATATCACAAAAACCTGGTCGGATGGACTGACCTGCTCTGATACCATTATGTAACACCCTGAACCTTGAAACTTATGTAAAAATATTTAATCAACAATTTATGGTGTCACTATGATAACCATCCAAAAAATCATCAACACATTTGATAACAAGCAGCGGAAAATCATGTCACGACAACTTCAAAATTAAATTTCACAAATAAAGTATTTGACATTAAACCACATTGTTCAACATTAACTCAAAACATAACAAAAATGTCACATTTTCCCGATGTTACAGATTAGAGCATTTAACTGACTAATAATGATAAACGATAAATTAAATGAAGATGAACTCCAAGGACATCTTCCAACTCATAGCAGGTACTACTCCTTTTCCTAAGTATTTTTACACATCGTACATCAACACACACAAAAAACAATAAAGGGGTGAGAATACACTCAAATATGTTAGCGGTGCAAAAGATCCGGAAGGGTAGCCTAAACAACAATAATATCAACGACAATAATAATCATCAACAAGTAATGTATCCATACAACAATCATCAATTCACAAATGCCAACCTATATGAAATATGACATCACCTCGACTCTATATGCATGTGGTACCAACTCAACAATGGTTCTTCATATGAACCGGGTCCTAACATCTGAACCCTAAGCTCTCTCATTTGTGCTCAGGACAAATCACCAGTCCCAACATCTGAACTCGTGATTTGCTTCTTTCACAACAACGATAACATATGATGTATGACATATAATAATGCAACGACAACAACACAACGATGATTACATCCCCACATCTGACTATAACCAATCATGTATTTAAACGCTTCTATAGTAGTTCTGACTCCGAACTACACATCTCAACAATCATCAGCAAGTGTTTACAACACTTCACATAATTATACTTGCACTTTATAATATATATGCACACATCAAGTAAACATCCACATAACACTCAATCATATCAATTCATCTCAAACACGACGAAACAACAACTAATAGTCGTTGGAATCAGAGACAGACCATTAATTCGAGTAAAAAACGACAGCTTTGCGCTGTCACACTCGCTAAGCGACCTATAACTTTAGTAAGCAAGACCGAAAAACCAGAAAAAGTCATACTCTACACATGCTCGCTAAGCGAGGTCCCCCAGGACAACAAAAAATCAGAATGCGATTCCACCATTTGAGCCCTATCAAACCTCTGATTTTAACTCTCAATCACCCAAATCGACCAGAAAATATCATATACATATCACACCATGATTAACACATCATATACTCACTAATTAAACACCTAATTCATCACTTTATCATGAATTTAAGGTTATGCTCATAATACCAAAAATATACACTTGAACAATAACTCAATCAATTATCACATACAGAGGCACAAAAAAATCAATAATCAAACCATGCAAGAATTTCATATATTCCACAACAATTATAACATAATTATCATAGGTTTCTCTCAAGAACATATAAACATCAACAATGGTGAAAATAGGAGAAAAATCTAGAGGAGGGTGATTATCCCTCTCTACTCTTCATACAATATACACCAATATTAGAGTAATTTCCCCCTTACATTGGATTTCCAGCAAAGCAAGCTCTACAACAACGATGATTTCTCTCTTTTCCCCAAGTCCTAGGTTTCCTCTCTTATATTTTTCTCAAATTCTCATGAAAAAAACGTACTGACTACACTTAGGTTTCCTAACCCCTTTTATTAAAAGAATCTAATTTCACCTTTTATTAGTTACACTCTGGCCAATCCCCAAAGGTTGACCTTGTGAGATTTAGGTCAAACTCATGCTGTGTCGAAGGAAAAGCTTTCGTGTATTTCGACAGGAGGCAAGCATGCAGTCGAAGCTTGTTCATATACTGATGTCTTATTGTTACATACTATAGTCAAAGTCTGTTCTAGTATGTATGTATTGTCGAAATGTTATTCTGTCGAATTGGAACTTGTGTTAAGGATCCAATTGTTTAGGTTTCTTGGGCTGCAAGTTACCTAGTTAGCCTATAAATAGGCTAGTACACTCAGTTTGTTGAGTGTGGCAAATTTTGATATTCACTTGTAATCATTTGTGACTTTAATGAGAACGTGAATAGTAAACCGAATTTATTTGCCCAATCCTTGTTGTTATTTCTTCTTCTTCTTGTTTTCTTTTCCGTTAAACCCTAACCCATGTTTTGGTTCTTAATCATCAAGAAACCATTAATACTTGCTACAAAGACATCGTTTTTCACAACAAATTGGTGTGGTGAGTGTGGCGAAGATGTCTTCAACAAAGTATGAGATCAAGAAGTTCACCGGAGTGAACGACTTCGGTATGTGGCGCTTGAAGATGAAAGCCCTACTGGTTCAGCAGGGTTGTTTGGAAGCGTTGAAGGGAATGACAACCATGGATGCTGCTTTGACGGAAAGAGAAAAGACGGTTATGATCGAGAAAGCCCACAACGCGATTTTGTTGAGCCTTGGTGATAAGGTTCTCCGGCAGGTATCAAAGGAGACTACTGCGTCGGGATTATGGGTTAAACTTGAAAGTTTATATATGACCAAATCTCTGGTGAATCGTCTCTACCTGAAGCAAGCCTTGTATTCATTCAAGATGAGTGAAGACAAAGCTTTGACTGAGCAGTTGGATTCAGTTGCGGTGAGAGTCGGATACCAAGCTATTAATTAACTTGCATCGCAAAACTTTGAAATTCACCATCGAGCTTTGATTTATCCAAAGGAAAGGGTAAAGATCGAAAAACCCTAAGTGCGCTATGTAGGAACACAGCTAGAGATCTAAGGTTCAGGGGTTGGTTATACTAAGGGAAGGTATTAGCACCCTAAGTATCTGTAGTATTCTACAGGAACCTCTTGTTAGTATTTGTGTTATGCTAAAGTTGGCTTGCTAAAGGAAATGTGCTAAGGTAAAGAGAGACCTAGGAGTATATACACTAAGTATGCTCGCCAAGACATCGCATCTCGTGCCTACGTATCCTGACAGGAATGGAATCAGAGCATTCGTAGTTCCCCTCACTACGGGGTAAAAAAGAGAAAGAAAAGGTATGAAATGAAAAAGGTGGAATCCGAGAAGGCATTGGATATAAAGGTAAAAAAGGGTGGAATCCGAGAAGGCATCGGATGTAAAGGTAAAAAAGGGTGGAATCCGAGAAGGCATCGGATGTAAAGGTAAAAAAGGGTGGAATCCGAGAAGGCATCGGATGTAAAGGTAAAAAGTGGAAAAAGAAAAAGGTAGCTCGCTAGGATCTCCCAATCCTATGCCTACGTATTCTCAAGGTGAACTTGAGAAATCAGAGCAATTGTAGTTCCCCTCAATACGGGGTAAAAGGGTGTAAAAAGAAAATGTGGAATCCGAGAAGGAATCGGATATAAAGGTAAAAAAGGGTGGAATCCGAGAAGACATCAGATGTAAAGGTAAAAAAGGGTGGAATCCGAGAAGGCATCGGATGTAAAGGTAAAAAGTGGAAAAAGAAAAAGGTAGCTCGCTAGGATCTCGCAATCCTATGCCTGCGCATTCTCAAGGTGAACTTGAGAAATCAGAGCAATCGTAGTTCCCCTCAATACGGGGTAAAGAACTCTTGACTGTGGTAAAGGTTCCAAGGGAAAGTATGGTCTGACAGCAAGACACCTACGTGGAGTACGGCGACTCCAAACCTAAGGCTAGGTAAAACAGGGAATGAAGTGTCCACATGAAAGTAGGGTCTGATAGCAAGACACCTACATGGAGTGCGGTGACTCCAAACCTACGGTTATGTTAAAAGGGAATGTAAGTCTCGATCGCGCGGCGGCGTGAGATAAAGGGAATGAGGGACAAGGTTATGACATGGTAGTCAACTGAGAATGATCATTTCCTTTGGAATGAGGAACAAAAACAGGGAAAATCTCGAGTATCAGGAGTAAAGTGAAATAGCAACATATGTACAATAAGTATCAAGAGTTAAACGAGAAACCGAATACCAGAATTTAAGAAAAATGTCAAGATAAACTCAAGAAAATAAATAAAGTGTTAAGCAGAACAAAATCTACAAAATTAATATCTAATTAAAAAACTAATTAAATAAATTCTAAAATAAAACTAACTAAAATCTAACAAAAACTAAATAACTAATTCTAAAAACAAGTTAGCTAAATTCTAAAACTAGTTAATTAAAAAATTTAAAAAAAAACTTAAATCTCACTAAAATAACTATTTAGATAATTTTAATTAAAACTAACTTAAAAACAAATTAATTCACTCTAGAACTAACTTTAATTCTAAAATTAATTAACAAGTTCTAGAAATTAATTAATTAAAGTTAACACTAATTCTAACAAAAAACTATCTAAACTAATCCTGATCGTACCTAGATCAGACAGTTTGAGGATGGCCAACGATGTCTGGAATTGTTGCTACTTCAATGATGGTGAAAAACGACGGGGGGGTTGTACCTGCAGAACACTCCGATGCTTAAGTCAGTGAGAGCACAGCAAGTACAGAGAAAGTGATTGAGAGTAAGAAGTTAACTATCCTGACCCTCTCAAGTGAGAGGGTATTTATAGAAGACCCCCAGCGCGTGGCCAACGGTTACTTGCAACGGGTGGGACTAGCGTGTGACCCGTTACAAGTAACTGCTAGGGCTTACGTGTAGTAATAATGACCAGCTCGTGGTCAACACCCTAGTGTAACCGTCCCTTTAATGCCATTAGTAGACAGTTACATGAAACGTATCTGTATAGATAAGACCGTTAGTAGACTCCTCGTGGGGAGTCTATAATGTCGTGGAAATATGGTGGTCGTGGATTGGACGTGACCTAATGGAGGAGAACCATGCTTGTCGAGGACCGATGCGTCAACGAGATGAGGAGTATTCTCGCGGGGAGAAGTTAATTTGTTGGGGAGGTCTATCTCATCAGGACGAGATGTCCTCCTTTCCTGTCTGTCCTCAGATGCTCGACACTGTTGAAGTTCCAGGTGCCCGACATAACTTTGGCCATGCGTATGGAAGTCACAAGTCCTTCTCTAGGACTTTTTTGGGCCTCTCTATGTTGTATGGATTAGGCCTATTTGATTGTAGGAAACCACTGCCCAGTCTAGAATAGGAGCCCCCCAAGTCGTTGCTTTGAGGTATCAGAGTAATGACTTAAGGGTCAATAATCATGTCGGGGAAATGCCAAGGGGTGATCCGAGGAGGATATCAGTATAGTCAAAATTCCCATGATTATCATGAAGTTGGGCATTGATAGCTTGCGAGCAACAAACAGTTGCATCTAGTCGAAAATGTCGGGGAGATGAGAAGTTTCAGACTTGAAACGATGGGATGACGAAAGGACACGCGTGGATTTTTGACCGGTGCAAGTGCGCCACATGTCGCTTGTCATCATTGTATAGGGTGGCTGCCTAGGGTAGAGTACTCGAGTGCCTTAGGCTTCTCGAGTTCCGCGATTTGTCTATAAATACTCCCTCTTCCCTTTATTTCTCATTTTTTGCTCTTTCGTTCAAGAATCGTTTCCTCTTTCTTCTCCGTTATCTCATCCTCCATTCGCCACCGTCAACCTCTGCAAGTCCGTCGTGAATCGCCGTGTTACGCCGTGCCGGAACCCTATTTCACCATCTACAAGGTATTTTCTTCAAAACTGTTGTTTTTTCTTGCATTTTCTTTAAGTTTAAGTTGCTTGAAATCGTTTCTCTGATGAACTGATGAAGTTCTCATGAGAAATGGAAGGGTTCCTGGCGAATACGATAGGGATCTTTGGCTGTTTAAGAGAAAGAGTGTATGAAATTTTCCCTGTTTCTCTTTGAATAAAACTGAGGAACTGGATGAATATTTCCGGGGAGCGTAATGATCATCGCGGGGACCTGATAGTGTTTTGGGTCCCTGACAATTACTATTTTTCGTTGATTTCATGGGGAAATGGGGCAAGATTTTCCGGGGAAGCGATGAGTTTCCCGGGGATATACCTTATTCGTCTCCGACCGAATAGTTTCCTCATAACTATGTCGGGGAGAAGGAAAATCATTGCCCCTTCCTCGCCCGTTCGCTTGAACAGCGGTGGATGGGTGAATTTGGTATGACTCGTCGAATTCACCGTTCCCTTCTGCTTTTCAGGTTGATGGACAGATTGGCCGCTGAAGTGGCCGTAGGTGAATTCGAAGAAGATAACCAACTCGAAATTCTGATGGCCCATATGGCTTTTAGACAAGAGCGTTCGCTTGAGGACTGGGTGTGTGATGAGGCCCTCTCTATGTCGTCCATCTTCACATTCCCCGGCGAAAAGGGGTTTTGTACTGTCGAGCATAGGTTGCTCGGTTCTGAACAATCCTGGAAAGTGTTCCGCCCCAACGAGGACCATCGTATATGTACACCTTACATGGGAATGCGTTTCCCGCTGTATGAGTTTATGTTTCAAGAGGCGGGGTGGAGGCTCCCCTTCACAAACTTCCAAGAGGGGGTCTTCAAATCGTTAAAATTGGCTCCATCGCAAATCCACCCGAACTCATTGGCCTTTCTCCGGGCTTTTGAGCTCGTCTGTAAACACTTAGACATCAGGGCAACAGTGCCCCTTTTCTTTCGAATTTTTCATCTGCAACGGTCTACAACCAATGGTCGACACGGCTGGGTGTCGTTCAAACAAAATAAAGCTTTATTTCACACCTACTTGGACTCCATTCGAGAATTCAAGTGGCGTTATTATTTTGTGAAGCCGATCACTCCCGAGGCTATTAATTCAATATATGAAAGGGTGACTCAAGAAGTGGATGGGCTGTCCACAGAAGTGATGGTGCCAAAATTCCCCCTCTTCTGGACAGAAGAGCATTACAAAGAGGGGGTAGATAAATACAAAGTACGACATAATAAGCTCAATGTCGAGGATCGCGTGGCTTATGGCAAGATAGTCGAGTATGTGAAGAGTTTGAATAAAACTCTAAGCGTATCCGAGGATGGAGAGACCTCGACAGGTGTGAATGAGCAGGTGACGAAGACCTGTCACCTGATTAATACTCGTGTTCTGCTCGAGACTTTCTCCGATGAGGAGGCTGTCGATCTCTTAGGTGGTGCAAAGATCCTCGACTTAGATTTTTCTCATGCTCGTGTATCTTGTTTTGTTAATATTTTTCTTTCTTTTTGCAGAAAAAATGGTCAGAGCCACAGAAAGATACTCGAGGTTAAAGGCAAAAAGGGCTAGGGAAGAACAATCCCGTCCAACAGAACAAAGTACCCCTCAGCATACCTCTTCTACGACAGTGCCTGAGAGTATTCCCTCTACTGCAGTGCCCGAGGGTTCCGGGCCATCTCATGTTGTTTTAGCTGCAACTGTGACCTCTGAGAACCAGTCTCCGGGGCCCCAAGACCATCTAAGCGGGTAAGAACTACTGAGCTGACCATTGTTAATGTGGAAGATAGTCCCCCTCCTCCTCCTGCAAGCTTCGAGATTCCTCCGTGTTATCTCCAGCCTCGCTACTTCTCTGAGGTTATTTGTCCTCATGTCGCCCCTGCTGAAGTCCAGGCTTTGTTGGGGAGTGCTTCAGAAGCGAGAAGGAAAATAATTATCGAGGATATGTCTGCCGTTATGCGGCTCTGTTCGGATGCCCTTGTTCTGAATGACGAGAGTTGCTCTGCTGCTGAGCTTTCTCGACTGAAAGAGAGACTTCAGACTTTGGAGGCTGAATTGCTCAGCATGCAAAAAGACTTGAAGGACTGCAGGGAGCTGAACAGAGAACAAGGCGAGCAGCAACAACAGTCGGAGAAGAAGTTGAAGGAAGCTGAGGATGCGGCGAAGGGCCGCCTTGCTCGGATCGCTGCGTTGGAAGGGGAAGAGCAAAGTCTCAAGGACAGGATAGTTGAATTGGAAGAGGCTGTTCGGCCAGCCGAGAATGAAACTGAGGAGGACAAACTATTAACCTCTCGAGCAGCCTTGATAGCCAAGCTCAGGGAAGTCGAGAAGGATCTTCGGTTAGCTGAGGATGATGCTCTAGAGTTTCCAGATGTTGGGTTCCAGAACGCTGTGGCGCAACTTAAACTCCTGAATCCGAACTTTGTAACCGACAGAGCTGACTCCAAGTTTGAGGTGGTCGATGGCAAGATTGTGTTGCTTGGGCGAGAGGTAAATGCTGATGGGGGAAACGGGGAACAGGAGAATCCTGAGGCAACTGCTGCTGATGCTGCTGCGGAGTGATAGTGTAGTCAGTTTGGCCTGCGTGCCAATTTTTTGTATTGACTGGCTTGCGTGTCATACTTGTTGCTTTGCCCGGCCTAGGAGCCATGGCTTTATGTAATATTTTTACAATGGACTTGCCCGACTTAATATTTCCATTCTGCCTCTTTATCTGCTCTGTATGTGGTATTTTAATTTTTATCTAAGTTATTTTGAAGTTGCTGGACACTTGGAGTTTGCTCGACTCTAATGATCCTCGACTGCGTAGAGCTGGTCGAGTGGTCAGGGGTTGTACCCCGACCTTCAATGGATCTAAGAGGTCGATCGATGTCTTAGCTTCATGGCGTGAATTTCCCATCGCGAGCTGGGTGTTCTGCCTACAAGGTACGTCGACGACGGGGCTCGCTAGAGTACTCTTCGTCGGGTCAAAAGTCCAACGCACACACAACGTGACTTTTGACCTTCGTTAGCATATCGAGATGTCGTGCATGTACCATAGCACGCTCCCTGTAACGACAACTTTTGTATAGTCGCATGCAGTGTTTAACTGTAAAATTGTTTTAGCTTCTCAGCATTCCATGGTCGAGCAAGTTGTTCACCTTGGAGGCTTTCGAGGTAATAGGCACCTGTCCCCGTCTTAGCAATGACGCGGTAGGGGCCCTCCCAGTTTGCGGCCAGCTTTCCTTCACATGAATTTTTCTGATTTCGCCGTAAGACAAGGCTGCCTACTTGGAAATCTCGTTTGATGACTTTGTCATTATAACGCAAAGTTATTTTTTGTTTTAAAGAGGCTTCTTGGAGGGATGCACCCGTCCTTATTTCTTCGACAAGGTCGAGTTCCTCGCGAAGGACTTCGTTGTTCGCTTCCTTGTCGAGAGGAGCTTCTGTCCTTCTCGAAGGTTCCCTGATTTCCACGGGAATTACTGCCTCGGTTCCAGATGTTAACCGGAACGGGGTCTCCCCGGTCGCGGAATGAGGGGTAGTTCGATATGCCCAGAGGACGCTGTGTAACTCCTCAACCCACCATTGTTTGGTTTCGCCGAGTCGTCATTTGAGTCCTCGGAGTATTACTCTGTTCGCTGCTTCAGCTTGCCCATTGGTTTATGGGTGTTCGACCGACGTAAAATGTTGTTTCGTACCCAGTTTGGCAACGAAGTTTTGGAAGTTTCCGTCGGTGAACTGTGTCCCGTTGTCTGTGACAATGGCCTGAGGTACGCCGAATCGGGCGAGTAAATTTCTCTTGTAGAAACGTAATATGTTGAAAGCAGTGATCTTGGCTAATGTTTCCGCCTCAATCCACTTTGTGAAGTAATCTACTCCGACGATGAGGTACTTATTTTGGTACGATCCTACGACAAAAGATCCGAGGATATCCATTCCCCACCACGTAAAGGGCCACGGGGATGACAATGATTTAAGCTCGTTTGGAGGAGCGAGGTGCATGTCCCCATGCCTCTGACAACGGTCACATTTTTTGACGGGTTCCTTTGCGTCTTGTTGCATAGTGGGCCAATAGTACCCTGCTCGGAGAGCTTTTCGAGCCAAAGACCTTCCGCCTAAATGTTGCGCGTTGATTCCTTCATGTATTTACTGGAGAATCGCTGAAACTTTGCTTTCCTCGACACACCGGAGTAGAGGGATGGAGAATCCTCGGTGATATAGCTTACCTTCGACTATGGTGTATGCACATGCCCGCCTCTTGACTATCCCAACTTCTTTAGGATCGTCGGGCAGTCTGCCCGTCATCAGGTATTCGTAAACTGGAGTCATCCAATAGTTTGCGTCCCTGATAACGTTCACCTCTGTGGTCGAGGTAGGTTTGTTGATACTTGGATGGGTCAGTATCTCTTGGATCACTGATTTGTTCCCTCCTTTCTTCTTAGTACTCGCTAGCTTGGAGAGCACGTCTGTCCGAGTGTTGTGCTCGCGCGGGATGTGAGTCACCTCCGCAGAGACAAATTTCTTCAACTTTTCTTGTACCAAGGTTAGGTATTCAATGAGACTATCATTTTTGGCCTGAAATTCTCCCCGAACTTGTGATGCTACGAGCTGAGAGTCTGTAAAGATTTTGACTTCTTTTGCGCCAAGATCTTCTGGAAGTCGAAGTCCTGCGAGGAATGCCTCATACTCAGCTTGGTTATTTGATGTTTTGAAAGATAGCTCTAGGGAGACTTCTATCAAGATACCCTCCTCGTTTTCGAGGATGATGCATGCGCCGCTGCCTTTTGCACTGAAGGCTCCGCGACGTAAATCGTCCATTTTTGGGAGCCATTGGTCGAGGATTCGGGGATTGTCATTTCCGCTACAAAGTCGGCCAGTATTTGAGCTTTCAAGGCTTTTCTTCATTCGTATCGAATGTCGAACTCGGATAGCTCGAGGGACCACCGGAGCATTCTCCCCGCCATATCTGGCCGACTAAGGAGATGTCTGATAGGTTGCTCAGTCCTTACCACAATTATGTGGGCCAGGAAGTAATGACGTAATCTTCTGGCTGCGGTTACGAGGGCCAAGGCGACCTTTTCGATCTGTTGATATCTGAGCTCGGGACCCTGAAGAGCTTTGCTCGTGAAATAAATCGGTTTCTGTCCGTCGGGGGTCTCCCGTATGAGGACAGCACTCACCGCTTGGCCAGTGATGGCCAGATACAAGAAAAGTGTTTCCCCGTTATCTGGTCGGGACAAGACTGGGGGTTGCGATAAGACTTGTTTTAGATGGAGGAGGGCTTGTTCGCATTCTTCACTCCATTCAAATGTTGCTTTCTGTCGAAGAAGTTTGAAAAATGGGAGTGCGTATTGGGCAGATTTAGCGACAAAACGAGAGAGGGCAGTTAGCATCTCGTTAAGTGACTGTATCGACTTCTTTGAATTCGGAGTAGGAATTTCGAAGAAGGCCTTACATTTGTCAGGATTCGCTTTAATTCCTCTCTCCGTAAGGTAGAAGCCGAGGAATTTTCCTGCTCGAACGCCGAAAGAGCACTTGTCGGGGTTAAATCTCATGCGACATTTCCTTGCCGTGTCGAACACCTTTTTAAGATGCGCAGCGTGGTCGACTTCTTCTGCGGACTTGACGATCATGTCGTCCATATAGACTTCGAGCATGTTTCCAATTTCTGCTCGGAAGACCTTGTTCATCATTCGTTGGTAGGTGGCGCCAGTATTCTTCAGACCAAAGGGCATTACATTATAATAATAATTTCCCGACTCAGTCATAAAAGCTGTATGTTTTCTGTCGGCCTCATCCATGAGAATTTGGTTATATCCCGAATAAGCGTCCATGAAAGACAACAGTTTAAATCCTGCAGAGTTGTCGACCAGTCGGTCGATGTTAGGCAAAGGGTAAGAGTCTTTCGGGCATGCCCGATTAAGATCCGTGTAGTCAATACACATTCTCCATTTTCCATTAGATTTTTTAACAAGTACAACGTTGGACAACCAAGTGGTGTACTTGGCCTCCGAAATAAAGTTTGCCTCTAGGAGGTCTTTTACAGCTTTTTCAGCAGCCTCCATTTTTTCTGGGGACTGCCTACGCCTACGTTGAGCTACAGCCTTAGCATTTGGATCTATAGTCAGCTGGTGACAAGCCACTTGAGGATCTAATCCAGGCATCTCCGAAGCATTCCAAGCGAACAAATCTGCATTCTCTCGGAGACATGCCTTCAGCTGCCTCCTCGCCAGGTCGGGGAGTCCATGGCCGATCTTCACGGTTCGCTCTGGGTCGTCGCCAAGAGGGATCAGCTCGAAGTCTCCGTCTGGGATGGGGCGCATTGGGTAGATAGGCTGCCCGTTGACTTCAGTTGGGAGGTCTTTGCCTGCAACTTCTTCTTGTTCCCTGGTGAACCTGCTATCAAGGTCGACCGCGCTGACCGGCGGTAGTGGAACTCGTGTGACATCTGAAGTTGCTCTTTTGGGGTGGACGCCACCGACAACACTTAGACCTTTGATCGCTGCATCGAAACATCTTTTAGCTGCTTCAATATCCCCGTGGAGGGTAACCACACATCCTCGTGTCGTATAATACTTCATTTTCAGCTGGATAGTGGATGGTATAGCTGTTATTTCAGCCAAAGTAGTCCTTCCCAAGATGCAGTTGTATAGGGAAGGGCAGTCGACCACCAGGAAATGTGTCTTCGCCTGTCGAGCTGTTTCACCTATTCCGAAGGTGACCAACAATTCTACATAACCTCGAGGTCTAGTAGACGCGCCGTCGAAGCCTTGTAGATCAGATCGCACATATGGGGATAGGTGATGCTTTGTCAGCTGGAGAGTGTCGAAGAGATGGGTGTACATGATGTCCACTGAGCTTCCTTGATCGACCAAAATCCGATGCATATCAAAGTTGGCCATTTATGCCCGAATTAGGAGGGGTATATTAGTATTCGGGGATCCACCTGGTAACTCCTCGAGATAAAAACTTATAGGGCATAATTTTCCACGAGATAAGCTGAGAGTTGGGTCTCGAGGAGTGGATGTCCTTAGCTCGTCAAACTTCCTCTTTATTGAACCGACGGTCACTCGTTCAGGGTCTCCGCCTGATATGACTAGGGCTTGGGGAAAACTTTCCCAGGTACTGCGAACACTTACTAGTTCCTCTGTCGGGAAGTTCTTCCACATGTTTCGTACAGCTTCGGCATCGTTACCATTTCCTTGAAAACCGAAGTCTTTAGGTCGTGTGATGCTTAAGGAAACCTGCAGCTTTCCAGTGTCCGGAGGGTTTGACTCCTCGGTATTTAGGGCTTCTTGGCCGGTGGGATGAGGAGCCTCGTCATGTTTGGCGTACTTTTTCAGGTAGCCTTCTTTAATCAATGTTTCGATTGCATCCTTAAGGTGGATGCAATCCTCAGTAACACGCCCGTAGCTGCGATGGAACCGGCAGTATTTGGATTTATCCGTATATGGTTTGGGAGCTGTTGGTTTTGGGAAGCGGATCCCCCCTTTCACAAACTCCGAATTTGCACACTCACTAAAAATGCGTGCACGAGACACGTTCAGTGGAGTGTGTCTTTGAAAAGACCGGCGGGTCCCCGAGATTCACGGGACTCTTTATTCCGATTTTCTTTTTTCCTTTCCCCACCTCGCTTAGGTGGAGAGGAATCTTCTCTTTTCCTGTCTCCACCTCGCCTAGGTGTAGGGGAGTCTTCTCTGTTCCGACCGCGGGGGCCTTCTCTGCTCCTTAAATCAAGGGCAATCTGTGCTGCTTCTGCTTCCTCGAACTCAATGTGTGATTGAGCTCGTTCGAGGAAACCTTCGAAGCTGCGAGGACGGTGTAATCCGACAGATTCAGCGAACTTGGAACCAACCCGCAGTCCTTTGATGATGAGATATAATTTTATATGGTCGGTCGTATGGACCTCGATCGCTTCTTTATTGAATCTCTCGATGTAGCTCCGGAGAGATTCTTTCTTTTCTTGGAAGATGGCCTCCAAGGAGGATATAGTTTTTGGATGTCTTTGAGAAGCTGTAAAATGCTTCCTGAAACGTTCCCTCAGAGCTTTCCATGACACTATTGATTCAGGTGCTAGGTTTTTATACCAAGCCATGGCCCCTTTCCGAAGAGTCGTAGGGAATAATCGACATTTGATAGCGCCGGAGACGTTTCTAAAGTCGAGCAGAGCCTCGAAGCTCTCGACATGGTCGTCCGGATCAGATGTTCCATCATAAGTCCCCAAGGATGGAGGTCTCTCTAAGCCTTTGGGAATAGGCGCTTCTATTATTTGTCTGGATAGAGGAGTCTGGTAATCGTCATCATCGCTGCCTCCCGGGGATACAGAAGGAGAATTATGACCACGAGCATAGTGACGTTTCGGGGAGTTTTCTTTGTGACGGCCTCTTGGCTCCTCGACATCAGGCTTACTCCTCTTAGTCACCAAGGGTCGAGTGGGCCCTTTTGGTGGCGGGGAGTGATGACGCTTCTGTGGGCGCTCGGTCTGGTTGCGCTCCAAACGCGGCCTGCGACCTCTATCCACTGGAGATTGTGACTGTCCGGGATATGGGGGTGGTCGGTGTCTTCGTGGGGAAGTTCGACCACGACCTTTTTCTAGCTTCTCGATCCGTAAGCTTTGGTTAAAGATCATTTGATTGGTCTGATTGGCCAACGCAAACAAGGCAGCAGTGCTCAGATCTGCATTTGGTGGTGGATTCACAGGATGGTAGACGGGCTGGAGGATTGCTTCTTGTCCATCCTGTTGAGCAGTCTCGTACTCTATCTCATCGGAAGACGGGGAGGCGGTGATTCCATCCATGATATCATTCTCCGCGACAGGCTGAATAACATTGTTGTCGCCATGGGTGTTACCACTAAGTTGTGTGATGACATTGTCTATAGCTTGATTTACCGATGGGTTGGCCATTGCTGGTATTTGAACGAGGAAGCTTTGGTTTATCGCGAGGAAAAATGGGGGAGCTTATGAATTTCCCACAAACGGCGCCACTGATCGTACCTAGATCAGACAGTTTGAGGATGGCCAACGATGTCTGGAATTGTTGCTACTTCAATGATGGTGAAAAACGGCGGGGGGGTTGTACCTGCAGAACACTCCGATGCTTAAGTCAGTGAGAGCACAGCAAGTACAGAGAAAGTGAGTGAGAGTAAGAAGTTAACTATCCTGACCCTCTCAAGTGAGAGGGTATTTATAGAAGACCCCCAGCGCGTGGCCAACGGTTACTTGCAACGGGTGGGACTAGCGTATGACTGTAATACCCCAAATTTTGACCACTTAGATTTCCCATCATTGTGAAAATCATCGTCACAATATGGATGAACCATCATGCTTCATCAGTCTCCCCAAAGATGGGTGAGCATCCAATACAATCAAAATTAGGGTTTCAAGCCCTCTCTGAGTGCTTAGACAGAGGATCAATGAAGAAATGACATGATCTTCAACTTGTCTAATCTCTCAAACATCCACAATGGATCAAAAAGGACTCCCACTTCAAGGATTAAGCACAAGGTTGCTCCCTTCTAGGTGGATCAAGTCTCAAGATCGACAGTATCACCAAATTAGGGTTTTGGTCGACCAGGGCCTCCAGATGGAAATTTTCATCTGGGCACAAGGCAATGATCCAAAACATAACCTAATATGCTTCATGGAACCTCATGAACCCATGCATCAAGTCAATTTTGCCTCAGGGGATGCATTCATCAAAAATCAGGAATTAGGGTTTCTTGACCTAATTCACCCCTAAGTTGACTTTTGGGACAAACCATGAGCCAAGACCTCAAGAGATGATTTTAGGGTCTCTAATATACCATATTGATCCATTTGGAACAATGGATTGATCCAAGAAGCTTGAGCAACAAGTCTCATTTTCATCTGCACCACAATTAGGGTTTTAAGGGAAAAGTCAACTGTAACTTTGACTTTTGACCAGGACATGCTCCCAAACCCTAATACATGATTGAATATACCCTATGACACCCATGGAACATGTCCATCAAGTTTGATTTAGGTCAAGGACATGATTTCCTGAAGAATTGCACAGTTTGGAATTCATCTGATAAAAAGTCAACTGTGCACAAAAGTCAACTTTGACTTTTTGAGATTTTTCACCAAAATGGATTTTTAACCCTAAAATGATGTTAATGTATGATTTGAATCATCATTCATCAAGAAAAATCAAGAAAAGTGAGATAACTTGTAAAAGGGGTAACCATAAAACTTAGAAAATTTTCTAAGTTATAAATAAAGTGGCAAAGGTACCAACTTTGGAGGACCATAACTCCTAAACCACAAGGCCATTTTTTCTCATCCAAAGATGGATTTGTATCCCTCATTATCACCTACAAAAACTTCAACTACAATTCATTCCAATTCATTAAGGATTTTGAGTTATGGAGTGATCAAAGTGGCTGAAAAGTGAAAATGTCACTTTTTCCAACACTTAGTGAAATTTTCACTAAGTCAGATTCTGCCTCACTTTTTGCCAAATGTAGGGGGATTTTTCACTTGGAATCAAAAGAGATCAAAGCCAAACTTGTTCAAACAGTTGTTGTATCATGTAAGAGCTTTCCAAAATGGCCAAGAACATTGTCAAATTCAACCTACACCATGAGATACAACATTGCCAAGTTGCCTTGCTGAAATCTGTCAAGGCAAGGCAGAATTTGCAACTTTGGTCGATTTGCCAAAATCAGCCAAATTCAATTGCTCCTATCCACTTGGACACCTCAGAGGATTGAATCTAAAGGGGACAATCACTGAGCCAAGCCTCCAAAGTCCATGGAACAAGAAATAGCATGTTGAACCTAGAATGGCCAAAATAGGGACAAGACTTCAAATTTGGAATGAGGCATTCAATGGAACCATCAAGGTGGCATGGACTGAGCCATTCTCATCTAAAATCAGTCAAGACTTATCCAAGACCAAGGGGACCAAAGCTCTGTGCCCTAACCTCTAGTCAATGGCTAGAGGAGACTTGGATTTTCATTTGCCAACATTGGCCAAACCTACTTACCAGCTGCCATGCACTATTCCTTGCAAAACAAACTTGCTCTACTATAAATAGAGCTCAATTGTGGTCAGTTTAAGTACACCAAAGCCATCTAACAGATGCTTTCCTCAAAATCTCTTTCTCTTGCCAAAAATGCCTTTCTTAGCAAGGTAGCTATCGGGTTTTGAGTTTGAGAGCAATTCCAATCAAACCAATCACTCACACACCTCACATACATCACATATGAGCTGATCAAACACTCACATAACTTCTGAAACATCAATTTCATGAAATCACCAGCTGGTTGCTCAAGGTTTTAACCAAAGTGCAGCTGAGGTACCACAAAATGATCCAGCCAATTTCAATCAAGTCCAACCATCCAAACACAATCCATAGGGTGTAGGGAAGCTGTTCAGATCATCACCACTCATCTGTAACATCTCCAAATCAAAAATCACTTTGCACTTGCTGTCACGGCTTGGAGGTAAGCACATACTTGGTCATCTCTCAATCTATGCATATTTCCTCGCACAATAATTTGGCCATATGTTCATAATCATGCATGGAATGTTTTCCCTCAATTAATTGCATTGTTTGAATCGTGTATCAAAAATCCTAGCCTTTATGCAGAAATTAGGGTTCTTGAGGTCTCTTCATGATTTCTTGTTGTATGTTTAATTTAAATGAAATTAAAGTACATAGACATGATCGTGAGGTTAAGACGAGCATAATGATATGTGGATTGCATGATATGATTACGTATTCATGGAGATTGGATAGAAAATGCAAATCTGAGAAACCAAGAACACGCGCGTGTTCTTCAGCTGTTCTTGGCGCCATTTTTCATAAATTTAAATATTTGAATTTTGTGATTTTGTTTAATTGATTCAAAAATTAATTTCTCTCTGAGTTTTAATGATTTTGAGTTGATTCTTTTTTTAATAATTCACAAAAATGTTAAAATATTTTATTTTATCAAAAAATCCCAAAAATATTATTTATTTCATATAATTGATATTTTTGCAAAGAATTAATATTTTGATTGTTTTTGGCATTTTAAATATTTTTTCTACATTGATTTTGCAACTTTTAATGCTTTCTAATTATTTTGTAGGTCAATACTTAATTTTTGAAGCATTAATCCAAGATCACAATTTGTTTTCCATGTGTTAAACAATTTTTGATCATTTTAATTGAATTTTTATTCAATTAAATACATTTTGAAAACAAATTAGGGCTTTGGATTAATTCAACCTTCATAAATCATTTTCAAAACACTTTGGGCCTCTTGAGAGAGTGTAAGACCCATCCCCCTTGTACAAAAAAACTTTTTGGGCCTCATCCATTGTATAAGTCCCTCTGTACAAGTAAACGGCGCGATCGTCGCCCGTTTAAAAATAAAAATCATCTGGGCCTCTCCTTGAGCTATAAGACCCATTCAAAACACTTTGGGCCTCTATTAGAGTGTAAGACCCAATCCCCCTTTTAAACAAAACATTTTGGGCCTCACTTATTGTATAAGTCCCTCTGCGTTAAAAGAAAACCTCGGCGCGATCGCCATTTTTAAACGAAAAATCATTTGGGCCTACCCTCGTGTTATAAGCCCCACTCTTTTTCTTTAAACCTTTTTGGGCCTCTTGAGAGAGTTTAAGACCCATCCCTTTGTACAGAAAACCATTTTGGGCCCCAGTCACTTGTATAAGTCCCTCTGTACAAAGTCACACAGTGCGCTCACTGATAAAACCCTGGGCCTCTCCTTGAGCTGTGAGCCCCAAATCTTTCTTTTTCAAAGCACTTTCTCCTTTGACTTTGAATATACTGTTGTTTTCAATCTTTCTTTGTTGAACAACTAACCAAACAGCATGGAATCACTCCAACCGAGTAAGTGGTTATCGCTTTCATTTACTGCTTTCATATATATATAAACTGTATTGTGGGGCTGCTCACTGTAAGTCTCCTTTCATAAACTCATATCTACTGTGTAATAATAGTATAGATATTTTGAGTTTCCCCGGCTACTACGTCTAGAACTAGGTGACGTCGTTTCGTTTATTCGTAGAAATAGACGCCTAGATCCCCAATAGGAGCACCAGATACAGTCTTCTCTTCGGCTGTCCTCCTTAGGAATCGTCAAGAAGCTCTACTCCCCAAGATGAATGTATTCTCCGTGAATGGCATCTTTGAGTTTCTTCCAAATTCTCGAACTTTCCTGACTTGATCTATTCCTTGTGGATAGCTTGCCTTGAATGTCTCGGGGTTTGGGTACCCACTACGGTCATAATCTTGGACCTTAACTAAGGAACCCTCTTTAAAGGTTAAAAGTCGCTGGATAGTAAACCTCGCACGTTTACCAGTGGTTTTTATCTTTAAAAGAGTTATCTCTTCTAATGGAAAGGAGATGATAAGACCCACGGGCTTCTTAAAAGCATCGGCCTCCTCTTGGGCATTATTCAAGGACACTACGGCTTCTTAGAAGTATTCACAGCCTCCTCTTAGGCTTCGTATAATGATCTCTTCCTCCGAGAATGATAGCCTCCTCTTGGGCTTCGTACAAGGACCCGTCGGCTTCTTAAAATTTTCCAGCCTCCTCTTGGGCTTCGTATAAATTGTCCCGACGACCTCCTAGAGGTATAGGAACAGAACCTAGTCATCCTCATAGAACAGTCCTTTCATAGAGTCTACTACTGTTTCTCACAGCATAGTACAAAAGATAAAACTCTAGACACGGACAGTCTAACTTCCTTGAGTCTCAAAGACATTCTCAAGCACCCTTCGTTAAATAGGAAGGAAACCCGCAGACTCGGACAGTCTCGACACCCTTTGGATTTCCTGTTTCCTCAAAGAGAAGGAAATATCCCTGATCCTCAAATCAAACCCCTGGGTACAGTGTTACTCATATAAGAACTGATTTTCTCTTTTAAAATCAGTATATTGGATCTGTCACTCAACTGAAACAGTTACAATAGCCTCCATCTCGGGCTTCGTACGAGATACCAAAATTCTCCCCAGTGGAGTCAAAACAACCTTTTCGCCTCTCTCTCGGGCTTTGTACGAGATACAAAAACACTCTCTTACTGAGTATAAAAGATTCTCCAACTGAGTCAACTCTTTGCTAGCCTCCTCTTAGGCTTTGTATAACGATATGCCCCACTGGGTCAAACTTTTAGCCTCTCTCTCGGGCTTTGTACGAGACACAAAATAGCCTCCTCTTAGGCTTTGTATAATGATTTTCCTAGCGGAAAATAGCCTCCTCTTAGGCTTTGTATAATGATTTTCCTAGAGGAAAATAGCCTCCTCTTAGGCTTTGTATAATGATTTTCCTAGCGGAAATTAGCCTCCTCTTAGGCTTTGTATAAGAAAACCACTGGTTGATCCAATTAACCTTTTAGCATCAAAGCTGTGCCTCGTTCACAGTATACAAACATCAACAACTCCTTCCCCTTCATCTAATCGCTGTAAGTGGCAAGCTTCTGGATCATCTACATCCATGCCACTGTCCCTCTTTTAGCATGAGAAATTCCTAAGGAAATATGGCATTGCTCTACACTGAGTTAAAGTCTTCTCCTTCAGGTTAAAACCCTTTCTTCAGAAATTATGGCATTGCTCGGATCCGCGTATTCCAGTTAAAGTAATTCTCCTTCTCCCCTCTTTAGAGATAACAAATTCTCTCTAAAGTCAAGGTCATTCAGCTTCACGTCTTGGGCTTTGAACAAGACACAAATAGACCTTTCAGCTTCACATCTTGGGCTTTGAACAAGATACAAATCACCTTTCGCTTCATGTCTTGGGCTTTGAACAAGACACCAAAAACCAATTTCCTCCCATAGAATATGAGGAACTACGAATGCTCTGATTTCCCTGTTTCGGTAAACGGGAATACGTAGGCATAAGATCGAAAAAAAAGATCTTAGCGAGCGCAATCAACAAAAAACCCAAATCCCATATCTCAGTCAATCAAAAGCAGTAATTCAAAAGCATCAGTCCTAACACCCTAATCCTTGTTCCCCGCTAGAAGTTCCTAGAAAGAAAGAAAACAGTATTGGCGAAAATACAAATAACCAGTACAAAGGCCCCCCCACATTGATAGCATCCGTAACCTAACAGACCGCTGTTTGAACTCAGTATGCAAAGCAGGGTTAATTGGAGACATCTATTTCCCTTCCTTATTCAGCTCACAATAGGATAAAAAATGAATCGACCTGTAGTCAAAGCTCAAACCGCAGAGAGCGACCAGCGCTTAAGAACCGCGTCCAAAATCGCTCGCTACAGAAAAGTGGCGCCCACCGTGGGGCCTTTCAAAGTTAGATCTAGGCACGGTCTTCCCTCTCTTCACTTATGTGAAAACCACAGATTGGGACTTCCGCCGGGGAACCCATTTCTGTCAGGAACTTAGGATTCATAGCTTTATAAGTCTAGGATGATTAGGACAAATATATACTGCTTTTCCTAATTGCTATACGTGTTTATTTTTTTGCTACTGGGAATGCGTGTGATGCCGCATGTGGTGAGAATGAGTATACACTTAAGATAAGTGATGGCGACGGGGTCGACCATCAACCTCAGTGGAGGCTGACCAACGCAACCCATTCACTCTTCTAGCCAATGGGCCGGTTGTTAAGTCTGAGAAGCTGAGGAGCCAAACCCTTTCGTAGTGCGGAAGCTATCGGAAATAGCTGTTACGCGATACTACCCTCATTTGAGGCTGGTGATCTATTCTCGGTGAATAGCACTTACTCTAAGATTGCACACAACTCGCTGGCGATCCGCTTGTTGTCTGCCTTCCTGGGAGGAGCTGATGATAATGAGTACAGGTAAAAAAATCACCCTAGTATAAACCTTTGGGGATGGGTAGAGCCTTGACTTCATGACAACGACCCTTTGACCCCATGTTTTTTCTATGTTTTTGTGTGCTGCATTCATGCATTCATTTAATAAAACATTAAAACATTCAAAAAACTTTCTCTTCTAGTCTCTCTATTTTTCAAATTAAACTAAGACTATGATTGCAAATATCAGAGAAGAGGATTACGCTAATGGATTTCGATAGAAGGAGAACTCACCAGTATACCTTCAAGGTTCCAAAATTAGGGGATTTAAGAAAGTTAGCGAGGATGATCGTTAACCCAGAGGCTTTCAGAGCCAAGCACGGTGGTTTGCTACCACTGTTAAGAGTCTATGTGATTAAGGGGATCATGGACGCGCTCATTCAGTTCTACGATCCGGTTTATCACTGTTTCACATTCCCGGATTACCAGCTTGCACCAACGCTGGAGGAGTATTCTCATCTGATTGATTTACATATCACTGATCGAGCTCCGTTTTCTGGACTGGAAGAAATTCCAAAGAATCAGACTATTGCAATAGCAATTCATTTGGACGAGTCTGAGGTCAGGACTCACATGACCACTAAGGGTGGCATCCAAGGTTTGCCAGCCCAGTTCCTGACCAAGAAAGCTTTGTACTTCGCTAGTATAGGAAACGTAACTGCTTTTGAAAGCATCTTTGTCTTGCTCACCTACGGGTTATTTTTGTTTCCCAACATCAATAACTTCGTCGATATCAACGCTATTAAGGTTTTTCTCATTGGAAACCCTGTGCCGACTTTACTCGCAGATGCGTATCATTCTGTACACTTGGGAAATTTGTACAGCGGAGGGGAGATCACATGCTGTGTACCTTTGCTCTACAAATGGTTTATCTCTCACTTGCCCAAGTCTGCTACTTTTTGGGATTGCAAGAGTGTCTTATGTTGGTCGCAGAAGATCATGTCTCTCACCAATTCCGATATAGATTGGTGTAATAGGATTTATGAGGGAATCAGAATCATTGACCGTTGTGGAAACTTCCCCAGCGTACCCCTCATAGGAACTAAAGGAGGAATCAACTATCATCCGATATTAGTTCTTCGTCAATTTGGATACCCGATGAGACACATGCCACTGGGTGTTCATCTGGAAGGTCTTTTCTTCAAAGAAGGAGAAAATGACAGAGCACTAAAGATGGAAATAGTGCAAGATTGGAAACATGTTCATAAGAAAGGACGAGAGTCTCTGGGAAAACCGGACTGTGTCTCGGTGGAGCCTTATCTCCACTGGGTACAAACTAGAGCTCTCAAGATAAAGATGCCTTATCCTCGTTACGGAATTCTTCCGCCGAGGGAATCTGTCATGTACTTCATGACGGAAACTGAAAAGCTTCAGGTTACTCTCAACAAAGTTCAAAAGGAGAGAAGGTCTTGGAAGAACAAGTACCGCACCCTCAACGTAGAGTGTATCCAAATACAACAACTACTAAAAGAGAAAGATGCTCTGATTGAAATTTTGGAGCAGCATGCTGTAGAGAATCAAGATGACCAAAGGAATTTGCTCCCTCCTTTCACCTGGCAAAGGAATGACAACCCGACAACGGCCCAAGCGCCCCGGTCAAAGAAGAGGACTCGGGACCCATTAGTTTAGGTTTCTGTTTCTGCACTTTGTAATCTACTGTATTTCCATTTCTGTAATCCAGGATCTATTTGGAAAGGACGCCGCAGACCTCTACTTGGTCCCAAATGTGAAAGTCCCGCACAAGTTCCAAGTGCCCGACTTTGAAAAATACAAGGGTAACTCTTGCCCTCAGAGCCATTTGGTGATGTACGCTCGGCGGATATCAGCTCAGACGGAGAATCAGGACCTGCTGATTCACTACTTTCAGGATAGTTTAACCGGTGCCGCACTCAAATGGTACATGGGTTTAAACCGTACTACGATCAGTACATTCAGAGATCTTGGTACTGCCTTCATCCAACAATACAAATACAATTTGGACATGGCACCCGACAGAGATAAACTCAGATCAATGTCGCAAAAGGAAAAGGAAACCTTTAAGGAGTATGCTCAAAGGTGGCGTGAAATTGCCGCTCAAATTTGTCCGCCTCTTGAGGAAAAAGAGATGACAAAGATCTTCTTAAAGACCTTAAGCTCATTTTACTATGACCGAATGATTGCTAGTGCGCCCAGTGATTTCACCGAAATGGTCGGCATGGGCGTACGTCTTGAGGAAGCCGTTCGAGAAGGACGTTTGGTAAAAGACACTGGATCAACGAGCGGTACTAAAAAATACGGCAGTGCTCTCCCTAAGAAAAAAGAGCAAGATATTGGGAATATCTCTCTCGGAAAGCAAAGGCGACATTATCAGCCAGTAGCAGCTATAACTCCTGCTATCGGCCCCGCGCCTATTCCTATGTATCAACCTCAGGTTGCGCAGAGCCAACCTGACCAACAAAGGACACAACAGCCTCTTCAGCAGGCTCGTCCTCCATATAACAACAACCGTACAACACAGCCACCAGGATTTGATCCTATACCCGTAACGTACGCAGAGCTATTTCCGTTACTGCTGGCTAAGGGGCACATTCAGACTAAGTCTCCCTTTTCAGTTCTGGAAAATCTGCCTTTTTAGTTTAAGGTGGATCAGA
The DNA here is from genome assembly GCA_022829125.1 of Lathyrus tuberosus. Classification (NCBI taxonomy): domain Eukaryota; kingdom Viridiplantae; phylum Streptophyta; class Magnoliopsida; order Fabales; family Fabaceae; genus Lathyrus; species Lathyrus tuberosus. The sequence continues at coordinate 3,825,213 of JALAZF010000518.1, forward strand.
CATGCCCTTATCATCAAGGAGGATCAGGGCATAACATAGAGACTTGTCTTAATTTCAAGTCCGATGTGCAAAAGCTTGTTAGGAGCGGGCTCTTATCTTTCAAAGATACGAATCCCAACGTTCTCACGAACCCGCTGCCTCAACATGAGAAAGCTGCAGTCAATCTGATTGAGAAAGAGACTAACAATGTCTATCAAATTCATGATGTACTCTTATTGGGGACCAATCTGGTCAAGATGCATTGTAGACAGAGTGGATATGGCCATGTGCCACCTCATAACTATCACCAGTGTGATATCTGCTCTAAAGACAACCAGGGATGTTCTGTGGTGCAAGCAGCTCTACAGGATCAAATGGATCTTGGATGGATCCAAGAGCACCGAGTTCGTGAAGTTAACATGGTTTACACGAATTCCAACGTCATTCAGAACCACGACATCCGTGCAATGAATGTCAACTTGGTGGCGATGCACTCAAGGCAAAGCCAGTATCATAATCTGCCGCGGCACGATTACAGTTCCTGTCTGATTTACTCGGTAAACAAACAGGGATGCTCTTTCATATAAGAGGCCCTCCAGCGTCAGATGGATCTTGGATGGATCCAAGACTACCATGATAGGAACTCCTATCAAATCAACATGGTTCAGATCTTCGATATTCGCGTAATGAATACCAACTTGGTAGAGTTACATGCTGAGCAGGTCCGACTTGGATTCTTAATATCACATGACTATCAAAATGGTAAAGCGGGTTGCGAAAACGATCGAGGTTGTACCCTTGTCCAGGAGGCACTTCAGCACTTGTTAAATCACTGGTGGATGCCAATCTATATGGACGAAGATACTGAGCAGATTAGTATCAATCACAGGAATCCTACTGTCGTCAAAGTCAGGATGTCCAATCAATGGAAGATAACCTAGTGAGGTTACATTGTATTCAAAGTGGGCGTGGCCAGGTGCCACCACACAACTATGACAGTTATAGCGTCTGTTCGAAAAGTAACCAAGGGTGTTACCTTGTGAGAGCAGCTCTTCAGGGTCAGGTCGATCACGACGAAATTCGTCCATATCCAGGTTCAGAACCCATCATTTGGTCGCCGAACTACCTTGCCGAGCAAGTTGAGGATGTTGTCACAATCTCTAGTCATCACAGGACCAGGGATGTTTTTGCCATCATCCCTCTACTTGACGAATCTAGAGTTCCCAACCGGGAACGGATCGAGATTACTTATGATGGTCAGAAAAATCAGAAGGTTCCCATAGTCGTCTATCTACCGGGACCATTACCGTATGAATCAGCTAAGGCTATCCCTTACAAATACGGTGCAATAATAACCGAGAATGGAAAGGAAATTCCATTACCCTCCGTCGTGAATATTGCAGACATCAGTCGTGTAACACGGAGCGGTCGAATCTTCAACCGAGGGGTTGGAGAATCCAACAAAGAAAAGGAACTTCAGGCAGAAATTCCTGATCCACCATTCGGTCAATCTAGTAATCCCGACTTTTCAAAAGACAAAGATGAGATGCTAAAGCTCATCCAAAGGAGTGAATATAACATTGTTGATCAACTGTTACAGACTCCTTCAAAGATCTCAGTATTATCACTGTTACTAAGTTCAGAAGCCCACAGGGAGGCTCTACAGAAAGTCTTGGAGCAAGCCTTTTTGGAACAGGATGTAACAATTAGACAGTTCGATAGTATTGTCTCTAACATCACTTCCTGCAATAATTTGGGATTTAGTGATGAAGAATTACCTGAAGAGGGTCGCCGTCATAACATGGCGCTCAATATCACAGTTAACTGCCAGGACGATGCTTTAGCCAGCGTACTGGTAGACACAGGGTCCGCCCTGAATGTTATGCCGAAGTCCACTTTGATGCAATTATCATTCAAGGGCCCTCCGATGAGAGTCAGCGAGGTCGTCGTCAAAGCATTCGACGGATCCAGAAAAAAAGTTATCGGCGAAGTCGATCTTCCCATAACTATTGGTCCTCACACTTTCCAAATCACTTTCCAGGTCATGGACATCCGGGCAATATACAGTTGTTTATTAGGAAGACCTTGGATACATCAGGCTGGAGCGGTTACTTCAACCCTCCACCAGAAGCTAAAGTTCGTCGAGAACGATCAACTTGTCACAGTTTGTGGGGAACAAGCCTTGCTTGTGAGCAACTTATCATCATCTACTTGTGTGGAACCCGAGGAGGTTATTGGAACTCAGTTCCAAGCACTATCGGTGAGCAAGGACAATCAGTCCAAAGAAGGAACTTCAATTTCTTCATACAAAGATGCTATCAAAGCGGTTGAGAGTACCGATACGACAGGATGGGGACGACTTGTCATTCCCATTGACAATAAAACAAAGAAGGGTCTTGGTTTTTCTGCAACCTGTACCCAGACAGTTGCCAACGATGAAGGTCTTCATCCCCTTCAAAACTTCTTCCACAGTGGAGGTTTTCTTCACCCAGTGTCTCAGACAGTTCATGCTATCAATAAGGAAGATCCCTCTGACACAGATAAAGAATGGAAGTCCTGCCTTAACAAGGACGGCTATATGTCTCAAGAAGAGGTGCCTATGCCTTTTTGCTTTCCTACAGAAAGTCCGAGATTTATACCAAGATCAAATGTCGAAATGATCTACGGAGATTGTGATCTGGAAGGATGTCGTGCTCCGCCAAATTCATTAGAGGAGGACACTCCGATGAAAGACAACTTTGACCACAATTACTATGGCCCGATGGATGGTCTGCGAATGTGGCAGCCTTACCCAGGAAACTTGGGGCAAGAGAGTCAGCCGAGTAATGAAACTCAGCTGAGCATCATTGAACAGAATACCTGTGTCCCCGCCATGTCATGGGATCAACACTCAGGTCATTCAGAAACTACTCAACATGAAGATGAATTTGCAACGTTTGCAGGACTAGAATTCATCAACTATGCTTTTTCTGAGGTCAACGTCATCGAGAAGGATGACTTCTCCAGTTCCAAAGAAGTTTGGGACACTCTGGGACAACCAAGTGGAAAATACGACTATATGGTCAAGTACACCGCTCCTGAAAGCTCTCGTATCAGGCTCGAAGACATCCGGCCGACTGGATGGGGAGATACAGCTGAGAGCACAAATGCTATGCAAAATGCAACAGAGGAATCCTCCTACGACAATTCTTCCTGGGAGACAGATTCCAATGATCCTGCTTCACCAGAAATCAGCGTCATTTCTGAAGACAAATCGAGGAAGGTGCCAGACTTTGTGATTCACCGAGGGGTTCGCCGCCAATGGGTTGCTGTCGATGTTCCGAAGGTCGTTCGTCAGTCAAAGTAATTGCCATCTTTAAGCCTTTCACCCTTCCCAGGTGAAACGGATATTTTGATAGGGTTCGCTTTCTGTAAATTTCCCTCTTCGCTTTGCCCGAAGCGACAGAGTTTTGTTTTATAGGGCTGTAGTTTCAAGATCTGACTTGTTCATTAATAAAATAACGTCGTTCTGTAATTTCCGCATTAATTGTTGTTTCTCTTTTTGCTTTTTCAGAAAATGGTAATCCTAAAAAACATTCAATAATAAAAACAAGCAGTAAAATCAAAACACTGCACACACTTACATTTTCTCTATCTCTTCTAAACACGAATCATCATGTCATGCAGATTGCTTGTTTTATACCCCGTTGAAACATACGATCCGATGCCTTCTTCCAACTTTGAGTTCCCGGTATTCGAGGCTGAAGAAGAAAATGACGACCAAATTCCAGAAGAGATCTCCAGACTACTCAGACAAGAGGAAAGGTCCATCGAACCTCACAAAGAGCCGTTGGAAACGGTAAACTTGGGTTCAGAAAAAGAGAGAAAAGAAATCAGGATCGGAGCATTGCTCAGTCCAACTGCCAGAGAGGGTTTGATAAAGCTTCTCGAAGAATTCCCCGATGTGTTCGCTTGGTCCTATCAGGATACGCCAGGGTTGGATACCAGCATCGTGGAACATCACTTACCGTTGAGATCGGAATGTCCGCCAGTAAAGCAAAGGTTGAGACGGACTCACCCGGACATGGCCATCAAAATCAAGGAGGAGGTACAGAAACAGATTGACGCGGGTTTCCTCGCTACATCTGAATATCCTCAATGGTTAGCCAACATCGTGCCCGTTCCCAAAAAGGATGGAAAGGTTAGAATGTGTGTCGATTACAGAGATCTGAACAAGGCAAGTCCAAAGGACGACTTTCCTTTACCACACATTGACATGTTGGTTGACAGCACAGCAAAATTCAAAGTATTCTCCTTCATGGATGGATTCTCGGGCTATAACCAGATCAAAATGGCACCGAAAGACATGGAGAAAACTTCGTTCATTACCCCATGGGGTACCTTTTGTTACAAGGTAATGCCGTTCGGTTTGAAGAATGTCGGGGCAACCTATCAAAGGGCCATGACTACTCTGTTTCATGACATGATATACAAAGAAATCGAGGTATATGTCGATGATTTGATTGCAAAATCAAGAACAGAGGATGAGCACGTTGAACATCTGTCAAAATTGTTCGAACGTCTAAGAAAATTCAAGCTCTGCTTGAATCCCAACAAGTGCACCTTCGGTGTCCGTTCGGGGAAACTACTAGGGTTCATCGTCAGCCAGAAAGGAATTGAGGTTGATCCTGACAAGGTCAAGGCCATTCAAGACATGCCGTCTCCGAAAACTGAAAAACAAGTCAGAGGATTCTTGGGACGTTTGAACTACATCTCCAGATTCATATTCCTTATGACCGCCACGTGTGCGCCGATTTTCAAATTACTCAAAAAGAACCAGGATTGCGTTTGGTCAGAAGATTGCCAAACCGCCTTCGACAGTATCAAGGAATATTTGTTGAATCCTCCGATTCTATCACCTCCAGTGGAAAGAAGACCACTAATCATTTACCTCACAGTCCTAGAGGACTCAATGGGATGTGTACTTGGCTAACAAGACGAAACTAAACGGAAAGAGTCTGCCATTTACTATCTAAGCAAGAAATTCACCGACTGCGAGACTCGGTACACGATGCTTGAGAAAACTTGTTGCGCTTTGGCTTGGGCAGCCAAACGTCTTCGCCAGTACATGATTCGTCATACTACTTGGTTGGTCTCCGAAATGGATCCAATCAAGTACGTTTTCGAAAAACCTGCTCTCAAGGGAAGGATTACCCGTTGGCAGATGTTACTATCAGAATATGACATAGAGTACCATGCTCAGAAAGCCGTTAAAGGAAGTATTTTAGCCGATCATTTGGCTCATCAACCGATTGACGATCAAGAATCAATCGGGTTTGACTTCCCAGACGAAGATGTCATGTATCTAAAGATGAAAGATTGCGATGAACCGCTACCCAGTGAAGGGCCAGAACCAGGTTCCCAGTGGGGACTTATCTTTGACGGAGCAGTCAATCATTATGGAAACGGAATTGGGGCAATCATTGTTACCCCTCAGGGTTCCCACATTCCTTTCACCGCCAGACTTACGTTCAAATGTACGAACAACGAGGCCGAATACGAAGCTTGTATTATGGGTCTCGAGGAACCAATTGATTTAAGGATCAAAAACTTGGACGTATACGGCGACTCAGCCCTAGTGATCAATCAGATAAAAGGAGATTGGAACACATACCAATCAGGATTGATTCCTTACAAAGACTATGCAAGAAGGTTGTTACCCTTCTTCAACAGAGTCGACTTTCATCACATCCCTCGTGATGAGAATCACATGGCTGACGCATTAGCCACTCTCTCTTCCATGATCAGTGTAGGTCGATGGAATGACATACCTAAGATCGACATAGTGCACCTTGAACGGCCCGCTTACATCTTCGCGATTAAAGCAGTCATAGACGACAGACCTTGGTATCACGATATCAAATGCTTCCTTCAGAAACAAGAGTACCCATCTGGGGCACTAAGAAAAGATAGAAAGACCCTCAGAAGATTGGCTGGAAACTTCTTCCTGAGCGGTGACACTCTTTATAAGAGAAATTTTGACATGGTCTTGCTCCGATGCGTCGACAGACCAGAAGCAAACATGCTCATGAAAGAAATTCATGAAGGATCCTTTGGCACTCATGCCAACGGACACACAATGGCGAGAAAAATCCTAAGAGTAGGGTACTATTGGTTGACCATGGAATCCGACTGCTACAAGTACATGAGGAGGTGTCACAAGTGTCAAATATACTCCGACAAAATTCATGTACCGCCATCACATCTCAAAGTTCTTTCTTCCCTGTGGCCATTTTCCATATGGGGAATCGATATGATTGGTATGATTGAGCCCAAGGCTTCAAACGGACATCGGTTCATCCTGGTAGCCATTGACTATTTCACCAAGTGGGTCGAAGCAGCGTCATTCGCCAATGTAACCCGACAAGTGGTGATCCGATTTATCAAAAACAATATCATCTGCCGTTATGGTGTTCCAAGCGAGATCATTACTGATAATGGATCTAACTTGAATAATAAGATGATGAAAGAGTTGTGTGCAGAGTTCAAGATCGAACACCATAACTCATCTCCCTACCGACCCAAGATGAACGGAGCGGTAGAAGCGGCTAACAAGAACATCAAGAAGATCGTTCAAAAGATGGTTGTAACCTATAAAGATTGGCATGAAATGCTACCCTTTGCTCTTCACGGTTATCGAACATCTGTCCGCACTTCAACAGGGGCTACCCCTTTCTCTCTAGTGTATGGCATGGAGGCAGTGCTTCCCATAGAAATAGAGATCCCATCAATTCAGGTATTGATGGAAGCGAAGCTCACCGAAGCTGAATGGTGTCAAGGTCGGCACGACGAATTGAATCTGATCGAGGAAAAACGAGTCACGGCACTATGCCACGGTCAGTTGTATCAGCAAAGAATGAAGAGGGCGTTCGACAAAAAGGTCCGACCGCGTGTCTTCAGGAAAGGAGACCTTGTGCTCAAGAAGATACAATCATTTCTCACTGATTCTCGGGGCAAATGGACCCCAAATTATGATGGCCCCTATGTGGTCACGAAAGCTTTCTCAGGCGGCGCCTTGAGACTTGCAACCATGGACGGAGAAGAATTTTCCTACCCCACGAATGTTGATGTAGTCAAGAAATACTTCACCTAAACTAAAAAAAAAAAACGTCTCGGTGGATTGAAAACCCGAAAGGGCGGTCCAGGCAAAAGTTAGAGACATGAAAAGAATCATCCCGATGGATTGGAAATCTCATAGTACAATCCAGGCAAAAGTTAGGGATAATGGCAAGTAACTATGTTCAACAGAGGCAAGTCCCTCAGCAGCAGTTGCATCATCATCTATCGGAGGAAATCTCCAGTCAAAGGTCATCTTCGACGGAAGCTCAGGATGCCCCAAATTCAAAGTTGGTAGAAGGATAGTGGTCGTTATGTTTCAACGTAGCCCTTTTCCTTGTAAATTACCGTTTTCTAACTTTGTATATACTCTTTGGAATCACGCGTTTGACTGATCTCCATCTTATCAATAAAATTTGAGCCCTTGTGCTTTTGTTTGTAATTCTTTACTTGTTTTAGCTTTACAGAACGACGTTGTTTAAGCTTAATCAGCGATTCTTGAAATAAAACAAAAATGAATTTACTTGTTAAAACTTTTTCTGCTTTTAAAATAAAGATGGCAATTTCTTTTGACTGTTGAACATCAGAAGAACATCGATCGCTTCTCCCGAAGTAAGCGAACTTCAAAGTGCAGAATCAAAGTACTCCTTCTAAGCCAGTATGCCTAAATGAAGGGATCAACTGTGTCAGAGACCTTGTTTCGTCTGACACGCCTCGGCCGAGTTCTCATCTCCTAAGCCCGATCAACATAGCTCCCAACGGGACTATCTCTCCTAAGCAAGGTGGAATTGCTATTTTGAATCAACGGTACTTCTTCGCCCCGCGATGGCCGAGTATCCAATTGTGTTCATCCATTAGTCTGTATGTCGCGTCTGTTTTGTCAGCATATACATACATACATCATGCATTTTTTATTTGCGTTCGCATTTCATATTGCATCACTAGCACTCTAGTCGGTCTTGTCCCCTAGTGATAACAGTTTTCTCAATCGAGTTTGTCAGTTCTTTCCTCGTCAGGAAATGTTGTGTCTGAACAATCTCGCCACTAGTGTATCTTTAGATCAGAGTCGGCACTCGACCACTTTGATAATTTGAACCTCTGAAAAGCCAGAGAAAACTTTCAATAAACATCACTCTTCGCCATTGAAGATGATATCCTTGCTTTCCCGGATTAAGGAAAATCCACAGAGAAAGCCTCGTGATCAGAGATTCGGCAGCACGCCAGTTTTGCTCCGAAAAACCACTGATGAGAAGGTCATTGGCACCTCAAAATTGGATCCTATCATATGGCATTTCTCCGGGAAGATCCCGAGAAAAGTATGATGTAACCCCAAACGAAAACAGTCTCTCAAGAGACTCGCTTTCCCCAGTAAAATCGACAAATGGCGTCTCCAAAACAGAGAAGTTTGTGTACCTCTACAATTCAAACGTTGGGTTCCCCAGCAAGTCTGACAACAAAACATTTTATACTCAAATGGCATCTCCCCAGGAAAATTCGGCGAGAAGTTTGAAGGAAAACCACTACACATAGCGTCCCTTGTCAATAAAGTTTATTGACAAAAGAAACTAAGACCAGTTCTTGGTAGGAAACCAGGATCGAGGGGAAGTTTAAATCAGAAACTAAGACCAGTTCTTGGTAGGAAACCAGGATCGAGGGGAAGTTTAAATCAGAAACTAAGACCAGTTCCTTGGTAGGAAACCAGGATCGAGGGGAAGTTTACCTTTTCTAAGCATCATTGCTTAGCTAAAGAAGATGAATGCGTAAGCTACCATTCATAACCACCATCAAAATTTCGGGTATTCCGATATTTAATCCTCTTGCACCCCGAATGCCCGAATCCCTTCGTCATTCACACCTTCGGGTCCAAGAAGATTAAATAGGGGCATCTGTAATACCCCAAATTTTGACCACTTAGATTTCCCATCATTGTGAAAATCATCATCACAATATGGATGAACCGTCATGCTTCATCAGTCTCCCCAAAGATGGGTGAGCATCCAATACAATCAAAATTAGGGTTTCAAGCCCTCTCTGAGTGCTTAGACAAAGGATCAATCAAGAAATGACATGATATTCAACTTGTCTAATCTCTCAAACATCCACAATGGATCAAAAAGGACTCCCACTTCAAGGATTAAGCACAAGGCTGCTCCCTTCTAGGTGGATCAAGTCTCAAGATCGACAGTATCACCAAATTAGGGTTTTGGTCGACCAGGGCCTCCAGATGGAAATTTTCATCTGGGCACAAGGCAATGATCCAAAACATAACCTAATATGCTTCATGGAACCTCATGAACCCATGCATCAAGTCAATTTTGCCTCAGGGGATGCATTCATCAAAAATCAGGAATTAGGGTTTCTTGACCTAATTCACCCCTAAGTTGACTTTTGGGACAAACCATGAGCCAAGACCTCAAGAGATGATTTTAGGGTCTCTAATATACCATATTGATCCATTTGGAACAATGGATTGATCCAAGAAGCTTGAGCAACAAGTCTCATTTTCATCTGCACCACAATTAGGGTTTTAAGGGAAAAGTCAACTGTAACTTTGACTTTTGACCAGGACATGCTCCCAAACCCTAATACATGATTGAATATACCCTATGACACCCATGGAACATGTCCATCAAGTTTTATTTAGGTCAAGGACATGATTTCCTGAAGAATTGCACAGTTTGGAATTCATCTGATAAAAAGTCAACTGTGCACAAAAGTCAACTTTGACTTTTTGAGATTTTTCACCAAAATGGATTTTTAACCCTAAAATGATGTTAATGTATGATTTGAATCATCATTCATCAAGAAAAATCAAGAAAAGTGAGATAACTTGTAAAAGGGGTAACCATAAAACTTAGAAAATTTTCTAAGTTAAAAATAAAGTGGCAAAGGTACCAACTTTGGAGGACCATAACTCCTAAACCACAAGGCCATTTTTTCTCATCCAAAGATGGATTTGTAGCCCTCATTATCACCTACAAAAACTTCAACTACAAGTCATTCCAATTCATTAAGGATTTTGAGTTATGGAGTGATCAAAGTGGCTGAAAAGTGAAAATGTCACTTTTTCCAACACTTAGTGAAATTTTCACCAAGTCAGATTCTGCCTCACTTTTTGCCAAATGTAGGGGGATTTTTCACTTGGAATCAAAAGAGATCAAAACCAAACTTGTTCAAACAGTTGTTGTATCATGTAAGAGCTATCCAAAATGGCCAAGAACATTGCCAAATTCAACCTACACCATGAGATACAACATTGCAAAGTTGCCTTGCTGAAATCTGTCAAGGCAAGGCAGAATTTGCAACTTTGGTCGATTTGCCAAAATCAGCCAAATTCAATTGCTCATATCCACTTGGGCACCTCAGAGGATTGAATCTAAAGGGGACAATCACTGAGCCAAGCCTCCAAAGTCCATGGAATAAGAAATAGCATGTTGAACCTAGAATGGCCAAAATAGGGACAAGACTTCAAATTTGGAATGAGGCATTCAATGGAACCATCAAGGTGGCATAGACTGAGCCATTCTTATCTGAAATCAGTCAAGACTTATCCAAGACCAAGGGGACCAAAGCTCTGTGCCCTAACCTCTAGTCAATGGCTAGAGGAGACTTGGATTTTCATTTGCCAACATTGGCCAAACCTACTTACCAGCTGCCATGCACTATTCCTTGCAAAACAAACTTGCTCTACTATAAATAGAGCTCAATTGTGGTCAGTTTAAATACACCAAAGCCATCTAACAGATGCTTTCCTCAAAATCTCTTTCTCTTGGCAAAAATGCCTTTCTTAGCAAGGTAGCTATCGGGTTTTGAGTTTGAGAGCAATTCCAATCAAACCAATCACTCACACACCTCACATACATCACATATGAGCTGATCAAACACTCACATAACTTCTGAAACATCAATTTCATGAAATCACCAGCTGGTTGCTCAAGGTTTTAACCAAAGTGCAGCTGAGGTACCACAAAATGATCCAGCCAATTTCAATCAAGTCCAACCATCCAAACACAATCCATAGGGTGTAGGGAAGCTGTTCAGATCATCACCACTCATCTGTAACATCTCCAAATCAAAAATCACTTTGCACTTGCTGTCACGGCTTGGAGGTAAGCACATACTTGGTCATCTCTCAATCTATGCATATTTCCTCGCACAATAATTTGGCCATATGTTCATAATCATGCATGGAATGTTTTCCCTCAATTAATTGCATTGTTTGAATCGTGTATCAAAAATCCTAGCCTTCATGCAGAAATTAGGGTTCTTGAGGTCTCTTCGTGATTTCTTGTAGTATGTTTAATTTAAATGAAATTAAAGTACATAGACATGATCGTGAGGTTGAGATGAGCATAATGATATGTGGATTGCATGATATGATTACGTATTCATGGAGATTGGATAGAAAATGCAAATCTGAGAGACCAAGAACACGCGCGTGTTCTTCAGCTGTTCTTGGCGCCATTTTTCATAAATTCAAATATTTGAATTTTGTGATTTTGTTTAATTGATTCAAAAATTAATTTCTCTCTGAGTTTTAATGATTTTGAGTTGATTCTTTTTTTAATAATTCACAAAAATGTTAAAATATTTTATTTTATCAAAAAATCCCAAAAATATTATTTATTTCATATAATTGATATTTTTTGCAAAGAATTAATATTTTGATTGTTTTTGGCATTTTAAATATTTTTTCTACATTGATTTTGCAACTTTTAATGCTTTCTAATTATTTTGTAGGTCAATACTTAATTTTTGAAGCATTAATCCAAGATCACAATTTGTTTTCCATGTGTTAAACAATTTTTGATCATTTTAATTGAATTTTTATTCAATTAAATACATTTTGAAAACAAATTAGGGTTTTGGATTAATTCAACCTTCATAAATCATTTTCAAAACACTTTGGGCCTCTTGAGAGAGTGTAAGACCCATTCCCCCTTGTACAAAAAACTTTTTGGGCCTCATCCATTGTATAAGTCCCTCTGTACAAGTAAACGGCGCGATCGTCGCCCGTTTAAAAATAAAAATCATTTGGGCCTCTCCTTGAGCTATAAGACTCATTCAAAACACTTTGGGCCTCTATTAGAGTGTAAGACCCAATCCCCCTTTTAACCAAAACATTTTGGGCCTCACTTATTGTATAAGTCCCTCTGCGTTAAAAGAAAACCTCGGCGCGATCGCCATTTTTAAACGAAAAATCATTTGGGCCTACCCTCGTGTTATAAGCCCCACTCTTTTTCTTTAAACCTTTTTGGGCCTCTTGAGAGAGTGTAAGACCCATCCCTTTGTACAGAAAACCATTTTGGGCCCCAGTCACTTGTATAAGTCCCTCTGTACAAAGTCACACAGTGCGCTCACTGATAAAACCCTGGGCCTCTCCTTGAGCTGTAAGCCCCAAATCTTTCTTTTTCAAAGCACTTTCTCCTTTGATTTTGAATATACTGTTGTTTTCAATCTTTCTTTGTTGAATAACTAACCAAACAACATGGAAGCACTCCAACCAAGTAAGTGGTTATCGTTTTCATTTACTGCTTTCATATATATATAAACTGTATTGTGGGGCTGCTCACTGTAAGTCTCCTTTCATAAACTCATATCTACTGTGTAATAATAGTATAGATATTTCGAGTTTCCCCGGCTACTACGTCTAGAACTAGGTGACGCCGTTTCGTTAATTCGTAGAAATAGACGCCTAGATCCCCAATAGGAGCACCAGATACAGTCTTCTCTTCGGCTGTCCTCCTTAGGAATCGTCAAGAAGCTCTACTCCCCAAGATGAATGTATTCTCCGTGAATGGCATCTTTGAGTTTCTTCCAAATTCTCGAACTTTCCTGACTTGATCTATTCCTTGTGGATAGCTTGCCTTGAATGTCTCGGGGTTTGGGTACCCACTACGGTCATAATCTTGAACCTTAACTAAGGAACCCTCTTTAAAGGTTAAAAGTCGCTGGATAGTAAACCTCGCACGTTTACCAGTGGTTTTTATCTTTAAAAGAGTTATCTCTCCTAATGGAAAGGAGATGATAAGACCCACGGGCTTCTTAAAAGCATCGGCCTCCTCTTGGGCATTATTCAAGGACACTACGGCTTCTTAGAAGTATTCACAGCCTCCTCTTAGGCTTCGTATAATGATCTCTTCCTCCGGGAATGATAGCCTCCTCTTGGGCTTCGTACAAGGACCCGTCGGCTTCTTAAAAGTTTCCAGCCTCCTCTTGGGCTTCGTACAAATTGTCCCGACGACCTCCTAGAGGTATAGGAACAGAACCTAGTCATCCTCATAGAACAGTCCTTTCATAGAGTCTACTACTATTTCTCACAGCATAGTACAAAAGATAAAACTCTAGACACGGACAGTCTAACTTCCTTGAGTCTCAAAGACATTCTCAAGCACCCTTCGTTAAATAGGAAGGAAACCCGCAGACTCGGACAGTCTCGACACCCTTTGGATTTCCTGTTTCCTCAAAGAGAAGGAAATATCCCTGATCCTCAAATCAAACCCCTGGGTACAGTGTTACTCATATAAGAACTGATTTTCTCTTTTAAAATCAGTATATTGGATCTGTCACTCAACTGAAACAGTTACAATAGCCTCCATCTCGGGCTTCGTACGAGATACCAAAATTCTCCCCAGTGGAGTCAAAACAACCTTTTCGCCTCTCTCTCGGGCTTTGTACGAGATACAAAAACACTCTCTTACTGAGTATAAAAGATTCTCCAACTGAGTCAACTCTTTGCTAGCCTCCTCTTAGGCTTTGTATAACGATATGCCCCACTGGGTCAAACTTTTAGCCTCTCTCTCGGGCTTTGTACGAGACACAAAATAGCCTCCTCTTAGGCTTTGTATAATGATTTTCCTAGTGGAAAATAGCCTCCTCTTAGGCTTTGTATAATGATTTTCCTAGCGGAAAATAGCCTCCTCTTAGGCTTTGTATAGTGATTTTCCTAGCGGAAATTAGCCTCCTCTTAGGCTTTGTATAAGAAAACCACTGGTTGATCCAATTAACCTTTTAGCATCAAAGCTGTGCCTCGTTCACAGTATACAAACATCAACAACTCCTTCCCCTTCATCTAATCGCTGTAAGCGGCAAGCCTCTGGATCATCTACATCCATGCCACTGTCCCTCTTTTAGCATGAGAAATTCCTAAGGAAAGATGGCATTGCTCTACACTGAGTTAAAGTCTTCTCCTTCAGGTTAAAACCCTTTCTTCGGAAATTATGGCATTGCTCGGATCCGCATATTCCAGTTAAAGTAATTCTCCTTCTCCCCTCTTTAGAGATAACAAATTCTCTCTAAAGTCAAGGTCATTCAGCTTCACGTCTTGGGCTTTGAACAAGACACAAATAGACCTTTCAGCTTCACATCTTGGGCTTTGAACAAGATACAAATCACCTTTCGCTTCATGTCTTGGGCTTTGAACAAGACACCAAAAACCAATTTCCTCCCATAGAATAGGAGGAACTACGAATGCTCTGATTTCCCTGTTTCGGTAAACGGGAATACGTAGGCATAAGATCGAAAGAAAAGATCTTAGCGAGCGCAATCAACAAAAAACCCAAATCCCATATCTCAGTCAATCAAAAGCAGTAATTCAAAAGCATCAGTCCTAACACCCTAATCCTTGTTCCCCGCTAGAAGTTCCTAGAAAGAAAGAAAACAGTATTGGCGAAAATACAAATAACCAGTACAAAGGCCCCCCCACATTGATAGCATCCGTAACCTAACAGACCGCTGTTTAAACTCAGTATGCAAAGCAGGGTTAATTGGAGACATCTATTTCCCTTCCTTATTCAGCTCACAATAGGATAAAAAATGAATCGACCTGTAGTCAAAGCTCAAACCGCAGAGAGCGACCAACGCTTAAGAACCGCGTCCAAAATCGCTCGCTACAATGACCCGTTCCAAGTAACTGCTAGGGCTTACGTGTAGTAATAATGACCAGCTCGTGATCAACACCCTAGTGTAACCGTCCCTTTAATGCCATTAGTAGACGGTTACATGAAACGTATCTGTATAGATAAGACCGTTAGTAGACTCCTCGTGGGGAGTCTATAATGTCGAGGAAATATGGTGGTCATGGATTGGACGTGACCTAATGGAGGAGAACCATGCTTGTCGAGGACCGATGCGTCAATGAGATGAGGAGTATTCTCGCGGGGAGAAGTTAATCTGTTGGGGAGGTCCATCTCATCAGGATGAGATGTCCTCCTTTCCTGTCTGTCCTCAGATGCTCGACACTGTTGAAGTGCCAGGTGCCCGACATAAATTTGGCCATGTGTATGGCAGTCACAAGTCCTTCTCTAGGACTTTATTGGGCCTCTTTATGTTGTATGGATTGGGCCTGTTTGATTGTAGGAAACCACTGCCCGGTCTAGAACAAATCCCTAATTAAATCTAGATAACAAAACTTGTTAAAAAACTAATTAAGAACTGATATTAATAAAACACTAAACTTAAAAACTAATCATGTCAGAAAAATGGGCCAGAAATGGAGGGGCTAAGCCCAACAGTTAAATGGGGCATTGGGTTTGGAACGGGTCGCTCCAATTACGACCCGGTTTGGATTGGAAAACGAAACCTAATGGTAGTTCCAAACTAAACTCACAAGACACTATTCGTTATCTGAAAATCCAAAAAGAACAAGCGCAACTCCAACACTCCATCTCCCTTCCCTAAATCAGTCAAAATCTCCTTTTTACGACGTTCACTCTCTCCAAACCGATTCTCTCTCGAAGCTATCGCAACCCGCCCTCAGTTCCATCGTTCTTCGCCTCCTTCGTATTCTCTGTCTCGCTCGCAGTACTCTCTCTCTCGATCGCACTCTACTCTCACAGTTTGTTCTCAGCCCGTCCCACTCTCTCACGCCCATGCGTCGAAACGAAACACGCATCAAAATCAGATCCTCATATGGCAAAGTGCCGTAACAACAATTCAACAACAATAATAAATCAGTATCAGAGGCATATGATATTTTAAGTTCAGAGGAAATTAAAATGGGAGTTATGTGGTTTATGAAGGAAACTGTGCACATGATTCTTTTTCTTTGTAGTCAAATGGGTTAGAAAAGTGATTCTGTGACAAATTGGAGCTTACGACATAAGCTTCAAATCGACACGTAAGAGAACAACAACATGAAGACTCGAGATACTTGCATCTGATCAGAGCTTCTTGTTCAAGTATGGATTCGAATCTTCACTTTCGCGGTTACGTCTAAAACTCTCTTCCTCGTCTCTATTCTTCTTGTTGCAATGTTGTTGATGTTTCGATGAGGTGGTGTGGTTGAGTCTTGTGGCTGTTAAGGAAATTGGAAGATGATGTTGAGGAAGTTCGTTGGAAGGTGAAGGGATGGTGGTGATGAAGAGGATGGTTCTTGTGTTTTATTTTTAAGGTTTCAGACAGTCATGGAAGTGATGACAGGTGATTCGAAAAAGAGATTGGAGTCAGGTCTCTCTTTGATGGAGTGATAAGGAGTAGTTTTGGTTATGGCTTTTGGAAAATGAATCAGTAAGTATGAAGCTCTCTCTTTTTCGCTTAGAGTTTTTGCTCCCCCCTCATATTCTTGTTTCTTAATACTTTTAAACAAGTCCAAACTTCCCTCATAATTTTTCCTTCTCTTGTTGTCTTGATCACTCTCTTTCGTTGCAGGTTATTGTATGTTGTGATGTGCATGGCTCTTATCAGCAGGTTTTGTGTTGTGCCAAATTGGTGTAAAGGTTTTTGGAGTGTTATGTTGAGCCAAATGATACAGACCACTCAGGCTCATTTTGGTGCAAGGAGGCAAGTCGTTGTTGCTTGGCAAGATGGTATTGGGATAACAGCAGTGTGTAGGAGATGGCAGTGATAGCAGGATGGTAAGTTAGCCATTTTGGTGCAAGTGGCTTCTATGAGGTCTTGTGGTTTTTTCTGAATTGTTTGTGCAAGTAACATAGGGTGTCGCAGGCTAGTTTGGCCAGATGGGAGAAGTGTAATTTTGGTCAAAGTTTGTAGTATAGCGTGGAGTTGCTGGCATTGTTGGTTGCTGTGCCCATTTTGACTTATTGCAACTTTGGTTCTTTTGTAGAGAAATGGCGCAACATTTTCTTTGGTGGGGCATGACCTTTTGTAATTTCTATTGTATATACATGGTCTTTCACTATGTTTTTGTGATTTTCATTTTTTGTAAGACTATGAAACCTAATTAAATAATTGATTTAAATTAAACTAATTAAATTTAGGCTAAAATTAAACTTAATTAAAGTTAATCTAATTAATACTAATCTAATATAAAGAATAAAAGCCAAGCTAAAAATTAGAATTAAATTAAATTAAAAGTAAAACTATAAAGTATAAAATAAATTAATTATCTAAATAAAAAAATAAAAAAATAAAGAAGCATGGAACGATAAAGAAATGACTAAAAATGCACGACCATAGATTAATGAGATGTTTAATTAAAAATGCGAGACGACTGACTTAAAATGATA
Source organism: Lathyrus tuberosus (assembly GCA_022829125.1). Taxonomy (NCBI): domain Eukaryota; kingdom Viridiplantae; phylum Streptophyta; class Magnoliopsida; order Fabales; family Fabaceae; genus Lathyrus; species Lathyrus tuberosus. The sequence continues at coordinate 3,842,753 of JALAZF010000518.1, forward strand.
CGCGTGTGAGGGAAGATTCTCTCTATGTACTTGATTTTAATGATGTCAAAACTATCATGATTAGACTATAGAGATTCAAGTGAAAAACGTCATATGAAATGCTCATTACGTGGCTTAAGAGTATTTGATCATGATTAGTAATGGTCTAGGTTCATTAGATATGGTTTAACACTTTTAGGAAAGTCAAAAATGGATTTTTGCACGTTCCAAGGGTGTGAGTCGACTCACAACCCTGTATTGGTCGACCTAAACATGTGGCATATGTTAGTACAACCAGCGGGAGTGCTCGCGTTGACCTACCAGTCGACTCACACCTTCTGCATTTGTGATTGCCCAAAACTGGGAGCTATGAGTCGACTCATAGCCTGGTTCGGTCGACGTATAACATGCAGTTTTGCGCAGTGAGCGCGCTGTCTTGCTCAGGTCGACTATACCATCTGTATAGGTCGACCTCTCGCTGAATGTCACCTAAATTTTGTCATGTTATTCATTTTAAAATTTTGTTATTTCTATTGTATTATCCAAGATAGTATATATATCATTTTAGATCATTTTTTCTAAACCAACAAGAAACATGAAATTACATTGCCATTTCTCTTCATCTTCATCTTCAACATTGAGTGAACAAACAATTACACATAACAATCTTTGTTTGAGTTGTTCATTGTTTCAAGGTGATAACGTTCAGATTTTGGAAGCGCGTGATCTTCATTTTTTAGTTGAGATTTTGGTAGGTGTTTCTTGAATAAAACCCTAGGTTTTCTCCTCCAAGAATCGGGAAGATTTTGGGGGGTTTTTGCATAAACCGCTTCGTTCTACAGGGATTCAGCCGGGCGAAGGTAACTGACGATTGGAGCAATTATTCGGTTTAGTAGCTATAATCGGAGAATCGTAGAAGAAAGGTTTGTAATAGAGCTCCAGTTTTTACAGGCGAAAATTACAGCTACTGGAAGGATTGTATGCGCGTCCATATTAATTCCATAGATCGGAAGGTTTGGAACGTTATTTTAAACAGTCCTATGGAAATTACTATGACTAACGCGAAAGGCGTTGTCGTTCCTAAACCCGAAGCTCAATGGACTGAGGAGGACGAGAAAAGTATAACTATGATTGCAAGGCTCGTAATATGATCATCTCCTCCTTCAGAGTTGACGAGTATTATCGAGTCTCCCATTGTGAAACGGCTAAAGCCATGTGGGATGCTTTACAAGTAGCCCACGAAGGCACTAATGATGTTAAGATGGCTCGTATTAATACACTAACGCAAGAGTTTGATTTGTTTTACATGAAGCAAGGGGAAACCATTGCGGATATGCAAAAACGATTTACTCACATTATCAACAAATTGCATGTTCTTGGTAAACCAATCCCAAATGAGGTTGCTACTAACAAGATTTTGAGGTGTTTAAACAGGGAATGGCAACCGAAGGTCACCGCTATCAAGGAGGCCAACGATCTTGCTACACTTGACCTCACAACACTTTTTGGTAAACTCGATGAGCATGAGCAGGTGCTTATTAGATTGGAAAAACATGAAAAGAGCATAAAGAAAGAGAAGACAAAAGATACGGAGAAGAAGCCGATTGCTTTTAAGACTTCTTGTTCTAAGTCCACACACCAAGAGCATAGTGATAGTGAAACCAACAACGACGAAGATGATGAATCCGGTGAAGACATGGGCCTATTTGTGAAGAGATACAATAGGTATATTCGAAAAAATGAGATCCAACACTCGGATAAAAATCTAGTCAAGTTTAGGAAGCAATCTAGTTACAAAGGAAACAAGAGTAGCAAAGCCAAAGGATCCTGTTTCAATTGTGGGAAATCCGGGCACTATAAGCCGGATTGCCCATTGCTTAAGAAGGACAAAGACAAGGACAAAGGTCGTCAAAATAAGAAGTCAAATAAGTCAAGACGAGCTTACATCGCTTGGGAAAGCGATAGTGAGTCCGAAAAAGGGGACAGCTCAAGTGACGAAAGAGAGTCCGTAAATCTATGTCTTATGGCTCAGCGAAGCAAGAAAAAGTAGGTAAAGCACTCTAAATATGAATATTCTCATAATATGTCTCATGCTGAATTAAAAAGAGCTTTTGATACATTGCACCATGAGGCTAAGGAAGCTTTTCAACGCTTAGCCTCAAACAAAAAGATTTTTAGATACTTGGAGAAAAAGGTTGTCGATTCCGAAAGGAAATTGGAAGATCTTAAAAACTCCATGGTGGATGTATCAAAAACTAAGATTGATGAGAATAAGTCTCCATGGTTCAAGTTTTGGGGCTGTGAGACTTGTCGTATTTGGCAAGAAGAGGTGAGAACCCTTAAAGCCAAGTTAGACAAGGCTTTTAAGCCTAAAATTACATTTGCTATTGATCGATCACATTATCGAGAAAGTATGAATAATCTGTATCAAAAGTATACGTATGTGATTCGAGATAGTGATAGCAAAGGTAAATTCCAAATGAATTGTGATTGCTTATATTGTTGCAAGCCTGATCATACTATTGCTAAATTTCATTTTAGAAGATTTCTTGTTCCAAAAGGCATTTATCAATGGTTACCCAAGTGCGGTCTTGGTTTCACTCACCTTAAAGGACCCAATGAGAATTGGGTACCTACTCTCCCTTGATTATTTTTATAGGAACAAAGTCTTGAAACCACCGAAAGAAGATGGGTTCTGGATAGTGGCTGCTCAAGACATATGACCGGCGACATATCTCTTTTCATCGACTTTGTGGCGAAGAAAAAGGGGTTTGTCACCTATGGAGATAACAACAAGGGACAGATACTTGGTAAAGGTAGTGTAGGTAACCCCTCATCTACTACTATCTCTGATGTACTTCTTGTGGAAGGCCTTAGACACAACCTTTTAAGCATTAGTCAACTATGTGACAAGAATTATAAAGTATCTTTTTCAAAGGATTGATTTCATAGTTGAAGATAGTGACAAAAAGAATGTGTTTAAGGGCATGAGGGTGAACAACGTCTATATGCTAGACTTAGATGAAGTATCGTTGAATGGAGACAAATGTCTAGTCACTTTGAATGAAGATTCATGGTTGTGGCATAGACGGTTGGCTCACATCAACTTTGATTTGCTCAACAAAATAGTCTCAAAAGACCTAGTCATCGGTTTGCGCAAAATCAAATTCACAAAGGATCATCTTTGTGATGCGTGCCAAATGGGGAAGCAAACAAAGATCTCATTCAAATCTAAAAACATCGTTTCAACTATGAGACCCCTTGAGCTCCTCCATATGGACCTCTTTGGACCTTCTAGGGTTAAAAGTCTAGGTGGTAACTATTATTGTTTTGTAATAGTCTATGACTTTTCTAGGTTTTGCTGGACTATATTCTTAGCAAATAAGAGTGATACCTTTTCAGCCTTTGAACGATTTGCTAAGTTATCTCAGAACAAGTTAAACACAAACATTAGGTCAATTAGAAGTGACCATGGAGGTGAGTTTGAAAATCATTTGTTTAAAGCATTTTGTGATTCCAACGAAATTGATCATAATTTTTCCGCACCACGTACCCCTCAACAAAATGGGGTAGTGGAACGTAAAAATAGAGTTTTGGAGGAACTTGGAAGGACTATGATCAATGATAGTGGATTACTAAAATACTTTTGGGTCGACGCCATAAGTACGGCTTGTTATGTTTTGAATAGGGTGCTCATCCGGCCTATTCTAAACAAGACACCGTGTGAGCTTTTAAAAGGGCGTAAGCCAAACATCTCTCACCTTCATGTATTTGGCTGCAAATGCTTTGTGTTAAACAATGGGAAAGAGACTCTTGGTAAGTTTGATGCCAAGGCCGACGAGGGTATTTTTCTTGGATACTCTCAGTCAAGTAAAGCGTATAGAATTTATAATAAGAGGTTACGTGTAGTTGAAGAGTCAGTTCATGTTACCTTTGATGAGTCTTATCCGAGAAATATCGGAGAAGGTAGTTCTTTTCATGGTGTAGGTGTACCTACTGAAAACATACTCAAGGACACTGATAAGGGAACTGATCAACCTGAAGCAGTTCGTATTGAGGAGGAAAAGGATCACCAACCTGTGAAAAGTGAACATGATCATCATTCTGATAAAGATGAACATCCTCCAGCTTGGAAGTCTTCAAAAGACCATCCAATTGACAACATTCTCGGTGATATCTCTAAGGGAGTAACCACTCGCTCTAAACTTAGTAACTTTTGTTATTACTCTGCTTTTGTCTCCCAAGTTGAACCTAAAAATGCAAAGGAGGCGTTACACGATGAGCATTGGTTTCTATCAATGCAAGATGAGTTAAACCAATTCAGGAGAAATGAGGTTTGGGACCTTGTGCCTCCTCCGCGAGATCATCGAGTAATCAGCACCCGATGGGTGTTTAGGAATAAACTTGATGAAAATGGAGTAATAACCCGTAACAAAGCGTGGCTTGTAGCGCAAGGCTATAACCAAGAGGAAGGAATCGACTCTGAGGAAACTTATGCGCCGGTTGCCCGACTCGAGGCTATACGCCTTCTACTTGCATATGCTTGCACAAAGAACTTCAAATTATTCCAAATGGATGTTAAAAGTGCGTTCCTTAACGGATACATAAATGAAGAGGTTTATGTAGCCCAACTTCCGGGTTTTGAATCCCACGAATATCCTGATCATGTCTATAAACTTAAATGAGCTTTGTACGGATTTAAACAAACCCCTAGGGCTTGGTATGAACGTCTAAAAAAATTTTTACTTGATCAAGGGTATTCAAGAGGAAAGGTTGACACTACTCTCTTCATTAAACGTCAAGGAAAACATTTAATTTTGGTACAAATTTACGTTGACGATATCATTTTTGGGTCTACTAACATGACCTTGGTCAAGGAGTTTTCTAGTTTGATGCAGGGGGAGTTTAAAATGAGCATGATGGGGGAGCTCAACTATTTCCTCGGATTTCAAATCAAACAACTTGAAGAGGGCACATTCGTGAGTCAAACGAAATATTGTCTTGAGCTTCTAAAACGTTTCGATATGCTAAACTGCAAAGCAATAGATACTCTAATGCCGACTAGTGCGAACCTTGATCGTGACGAGAACGGTAAAGACGTAGAGGTAAAAAGGTATAGAGGTATGATCGGATCCCTTCTCTATCTTACCGCATCACGTCCCGATATTATGTTCAGTGTATGCATGTGTGAGAGGTATCAGGTGTAACACCTCATTTCTACCCATCGAGTAATATAAAATCAGAGTTACAAATTTTCAACGTCCATATGGAATGTTACACTTTCTACCTAAAACAACGACAATTAATCACTTGGAGAACAGATACATAACACATAGTTTCGGATGAACCGATAACAACCTGCTCAGTCTTTTAAAATAAAACAACTTTCATTACTACGCAGCGGATTCACAAAAATTCAACTTTAATAACATACCCTCTTTGTTCACATAAACCAACTTCGAAACAAAAGTCTTTAACGAAAACAACTTAAAAATTCAGCAACAATACTAAAATCAACAATAAAAGAAACATGCGTTCATCCCCCCGAGTGTTACGTATCAGAGCGACGACACCGACTCGAACTAATGAAGGTAGACAACCTTCACTCTGGATTACCTGCAGGATGGCGTATAAACCATCACCAAACACAGAAGGGGTGAGATATCAAACAATATAATCGGGTATATGATAAACAATATATTAAATCAGATTATACAAATTCATCACTTCACGACATTACCATCAACATTAAATCAACCACACAACAACAAATTTTATGCAACATGGAATGCGATTCAGAAAATGCACATGCATGTAGTACCATTGGAGCAGATCTCCCAACTTAAAAATATGCCAATTAATAAAAGCGTCAACAAGGCATAAGCCTTCAACTTAATTTGCCAATCAAGGCCAACTTACCGAGCATCAGCTCAAACTTGATATGCTATGTCTGCAACAATAGTATGAACACACCAGCAACTACAACAACAATTACAACCACAATTCAACTTTGGCATTAAGCCTACAACTTAATTCTTGCCAATAATTAGAGGCAATGCAACGAAATTCACACTGTTAAATTATTCTTCTCTTAACTGAAACTAATCGTGACTATATTATTTTTCTGCTACTGTCACTAACACAATACTAGTATTTCAAACCAATATTATTCTTCCTGCTATTGTTGCTAATATAATACCAGTTTCCTTAATATTCCTTACTAACATAATATTAGTATTTCCTAATATATCTTACTAACATTTCATTAACATTATACTAACCAATTATTAATGTTTTAACATAATACCAAACAAATATTAATATTTTACATGATACTAAACAAATATTAAATCCTAAACTCACCCACACATAAGTGGCTAGCGCCACTTACACACACGCACCCAAGGTGGCTTGCGCCACCCACACACTCACACCAGGTGGCTTGCGCCACCCACACACACACACTCACAAGGGTGGCTTGCGCCACCCCCCCCCCCTTTTTTTTTTAAAAAACAACATTACTTAATTTCCTTCTCAGCGTATTTCGTTCCAGCCCCCCCCCCCCAATTCACAAACCTCACCTCAAAATCCATAACAGTTCCAAATTCACCCATCACAGTACAACAGAAATGCAGTAAAATTATACCTTAAAGCAACATAGACAAATCTTCCTACAACCAATTCATCAACAGTAAATGTATTTCAAAATCCACGACAGCCATTACAACACAGACATAGGTAATTCTACAAATCCAACCCCTCATATCATTCATCAAATACCCTATTATAGAGTCAGAATGCCACCCTTACCTTGGATTGAAGGTCGCTCTACTCTCCGATTGGATTCCCGTTCTCGCAGCCTCTCCGTGTTCCGTTTCCAAACCCTTGTTCCTCTTCTCCGTAACTTCTATGTTCTAACTGTTACTTCCCTCTTTCATTTAATTTTAATTACCTAATAATAACACTATTGTTCTATTTGTTTTATTGGGCCTCATTTCTACACCCCCACTAATTCTACTTCTAGTCATCAAAGCCCAACTAATATAATCTAGTATTATTTCTAATACTATATCTACAACTTAATCAGTTTAATTAAATTAATCCGACTAAAGCCAACACAACTTAAATCAATTAAATTAATCCAACTAACACTGACATAGCAACTCAACACAACATTTTTGACAACTAACACAATTCAAACAAATAATATGAAGACATTTAATTAAATAATTATTTAAATAACTGGGCGTTACAACTCTCCCCACTTGGAATATTTTCGTCCTCGAAAATTTACCTTGTCCAAACAGCTCGGGATAGGATTCCCGCATCTTGCTTTCCAACTCCCACGTCATACTTTCTCCGACAACTCCTTACCAGACTACTTTTACCAACGCAATCTCCTTGCCTCTTAGAGTCTTCACTTCATGATCCGCGATCCGTACAGGCATCATTTCCATAGTAAGATTATCCCGTACTTGAACATCATCCATATGAATTACATGAGATGGATCTGGAACATACTTTCGGAGTTGTGACACATGAAACACATCATGTAAATTCGAAAGATTAGGCGGTAAGGCCACTCTATAAGCAACATTTCCAACTCTGTTCGAAATCTGATACGGACCAATAAAACGAGGAGTAAGCTTCTTAGACTTCAATGCACGCCCAACACCTGTCACAGGTGTAACTCTCAAAAACACGTGGTCACCTGCTTGAAATTCTAAATCTTTCCTTCGCTTGTCATGATAACTCTTCTGCCTACTTTGGGAAGATTTTATCTTTTCTCGGATTAACTTCACCTTCTCAGTAGTCTCTCGAACAATTTCAGGTCTAAGCACTACACTTTCTCCAGATTCATGCCAACATAAAAGAGTCCAACATCTCCGACCATATAACGCTTCAAAAGGTGCCATTCCAATACTGTAATGGTAACTGTTATTATAAGTGAACTCGATCAATGGAAGATAAGTATCCCACGAACCTCCCTGCTCAAGAACACAAGCTCCCAACAAATCCTCCAATGACTGAATAGTCCTCTGAGTTTGACCATCCGTCTGAGGATGATACGCTGAACTCAACCTCAACTTAGAACCCAACGCCTCTTGTAAACTCTTCCAAAAATCAGAAGTAAACCTCGGATCCCTATCCGACACAATACACAGAGGAACACCATGCAGCTTTACAACTACGCTAGTATAAATCTCTGCCAACTTCGACACTGGAAAACTGATGTTAATAGGAATAAAATGAGCCGACTTCGTAAGCCTATCAACAATCACCCAAATCGAATCGTGTCCTCTTGAAGTATTAGGTAATCTCGTCACAAAGTCCATTGAAATGCTATCCCACTTCCATTCTGGAACTTCTAACGGTTGCATCAACCCTGCAGGCTTCTGATGTTCATCTTTCGACTTCTGACAAGTTAAACATGCGTACACGAAGCGAGCTACACACGCTTCATCCCAGGCCACCAAAAAAATTTCTTCAAGTCCTGATACATCTTTGTAGCTCCCGGATGAATACTCAATTTACTTCTATGACTTTCCTCAAGAATCGCTTTCTTCATCTCCGCATCATCAGGAATAAAAATTCGATTACGGAATCTCAACACACCATGGGCATCTAACTTGAAATCATCATTCTCAGACTGATCGATCCCAACCATCGAATCTACCAGTTTCACGTCTAACTTCTGAGCTCCCTTGATACTGTCCAAAAAATCATTGTTAATCTTCAGCATCCCCAACATCACACTCTGCGGTGTCACTTCGGAAACTAAGCTCATATCTCTTAACTGCTCAATCAATTCTAATTCTTTAACCATCATCGCCGACATATGCAAAGTTTTCCGACTTAGGGCATCAGCCACAACATTAGCTTTACCTGGATGATAGTTCAAACCGAAATCATAATCTTTTAATAATTCCAACCATCTTCGTTGTCTCATATTCAATTCCTTCTGATCAAATAAATACTTTAAACTCTTATGGTCACTAAACACTTCAAATCTAGAACCATAAAGATAATGCCTCCAAATCTTCAGCATAAAAACCACTGCAGCAAGTTCTAAATCATGCGTAGGATAGTTCTTTTCATGAGTTCTCAACTACCTCGACGCATAAGCAACTACCTTATCATTCTGCATAAGCACACCTCCTAAGCCCATCTTAAAAGCATCACAATACACCACAAAAGGTTCTCCTGGATTAGGTAATGTCAAAACCAGAGTCGATGTCACTCTCTTCTTCAATTCCGTGAAACTTTCTTCACATTGAATGTCCCACACAAAAGCTTTACCTTTACAAGTCAACTTAGTCAACGAAAGTGCTAACTTAGAAAATCCTTCGATAAACCTTCGGTAATAACCGGCTAGTCCCAAAAAGCTTCTAATCTCGGTAGCCAACTTTGGAGTTTCCCATTGTAACACAGCATCTACTTTAGATGGATCCACATCAATGCCACTACCTAAAATGACATGACCAAGGAAACTAACCTCCTTTAACCAAAATTCACATTTAGACAGCTTTGCATATAACTTCTTCTCTTTCAAAACTTGCAATACTAGTCTTAAGTGTTCTGCATGCTCTATTTCCGATTTAGAGTAAATCAATATATCATCAATGAACACCACCACAAACCGATCCAAATAAGTATGAAAGATACGTTTCATGTACTCCATGAATACTCCTGGCACATTAGCAACACCGAAAGGCATCACCGAATACTCATAATGTCCATAACGCGTTCTGAAGGTCGTCTTCTGAATATCTTCATCTTTCACTTTAATCTGATGATAGCCCGACCTCAAATCAATCTTGCTAAACACACGAGCACCTACTAATTGATCCATCAAGTCATCTATTCTCGGAAGCGGATACTTGTTCTTAATTGTCACTTTATTTAATTGTCTATAATCAACACAGAGCCTCATACTTCCATCTTTCTTCTTTACTAACAACACTGGAGCTCCCCAGGCGATACACTTGGCCTCACAAACTTCTTTTCAAGCAAATCCTCCAATTATTTCTTTAATTCTGACAATTCAGATGCAGACATCCTGTATGGTGCCATAGAAACAGGTCTGGTACCAGGTACAAGGTCAATTGCAAATTCCACTTCTCTTTCTGGTGGTACATCAGGAATTTCATTAGGGAAAACTTCAGGAAATTCACGCACCACTTACAACTCCTCAATTACAGCTCGGTTCTCAATAGACAGCGACGCCATCACCGAGAACATCTGAGCTCCTTCTTGCATCAACTGCTGTAGCTTCCTAAAAGACAACAAACCAGCTTCTTCCTCTTTAGGAGTAGAAAATCTCACTGACTTATTATAACAATTGATATGAACATAGTTATATTCTAACCAGTTCATTCCCAAGATTACATCCATCCTAGTTAACGGCAAACACACCAAATCAATAGTAAAGTCTCTGTCGAAGATCGTCAAAGGACACTTTAAACACACAAGAGAAGTAGTCACTGATCCCTTAGCTGGAATCTCGACGACCATTTCTCCTTTCATAGAAGACAACATAAGACCTAATCTTTCAACACATTCAGCAACAATAAAACAATGAGTAGAACCAGTATAATCATAGTGATTAAAGGAGTATTATTAATGAAACATGTACCTCTGATGAGTCTGTCCTCAGTAGTTGTCTGAGTCCCTGCCAAAGCGAACACTTTCCCACCGGTTTGCACCTTCTTTGGTTTCTGACACTGACTACCAATGTGTCCTTCACCACAGTTGAAACAAATCATCTCTTTATGCTTGCACTTAGATATTGCATGCCCATTCTTACCACAACGGAAACACCTATTCACTTCAGCAGTACACACATTACTCTTATGACCAGGTTTCCCACATTTGAAACAAACTATGCCAGCAGGAGCATCTCCCCCATTAGTCCGCTTACCATCAGCCACTTTTTGTTTACCTTTTCCAGCTGGAGCATCATAAGGCTTGCCACGATTATGTTGGTGCTTGCTATTCCTCTCATTAATGATCTTATAATGAGCATTGTTATCCTCTTCATAAATTCTGCAACTATCAATCAAATCAGAGAAGACACGAATCTTTTGATATCCAATTGCCTTCTTAATCTCTGGGCGTAACCCACTCTCAAACTTGATGCATTTTGAAAACTCAGCAGTATCCCCGTTATAGTGCGGATAAAACTTAGCCAACTCAACAAACTTTGTAGCATATTCAGTAACCAACATACGTCCTTGTTTCAGCTCAAGAAACTCGATTTCCTTCTTACCACGAACATCCTCTGGATAATACTTCCTCAGGAACTCCCTTCGGAACACAGCCCAAGTGATACCTTCACCAGCAGCTTCCAACCTCTGAAGAGTCTCTAGCCACCAGTCATCAGCCTCGACTGCTAGCATGTGAGTCCCATATCAAACCTTCTGCGCTGGAGTGCAGTCCATCACACGGAAGATTCTCTCCATCTCTTTCAACCAATCCAACGCTCCATCAGGATCATACTTGCCCTTGAAGGTAGGCGGATTCTCCCTCTGGAAGGTTGCTAAACTGCGAGATCCAGCATTCTCGTCAATGTTCAGCTGATTCTGCAAAGCCTGAGCCATTGCTTCCAACGCAGCAGCAATTGCAGCATCGTTTCTTCCAGCCATCTCAACTTATCACTACAACATAAACAAAGATTAGAACTAGTTAACAATACTCGATTATCAAACAAACTATGACTTGACAACTTGGCCGGACGGACCGACCTGCTCTGATACCACTAATGTAACACCCCATTTCTACCCATCGAGTATTATAAAATCAGAGTTACAAATTTTCAACGTCCATATGGAATGTTACACTTTCTACCTAAAACAACGACAATTAATCACTTGGAGAACAGATACATAACACATAGTTTCGGATGAACCGATAACAACCTGCTCAGTCTTTTAAAATAAAACAACTTTCATTACTACCCAGCGGATTCACAAAAATTCAACTTTAATAACATACCCTCTTTGTTCACATAAACCAACTTCAAAATAAAAGTCTTTAACGAAAACAACTTAAAAATTCAGCAACAATACTAAAATCAACAATAAAAGAAATATGCGTTCATCCCCCCGAGTGTTACGTATCAGAGCGACGACACCGACTCGAACTAATGAAGGTAGACAACCTTCACTCTGGATTACCTGCAGGATGGCGTATAAACCATCACCAAACACAGAAGGGGTGAGATATCAAATAATATAATCAGGTATATGATAAACAATATATTAAATCAGATTATATAAAATCACCACTTCACAACATTACCATCAACATTAAATCACCCACACAACAACAAATTTTATGCAACATGGAATACGACTCAGAAAATGCACATGAATGTGGTACCATTGGAGCAGAACTCACAACTTAAAAATCTGCCAATTCATAGAGGCGTTAACAAAGCATAAGCCTTCAACTTAATTTGCCAATCCAGGCCAACTTACAGAGCATCAGTTCCAACTTGATATGCTATGTATGCAACAACACTATGAACACACCAGCAACTACAACAACAATTACAACCACAATTCAACTTTGGCATTAAGCCTACAACTTAATTCTTGCCAATAATTAGAGGCAATGCAACGAAATTCACACTGTTAAATTATTCTTCTCTTAACTGAAACTAATCGTGACTATATTATTTTTCTGCTACTGTCACTAACACAATACTAGTATTTCAAACCAATATTATTCTTCCTGCTACTGTTGCTAATATAATACCAGTTTCCTTAATATTCCTTACTAACATAATATTAGTAATTCCTAATATATCTTACTAACATTTCATTAACATTATACTAACCAATTATTAATGTTTTAACATAATACCAAACAAATATTAATGTTTTACATGATACTAAACAAATATTAAATCCTAAACTCACCCATACACAAGTGGCTGGCGCCACTTACACACACACCCCCAAGGTGGCTTGTGCCACCCACACACTCACACCAGGTGGCTTGCGCCACCCACACACACACACAAGGGTGGCTTGCGCCACCCCCCCCCCCCCCTTTTTAAAAAAAAAACAACATTACTTAATTTCCTTCTCAGCGTATTTCGTTCCAGTCCCCCCCCCCCCACCCCCCAATTCACAAACCTCACCTCAAAATCCACAACAGTTCCAAATTCACCCATCACAGTACAACAGAAATGCAGTAAAATTATACCTTAAAACAACATAGACTAATCTTCCTACAACCAATTCATCAACAACAAACGTATTTTGAAATCCACGACAGCCATTACAACACAGACAAAGGTAATTCTACAAATCCAACCCCACATATCTTTCATCAAATACCCTATTATAGAGTCAGAACCCCACCCTTACTTTGGATTGAAGGTCGCTCTACACTTCGATTGGATTCCCGTTCTCGCAGCCTCTCCGTGTTCAGTTTCCAAACCCTTGTTCCTCTTCTCCGTAACTTCTATGTTCTAACTGCTACTTCCCTCTTTCTCTTAATTTTAATTACCTAATAATAACACTATTGTTCTATTTGTTTTATTGGACCTTATTTCTACACCCCCACTAATTCTACTTCTAGTCATCAAAGCCCAACTATTATAATCTAGTATTATTTCTAATACTATATCTACAACTTAATCAGTTTAATTAAATTAATCCGACTAAAGCCAACACAACTTAAATCAATTAAATTAATTCAACTAACACCGACATAGCAACTCAACACAACATTTTCGACAACCAACACAATTCAAACAAATAATACGAAGACATTTAATTAAATAATTAATTAAATAACCGGGCGTTACATCAGGAACATCCCAAGGAATCCCACTTAAAGGCAGTTAAGCGCATACTTCGATACCTCTCAGGTACTCCAAAGTATGGACTGTGGTATTCTAAAGGTAGTGTTTGCTCCATAGTTGGCTACTCCGATTCTGACTTTGTCGGGTGCAAGTTGGATAGGAAAAGTACTAGTGGCACGTGTCACCTTTTCGCAAATTCCTTGGTGAGTTGGCACAGCAAGAAACAGGTTTCCGTTGCTTTGTCAACAACCGAGGCGGAATACGTTACCGCCAGTAATTGTTGTGCTCAAGTCCTATGGCTTAAACAACAATTGCTTGATTTTAATTTAAAACTTAAGCGTATTCCAATTTTGTGCGATAACACTAGTGCGATTAATCTAACTAAGAACCCCGTATTGCATTCACGCACCAAGCATATCGAAATACGCCATCATTTTCTTAGGGATTATGTAGAGAAATGTGATGTGATTTTTTAGCACGTTGACACTAAAAATCAACTTGCTGATATTTTTACAAAACCATTAGCTACAGAGCCTTTTTTTCACATCCGTAGGGAACTTGGCGTTCTCAATATCTCGGATCATGCTTAATAATCTTTTAAGATAGTGATCTTCACATATATACATGCTTGTTTATTCTTTTAACTAACAATATAAAGAAATATTTAGCTATATGTGAGGTCTCTCATCGTCAATAGTGATCAAGGTAATATTGTTCTGTTTCAAAAATTCTCTCTAATTAAATGTACCATGTTGAGTGATTACATTGATGTTTGTTGCTCATACTAAGCACACTTTATCCATTTAGATGTTTGAGATTTGTGTTGGCTTTCAATTTATTTAATATCATAGCTTAAATGTCACAAACATTTGATTTTTTTTCAAATTTTAATGTTTGGGTCGACTCACAAATGCTTCTGGTCGACTCACTATTGTTGCAATTGTTAACATGTCTGGCCGGGAATGTTCAGGTCGACCCATAGGTCGACGCATAGCTCAAATTTTCAAAAATATAAGGAATACCATAGTGTGCATCGACGCACACAGAACTATAGGTCGACCGTTCGCTAAAAAGCTGCGAAAAATTCTTGGTCACTGTGCATTTTTGACCCATTTAATTCCTCTTTTATATTTTTTTTTATTTTCTATGTGGCATAAACAAATCATATGCATTGTTCCAACACATTATCTCATCTCCTCCTCTCCTCTAACTCCTCTCTCCACAAACCCTAACTTCACCGTCCTACAAACAACATTTGGGATTCACAAAAATTGAACAAATTCGTCATTGTTCATCTCTTTCTCGCATCACTACCAATGGCTTCTCGAAGAACTTCTCGAAAAAGAGTCACAAGAGAGTCTCCATCTCAAGCGGGTACTTCTCAACATCCCTCAAATCAACTGGTAACACTTCATATCTTCTCTCTGATAAGTATGCTGATTTATATGAAGAAAAATTGAGCAAACGGTATGTTATTAAGCAATTCATTTGCTATCGCGGTATTATTGAACGCATGCACATAGTAGAAATCTTAGACTTATTGGATTTTTCAGAATTTCCATGGGTTTTTATCATGTGACACTAAGTACAATGAATATTTGGTTCGAATCTTCTATTCTGGTTTAGTTGGAACTTTTGAGGATTACATGTTTAACTGCAAACTAGGAGATAAGACTGTCGTTGTTGATGGAACTATTTAGAGAGATTTGTTCCGTATGTTTGTGACCAATGCTCAATCTACTCAGCATATAACTGATACTGATCATGTTAAAGACTATGATTTTAAACAAGCATTAAACTCTATGTTGAAGAGACCATACTCGGATCAGGTTGTGGCTAGCAGTCTCTTTCCCAAAACTGTGACAACAGGGAAACTGACTCTTACCGCAAGGATTTTGCAGTGGATTATTTCTCACATTCTTAGACCAAAGACAGGAGGTTACTCTAGGGTGGATCAACCTGAGGTTCAATTGATGTAAATTTTGAAGAATAAAATAAGGATTAGCTGGCCCTATTATATTGCAAGCAGAATATATTCTCTTCGTGACTCCGGTAGGGGAATTGTGTTATCCTACGCATCATTCATTCAAAAGGTACTCAACCATGCTAAAATAGTTGTTCTGGGTATTCCGTACAAATCTATCACTATCAATCAAGAGTTTTGTCAGAAAACGTTAACTATGATGGGTCATGTTTGGGATATCAAAGATAAAAGGTATAAGTATGTGGTGAAAGCAAACACTGTTGTTTTGGCAGAAGAATCTGACGAAAGCGATGAGGAAGAAGAAGACGAGGATGAAGAAGATGAAGAAGAAGCTGAAGAGGAACAAGGGGATAATGATCAACAACAACAAATGGATATTGGTGTTGAAGACAATAATGCTTGGATGCCTAACTCGTTTGCTACGGTGTCGGAGGAAGCCCCAGAATAGAACCAATGGCAATACACAGGAAACTACATACCTCAATCTTCTCCTATGGAAGATGAAGTTGATCAAGGTTGGGTCAATGGCAATATAATGGCTGGACCACTCTTGGCTCTCATTACATGTCATCCACGCAAGGCTTTGATCACTAAGACTCTTACTACACTCCTCCATCACCTCCGTGTCCTCAACAAAACCATGAGGATATTCTTGCACTGATGAGGACTATGCAACTTGACCAAAAGAGGTTTGCCACGGCTCAAGAGGAAAGGTTTCAATCCTTGCATGAAGAATTTCATTATCACACCACCAAATTTGACGCTTTTGCTACTAATGTGATAGGTAAGTTCAATACCATGGCTGAGACTTCTACAACTCAGCATCATGCTCTCACCAACAGCTTCAACATCCTGAATCAAACCGTGTTGGGGTTGACTGAACAGATGGATATGCAACCTCCACCACCTCATCATCCTCACCAGTTTCGCGGAGGGGCCACTCATTTAGGGGGAGGAGGCCATGAGAATCATCCTTACATTTCGCATCATGTCTTTTCATGCTTTGTTTCTTGCACTGTTTAGGTTTATGACTTCAATATGTTGATTTTAGCTATGTGTGCCTTATGTTCGTACTGCTTTATTGTTCCTTATGGTTATTCCATGCAGTGACAATGTACTGTTAATCAAATTTGTGCTTCTTAAGTGTTTTATTCTATTTTATTTACCTCTTCATTAGCCTGCATTATATGTGAATGTTCGTTAATGGTAACTGTTGCAATTGTGTTCAAAATGCAGCTCTCGATTTTCTATTCTTGACACTTTATTTTTCTTTCTTTTTGATGTTGTCAAAGGGGGAGAAGAACAAGGACATAACAGGTATTGAGATGATCAAACAATAGTGGATGCATAAAGTCAGGGGGAGGACATATGATCGTTTTGCCATCATCAAAAAGGGGGAGTATGTGAGGGAAAATTCTCTCTATGTACTTGATTTTAATGATGTCAAAACTATCATGATTAGACTATAGAGATTCAAGTGAAAAACGTCATATGAAATGCTCATTAAGTGGTCTAAGAGTGTTTGATCATGATTAGTAATGGTCTAGGTTCATTAGATATGGTTTAACACTTTTAGGAAAGTCAAAAATGGATTTTTGCATGTTCCAAGGGTGTGAGTCGACTCACAACCATGTATCGGTCGACCTAAACATGTGGCATATGTTAGTACAACCAGCGGGAGTTCTCGCGTCGACCTACCGGTCGACTCACACCTTCTGCATTTATGTTTGCCCAAAACTGGGAGCTATGAGTCGACTCATAGCCTGGTTCGGTCGACGCATAACGTGCAATTTTGCGCAGTGAGCGTGCTACCTTGCTCAGGTCGACTATACCATCTGTATAGGTCGACCTCTCGTTGAATGTCACCTAAATTTTGTCATGTTATTCATTTTAAAATTCTGTTATTTCTATTGTATTGTCCAAGATAGTATATATATTATTTTAGCTTATTTTTTTAACCAACAAGAAACGTGAAATTACATTGTCATTTCTCTTCATCTTCATCTTCAATATTGAGTGAACAAACAATTACACATAACAATCTTTGTTTGAGTTGTTCATTGTTTCAAGGTGATAACGTTTAGATTTTAGAAGCGCGTGATCTTCATTTCTGAGTTGAGATTTTGGCAGGTGTTTCTTGAATAAAACCCTTGGTTTTCTCCTCCAAGAATCGGGAAGATTTTGGGGGGGTTTTCTACAAACCGCTTCGTTCTACAGGGATTCAGCCGGGCGAAGGTAACCGACGATTGGAGCAATTATTCGGTTTAGTAGCTATAATCGGAGGATCGTAAAAGAGAGGTTTGGGTTTGAAGTTTGGTAGATCGCAATTGATCGAGTGAAGGTAACCGAAGAACGGAGGCTTCTTTCGGTTTAGTAGCGTGAGACGGTAATTGGATCAACCATATTCGAAACACTTGATTAATCTTGAATCAAGGGGAGAGAAAATTCTGCATCAACGATTGAAGACGTTCGAGGGTTTGGATGTTCATAGTTTTCTCTTGTAATAAACAATTTGCAATAGCTACATATATATATATCTCAATTCCAATTGTGGAATTGGGGGCAGAGGTACCCAAAGCGAGGACGATTGGGGAACTTCCTAATTAAATCTCGTTTGTTCTCTCTTTCCCTTAACTCTTTTACATTTTAGTTTGTTCGAATTCGTGAAGTCGCAATTTATCGAAATTTCTATCGTAGTGTAATTTTGAGCTGAGAAACTATTTGCTAAATTGATACAATTCCTTGAATTGTATTTTGGAGCAGCTTTACATTACATTCCATATAGATTCTGCACTTAGGGTGTTTACGCACACTAGGTGTTTGATAATTTGATTCAAAGCAAAATTCGAACACGTTGCCTTAACTGCTTATCACTTTACCTCATTGGTTTGGATTAAACATCAAGCAAGCAATATTTTGTTGACTGCATTTCTTAAGTGTAGTAATCAAACTGAATTTTTCTCTTCCATACTCATTCTCGGTATATTCATGCATATCCGATCCTTTTAGTAGAAGGTTCGTGGTAGACGTTCTATCCAGTGGTTGCTTCTGTTAAAATAATTTTTAAAACTAAATTTTTGGTAACCTTTTGCGTGTAAAACTTAAGGGATCTATTCAACCCCCCCTTCTAGATCCATAGCCATCGTCTAACAACGCGAACGATCAAGCGAATTCGAGGGTAAAATTTGGGGTATGACAGCTGCCCCTATTTAAATAACTTCACCGGATGAAATTAGTGATGGTAATCTTCATGAAGTCATGGTGGAAGGTATTTAAATACAGATAATCGAAAATTTTGCCCTCAGATGCACCGACATGCAATGATATGGACAAAAGAAAGATAAAAAAATGCTGACATGCTCTGAACTCTAGCATGATGGAATGTAATGCAAAATGCAGACAAAGACGAAAGCAGACAGGGACAAAGTCCACACAATGAGCAATCACTCACTGGGGATGACAACAACACTGGGGAAACTGAAACAAAATTGGGGAAATCTAAAGTGATGTGAGCAGCTGGTTCAAGCGTGACCGGCTGACACTTTAGAAAGAAAAGATAACACAAAATCCTCAATGGAATCAGCACCGAAAAGACAGTCTCCACTGGGGAATAACAAAGACTCAATCTGGAAGAACATCAGAAAAAGAAAGGCACATCTGGAAGAGCATCAGATGACAAAAGAGACCAAACCTCCAATAATGGCTTTGAATGAAAGGTAAACTCATAATATCTGAGAAGGCATCAGATGAGAATGAGGTAAAAAGGGTAATCCGAGAAGGCATCGAACACAAAGGAACCAGTCATCCAATAATGGCTTTGAATGAAAGGTACAACTCACAATATCTAATAATGGCTTTAGATGAATGTGAACAAAGTAGGGATCCAAGACAACATTGGACGCAAAGAAACCAATCACCCAATAATGGCTTTGAATGAAAGGTATGAATCACAACATCTAATAATGGCTTTAGATGAGTGTGAACAGAGACTACATTCAAGAATGGCATTAAATGTAAAAAAAACACCATTCATCTAATAATGGCTTTGAATGAGAGGTATAAATCACAATATCTAATAATGGCTTTAGATAAAAGTGAACAAATACTCGATCTGGAAGAACATCAGAAAAACTGACACATCCGGAAAAGCATCAGATGGTACAGAACCCAGACATCCAATAATGGCTTTCAATAAAAGGTATAAATCACAACATTTAATAATGGCTTTAGATGAGTGTGAACAGAGACTACATTCAAGAATGGCATTGAATGCAAAGAAACCAGTCATCCAATAATGACTTTGAATGAAAGGGAAAACTCACAATATCTGAGAAGGCATCAGATGAAAGTGAACAAGATAGAAATCCAAGAAATCATTGGACAAAAGGAACCACAATATTCAAGACAACATTGAATGAATGAAGATATACCCAAGAAAGCATTGGATACAAAGAAAGAACAACGCCCAAGAAAGCATTGAACAAAGAAAAACCCAAGAAAGCATTGGATAAGAGGAAAGAACTTTCAGGAATGTCACTGAAAGTAAAGGCAAATCACTATATTCAAGAATGGCATCAAATGATAGTGAGAAAGACATCCAGGAATGACACTGAATGCAAAGGAGAAAGCTCATCCAGGAATGGCACTGAATGAACAGATAAGACTTTTAGGAATGATACTGCAATATATCAAGCAAATTTGATGGGGATTACAGAGAGGCAAAACTTCCAGGAATAGCACTGGGAGAAACAAGAGGAATAAGATATCCAGGAATGGCACTGGAGATCAAAAGAGACAGAAATCCTGGAATAGTACTGGAGATCAAAAGAGACAGACATCTAGGAATGGCACTGGAGTGAAAGAATATGAAGATCCAAGAATAACACTGGAATGAAAGAAGACAAACATCTAACAACAGGACTAGATACACAAGGAAACGACAACATTCAATAATAGAACTGAATGAAAGGACAAATAACATTTTGGTAGGCGTCAAGTAAGTTGGACTTTGACCACAAGGTAAGACGCAGATAGCGACACGACCTCGAGAGAAATGCAAATGAGGATGAAACACTCATGATATGCATATGTATATGAGTTATGCAGATGATTTATGATCAAATACAAATGCAGGTGCAGATGCTGACGACACAACACGACTCTTTCTGGGAGAAGACAAGACTGGAAGACTGATTCCTCAACACGGAGATCACTGTCATTCTGCTTGGGGACTAGAGATGCTATTGCTGAACACATCTCTGCCACACTGGTAAACTGTATCTAAATTGATGACCCTTGTAGGAAGGATAAAGCGTTGCTTGGGGATTCTTCAGGTAAACTACTCCAGACTAGCTGATTATTGTAGATGAGCTTATCATTGCTTCAGCTTGATTGATTCTGGAAATGACCGTTTCATGGTGCTCTTAGGAAGCTTGCCCCAGTCTGAGTTTTGAAAAAAATATTCTGTATAAACCAATTCTGAGAAGTCGCCATTAAACCACAAATCTTGAACTGATTCTCAACAAGATATGGAAGGAACTTGCCCCTGATTGGATCACCGACCAAGTTTCTTAATTGTTTGAAAATTCTTTGAGAGGAAAGCCAGTTTGCAAACAAAAGTACTTATACAAACATGGTAAATGCAAAGTTCATGCAACTTTTGAAATCAATCATTTTTGAAAGAGGCAAAGTATATGAGTCATTAGTCAGAGCACGGTGGTTCAAGACATTAAAGTGAAAAGTTTAAGCAAAAGGTGTTATGCCAAAACAGATGATCCACAAAGATCTTTTGGAGTTAGTTTACGCAACCTTGCTGTAGTATGCTTTCAAAATAACCTTGCTTTAGTTAAGTCTTTTGAGGGTTTTAATGTGGCCTGATTCACGGTTTAAGAAACAAAGGATAAAGGCTCAAAGTTTATTTGTACCCACCCAATCTTCGTGATGATCTCCAGTCCTATGCTCAGTTAACTCAAACTATGCACTCAGGTTCCCATAGGTTAGGAATTGCACTGATGATAATAATGATGATGGTTCAGAAATTAAAGGACTTTTGAAATGGCGGTCACTACTTCCTTACAAAATTGTTTGCCATTGAGGACTTTCAGGATAAAGGATTTAAAGATTTCCTCCTTTGGTTGTCATACAAACTTTTCTTTCTTATTTTTTCTTTTTTTTTTCTTTTTTTTAGTGACTACCTGGCTTAAGGATTACAGTGAATCATCATTGGCGTTTGACTTGAAAGACATCTTCGACACTTGCTTGTTGTGTGCGAAGAAACATTTGTGAACTTTGTTGAAAGGCGTCTTGAATGCTACTCTTGTATTTGAATGCACAATCAAGTTAACTGAGAACTACCCTGCCCCAGGTTAAGATTGTGGGTTTTTATTTATAAAGAAAAGAAACTCCTACTTCAAGGCTCGAAGGGGTTGACGAGGGAGTAACTTCCTTATTTCTCCAGTGTTTAGGAGTTGAAACAATGCCTTACATCGTCTGCAAAGTTTTGATTTGAAAGCATACCAACAACAATTATGAGTATTTTGTTTTCATCATCCTCCCTCCAAACTTTGCATAGATCATATAAAATTATTTAGGGCTACTTTGTTATAATATATATATATATATATATATATATTGTCGCACCTCGAAAAAATCGCTTAATCGAAGACACGACCCTCGCGCAAAAGGCGCGGAAAACGGTTCGAACACAGTCGCCACCGAACTTTATTTATCCCAAAAGAGGGAAAGGAAAATATCGAGAAAACCTTTAAGGAGCGGATAAGAACATGGTCGTCGCAACCACATTCTGGGTTCGGGAGTCGGTTACGTGAGGGGAAGATACGCGCACCCCCTCACGTCCGTTGTACTCAACGGGAACCTCTTGATTCGAATCGCGATACTCGTTAGCTTTGCTTATCTGTTTTCTTCTCTAAAATAAATGCGAAACGGTAAAGATAAAAGGAAAAGATGCTAAGGGGAAATGGGTGGTTTTAGGATAGGGTGCTCGGAAAGATCATCGCGATCTCGGGCCTACGTATGCTCATTCGGACGAGAATGAGGAATCAGAGCAATCGTAGTTCGACTATGGGGTTTGATGGAAAATGGAGGGAAGGTAGCTCGCCAAGATCATCGCAATCTTGTGCCTACGTATCTTTATTCGGACGAGAATAAAGAATCAGAGCAATCGTACTTCGTGGTACGCCCACGAAATGAGGAGTTGGTTGATTTTAAAAAGAGGCGCCAATTGCTCGCACACGAGTAAGAGAACTCGCACCCAAACAATTGAAGAGAGGTCAAAGACTTGAACCCCCATTTTTCACCTTGAAAAATGTTTCGATAATTGTTAGTCGTTTTGAGGTTTATTATGAAAGTCCGCTTGATGTTGGATCAAGGGTTTATTGTATGCACTTGGTTAATTGAAAAGGAATTGATTTATTAAAAAAAGAGGCGTCAATTGCTTACACACGAGTAAGAGAACTCGCACCCAAATAATCGAAGAGAGATCAAAGACTTGAACCCTCATTTTTCGCCTTAAAAGAGTTGCGATAGTTATTAGTCATTTTTGAACTTTGATTATGAAAATCCGCTTGACGTTGGATCAAGGGTTTATTTGTGAAAAGAGTTTGATTTGAAGAAGACTCGACGACGAATCGAGGGGTTGGTTAAAAATGGCTCGACGACGAATCGAGGGTTTGGTTTGAAAATGGCTCGACGACGAATCGAGTATTAGTTTGAAAATGGGTTGCCTATGCTAATCCCTAGGGGTGCTCATAGTAAACAAACCACAATCAAAGCAATAGTAAATGCATACATCGGAATGGGAGAGGGGTACATGTAAAATACAAGTGTTGACATGAAATAAAGGGTCTTATTGTAAGGTAGCCCAAGAGAAAGCCGTGTGTGTGCAAAGTGTCCTAAACTAGCCTTGAGCAAGCATCGAGCGAGTGGATAATCATAATCAACAGTCCATTAATATGATTGTTTTTAGGGTTTCGATATTTGTTAATTGTTTTCGATTAATGGTGAACACATGAGAAATGGTTAGATAAATAAATACAATATGGATATGAACAAAGATAAGAGAATACGAACAATAATAATAAAGCAAGATAATATGACAAGATATAGCAAGATAATATTGACATAAAAGTTGGTCTCGTCTTAGTCGGAGTTTAATCGATAAATTGATAATCGACGATTTTTTACTTTCATTGACCAAAATGAAAATAAAAGAAATATAAAGTGACAATTAAGAAATTAAATCGGGAAAATGAATACAAAGACTAAAGGTCTCACCTTTATCGAGATTTAATCGAGAAATCGATAAATCTATCGATATTTGGTTTTCATTGACCCAAAATAAATGTAAAAAATAGTGAATAAATTGAAATAAAATAAATAAATAGGTAGGCCTCAAATAAGTCAAAACTTAATCAACTTGATTAAATTATGAATGGCATTATATCATTAGCCCAAAAAAAATGACAAAACAAAATAGAAAATCAATAATAATTTCCAACATTATAAAATGAATACTAAAATCTAAAGGAAAATCAAATAAAAAAAATAGTAGGGTGGTGCTAACAATATAGAACGTGTGGTTAATAAGACAGGTTTATATGGGCTCTAAGGCCCAAGATTCATTGAAAATAAAATAAAATAAAAAAACCAAGTGAGGGTGGTGCGCTGAAAATGGAAAGGGTGGTGTGAATATGAATCAAAACGGGCTTCCAAAACATTCATCAGCCTAAAAACAAATTAAAAAAGAAAAAGTCAACAAATATGAGTCAAAATATTTTATTAAAACGTTATCAGAAAGTAAATTTTCCAAAAGACACAGCCAAAACCCAGAAAAGTGGAAAAGGAAAGGCTGCGCCCAAACTCGTCATCATCATCATGCGAATGAACGACGCACACAAACTCTCCAATCCAACCTTTGCCTCGTGCGATTCTCTTTTGGCTTCGATCCAGGCATGGCTTCAAATAACTCTATGAAACAACATTTCCAACGTTTCTCCCTCTCGCGGTTGACGTCGACGGTGGAGGCGGAGTGAGTGGTTCTCACAGCGGTCGGACTCTCGTTTTCCGGTGACCGGATTTTCGGCGCTCTTGCTCTTGTCTTTTGGTTTTGATTTGGGTTTCGATTTTGCGTTTTGGTTGTGAGTTTATTCAAAGAATTTATCTCTTCATCTCTCTCTTTTTTTTGGTTTTGGTTATGTTCTGTAAACTTGATTTGAAAGGATTTGCGATCTGATTTGGGGTTAGTGGTTGTCAAAGGGTTTTTGTGAAATGTTGTTGTTGCTGGATTGAAGGGGGTTTGTGAAGCAGGAAAAAGAAAGGTTGGGTGGAGGTTTGATTTTCTCGATCCGTGGTTGTTGTTGTTAGTTTATGAAGAGGTGAGCTGCGGCCGTTATAGGGTGATTCGCGTTTTAGATTTGTGTGGCTTCTGTGGGTGTTTGGAGGTTATGTGAAGAATAGGATGGGTTTGTTGATTGTTGAAGAAGTTTTGATGAAGAAGGATGAAAGGTGAATGGAGGATGGGTCAAGGTTCGTTATTGAGTGAGGTTAGATTTGCGGGTATTTAACTGGGACGGGTTCGGAAAGGAGTTGTGGTTGGGACATTGAAAAGAAGAAGTTGAAGAACCCCTGTATTCAGAACTTGAAGAGGATTTTAAGAAATGGCGAGCTTATGTTTTTCTTTGCTGTTGTTTAGCCTCTCGCCCCCCCCCCCCCCCCCCCCCCCTTTTGCTGCCACCCGTTCTCTCTTTTATGCCTTAAATCCCTTTTTTTTTTTTATTAACATGTAATAAACTTGAATTGTATGGTATAGGCCTTTGTTGTTCAAATTGGAAAGAACCTTCAACTTGGGCTTTTTTGTTAGCCTTGAATTCTTGTAGAATGGACTTTGGGTTTGTTTAAATAATGGACTTTTAATGCAAGATTTTATTATAGAAACTTTTGGTGACTTTTTTTCAATTTAATCCTTGCTTGCATCTCCATATTTGAACTAAGGCTCTTGATTTTGCAATTGGATTTGACACGGATCAATTCTTGATAATACTAGCTTTCTTCAAGTGATTTCGTATAACCAAACTCCCACACAATTTGAACTTGAATATTCTCTAATAATTAACTATGTGAAGATTCTGAATTAGCCATGAGAACTTGAAACTTGAAATAAATTAGATCCTCGATTCAAATCTTAAAAGATGAGATCAAATATGAATTAATCCTGAACCTTGATTGGGATAAAGTCTTGAACCATAAATAAATAATCCTTGCTCTAACCCCCTGGATTCCATACCCTAGTCCTGATCGAGAAGCAAATTCATATTTGACCAAGATTAGGTCAAGTTCACTAAACCTTACTGCATATTTTCCTGACCTGATATTTTCAAGTGAATCTCAAATCACTCCAACTCAACCTTGTGATATCCTGAATTCATACCACCAGCAAAAGCAACATATTTTTTTGGATTTTTTTTTAATAATGGTTAGTGAATGGAAGTACAGATGAAAGTTATATACAGGTAGGACAAATTTTGGGTATGACAGATGCCCCTATCTAATTGGCTTGAACCGAGTAATATGAACTGCTGCAGTGTTCGTTCTTATTGAGGTATAAGTCAATTACATATAAAAAGACCACAAATTTGTCCGAAAGAAAGAAAAGGGATTGGGAAATTGAAATACAAGAAATCCGACACCAAAAGGATGACAGACCTATCACCAAAAGGATGATAGTGAACTCACACACAGACCCTTCCACCAGAAGGATGAAAATGAGGTCAACGCCTGCTACTACCAACAGGATAATAGGGCACACACACACACAGACCCTTCCACCAAAAGGACGGAAATGAGGTCAAAACCTACTATTACCGACGAGATAATAGGGCGCACACACACACACACACAGACCCTTCCACCAAAAAGGATGGAAATGAGGTCAAAACCTGCTATTACCGACGAGATAATAGGGCACACACACATACACAGACCCTTCCACCAAAAATGATGGAAATGAGGTCAAAACCTGCTATTACCGACGAGATAATAGGGCACACAAACACACAGACCCTTCCACCAAAAGGATGGAAATGAGGTCAAAACCTGCTATTACCGACGAGATAATAGGGTACACACACACACAGACCTTTCCACCAAAAAGGATGGAAATGAGGTCAAAACCTGCTATTACCAACGAGATAATAGGGCACACACCCACACAGACCCTTCCACCAAAAGGATGGAAATGAGGTCAAAACCTGCTATTACCGACGAGATAATAGGGCACACACACACACAGACCCTTCCACCAAAAAGGATGGAAATGAGGTCAAAACCTGCTATTACCGACGAGATAATAGGGCGCACACACACAGAAACCCTTCCACCAAAAGGATGGAAATGAGGTCAAAACCTACTATTACCGACGAGATAATAGGGCACACACACACACAGAGACCCTTCCACCAAAAAGGATGGAAATGAGTTCAAAACCTGCTATTACCGACGAGATAATAGGGTACACACCCACACAGACCCTTCCACCAAAAGGATGGAAATGAGGTCAAAACCTGCTATTACCGACGAGATAATAGGGCACACACACACACACAGAACCTTCCACCAAAAGGATGGAAATAAGGTCAACGCCTGCTATTACCGACGAGATAATAGGGCACACACACACACAGACCCTTCCACCAAAAAGGATGGAAATGAGGTCAAACCTGCTATTACCGACGAGATAATAGGGCACACACACACATACCCTTCCACCAAAAGGATGGAAATGAGGTCAACGCCTGCTATTACCGAGGAGATAATAGGGCACACACACACAGACCCTTCCACCAAAAAGGATGGAAATGAGGTCAAAACCTTCTATTACCGACGAGATAATATGGCACACGACACAGTCTGCTATTACCAAAAGGATAATAGGGCACACACACAAAGGTTATCACTCACCAAAAGGATGACACACAGACCAAGGGTTTATGGATCGGCGACACCAAAAGGATGACGGATCAAAACAAGCTACTACCACCAAAAGGATGATAGGAACTTCTTATTTGTGAGGACCAACATCAAAAGGATGAAGGTTGAATTGACATGGTTTCGGCTATCACCAAAAGGATGATAGAAAAGTTTTTATTTGAGGGTTACCAACGCCAAAAGGATGTAGGTTGAATTGAGTTGATTGGGTTTGGCTATCACCGAAAGGATGATAGTAAAGCAATTGACAAAAGGTCAAGTTTGCTGGGGATGTGATGAGATTTATTTGGAGACATCAACAAAAGGTTGAAGTAGAGAATTAATGAGGAGAGCCCTCGAAAGGGAAATAGTGAAAAAAGGAAAAGGTAACCCGCCAAGATTATCGCGATCTTGTGCCTACGTATCTTTACTCGGATGAGAATAAAGAATCAGGGCAGTCGTAGTTCGACTACGAAGAAGATTCAATGAGGAACGCCCACTGACTTGCTCGGAGATCACAACTTCATCAACAAAAGGTTGAAGAACTTCATGAGGAACGCCCATGAACTTGAAGAAGATGCCCCTGATTGGGCAGAAGGTTGCTTTGAGACCTTGTCTTGATCAACAATAGGTTGAAACAACTTCGTGAGGAACGCCCACTGATTTGATAAAGATGCCCCTGGCTGGGCTGGAGATCGTCTTGCAGTCTTGGGATTGATCCTGGATCTTACGCATGTATGAATGCTTGATTTTGTAATGATGTGCAATGCAAATACTGACGCGCGGAGATGCAAGTGCTGGGGAAGTATGATTTGGGTATGCATATGATACATATGATGTTGAATGCAATGCGTAAGATGCGTATGATTGCAGACGGGTGATTGGATATGTTTGGAGAGGGTGCCAGCATGGTGGACTTTTTGGTAGTTGCCAATGAGGATTGGGCTTTCGGACGGTGGGAGGTATTTGATTTCCTCGACACTCAGTTCGTTGAAGACGCCATGATTGAAGCAGACGAAGATGCTCTTGAAGCCTGAGTTTGATGACTTGTTGATGAGTTCATTTCTGAGAGAACCACAACTTTGCTTGATGGTCGGGGTTGCTTGCTGCAATGAGTCTTGCCCCAGTCTAAACATGGTAATGGTCTGCTCCTTGATTAACCAGTTCTGAAAGGATTTGATCTTTGGATGTTGAGCCTTGATATGCTTTGAGGTAGCTTGCCCCTGATTGAGCTGTTAAGGTAGTCTTGCTTCGGGTTGGCACCACTGAAAGTTCAAGTTCCTTTTAAGTTGCCCTTGTTTGGAGTAGCTTTGCAGTTAAAATTGCACATTCGCAAATGGTAATCTTAATGCAACGCTCATGCAAGTTTTGAAAAAGAGTCGTTTATTGAAGTGTCGTGATAGTGAGACGAATGGACCATTAGCCTAAACGTGTGCTGATTTTGATGGTGTGAAAGATATAGCAAGGAGAATGACATCAATGCTGAAGATTAGCAAATATGGGGAGTCAGGTTACGCAACCTTGCAATAGTATGCTTTCAGAATAAACCTCGCCTCAATTAGGTCTTTCGAGGGTTGTAACGTGGTCTGGTTCATGGTTTAGGAAGTAAAGGATATTAGGCTCAAATTATGATTTGTACCCACCCCTTCTCCGTGATGAACTCCAGTCCTACGTTCAGTTAATTCTACACATGTTTGTATTCCAAAAGGGTTGATGGTTCAAGGTATGGCAGTCACCTATTTTGGTTTTGATGGGTGCCAGTGGTCCTTTGGTTTTGATATGGTGGTCACTGAGACTTATTCTATTTTTGTTGAGGATTCGAGGGCCTCTTTTGTTTTTTATTTCTGATCCCATCTTTTGCATGGACTGATTTTGCTTTTCAGGTCCATCGGGATTGCCTTGATTTTTGCCTAAGTCTCCTTTGAGGTGCCCGACTTAGCAAGCTTTTGATTTTTATTTTTGGATTTTGATTTTGTTGGAGAATTGTGACTACCAAGTCATGGTTATTGATGAACAACCGACATGTCTTTTGGAATTTTGCTTTGTGATTTGAGTGCGTAATTGGGTTAACTGAACACTACCCTGCCCCAGGTTGAGTGTAAGGGTTTGAATATCCGAAGGAAACTACTACTTCTAGGCTCTAAGTGGTTTACTAGGGATTAACTCCTTATCTCTCCAGTGTTTGGGGAATTGAAGCATTGCCTGTACATCCTTGGCAGGATTCTATTCGAAAGCATACATTTTGCAATTATGGGTATTTCATTGTCATCATCCTCCCTCCAATCATTGCTAAGCGACAGTTTGATATATAGAGTGAAGTGGATAAATGTGTCGGTGTTTTGCAGTAAAAGGGAAAAATGAGTGAATACGACATAACTGATTCAAAACATGCATAGTCAATACATTAAGAAAACCAAATACAAACGGCAATGTTCAAAGCTTACAGTACTTAAACAAATAAAGACAAGATACAAGAATGCAAATGATGGGATGGCAACATGACTTCCTTCTTCGGGGAATGAACTTGACTTGACTTGACTTGACTTGATGCTGGCACTAGCGTGGCGGCGGCATAGGGTTGTTGATGACGTTTAGAGTCTTCCTATTAAACGCAAGATACTTTGAGTCGATCATGTCTTGAACCTTGTGTTTGAAAGCTCTACAGTCCTCGATCGTATGCCCTGGAGCACCCTTATGAAACTCGCAATGAGCATTAGCATCATAATCTAGAGGAATGACAGTTGAAGGAGCTGAGACCCTCAGAGTAATAGACCTCTTCTCCATCAATTGAGCAAAGATCTGAGCATATGATGTCGGTAGACGATCAAAGTCTCTATCTGACCTCCTTGTCCTCTGTTGATTTGGCTGACGTTGTTGAGCAACTCTCTGTTGTTGATGTTGAGGAGGATACTTATACCCTTGCTGTTGTATGATTGTTGCTGAGGAATTTGTTGCTGAGGCATTGGAGCTTGAACAACTTGAGTTGTTGGCTGATAAGGCATTAGAGCGTATTGCGCAGTAGCAACATATGGATACTGGAAGTATGGCATTTGATAAGGCATTGGAGCTGGAACTTGTGGAGCTTGCCCCTTCTGAGCATAGACAGCATTTGTTTCGCCCTCTTTCTTTTTGAATCCATTGTTGAAAGGTTTCTTGGCTTGAGACTGGCTGCTAGAACCTCCTTGGATCTTTCCGCTCTTCAGACCCTCTTCGATTCTCTCACCGACAATCACTAAATCAGAGAATCCGGCAGAAACATTACCAATCAACTTCTCATAGTATTGGCCTTGCAAAGTACCCATGAAGATGTCAATCAGTTCACAGTCAACCAGAGGTGGATGAACCCTTGCAGCTAGCTCTCTCCATCGTTGCGCGTACTCCTTAAAGGATTCGTTGTCCTTTTGAGCCATACTCTGAAGTTGAGTACGGTTTAGAGCAAGGTCAGTGTTGTACTTGTATTGCTTAACGAATGCATCAGCTAGATCATCCCAAGTGCGCACATTGCTACGCTCTAGCTGCATATACCATTCGAGAGATGCCCCAGACAGACTGTCTTGGAAGCAATGGATCATCAGATTTTCGTCTTTGGCATAGGCAGCCATCTTGCGGCAGTACATCCTTAGATGCATGTGGGGATAACTGAGGCCTTTGTACTTCGGGAATTCTTGTACCTTGAACTTGGGAGGAATGACAACATCTGGCACCAAGTACATTTCCAGAGCATTCAGGGATTTTGAGTTGCGCCCCTCCATGACTCGAAATTTCTCAGCTAGATCACGACACATTTTCATGGCTTCAGAATCCTGAGCAGCAGTAGGATTGATAATTGGGATAGCAGCATGGTAGTTCTGTACCTCATCATACTGATCTACCAGATTTTCTTCAGCATGAGAAATAGGAATCTAAGTGACAACAGGTTGAGCTTGCGGAATAGCTCCAACAGCAACTCCAAATGTTGGAGGTGATTGAGTGGTGGCTTCTTCAGCGGCAGGAGTGAAGTTCATTGGTATCCCATAAGTGATGGGGTTAGGAACAGGAACAGAGAGCCTTGAGGGTGACCCTTGAACCTGTGCATTGTTGTTGGCGGCAGCGGCTTCACGCAGTTCTTCTTCTCTTCTGGCCATCATGATGGCTTCAAGAATCTAATCAATCTTTCCCTTCATAGAGTCCAACTCTTCTCTAAAGGCGGGTTGCTCTTGCTGCATCTGCTCCATCGTTCTTCTTGTGTTAGCTCGAGTTGCGTACTGGTGTCGAGGATTCAGCTTGATTTACTGGAGAAGGAAGGAAGCTAAAGTGAGATTCTGAGGTTGAAAATGCAATGCAAGATGCATAACAGATGCAATGCAATGCAATGATATGAGATGCAATGTAAGATGCAAGATCCAGGATCGCAGAAACAAACAGCTTCAAATAGTTCTGAGGTTGGCTAGAGATGACGGGTCAAGAACCACAGCTAGGATCAAGAAAACCCACAGGTAGGTTTCTAAAGCGGGGTAGGTGCTTAGAGTTATGGATATATTTCAAAAACATTATAACCGAGACGAAGAGACATCCGACTATAATATCCTCGAAATAATCTCGTCTAGGTGAGGTCTTCGTTTCTTCCCCACGAGAAAGATTCCTCGGAGGCGCCCACTACACAACCATCGACACACGGGTTCTAAATGTGGTTCTCAGAATCCTAGATCGAGGTCGAAAATATTACTGTTAGTAAGTGATACGTTCGAGGAATCTCATCAGATTGGGGCGTTCGTATTAACTCACATAGAATTAACACTACCAACCGCCATGGGTAAATTGGGTTAATAGTCCTTGGGATCGACGACCCACCTCGAAAATATTACCGCCATGGCGAAGGTTCGCCACAATAATAATATCTCCAAGGGAATCTACTCCAAGCGGTGGTTTTCGCTTCAACTCACGCGGAAGAGACCACACAAGCCTACACTACACAACCGCCATCCTAATCCTAGGGTTATAATCAGACTCGGGTGTAGGGCCATCTCACAAAGTTCCCAATATCAGAACAACCCAACAACGTTACAAAAAGTAACACGAATAAGGAAATAGGAAAGCAAGTACATAAGCGAACGAGAAGAAAAAGATAAACAAAGCTAAAGAGGATAAACAAAGCTAAAGAGCTAACGATTCGAATCAAGATAGGCTCGACTCTCTCTTGCATGAAGCAATTATCCCCAGCAGAGTCGCCATCTGTCGCACCTCGAAAAAATTGCTTAATCGAGGACATGACCCTCGCGCAAAATGCGCCAAAAACGGTTCGAACAAGGTCGCCACCGAACTTTATTTATCCCAAAAGAGGGGAAGGAAAATATTGAGAAAACCTTTAAGGAGCGGATAAGAACATGGTCGTCGCAACCACATTCTGGGTTCGAGAGTCGGTTACGTGAGGGGAAGGTACGCGCACCCCCTCACGTCCGTTGTACTCAACGGGAACCTCTTGATTTGAATCGCGATACTCGTTAGCTTTGCTTATCTATTTCTTCTCTAAAATAAATGCGAAACGGTAAAGATAAAAGGAAAAGATGCTAAGGGGAAATGGGTAGTTTTAGGATAGGGTGCTCGGCAAGATCATCGCGATCTCGGGCCTACGTATGCTCATTCGGACGAGAATGAGGAATCAGAGCAATTGTAGTTCGACTACGGGGTTTGACGGAAAATGGAGGGAAGGTAGCTCGCCAAGATCATCGCAATCTTGTGCCTACGTATCTTTATTCGGACGAGAATAAAGAATCAGAGCAGTCGTAGTTCGTGGTACGCCCACGAAACAAGGAGTTGGTTGATTTTAAAAAGAGGCGCTAATTGCTCGCACACGAGTAAGAGAACTCGCACCCAAACAATCGAAGAGAGGTCAAAGACTTGAACCCCCATTTTTCACCTTGAAAAATGTTTCGATAATTGTTAGTCGTTTTGAGGTTTATTATGAAAGTCCGCTTGATGTTGGATCAAGGGTTTATTGTATGCGCTTGGTTAATTGAAAAGGAATTGATTTATTAAAAAAAGAGGTGTCAATTGCTTACACACGAGTAAGAGAACTCGTACCCAAACAATCGAAGAGAGATCAAAGACTTGAACCCCCATTTTTCGCCTTAAAAGAGTTGTGATAGTTATTAGTCGTTTTTGAAGTTTGATTATGAAAATCTGCTTGACGTTGGATCAAGGGTTTATTTGTGAAAAGAGTTTGATTTGAAGAAGACTCGACGACGAATCGAGGGTTTGGTTGAAAATGGCTCGACGACGAATCGAGGGTTTGGTTTGAAAATGGGTTTTGTTTGAAAATGGCTCGACGACGAATCGAGTATTAGTTTGAAAATGGGTTGCCTATGCTAGTCCCTAGGGGTGCTCCTAGTAAACAAACCACAATCAAAGCAATAGTAAATGCGTACATCGGAATGGGAGAGGGGTACATGTAAAATACAAGTGTTGACATGAAATAAAGGGTCTCATTGTAAGGTAGCCCAAGAGAAAGCCGTGTGTGTGCAAAGTGTCCTAAACTAGCCTTGAGCAAGCGTCGAGCGAGTGGATAATCATAATCAACAGTCCATTAATATGATTGTTTTTAGGGTTTCGATATTTGTTAATTGTTTTCGATTAATGGTGAACACATGAGAAATGGTTAGATAAATGAATACAATATGGATATGAACAAAGATAAGAGAATACGAACAATAATAATAAAGCAAGATAATATGACAAGATATAGCAAGATAATATTGACATAAAAGTTGGTCTCGTCTTAGTCGGAGTTTAATCGATAAATTGATAATCGACGATTTTTTACTTTCATTGACCAAAATGAAAATAAAAGAAATATAAAGTGACAATTAAGAAATTAAATCGGGAAAATGAATACAAAGACTAAAGGTCTCACCTTTATCGAGATTTAATCGAGAAATCGATAAATCAATCGATATTTGGTTTTCATTGACCCAAAATAAATGTAAAAAATAGTAAATAAATTGAAATAAAAATAAATAAATAGGTAGGCCTCAAATAAGTCAAAACTTAATCAACTTGATTAAATTATGAATGGCATTATATCATTGGCCCCAAAAAAATGACAAAACAAAATAGAAAATCAATAATAATTTCCAACATTATAAAATGAATACTAAAATCTAAAGGAAAATCAAATAAAAAAAGGAAATAGCAGGGTGGTGCTAACAATATAGTACGTGTGGTTAATAAGACATGTTTATATGGGCTCTAAGGCCCAAGATTCATTGAAAATAAAATAAAATAAAATAACAAAGTGAGGGTGGTGCGTTGAAAATGGAAAGGGTGGTGTGAATATGAATCAAAACGGGCTTCCAAAACATTCATCAGCCCAAAAACAAATTAAAAACGAAAAAGTCAACAAATATGAGTCAAAATATTTTATTAAAACGTTATCAGAAAGTAAATTTTCCAAAAGACACATCCAAAACCCCGAGAAGTGGAAAAGGAAAGGCTGCGCCCAAACTCGTCATCATCATCGTGCGAATGAACGACGCACACAAACCCTCTGATCCAACCTTTGCCTCGTCTGATTCTCCTTTTGCTTCGATCCAGGCATGGGTTCAAATAACTCTATGAAACAACATTTCCTACGTTTCTCCCTCTCGCGGTTGACGTCGACGGTGGAGGCAGAGTGAGTGGTTCTCACAGCGGTCGGACTCTCGTTTTCTGGTGACCGGATTTTCGGCGCTCTTGCTCTTGTCTTTCGGTTTTGATTTGGGTTTCGATTTTTCGTTTTGGTTGTGAGTTTATTCAAAGAATTTCTCTCTTCATCTCTCTCTTTTTTCTGGTTTTGGTTATGTTCTGTAAACTTGATTTGAAAGGGTTTGCGATCTGATTTGGGGTTAGTGGTTGTCGAAGGGTTTTTGTGAAATGTTGTTGTTACTGGATTGAAGGGGGTTTGTGAAGCAGGAAAAAGAAAGGTTGGGCGGAGGTTTGATTTTCTCGATCCGTGGTTGTTGCTGTTGGTTTATGAAAAGGTGAGATGCGACCGTTATAGGGTGATTCGTGTTTTAGATTTGTGTGGCTTCTGTGGGTGTTTGGAGGTTATGTGAAGAATAGGATGGGTTTGTTGATTGTTGAAGAAGAAGTTTTGATAAAGAAGGTTGAAAGGTGAATGGAGGATGGGTCAAGGTTCGTTGTTGAGTGAGGTTAGATTTGCGGGTGTTTAACTGAGACGGGTTCGGAAAGGAGTTGTGGTTGGGACATTGAAAAGAAGAAGGTTGAAGAACCCCTGTATTCAGAACTTGAAGAGGATTTTAAGAAATGGTGAGCTTATGTTTTTCTTTGCTGTTGTCTAGACTCTCCCCCCCTTTTGCTGCCACCCATTCTCTCTTTTATGCCTGAAATCCCTCTTTTTTTTTTTGATTAACATGTAATAAACTTGAATTGTATGGTATGGGCCTTTGTTGTTCAAATTGGAAAGAACCTTCAACTTTGGCTTTTTTGTTAGCCTTGAATTGTTGTAGAATGGACTTTGGGTTTGTTTAAATAATGGACTTTTAATGCAAGATTTTCTTATAGAAACTTTTGGTGACTTTTTTTCAATTTAATCCTTGCTTGCATCTCCATATTTGAACTAAGGCTCTTGATTTTGCAATTGGATTTGACACGGATCAATTCTTGATAAAACTAGCTTTCTTCAAGTGATTTCGTATAACCAAACTCCCACACAATTTGAACTTGAATATTCTCTAATAATTAACCATGTGAAGATTCTGAATAAACCATGAGAACTTGAAACTTGAAATAAATTAGATCCTCGATTCAAATCTTAAACGATGAGATCAAATATGAATTAATCCTGAACCTTGATTGGGATAAAGTCTTGAACCATAAATAAATAACCCTTGCTCTAACCCCCTGGATTCCATACCCTAGTCCTATCAAGAAGCAAATTCATATTTGACCAAGATTAGGTCAAGTTCACTAAACCTTACTGCATATTTTCCTGACCTGATATTTTCAAGTGAATCTCAAATCACTCCAACTCAACCTTGTGATATCCTGAATTCATACCACCAGCAAAAGCAACATATTTTTTTGGATTTTTTTGAATAATGGTTAGTGAATGGAAGTACAGATGAAAGTTATATACAGGTAGGACAAATTTGGGGTATGACATATATATATATATATATATATCTGTGTGTGTGTGTGTGTGTGTGTGTATTTCTTTATATTTTTAAAAATGTTTTTTATAATTTTTTAAATAATAAATTTTTTAAAAACTATTTTTGATAAATTAAAAGATTAATTTTGATGTTTAATACTATTAATTACATTATTAAAGGTTAAAATAGTCAAAATAATTTTTATAAAAAGCTATTTAAAATAGTTTCAATTTTAAGTGATTTTTTTTTTAATTTTGATATCCAATAAAAATTATAATAAAAGTATGATATATTTAAAATAATATTTTATAAAAAATTATTTAAACCAATTTTTTATTTGGATTTTCTCCGAGCATGGGAGTAATGACTTAAGGAGTGCTCGTTGCCCCGGGGAACTGGAATGAAGTCGTCGTTTGAAGACGAGGAGGATTGTCTCAAAGTGCTCGTGGCTTCCTGTGTCCGTGAGATACATGGTCGTGACCTTGTTGCCCGGTATTTGGGGAGACTAAGGGTCAGATAGAATTGGAAACGTTGGGTTGCCACGTGTGCCTCGAGCCCCGTGTAGCAGTTAATAGGCAATGATGGCTAGTGGGTAGTCATTATGGCCTACGAGCGCGTGTTTGCACCTGCCCCATTGTATAAAAAGGGAAAAATCGTTTCATTTGGAGCTTTTCCTTTCTGATTTCTCTTCGCTCTCTTCAATTTCTTGCCCGTCACCGTCTTCAGAGTCTCCGACCACTGTTACAAGCTTCCAAACAGCACCTTTCTCCTACTTAAAACAAGTAAGTTTTTCGATCATTTTCTTGCTCTGCTTCTGTTTGTAGTTAGTGGTAGATTGCATGTGGTTAGGGCTAGGTTTAGGGGACAAAATAGGCGGATTTATGGTGTCTGTTGGTGGTGGACGGTGGTTGTGCAATTTTCCACTTCCGACGTGTCGCCGGATGCGTCCGTACGCTCTAGTTAGGAAGGCGGTTGATGGTGTTGTTTGCGTAACCTTTGTGATTTTTCATCTTCTGAGCGAATAATGAGTTTTCCAGCAGGACACTCCCAGATTCCGGGGAGGCTTTGTAATTTCCAGCGGAGCTTCGAACGGAAACTGGGATTGAGTGCGGGGGAGTTCCTCGCTGGGTATGCTTCGAGTGTATCCTCGCGTGGAGGTTCCAACCTTTCTTTTGATGTTAGGGCTTAGGCCGGGGACGTTGTCCTTAGCCCTTTGCGCGCCCTTTCACTTGACTTAGCAGTGGAAGGGTGGATTTGATTTGTTGTCGAATTCACTTTCTTCTCTGCTTTTTAGGTGATTATAATGGCGACGGGGCTAGAGAGAAGTTATTCTAGACACGTCCGAGGAAGAAACTGGCTCCGAGGATAGTAGTAGCTCGACGGCCACGAGTTCGACGGCTTCGAGTTCTCCTGGAAATGTTGGGGAGGAAGAGGAGGTGGACGACATGGACGAAGACGTCGTCGTTGATTCTGCTGAAAAATGGGAGGTGGCCGAACCCGCCGAGCACGTGTCTTCATTTGCGTAGTATGTGGGGGATGCTTTTACGGAGGTTGGACCGGAGGGAGAGTGGAAGGTGCACTTCCCTGCCGAGGAGGAACGGGTCTGCACGAATTTCGGGGACCGTTTCACCATGTACGAATACGCCTTTAAGGAGCTGGGCCTGAGATTACCGTTCACTGATTTCAGCGGTCAGTGTTTGGGCATTTGAAGTTAGCCCCTACACAGCTGAACCCTAATTCGCTGGCTTTTATCCGAGCCTTCGAGTTGGTATGCGAGCACCTTTCCTTGGGGGCTACTCTCCCTCTGTTCTTCACCGTTTTCCATCTCCAGAGGCAGCTATCGGGGAGGAAGTACGACTGGGTTTCTCTGGAGCAGCCTCGCAAGCTGTTCAAGCCATTTTCGGAGTCTTTCCGGACGTTCAAGGAACAGTATTACATCGTTGAGCCTGTGTCCGAGGTTGCCTAGGACAGCACGTATATCTGGGAGATTGAAGTTGACGAGAACGAGAACGAGCTGCACGACGAGGAGGGAAGGTATATTGGGCGGAGACTTTACAAGTTCCCCTTCCACTAGGCGCCCGACCATTTTGCCAAGAAGCCCAGCGATTACGTCTTCCAACAGAGCGATCTACGCGGGCAGGACGCCGTGGCGTACGAGGCGCTGGTGAATTGGGTCAACTCGTTCTGGCTTGCTGAGTGCTGGACGAGCAAGGGTAGCCCGATTTTTTAGGACGACGGGAGCCAGAAGGTCGAGCGTAGATTCATCAACATTAAGGCACTGCTGGAGTACAAAACTCCTATGGATGCCGAGAAGCTGTTTGGTAGTCTTAATTACTTAGGTTTTGTTAGCGATATTTTTTTTCTTCGTATCTGACATGTTCTTGTTTGTTTGTGCAGGTGAGATGCCTCAAGCCCACGACATGGTTATACGGAACGCTCTCGCAAGGAATAAGATCGGGACGGCCCCTCTGAAATCTCGGTTCGCCGGTGCCCGCGTCCCTCCTCCCGTGCAGTCTGATGCGGGGACCTCCTCGTCTCCTACTTCTGCTTCCCGGGGGTCTCCTCTTTCTTTGGCTGGTCGTCCTAAGCGGCAAAGGATGGCCGACCCTGTGGACCTTACCCGGGTGCCGGAGAAGGGGAAGTTTGAGCTCCCTCCTTGCATCCTTGATAGGAGGTTTTTTTAGGGTAACTCTTTGGTCGTTCCCCGGGGGGAATCTCTTTGCTTGGAAGGCATGGATCGCCCGAGCAAGAGGGCGCTGGTGGCCCAAGATGCTTCAGCCTTGGTCCGGATGCTAGAGATGGCAGCTGTTTATGTTGAAGGGGACTCTGCAACTGAGTCCAAACTCAACGCTGCCCGTGCTTCTGTGACATCCCTTAAGGAGGAGCTCAAGGGTGTCGGTGAGGCTCGGAAGAAGGCTGCAAGGGAAGCGGCCAGGCTAAAGGAGGAGAATCTACGCTGGCGGCGGAGAAAAGATCTGCCGAGGAGCTGATCAGGGAGTTGAGGGAGGTCAATGCCCCGGGTGTCAACGAGCCGGACAATGTGAAAAAGTTGAAGACTAGATCTGAGCTGGTTGCTCGCATGTTGTTGGCCGAAGACGATGGCATTGACGTTGCAGAGGAGTCTTTTAGGAACGTTGTGGCTCAGCTGCGCGTGGTGAACCCTGGGCTTGAAATTTCTTCCGAGGGCACTCACTACTTGGCGCGTGTAGAGGATGGTCGTATTGTCGTGCCTGACGGTCTCCTTGTCGATACCCCCGAGGATCAGCCCGCAGAGGACCATGGACCCGAGCCGGAGTCTACCGAGCATGCCGATGAGTGAGGAGTTTGTTATTTTGCTATAATTTGTTCGGCCTGCGTGCCGTGGAAGTATTGTAATTTATTTTTCAGGGGATTGACCCCCGTTTTATGTAATAAAGTACAATTGTGGCCCTTGCGGCCATTTATCATGTTAATTCATCACATGTTTAATTCTGTTACTTGCATGACTTTACTTGCGTTTATTTTTGCTAAGTGTTGTATGCATGCTCGCTGTGAATGTACGTCCGCCCGTGATAGGGGGTACTTGACTTGTGTGAATATTTCAGGGGGATTGCTCATAATAGATGTGTTTGGCAGTGT
This sequence comes from Lathyrus tuberosus, assembly GCA_022829125.1. Lineage (NCBI taxonomy): Eukaryota > Viridiplantae > Streptophyta > Magnoliopsida > Fabales > Fabaceae > Lathyrus > Lathyrus tuberosus. Next base: position 3,883,257 of record JALAZF010000518.1, read on the forward strand.
GGGGAACTGGTCGAACGGCCGGGGAATATCCTGGTCGGGGAACGGAGCTCAGGTCGCGTTTGAGGCCTGAGTTCGCGGCGTGAACGTCCCATCGCGAGCCGGGGTTCTGCCAATCATGGTACTTTGACGACGGTGATGCTCGGTTGAGGACCGTTGTCGACCAGTTATCCGGTTCGTTCCTGAGCGAGGTTATGCTTTAATCGTATGCGACGCTCGAACCTAGACGCGCATAGTGGTCGGTAGCTGACCTTCGTCGTTGCGACGGGTCGAACCGAGAGTTAGCTGTAATATTGTTTTAGCTTTTCAGTGTTCCATGGTCGAGCAAGCTCTTCCCCAGAGAGATGTTCTAGGTAGTAGGCCCCATTTTCCGTTTTTGCCCGGACGCGATAGGGTCATTCCCAGTTGGCTGCTAGTTTGCCTTCGCAAGAGTATTTGTGGTTTCTTCTTAGGACAAGGCTTCCCACGTCAAACTCTCGCCGTATCACCTTGGCGTTGTGCCTGTTGGTAATTTTTTGTTTTAGTGAGGCTTCGCGGAGGGCTGCCCCAGTTCTGATTTCCTCGACGAGGTCGAGCTCTTCTCTTAAAGACTCGACATTCATCTCCTCGTCTAGGGGAGACTCTGTCCGCCTAGAGGGCACGTGAAATTCAATAGGAATTACAGCCTCGGTCCCGTATGCTAGGCGGAAAGGTGTTTCCCCGGTCGTCGAGTGGGGAGTTGTACGGTATGCCTAGAGTACGCTGTGTAGCTCCTCGACCCATGCCTTCTTCATTTCGTCTAGCCTTCGGTTGAGGCCTCGAAGGATGACTCGGTTAGCTGCCTCAGCCTGCCCGTTTGTTTGGGGGTGCTCGACGGATGCAAAGTGTTGCTTCATGCCCAGTTAGGCGACGAAGTCCTGAAACTTCCTGTCCATGAATTGCATCCCGTTGTCCGTTACTATCGCTTGGGGAATACCGAAACGTGCAAGGATGTTTCGTTTGTAGAAGCGCAAGATGTTGAGGGCAGTTATTTTGGCTAGAGCTTCTGCTTTTATCTATTTTGTGAAATAGTCCACGCCCACTATGAGATATTTGTTCTGACTTGATCCTACCACGAAGGGTCCTAGGATGTCCAGGCCCCACCAGGCGAATGGCCACGGGGAGGACATGGACTTGAGCTCGTTAGGCGGAGCCAGGTGCATGTCCCCGTGCCGTTGGCATTTGTCGCATTTCTTCACGTGTTCTTTCGCGTCGTTTTGCATGGTCGGCCAGTAGTATCCTGCTCGGAGTGCTTTTCGAGCAAGGGACCTTCTGCCGAGATGTTGAGTGTTGATTCCTTCGTGGATTTTGCGCAAGATGTGTGTGACCATTTCCTCCTCGACACATTTGAGCAGTGGAATGGAGAATCTCCGTTTGTTAAGTTTACCTTCGACCAAGACATATGAGCAGGCTCTTCGCCTAATCGTGTTGGCCTCCTTTGGGTCGGACGAGAGTTCGTCTTTGGCGAGATAGTTGTAGACTAGGGTCATCCAGCAATTGTTGTCGCCGATCACTTGCACGTCAAGTGTCGGTGGAGCCTTCTCGATGCTGGGCTGAGGAAGTACTTCCTGTATGACGGATTTGTTTTCGCCTTTCTTCTTCGTGCTGGCTAGCTTGGAAAGCACGTCCGATCGTACGTTATGTTCGCGGGGAACGTGTTTCACTTCCACCATCATGAACTTCGCCATTTCCTTCCTTACCAGGGCCAAGTATTCGGTTAGGTTGTCGTTTTTGGCTTGGTATTCTCCCCGGACCTGGAGGGCTACGAGTTGCAAATCCGTGCAAATGACGACTTCCTCTGCGCCTAGGTCCTCGGCTAGGCGTAACCTAGCGAGGAAGGCTTCGTATTCAGCCTGGTTGTTGGAGGTTGGGAAAGATAGTGTGAGCGATACCTCGACGATAATTCCTTCGTCGCTCTCTAGTATGATGCCCGTGCCACTTCCTGCCGAGCTTGAGGCGCCGTCGACGAAGATGGTCCACTTGCGCGCTTCACTCGCGGGGGAGTCTGCGAATGTCATCTCCGCGACGAAATCGGCTAGAGCTTGGGCCTTAAGGGATTTTCTGCCTTCGTATTGGATGTCAAATTCGGACAGTTCCAGCGACCATTTGAGCATTCGGCCGGCCATATCCGGTCGTCCGAACAGCTGCTTTATGGGCTGATATGTTCGAACCACAATCGTGTGAGCCAGGAAGTAGTGTCTTAATCTTCTGGGCGCGTTGATGAGGGCCAGCGCCACCTTCTCTATCTATTGGTACCTTAACTCTGGTCCCTGCAACGCTTTGCTCATGAAATAAATGGGCTTCTGCCCGTCGGGTGTCTCGCGGATGAGAGCGGCACTCACTGCTTCGGCAGCTACGGCCAGGTATAGGTACATCATTTCACCATTGTCCGGGCGAGAGAGGACCGGTGGCTCTGAGAGTGTTTGTTTCAGATGGAGAAGGGCCTTGTCGCACTCCTTGGTCCATTCGAACGCAGCCTCTTTGCGGAGGAGCTTGAAGAATGGGAGGGCGTGCTGGGCAGACTTGGCCACTAAACGAGATAGTGACGCGAGCATCCTGTTGAGGGACTGGATGGATTTTTTGAACTTGGGCGTAGGGAATTCGAAGAATGCTCGGCATTTGTCGGGATTGGCTTCGATTCCCCGTTCTATTAAGTAGAAGCCGAGGAATTTGCCTGCTCGAACGCCGAACGTGCACTTCTCCAGATTAAGACGCATTTTGTATTTCCTGGCCTGTTCGAAGACCTTTCGTAAATGGGCGGTATGATCGGTTTCCTCGTGGGACTTTACGATCATGTCGTCCATGTATACTTCGAGCATGTCGCATATCTCTCCCCGAAATACTTTGTTCATCATTCGTTGGTATGTTGTTCTGGCGTTCTTCAAGCCGAAGGGCATTACATTGTAGTAATAGTTACCTGATTCGGTCATGAAGGCCGTATATTTTTTGTCGGACAATGCCATTGGGATTTGATTGTAGCCTGAGTAGGCGTCCATGAACGATAAAAGTTTAAAACCAGCGGAATTATCAACAAGTTTATCAATATTGGGGAGGGGGTAGGCATCCTTCGGGCATGCCTTATTGAGATCGGTATAATCAATGCATATGAGCCATTTTCCATTAGATTTTTTAACCAATACAACGTTGGACACCCAAGTGGTGTACTTGGCTTCCAAAATAAATTTGGCCTCGAGGAGGTCCTTTACAGCTTTTTCAGCAGCCTCCGTTTTCTCCGGAGACTGCTTTCTCCTACGATGCGCTACGGCCTTGATGGTCGGGTCAATTGTCAGCTGGTGACAGGCGACGGATGGATCCAAGCCGGACATTTCTGCGGCGCTCCATGCGAAGAGGTCGACATTCTCCGAGAGGCATGCTTTGAGCTGCTTCCTCGCGATGTCAGGCAGGTCTGCTCCGATCTTCACTCCCCGTTGGGGGTCTTCACCGAACAGAACTATCTCGAAGTTGCCATCCGGGATTGGGCGCATCGGATGGGAGCTGCTGCTGGATGGCGTGGGCTGGCTGAACGAAGTTGCTCGTTCCTCTTGTTGGTCCTCGGGGAAGTGACTGTCGAGGTCTATAGAGTCGACCTGGGGCAGAGGCTTGGCCTCCTCGGAGCTGCTTGGCAGTGCTGGCTTGCTTGACACTTTTGGCTGGGGCGCGATGGTGCTGAGTCCCTTTGTAGCTGCTTTAAAACACCATCGGGCAGCTTCTATATCTCCGTGGAGGGTGGCGACCATCCCTTTCGAAGTGTAATACTTCATCTTCAGGTGGACGGTAGAGGGCACTGCTACCAACTCGGCTAGAGTTGGCCTTCCGAAAATGCATTGGTAAAGTGATGGGCAGTCAATCACCAGAAATTGCACCTTGATGGATCTGGCCGTTTCAGCTGATCCGAAGGTCATGATCAGCTTGACGTATCCCCACGGCTTCGTCACAGACCCGTTGAATCCCTGCAAATCGGACCCTACGTAGGGGGTAAGGTTCGATTCGTCCAGCTGAAGCGTTGAAAACAGCTGGGAGTACATGATGTCGACCGAGCTGCCCTGGTCGACGAGTATCCTGCGAACGTCGAAGTTTGCCATCCGGGCTCTGACGAGCAAAGGTATGCTTGAGTTCGGGGAGCCGCCGAGAAGTTCCTCCCGGTAGAAGGAGATGGGGACGGAGCCCTTCTGTGCCCGATCAAGCGTGGTCACTTTGCTGGAGCTGGTGTTGATCAGGTGGTCGAACTTCCGTTTCACGGAGCCCACAGTGACTTTGTTGAAACCCCCGTCAGAAATGACCATGGCAGAAGGAAAAGTCTCCCACGGGATGTGGGCCGCGAAATAAGCAGGGGCGTTGAGGCCGTCAGGGACGTAGAAGTCCTCCGATCGCGATATGGACATAGCGACCTGCATGTTGGTGTCTTCCGAGGAGGGCACCTCCTCCTCGACCTTCTTGGACTCCTGGGCGTCTTGCCAAGGAGTGTCCTTCTTCTTCGCGAACTACTTCAAGTGCTCGTCCCTGATCAGTATTTCAATGGCGTCCTTCAGATGGATGCAGTCCTCTGTAGTATGGCCGTGACTTTTGTGGAAGCGGTAATATTTTGACTTATCCACGTTTGGTGTGTTTGGCATCTGTTTGGGGAAGCGGACCCCGACTTGTTTGAACTCCGAATTGGCACATTCAGACAGAATTTTTTCCCTGGAAACGGTCCGGGGAGTGTAGTCATGAAAGCGCCCGGAGGGTCTCTTGCTGTAGCGGGAGTCCCTTGGACGGTCCTCGTGTCTTCGTTCACCCCGACGAGATGTCGAGGCTTCTTCTCCTTTGGAGGCCCAGGCGTTCTCCTGGCGGCGAGATGCTCGGACGTTGCAGGCCGCAATCTTTTCCTCGTACTGAATATGAGATTGGGCTTTGAGGAGGAGAACGTCTAAGTTCCCCGGTGGTGCGAGGCCGATGGCTTTGGCGAAGTCGGAGTCCGGGAAGACACCCTGCTCGAGCAGGAACTTCTTCATTTTATCTGTCGTTGGGACCTGCACTGCTTCCTTGTTGAACCTCTCGATGTATGCTCGGAGAGGTTCGTCTTTCCTCTGGATTATGGCTCCAAGAGAGGCCTCAGTTTTGGGGGTGGCGGCGATATGCCGTGAAGTGCCGTGAGAACATCCTGCCCAGCTGTTTCCACGAGGTAATGGACTCCTCGGGCAGTTGCTTATACCATGTCATTGCTCCCTTACGGAGCGTAGTGGGGAACAGTCTGCACTTGATGGCGCCCCGTACGCCGCGGTAGTCTAATAACGCATCGATATTCTCGATGTGCTCGTCTGGGTCGGTGGTCCCGTCGTACGTGCCAAGTGACGGGGGTTTCTCCAAGCCTTTTGGGAGACGGGTAGCCAAGATCTCCTGGGACAACGGGCCACGGGGATCGTCGTCGCTGCTAGAACTGGTGTGTGATGGGGACCGAACGGGATACTCGCGTCGGCGGTTCCTTCGCGGAGAAGGTGAGCGGTTCCTTCGAGGAGAAGGAGAGCGGTTCCTTCGAGGAGAAGGTGAGCGTGCCCTTCCTTTGGACTTGATCGGAGGAGATTCCTCGTTCCTTCGAGTCCTCTTGTGGTCATGAGCGTGTTGGTCACGCGGGGAGATCTGGTCGCGCTTTCGGGCTATGCGAGGATCAAACTCTTAGCGCAGTCTTCGGTCTATTTCTCTCAGTGGCTGCGGGCTTCTTGATCGTCGCTGGTTCCTCCACGTAGGAGGGGATCTTGGACGGTGAGACTCTTCCAGTGCCCCGATCCTCTCGTTCTGCTACAGGATCAGGGTGTTAGTTTTGTTGAGCGCCTCCAGGAGGGCTGCCACGGCCGGGTCGGCGTTGGGCGGAACAGGAACGGACTGGAGGTCAAGAGAAGGTTGATCGTTGTTGCGATTAGCAGGGGTAGGGGAAGGAGAAGCAGTGGCTCCATCCCTAAGGAAACGGGCATCTCGGAGAAGAGATGGTTGGCCGTCAACATCAGATTTGTTGAGGGGGAGGATGGTGGTTTGGAGAGCATCCTTGGTGCGATCTTGGGAGGCCATGATCGTGATGAAGTTTGAGAATTGTTTTGATCTTCGGTTTCAGATGAAAGAAAGATGGGGAGAACAATGATTCCCACAAACGACGCCACTGATCGTGAAGGCTGGATCAAATCCTGCAGAATCAGGCCGCCAAGTGCGTGTGGGATGCTGGTTGTATGGTGAGGAGGGGGTGTACCTGCAAGGTACTCCGACGCTCAAGTAAGAAAGGGTCAGAGAAAAGGGGCAAGTACAAAGTATGAATTCTTAGGGTGAATATTGGATACCTGACCCTCTCAAGCGTGAGGGTTTATATAGAGCCCCCAGCGCGTGACCAACGGTCCTATTTTCGGGGCGAAATAACCGTTTTCCCCAAAGAATAGGTAACTACCCGAACTAGTCGTTATGTTGGGAAGGGTATCCAAAACTAGCCGTTATGTCGGGCATAGGCGTGGTTCCGGGCACCTGCCCATAACTGTCCCGGGAGCTGTGAAGTCGTGCGTAACGGACAGTTATCCCGGGGAGGAATGTTGTATTCCTTGCCCGACCGGAGGGGCAGAAAGGTAACTTTTGCCCCCCTCTATGGATTGGACTTAGGCAATTTGGGCCGCTCTGGAGCAGAAGCGGATTGAGCCAATTCTAGTCATTGGTCTAGTCCAGAACTATATATATGTGTGTGTGTGTATTTCTTTATATTTTAAAAAATGTTTTTTATAATTTTTTAAATAATAAATTTTTTAAAAACTATTTTTGATAAGTTAAAAGATTAATTTTGATGTTTAATAATATTAATTACATTATTAAAGGTTAAAATAGTCAAAATAATTTTTATAAAAAGCTATTTAAAATAGTTTTAATTTTAAGTGGTTTTTTTTTTAATTTTGATATCCAATAAAAATTATAATAAAAGTATGATATATTTAAAATAATATTTTATAAAAAACTATTTAAACCAATTTTTTATTTGGATTTTTTTAATTATATTTTTTATGTAATATTATAAAAATCATTTAAAAAAAACAAACTATCCTTAATTTACTTTTGTCTTCTAGCTAGTTCATTGACATCATCACTATGTTTTCTAGAATATGCATAGGAACTAGGAAGATAGCAAGAAAATAAGCAGTTTTGTTGTTTCTCCCCAAAGGTGAATAAAAAATTGGCCACATTTGTGCTGCATTGTCACTATTTATTTTATTATACTTTGCACATAATGTTCAATTTGATGTTGAAAATTTAAGAACCACTTGAAAGCAATATAGCACAATAGTCTCATCATCACATGGCATGGAATAATTGCCAGCTTGATATGATGCATAGATTGGTCTTGAAAATTATCATCACATGAGTCATGGATTGTGACTACTACTTGCCCTTTCCAAGGGCTATAAGTTGCAATTGCACTGCTGATTACGCCACGCACAAAGTGGAGAGAAATTTTTTTTGGTGATATCTGTTAATCATCATAATTAAGCAGTGTGGTTCAACAAATTAATCACACCACTAATCTTTCATTAGGGTAGAGATTCCACTACTAGTTAAAAAATTAGATGAAAATTTTTATATATTTTGGTGCGGTATGTCTGTGTGGACCGCAAGACCCATCGATTAAGAAAAGGACGCATGTTGGTAACTAGCAATGAAAGGATATAAACAGGCTATATTTTGGTGCATAATTGATTATTGCTAATGTGAATATGAACTCATGAACTTTGCTTCAAATATTATAAAGCATGTATGTAACATGTTAGTAAATGAAAAATTAATAAAATGTAACTTTTTATGTTATTTTTTTAGATATGATTGTAATTATTATAAAAAAAAAAATTTAATAAGAAAAATGAGATATATATATATATATATATATATATATATATATATATATATATATATATATATATATATATATATATATAAAAGCACTAGGAGTGCTTTAACCCAACAAGTACAATCAAGAAAAACAATAAAAAGAAAAACTCTACCAACAAGGAACAAACAAAGATCCTACTCGAAGAAAACTAGAAACCACTAGTAGGATCCAAACACCACTCCGGTCATGACAAGTTTGAACCATTACTAAATAACACCGAAAATCAATCCCAAGATAACTTTTTAACAAGCCCCAAACCATCAATGTTAGACAAAAACCTACCCTTGAAAAGAATCTCATTTCTACAAGTTCAAATAACCCAAGTCATAGCTAAGCCAAACAACCAACCCAAATCCTTCTTCCAAACCAATTTACATTTCATGTCGAATAAAATGAGCCAATCCAAAAAAGAATTGGTCGATGGAGTAACATCCACCCAAAGCCACAAGCAAAACAAATCCCACCATCTTCTAGAGATAAGGCAACCAAAGAAAAGATGATCCACGTCTTCTTTAACACAAAAACAAAGAGGACAAACCAAAGAATGTGGTCCCACCAAAATACCCCGTTTCGACAATTCCAACTTAGTTGGTAATCTATTCCAAATTAATCTCCAACCAAAAATTGAAATCTTGCTAGGAACTTTTGAAAGCCAAAGACGATTCAATGCTAAAGAAATAACATCATTTAAATCCGGATTCTGAAAGTCACAAGAAATAATAGAAAGATAAGCACTACTAACCGCGAAACCTTTAGTATTTTTCCACCAAACAACTCCATCCTCCAAAGACGAATTTGGCCGCACATCACGGAGAAGATCAAGCAAAGACAACCGTTGCAATGCTGCCCCAGAATTTTTCGGACAGCCCAAGGACGGAATCAACCACCTCCACTCATTTCCACTCCAAAAACCCATATCTGAAACCTTGGCATGACGGTCCACAACCAAAGAGAACAAATCCGGAAAGAGAGTATCAAAAGAAGATGTTCCTAACCACTGATCGTACCAAAATTCCAAAAACAAACCCGATCCAAGCTTGAAGGAAATAGACTTTGAAAACCAATTTGAATCTTTGTCAACCGTGCATATATCCCTCCACCAAAGAGAGACTTTGCTTCTAGAATGAAAAGAAGGGGCGTGAAGCATAGCTCTCTTTATATCACCGTATCTGCAAGAAAGAAAGTTAGTCCATAAAGAATTTGCTTCGTTTAAAATCTGCCACTTCCACTTGTTAAGAAGCGCAAGATTGAAGTCTCCACAATGTTTTACCCCAAGGCCACCTTCTTTCTTAGGAAGACAAACTCTATCCCGACTAATCCAATTAATCTTCCTTTTTATCTCATCCCCCCCCCCCCCCCCCCAAAGAAAGGATATTTGAAGAGAGATAATTTCGTTGATAATAGCTATAGAGGCCTTATAAAACGAAAAGAGAAAAATCGGGATGGAGGATAGGATTGCGTCTGGATTTTGGAGTTGACTCTTGTTAGATTAATAGTTGAAAATGTCAATAGAGATTTCAATTACAAGAGAATGTGACACACTTTTTGTGATCAATCGTCCAAGAACATCTCACAACAAATTATGTTTGTGTTGATAGACATATTGTTACGGTCCTTTTTTAACTAGATGTATTGTCCCAATTTGAATCCATTGTGTACATTCTTTGAGATTAATTCTCAACACTCATTTGATAGCAACAAAGACGTTCAATTACAAAGATGGAAGTTCGAACTTGCGATAGTACACTTATTTACCTTTTTAGGAGTGAAATTGTGATCACTAAGCTACTTTACATAAAAAACTAAAGTTTGGGGTATCTTTTTCTAGTGTGTGAATCAAAATATTTGTTTGCCTTGAAATTTATTAGTGGTGTTATCATTTCTATTCATCTCAATACTTCAATTATATCTCACATTTGATATAACATAGATCTTTTTTTACAATTATACTTCTAATGTATTTACTGTGAAAGAAACTCATTCTGACTAACTTTTCAAGCATGGAGAAGTATCATATTCTCAACTTCATAGTTGGATTTCTTATCACACTAAGTTTGCCGTAACATTCTGGCAGATGCTATGGGAGTCATGGTTATCAAAATCGCACGTTTACTCGTAAAATCGTCCTATTATGTGTGAAATTTATGTTAAATCGAATTTAAAAAGTTTCTTTAGTAATTAAAATTCATTCCATTTTTGAACAAGTTAATGGTGGTAAAATCAAGTGAATTACTTTTATATAAAAAAATGGCCTAATATTTTTCTGGCCAGAGAGAGAGAGAGACAAAGAGAGAGAGAGAGAGAGAGAGAGAGAGAGAGAGAGTGAGAGAGAGAGGGAGAGGGGGAGAGAGAGAAGGGGAGGGAGAATGAGAGAGAGAGAAAGAGCGCGAGAGCGAGAGAGAGAGAGAGAGATAGAGAGAGAGAGAGAGGGAGAGGGAGATGGAGAGAGAGAGAGAGAGAGAGAGAGATAGAGAGAGAGAGAGAGAGGGAGGGAGAGAGAGAGAGAGAGGGAGAGAGAGAGAGGGGGAGAGAGAGAGAGAGAGAGAGAGAGAGAGAGAGAGAGAGGAGGAGAGGGAGAGAGAGAGAGAGAGAGAGAGAGAATGTATCTTTATTTTATCAAACTTAAACCTCAACTCCCATTCTTCCTCCTCAAATCTACCTATTTTCAATGCCTTCAGGACTTTTCCTTCGTCTAACATATGTTGTTTCGAACTCTACTTAAACTCTTTTTCATCATCAAAATGCACATATATGTAGGTTTTCTTTCCTATAAGTTTTACTTATTTTTTATTTGTATTGGATCCCATGTGCAACTCACTATATGGATTTGATATTTGAGGATTTTGAGAGAGATTTAATTATTCATTCGATCAAGAATGAAAGAAAGTTCATTGCCTATGTTTACTCTAGAATGATGTTGATTACCATGGTGAGGAACTTCACAAATACGAGGGATTTGATTAGGCATGTTGTTTCTATGCGGTAAAAAGGCATAAAAAGACATATATGCTACAAGGTCCAACAAACATTTGGGTGATCCAAGCCTAATACCATAACCTCGGAGATATATAAACTTAGCACTATCAACACTTAAGGTACACACTTTCTAACCCTAAAAAATATTTGATTGAGTGCTTGTTGGTATCACTCACTTATGTCAGACCAGACTTTCAATATACATATCATACTGGGATCCATCTTGTGATTCAAACCAACATAACCATCAAAGTGATCATCTAAAAGTCTGTCATCAATTGGAAACCCAATTTTTATATTGGAGCACATGGTAAGACAAGATTTTCCACCATATATTTGACTCTTGGTTGTCTCAATGATCATAAATCATTACTGACCAATATGTTTAGCGAGAAATATATATGATGAGAACGTGCAGCAAACTATTAAAGTTGAATTGAAAATAATAATGATGGTGAGAATGTGCAACAAACTATTAAATTTGGAGTGAGCGCAAGTCATGCAAATATAGGTTTAAGCAATCATTTGACTTCACAGTCATATAATTTGATCTTTGGTAATATTGAAGACCCAATATAATTTGGAGAAGAATTTGACAAAGTTAGAGATAATAACATTGATGAAAATGGTGTGGACGGGTTGGACTTTTGAAGAAATTAACTTTGATTTTCTTTGGATAGTTTTAACTTCTACTATCAACCCATCAAAAGTAGATTGCATGCATTGCCTCATTTGCCCCTCCACCAAATTATCATTACACTACATTATGGGTAAATTGGTAATTAACAAATCCCACAATTAAAACACTATAAACCTTCTCTTTGAATAACATGTGTCACATACCTATTCTCAATTTTGAATTTCAAATTTTATCTTCCAATTGACCCACACTTCTCTCTCTCTCTCTCTCTCTCTCTCTCTCTCTCTCTCTCTCTCTCTCTCTTTCACACACACACCCATTTTCTCTCATCTCTCTTTCCCCTCAAAACCCTAGACCTCCGCCGCACCCCTTTCTCCCTCGTCTCAGATTCTTCCTCCTCTGCTACTTTCCATAGGTCCTCTTGCTTCCATGTGCAAAATCTCACACTTCTTCACATTCAATACTTATTCCTAACAACAACCCTAACTATGAAACTCTCACATTTAATAGTGTTTGCCTGTCTAGGTTTCTGATTTGCCCAAGCCCTCGTCATCACCATCCAACGCGAAGCTCCCATCGTCATCCCGCGTTGGAGCTCTCACTATCGACTTCCTCACACGTTTTCTCTCACTCTCAGAGTTGATGAAACAAAATGGTCACCTTCTGGTATACTTAGCTTGAGCTTTTATTGTATAGTGTTATAGCTTGGTTTTCATTTTTGTTGATAAAATTGCCAATATTCTTGTCCTTATTTTACCTGATTAATTCAACATGAGAGCTACAATTGTTATTGTTTTCCTTCTTTTCGAAATGTTAATGTCGTCAACTGTTTTCTGTTATCATACATTTAAAACTCTGTTAACAAATTAATTTCAGAATTTTTCATTTTTATATAAATTATTATTTCTCTTTCAGCGAATCTTATCGATACAAAAATTATTAATATAGTTTTGCTGAATTCTATTTCATGATAACTCAATAATTTTGAGCTCCTGACGTGTAATTTCTGCACATTAAAGGGGTTCCAGTTGCTGATGCTGCTCAGGTACATTCAAAACTCTCATTCATTCATTTATTTTCTAAATCCATTTTCCTCTCTCATTTCCTCTTTTGATTTTCGTCTCAGCTTCAAAGCAAAACATGAATAAACAAAGGTATTTCCATCAACCCCTTTATTCCTTCAATGTAATGTGTGTACTAATTCATTTTGTATGTGTCAATAAGTTGTAATGTGTAGTATGCATAAGTAGTTAACAAATTACAATGACTGTTGTTGGCAGAGCTTTGTTGTAGCAATACTTGCAATTATTATTGCGACATTTTCAACAGGCATAGATTCCAACCCATCAACAGTAGATTGCATGCATCGCCTCATTTGCCCCTCCACCAAATTATCATTACACTACATTATGGGTAAATTGGTAATTAACAAATCCCACAATTAAAACACTATAAACCCTCTCTTTGAATGACATGTGTCACATACCTATTCTCAAATTTGAATTTCAAATTCTATCTTCCAATTGACCCACACTTCTCTCTCTCTCTCTCTCTCTCTCTCTCTCTCTCACACACACACACACACACACCCATTTTCTCTCATCTCTCTTTCCCCTCAAAACCCTAGACCTCCGCCGCACCCCTTTCTCCCTCGTCTCAGATTCTTCCTCCTCTGCTACTTTCCATAGGTCCTCTTGCTTCCATGTGCAAAATCTCACACTTCTTCACATTCAATACTTATTCCTAACAACAACCCAAAATATGAAACTCTATCATTTAATAGTGTTTGCCTGTCTAGGTTTCTGATTCGCCCAAGCCCTCGTCATCACCATCCAACGCGAAGCTCCCATCGTCATCCCGCGTTGGAGTTCTCACTATCGACTTCCTCACACGTTTTCTCTCACACTCAGAGTTGATGAAACAAAATGGTAACCTTCTGGTATACTTAGCTTGAGCTTTTATTGTATAGTGTTATAGCTTGGTTTTCATTTTTGTTGATAAAATTGCCAATATTCTTGTCCTTATTTTACCTGATTAATTCAACATGAGAGCTACAATTGTTATTGTTTTCCTTATTTTCGAAATGTTAATGTCGTCAACTGTTTTCTGTTATTATACATTTAAAACTCTGTTAACAAATTAATTTCAGAATTTTTCATTTTAATATAAATTATTATTTCTCTTTCAGCGAATCTTATCGATACAAAAATTATTAATATAGTTTTGCTGAATTCTATTTCATGATAACTCAATAATTTTGAGCTCCTGACGTGTAATTTCTACACATTAAAGGGGTTCCAGTTGCTGATGCTGCTCAGGTACATTCAAAACTCTCATTCATTCATTTATTTTCTAAATCCATTTTCCTCTCTCATTTCCTCTTTTGATTTTCGTCTCAGCTTCAAAGCAAAACATGAATAAACAAAGGTATTTCCATCAACCCCTTTATTCCTTCAATGTAATGTGTGTACTAATTCATTTTGTATGTGTCAATAAGTTGTAATGTGTAGTATGCATAAGTAGTTAACAAGTTATAATGACTGTTGTTGGCAGAGCTTTGTTGTAGCAATACTTGCAATTATTATTGCGACATTTTCAACAGGCATAGATTCCAACCCATCAACAGTAGATTGCATGCATCGCCTCATTTGCCCCTCCACCAAATTATCATTACACTACATTATGGGTAAATTGGTAATTAACAAATCCCACAATTAAAACACTATAAACCCTCTCTTTGAATGACATGTGTCACATACCTATTCTCAAATTTGAATTTCAAATTCTATCTTCCAATTGACCCACACTTCTCTCTCTCTCTCTCTCTCTCACACACACACACACACACACACACACACACACCCATTTTCTCTCATCTCTCTTTCCCCTCAAAACCCTAGACCTCCGCCGCACCCCTTTCTCCCTCGTCTCAGATTCTTCCTCCTCTGCTACTTTCCATAGGTCCTCTTGCTTCCATGTGCAAAATCTCACACTTCTTCACATTCAATACTTATTCCTAACAACAACCCTAAATATGAAACTCTATCATTTAATAGTGTTTGCCTGTCTAGGTTTCTGATTCGCCCAAGCCCTCGTCATCACCATCCAACGCGAAGCTCCCATCGTCATCCCGCGTTGGAGTTCTCACTATCGACTTCCTCACACGTTTTCTCTCACTCTCAGAGTTGATGAAACAAAATGGTAACCTTCTGGTATACTTAGCTTGAGCTTTTATTGTAGAGTGTTATAGCTTGGTTTTCATTTTTGTTGATAAAATTGCCAATATTCTTGTCCTTATTTTACCTGATTAATTCAACATGAGAGCTACAATTGTTATTGTTTTCCTTCTTTTCGAAATGTTAATGTCGTCAACTGTTTTATGTTATTATACATTTAAAACTCTGTTAACAAATTAATTTCAGAATTTTTCATTTTTATATAAATTATTATTTCTCTTTCAGCGAATCTTATCGATACAAAAATTATTAATATAGTTTTGCTGAATTCTATTTCATGATAACTCAATAATTTTGAGCTCCTGGCGTGTAATTTCTGCACATTAAAGGGGTTCCAGTTGCTGATGCTGCTCAGGTACATTCAAAACTCTCATTCATTCATTCATTTTCTAAATCCATTTTCCTCTCTCATTTCCTCTTTTGATTTTCGTCTCAGCTTCAAAGCAAAACATGAATAGACAAAGGTATTTCCATCAACCCCTTTATTCCTTCAATGTAATGTGTGTACTAATTCATTTTGTATGTGTCAATAAGTTATAATGTGTAGTATGCATAAGTAGTTAACAAATTACAATGACTGTTGTTGGCAGGGCTTTGTTGTAGCAATACTTGCAATTGTTATTGCGACATTTTCAACAGGCATAGATTCCAAATGCTTTCAGGTTAATTATAAAACTTTGAGTTTAGCTTGAATTTTATTCTTAGGTGAACCTATAAGTATCTTACATATCCATGCAGTTTTGGAAAGACGATACACCAACAGAAGATGATGTACCATATGGTTATGGCTTCTTCCATTTTGTTTTTGCTACGAGAACATTGTATTTCGTGATGCTATTGGTTGGATGCAACAATCATCATTCTATGAGAAAGTATGATCTCCTACTCGATCCCCGACACCGATTAATTCAATAAGTTATCACAGTAGCCACCACTGAGCAGTGCCACCTCAAAAATATTGTTACAGAAGTTAACTTTTTCCAACTTCTCATTTGTAGTGCATGTAGATATTAGTAGTTCATTAGAATTTAATAATGTTGTTCATTTGGTTCATAAATAAATGGTATAGCAGGTTGATGATAACATTGGTATACCTTCATTCTTCAACAGATGGACAATTGATGTGGGTTGGACCAACACTTGGGTCAGAATAGTAAATAAATGGTTGGCAGTTTGTGCTCATTGATAGAGAAGTTTTGTATTACACTTATCATTTAGCATAGCAGTTATGCTTTTCATTTCATTCTCTTCCTACAGTTAATTCACTGTCGCATTTATTTTCAATTACAGGCTGCTAGGAAAATAGTTGCGGATATGATAATCAAGTTAACAATGCAGTGATCGCTGTTACAAATTTTGTTAGAGCTGTTACAATTTTTGTTAGAGCTGTTACAATTTGAAAACTTAAAATATTTTGTTGTTGCTATTACAATTTGATATACTTTTTCATCTTTTGTTTCTATAGTAAAGATTAATGTGTTAATTGAATTGTTTTTGTTTTTCCCTTTGCATAACCAATTACAGTGAATAAGATGTTATTGTGGTTAAGTTGCAATTGAATATTAGTCAAATCACGAGCTTCATTGAGAATGAACATTTTGAATCCCCTAAGAAGCCACAAACAAAGCCACAATCAAGGGGAAGATAGGTAGTGAATATTTGTCAAATCACGAGCTTCATTGAAAATGAACATTTTGAAAATTTAGTGTCTTTGGTGCAGCTATTTTTTGAGATGGAAGGAATTTATCTCCTTGAATATTATATAAACTGTCATTGCAATTAACAACTAAAGATTGTTTTGGTGTAGGGCCAGTTTTGAGGTAAAAGATGTTGCCTTTGGCGGTGGAAACATATAACAAGTAACTATGAAGATCTGACATACTAGAAGTTCAAGTTGCTGCTTTTTGATCACATGCATTTAATTTTGAGACCTAAATTTTGTCTGTTCACAGTGATACATCACAGCCACAACTTTTAGTTACACATATTTTCGCCAGGTTTTGGCAAAGGTTACATAAAATTTAAAATGACACCATGAATACACACTGCATTGGATTGGGCGTGTGAACCCGAAAAGGTAGAATGCTCTCCATTGCTCCAAGGACAACCATGCTATGAACTAGACAATGTGATAGCACACACCAATTATGCTTTTGACAGTTACTATAATAAAATGGGGAAAACTCCATATTCATGCGACTTCAAGGGAGTTGCTACAATCACCATCTCAGATCCAAATAAAATATTATTTCATGATACCACTGGTTTGAACTAGCATTAGCATTATCTTTGAAGTTCTATTGATGACTTATAGGATAAATAATTAAGAGCTTTTTAAATGATTACAGGTCATGGCACATGTGTATATCCTGGAAGGTAAATTGCTCTTTGATTCATTTTCACCATCCAATGTTTATGGTAGTAAAAATCTAAACCAAATTGTTAATGATTCAGCTCAAATCAAAGTCTTATCAAGGTTTGATACCTCAGTACTATGCTTTATTACTGATAAGTATTTGGTTTGTGATATGTGCAGTCTTGGCAAAGACAACACCTTTGGCAAATTCATAGCACCATTAATGAATTCAAGTTCAAATTCTTCAGACTATAATATCCACGGCAGAGAATTGAGAATTAGAAATAATCTAATGGTGGCAGGATTTCTAATACTATGATTGGTTTTGTTATAGTTGGAAGTTTTATGGTGGTGCTAAATCTACAAATTTGTATTGGTGAAAGTAGTAGTAGTAGCATTGTGTTGGTCATTCATTCAATTTTGTACAAAATTCAGCCAAGGGTTTGAACTGAATGAGACTGCAGTAAAATCATCATTTTCATTCTTTAATGTTAGAGTTGATTCAATCATTATCAATCATTAGTTTCCTTTTCATTTATAATTTTGTTCAACTTATATGCATTTATGAGATAAAAAAGGAAGTATATTTAAAGGTCTATCTCATATCGACGAATTTTTTTTAGAATAACCATGTTATTAAAAAAATCCCAAAAAAACATAACTTTCAAAACAATTACTTTCAAAACTTGTTTAACTTTCATTAACAATTACTTTCAAAACTTGCAGAAAAATCAACCTGGTGGCGCCATATGGTATGGCGCCTCAGGCAAAAAAAAATTGGAAAAATTGCCACAAGCCATTCCAAATGGCGACTCAGTAGAAAAGGGTTGCCCTAATTTTCAGGGGAGGCGCCATACCATATGGCACCTCAGGTCAAGCCCCTTTTTTAAAGCGTTATAAATGTTATTTTTTTAATTTATAATTAAAAAAAAATTAAATGGGTATACAGAATATCATGTAGCTATAAATAAGAGTTCACCTTCATTTGTTATTACACAACACTTCTCACCAATACCCTAATCTCTCCCTTTCCCTCACCAATATCCTAATCTCTCCCCTCCCACCATGTCTGAGTGGTTAAATCGCCGTACATCGTCATCATCATCAGCACCGGAGGAACCGCTTCCAACATTTCCACTAATGAAAAGAAATGCCCTAGTTGTATTCTCAGCAACAAAGCCTCCGATGAAGGTCTTACTCTGGAACACGCAGACATTTGAGCATTTGCATAGGGAACTTTATCGCTGGCTAGAAGGAGAATTTGAGGCAGGTAAAAAGATAAAGAAGATTGAGAGGCTGGTTGAGGAGTCTAGTCCAAATGGAGTTACCCGCACTTGGAGAAAAGTGCAAAATGATGCTGGTGTCCTTATGATGATGTTAACACCAAAGAAAATTAGCTTAATGGTTGTAATATCCTAGATAAGTTGATGCATTGAGTTGTTTCTTTTGGGTATGTTATTGTTATTTTCTGATTTGGTATTAGGTTATGTCGTTGTTATTTGTTGCTATTAAGTTATGCTCTGTTATGTTATGTCGTTGTAATTGCTTAGGTATGTTATCAATGAAATAAAATTTGTTGTTGTTATAAATAGACAAGTATACAGTTGAAACTATGATGTTGTGCTTGATCCCACATTGGGACACTTGGTACGATTGTGTCCCGGTTTGCGGCACGAACCACATAACCTCACTATTTTGTCTGTTGCATCCATCTCCGTTCGAATACGGGTGTTGTTAGGGCGACCCTTTTTCTTTCTTCGCATCAAATCATTATGCCACACAATTTTGCCTTCGTATGGAGGCCAGTAGTCCTCCCTTGCTACCACCTGAAAGTCAGTGTCGTAGACAGTGCATAGAGTAGTGACTCGGTGAAGAACAGAGAGATAGTTGGTTGGGTCCAGCCGAGCCTTCGAACATGTTGCTATAACATGGGAACAAGGCATACGAAATGCCTGAAACTTTCCACAGTCACACCAACTCCTATCCAGTTCCACTTGGTAACATCCCCTAGGCATCCCTTCATTGTGGTCAATAGACTCTGCAACACTGAAGTGACCTTTAGTATGGTCAAAGACCGTGACCACATGTATGTTGGCTTTGGCAGCTTCGTCCTTCATGAATGTCATTGAACTATTACTGAGCAGCTACCCAGATTGGAAGACCGAACCCCACTTGTACATGTGGTATCAAAAAGTGCATCGAGCCTAAAATATGTTGACCTCACCAAAGCGGTTATCGGTAGGTTTCAGATGCCCTTGAATACAGAGTTCATTGATTCAACGAGGTTTGTTGTCATGTGGCCCCATTGCTGCCCATTGTCGAATGCCCTTGTCCATTTCTCCGGTTGAATATTATTAATCCATCTCAATGCATCTGCGTTTGTCAGTCTGATTTTGTCATGGTAGTGTCTGAAGATAGGCTCTGTTAGTGCATAACTCGCGTTAGTAACCTTCTTCTTTAGCGTTTTTTCCTTGAACTCCCGCATGAAATATTGACCGAGGTGTCTAATGCAATACACATGGCTTGAGGGAGGATCCTGCCAACCATTATCAAGATTATTGTATGCACTCTCGATTGATGGGTGTCTATCAGAGATCAGACATAAGTTAGGTTGGGGAGCCACGTATTGTCAGAGATTTTTTAGGAAAAAACTCCAACCTCCAGCGGTCTCCCCTTCAACTAGAGCGAAGGCAATTGGAAAAATGTTGTTGCTGCCATCCTGTGACACGGCCATTAGTAGCGTGCCCTTATATTTCCCGTACAACCATGTTCCATCAATTTGAATGATAGGTTTACAGTATGTGAATCCTTTGATGCATGGTTCAAACACCCAGAAGAGTCTGTGGAAAATGTCATTTCCACTAACACAACTCCAGTCTGGAGTATAGGCGGGCAATGTCTCCAAGATGACAATAGTCCCTAGAGCATAATGTTTAAGTGCCACCAGGTATTTTGGAAGTTCTTTGTAAGAGTCCTCCTAATTTCCAAAAACCTTTTCAACCGCCTTAGTCATAGCTATCCACGCTTTCCTGTACGAAAGAGTATAGTTGTATCTTTGAACCATATGTGCAATTATGGTACTCACCTTCAAAGAAGGGTTATCGCTGATGACTGATAGAATTTCGTTGCATATCAACTGAGAGTTGAGCTTGCGATGATCCTGCATTGGATTCGTGATTATACAAGTGTGATCTGAACTCATTAACCCTATCTTCCAGGAATCGCTTCGCTTCCGGAAAGATGTTGTTAATCTAAACGGCCACACCTCGTTACGGCAATAGATCTTATACAGAGTCGGATTTGTTCGATCTCTCTATAATCTACAGACAGCGTCATGTGATATTGTTTTATAGCTCGGACACAATCTTCTTTTGTACGAAAATTGTCTCCCACTTTTAATACTCCTTCCGTTTGCATGTATGGATCGTAAAAAATATTCGTTGATGGTTCGTCTTCGCCTAAGTTGAGTCTCGTCATATGTTGAGGTGGGCAATAAACATGACTCGCTGGTACTAGGTTTTCCTCCTCTTTGTTTACCATTTCATCGACAATGTCCTCTGCTTCTTCTTCTTCCACATCAACGACATCGACCTCAGCTTGTTCATTGTCGGATTCGTTAAAAACTTGAGAAGATTCAAGTTGTTGAGACACTTGTTGTTGTTGTAACATAATATATAACTCAATATCATTTAATCCATAATACTCATGACTGAGAAACATATTACGGACATCATCATCGTCCCGAATCTTTAACTGAAAAAATTTGCATTGCTCGTGCCCTTCAAAAACATAGGATTTTTGTATACGATTTTTCCAACTGGACCACACTGTATTTTCGTTTCTAATCTGGATTTCAAATGTAAAAAATTTGATCTTCTATCAATTAAAAATCTAGTGACTTCCGTATCCCTAAAATTGAAATCGGTAATGGGATATTCAAACATCTCACCATTGAGATGTGCACTGATCATGTATTGTGGTCTTTGAGCCATAACAAAAACATTACTAACTTGTGTTTGGAAGAAATGGTTTACAAATTTTAGTGTTTGGAAGAATATGTTAAGTAAAGGATGTGATCATAAGTTATATGTTTCATGTGTATTAATAGGTGTATAGTTGACACAAGTTATGTCTCTTGTACGTTGTAATGCTTCAGAATGCTTTACAGCTTATGTCTTACCAACTTTACTTACAACACAAGGATGGCTTACAAGACATTAAAGTAAAAAATAAAACCATTACCTTGCATGTATTATGTGATTCTCTGCGTGACAAGACCACACTTCCACGCCAAGAATCTCACAAGGACTTTATCACTATTATGATTACTTTTTGCAAATATTTTTTTGCAAATACTTATACTATCACATGTCTCTGCATGACAAGACTACACTATCATTGCCAAGAAGCTCACAAGACTACACTATTCTTTATCATGCCTACACACAATACGAAATAATTATTCACTTCTTCAACATGTCTATGCATATGCCCATGCCTTACCAACTACACTTACAAGACATTAAAGTTGTAAAAACCAATACCATTTATTATCCACTACAAATGTCTTGCATGCATAAGTATTTGTGACTCTCTGCATGACAAGACTACACTATTCTTTTTCATGCCTACACACAATACGAAATAATTTTTCACTTCTTTTTCATGCCATGCCTACACTATTCTTTTTCTTGTGATTCTCTGCATGACAAGACTACACTACCATAATTTCTTATTATTCACAATACTACACTATTCTTTAGCACATCCTACGAAATCTCAGGACTACACTATTTTTGCAAATACTTATTACTTTTATTTTTATTATCATTATTGTTATTATTATTATTAATATTATTATTATTATTATTATTATTATTATTATTATTATTAAATACTATCACATGTCTCTGCACTATTCTTTATCATGCCTACACTATTCCTTAGCACGGTCTACGAAATCACAAGACTACACTAGCCTTGTATGCACTATGTGAAACTCTGCATGACAAGACTACACCACCATGCCAAGAATCTCACATAGGTTCACATGCAATACCTGCAAGATTCCTTACACAAAGTGAAAGGAAGTTCACCATGCATTTTCATGTGACTCCTCTCATCACATTCTTCACCATTATAAATACATGCTCATCACTTTACAAAATCTTCTCATCCCAACTCTTCTCCTCCACTGCAAACTCTTCTCCTCAAATTACAATCTCTTCTCATCTTATCATCCATCACAAATGCTTCTTCTTCATACCAATTACTAAAAAATGTATCTACTAACAATGGGCAACGATCACAGAGGAACACCTAAAAATGTTGAAGATTTTGTATGTTATTTGAATTTATTTGTTTTGTCTACTTCCCTTACTTAGATGCATTTTTTTAAAACTAATGTTATTCATATTTTTGTTCAGGAGGTCTCAAGGTTTCGTTGTCGTGTGCATGACTACATACCACATGACCCTTTCATCGAAGATTACCTAGATGCATGTGGCTTTGGTGATTTGATAAAAATCACATCATACTCGCTTGACCACAAATTTATTCTAGCTTTGCTAGAACGTTGGAGGCCAGAGACCCACACATTTCACCTTTCATTCGGTGAATGCAAAGTAACACTTCAAGATGTGTATATGTTGCTTGGCTTATGCATCGATGGAAATGCAGTCAACGGCCAGGTTAATGTCAATAACTAACTGTGCAACGATTTGTTGGGCGCCCCGCTATGTGTTGAAGCACCTCGGCCAACACGTGATGGTCGACCTAGGGGCCAAGGCATTAACTTAAAATACCTAAGAGACCACTATAGCTCTATTATATTAGGCGATGAAACCCCCCCTCCCCGTATTACAAGATCATTAAAACTCGGTGTTATTTAATGATCTTATTTGGTCATTTTTTATTTCCAAAAAGTACTGGAAATAGTGTAAATATTATGTATTTATCATTGTTAGCCAACATCAACCATGTGTGCGACTATAGTTGGGGTTCAGCTATCCTGACCCATCTCTACAGTTCGCTATGTAAAACTTCAAAAAAAGACGCTTGTACTTTTTATGGATGCGCCTATCTCCTTAAAGCGTGGGGTTTGTCTAGAATGCCAACACTAGCTCCTGTTAACCGTAATCCCTTCACATTTCCCTACGCACTCAAGTAAGCTTAATTTTACTACTCGAACTTATGTCCTTTAACGAAATGTTTATTTGTAACTAATTTATTTGTTTCACTTTTTTTTAGGCGGTCAGTTCCGAGAATGAATTACCATCGCAATCCCAGGAACTCAATAACCGTCTACCGCAACCTAATAAATCACATTGGCTTCGACGATGTAAATTTTTCTTAAACTACAATATATATCTAATAATTTACAGCACCGTAGAGTTTCTCATTAAATCTTTTCTTCTTTTAGTTTGTTTGGAGGTCGTACGAGGGTCTCGACCATCAGCCCAACGCGGATGATGCTGCAGTCTGGACATCAAAAACACCCATCATTCGGTTCATCACAGTGGAGATGCATCAGAGTGATCGGGTAAAACTTTAGTTCGGAATGCATCAGGATATTCCGGTCGCTCCGACATGTTTGGGAGGGTGACATCTACATAGAGTGGACACACAATGGGTTGTGGGTCACTGGACGAACTTTCCAAAAGATATGTGTGAACATTGGGAGAATCAACATCAGCACATCTTATCCGAACTTGTTGTCGAAGGGGCTAGACCAACACACCAATATATGCTTTGGTTTAGGTATGTTACAACACCCCAATAATTCCTCTCTCAGCCGACGTATCTGATTGATCCGCGCCAACGTGCTTCTTCCTCACAGCCACATGCCCAATAACAAACACCTTATTATACCCAACAACCAGGTATACCAACCGAATCAATCTTCTAAAGCCGCAACCCTATCATGCCACCAACCCAGTCACAACCGAATCAATCTTCCAAAGCTGCAACCCTATCATGCCACCAAACCCCACATCAACCACTGGATCAGTACCGACACCCTTCAATGCACCATTTCGGCCAACCATACTATCCACAACCAACCCAACCCCCCTTACAAACTACGAAAACATGGGCATGCAACTAGATTACGGAAGCACCGTTGGCGGTAACCACCCCGGCTATTGAGGACAGATGCTTCAGAATTTGTCTGATACCCCGGGGCCATCTCAACAGATGCCTCTTCCACAGGTCAACACGTAGAGGCCAGAGACACCTCAAAAAAATCGTGGTAGACCTAGACGCCGCGTAAGAGCCCCAGAATGTGGAACCGGTGGACGTTTCGATAGGCACGACCATTGAATTTTTGTAACCCATCAATTGTACAATGTTTTATATTGTGAACAATGATATATAATTTTTGCTTGCCTTTTTTTTATTTTATTCCATTAAATTTATCAATTTTGAAACTAAAATCTTAATTAAAAAAATAAAAACAAAAAACGAAAAATGTCTTAAAAAAAAGGGCAATGACCTGATGCGCTAAACCATATGGCGCCTCCCTTTTAAAATTAGGGCAAAAAACATGACCTGAGTCACTAATTCATTTGGCAGGTCATTTTCTTCATGCCTGAGTCACCAAATGGTTTGGCTCCTGCATGTTGATTTTTTTCCCAAAATGCGTCACTTTGGTATTTATTTGGAACAACATGTTATTCTTGTATTTTTTTTTTTAATAACATAGTCACACATCTTATTTTTTTTTAAGTCTTGTATGACCTCTTAATCTATCTCAAAGCTTATCTCTCATATGAACTGAACTTTAATTAAACGTTAATTATAGTTTATAATAATACATTTAATATGTGTAAAATTAATATAGATTTAAAATTTTAAATTAGAAGAAAAATTGAGAAATTTAAAATTTAATCTACTAAAGTATAAAATCAAACATAATAATAGTAATTGTTACAACTATATGATCATACATAAAATAGAAATAGAGATGGAAGTTGTGTGTATTGCTCATGTTAAATAATTATTACATAAGGGATTATTTATACATCATATGTATGCAAATTTCACTTTATGAATGAGATTAATTTTTTCTCCAAAACTTATTTAGTTTTTGAAGCATTCGTACTGTGAATTTACTTCCTCTGAATTTACGGAAGCTACAAAATGAAACTTTGTTGTGGATGTATTTTTTGTTGTGGTGTCAACTAGAAAAGATAGGTGGATCAAACAAACATAAACACGCCCCTTTTGGTTAGCAGCACATGTTTTGTTTTGAAGTCTTTTACCATATCATGTCTAAAAGGTTTATCATATTATTTTAGAAATAGTATTTGAAATCAATTTGTTTGTATTGATTTTGAAATTTCATAAGTTCAAATGTTAATGAATAAAAAATAAATTACAAGTAATGAATGTTTAAAGAATTACAGTACAGATTAATTATAAATTGAGAAAAGATACTTTGACACTATATTTTAACACTTACACCGTAAGTGTACATCTAAAACATACTAAATTTATTTTTTAATAATTTATATTACATTGGTTTGTGTGCGAGATTGTTTTCTTTTGAGTTTGTATACGGTGTAAAGCTACGGTGTACATAAAGATGGTGTCAAAATAGCACACCTCTTATAAATTATATACTTTCTATAGATATTCATCAAATGGTATTCAGCATGCTTTGCTAGAGTAGGAAGGAGAGTGTAATTTCTTCCGGATGTTGGCACTCCCGAGACTAAGAATATTCTAGAATGTTTTGTTTGTGGACTACAGAATGATCTTGATGAATGATTGATGAAATGTAAGTGCCACACTATACTATACTACACTTGAAGGTGATGCAAAGTCTGTTTATTATCTCTAGGATTTCTACCAGGTGATGCAGAATGATCTTGATGAATGGAAATATTAAAAATAGTGAGTACTATAAAAAACCATTCTATATAATTAATCATTTTTGTTTTGTTTTGTTTGTAATTTAGGTTGGATAATGAGAACTCATATACTGTTTGTGAGATATTGGATCGAACTCTAGTATGATTGAAGGGTAGCTTCTTGGTTCGATAATATGAAAGAATTTTAGCATGTCTTCGAAGTTTGTTTACATGATGTAGTCGAAGTATGCTAAGAGTGTTAGCATGTCGAATTAGGCCTTGGTTGTAAGCCTAATTTTTTAAGTTAGTTTGTTCCCTAAGTTAGCTTGTGTAATGGGTCTGTCTGTAAAAGGCCATTAGGTTAGTATGTTAATTTTCTTATAAATAATATGTTAGTCTCTCATCTTTGGGGTGTGGTGCAAATCCTAATTATGGTGAAAGAGGTTATTTGTTATTCTGTAACACTTGTAATCTTCTTTTAAAGAAAAAGTAAAGAATAATAGTTTGTAACCAATTTCATTGTGTTTTTCTTGTTTCCCTCTTTTTCCCTACCCTTGTGGGTTTCTTGCTTATCAAGAAACTTATAATACTTTGTTATTCCGGTATCATTTTTCACAACAAATTGGTGCAGTGAGCATGGAGAAGATGCCGTCAACAAAGTATGAGATTAAAAAATTCATTGGAGTGAACAATTTCGGCCTATGGCGCTTGAAGATGAAAGCCCTACTGGTTCAACAAGGTTATTTAGAAGCGTTAAAGGGAGCAGCAACCATGGACACTACGTTAAAGGACAAAGAAAAAATGATTATGGTATAGAAAGCCCACATCGCCATCTTATTGAGCCTTGGTGATAAGGTTCTTCTACAGGTTTCGAAGGAGACGACGACATCTGGGTTATGGGTGAAACTCGAAAGCTTGTACATGACCAAATCAGTGGTCAATCGCCTCTACCTGAAGCAAGCTCTGTATTTATTCAAGATGAGTGAAGACAAAGTTCTGGCTGAGTTGTTGAATATGTTTAACAAGTTGATTCTTGATCTTGGAAATATTGATGTCAAGATCGAGGATGAAGATCAAGCACTGTTGTTGTGTGCTTTTCCCATATCACATGCTCACTTCAAAGAAACTATCTTGTATGGAAGAGAGTCTCTGACCTTTGAAGAAGTTCAATCAACATTGTATTCTAAGGATTTGAATGAACGAAAGGAGCACAAGTAATCTTCGATTGGTGAAGGCCTATCGGTTAAGGTGATATTCACAAAGAGAGATGGCAAGTTCGACAAGAAGAATGGTAAAAGTCAGCATAATTCTTATAGTGGTAATGCATCTGGTATTCGATGTTATCACTGTTAAAAGTCAACCATGGACATTGCGTTAAAGCACAAATAAAAAATGACTATGGTAGAGAAAACCCATATTTCAATCTTATTGAGCCTTGGTGATAAGGTTCTTCAACAGGTTTCGAAGGAGACGACGACGTCTGGGTTATGGGTGAAACTCGAAAGTTTGTACATGATCAAATCATTGGTCAATCCTTGTTGTTGCAGTAAAGTGGAAAGCAAAAATTATTGAGTACCCGGTTTTGTCATCTCCAAAGGATCGGTGCAAGGGAAAGAACGCCCTTGAGAAAATATCTAAGCTCGCACCGCGAACTTCTTCGCCCAGGCCTTCGTACTGCGTTCAGATAGGCGTTTTGCTACTGCCATCCAAAATTTCCAGCTCGCTGGTCTTCGCCTTGAGCTTGCATTGCGAGCTCGCTTTGCCTTCGCTACTTGCTCCCACTGCTAACTTGCTAGATTCTTCATCATTTATTTGGCTTCCTTGTCCATTCAATTGCTTTGTTCTTTGATAATCAAACCTAATTGCTACACAATAACACATGTGAGTGCAACTTCTCCGTTATATGTTTTGCATAAAGTCAAAACTATAAGAAAACTTAGCATTTTGTACGTCGGACGGTATCTCTGAGTTTGTGTGGCACCCTTGCATTATAGGTCTTAGGAATCATCAAAAACCACCTTGAAATTGCCCAAAAACATGAAAAACAGCTTTCTGCACAAAAATACACTGCATGTGTCGGTACATACACATTTCAGGCCAGCACATGTAGCTCAATATTAAAGCATGTAGGCTCTGACTTGGTTGGGTCGACACATGGCTAGTTTCGATCGGCACATACTGGAAGTTTCAACACTATGTGCCGGCACATACGTGCTTCGGGCCGACACATCTACTGTCCTAAATAAGGTTATAGTCTCTATTTGATGTGGGTCGGCACATAGGTCCTTTCAGGTCGGCACATGCTGTTATTTTTTACAGTATGTGTCGGCACATCCAACGTTTAAGCCGGCACATGCTGTTTAAGTTGGTCAATTTTGTTCATTTCATTTACTTTGAAAATTACCTCCTTGCCACCAAACTTCCATAATTATAAATACATAATTCATGCTTCATTCCAAACTGGTGATACCATAAAATTAGCCTGCATTTGCTCATCATCTTCAACCTCCGTCCTATGTCTACACGCTCATAAATCACACATAATAATCTTTTGTTGGAGTACCAACTAGGCGAATGCCTAATAACGTCTGATTAGGTTCTTGTGTAGCCGAGAATATCGGGTTGAGATTTGTAGGGGTCTTCATTTGAAAAAACCACAGGGTTGTCCTCCAAGATTGTGTGTAGATTTGGGGGTTTTCTTGCAAGACGTTCAAGAGAGGATTGCGACGTTGTGAAATGCTTTGGAGATAAAGTACGCAAAGGATCCTTTGGAGATAAAGAACGCAAAGGAAGTAAAGGAGAACGGCGAATCAAATTGAAGTCTTGTGGAACAATCGGTGCAATTGATCGTGCGCGAAAGCTTGGAGATAAAGAACCCAAGTGTATGATAAATTGCATAGTTCAATATTTTTGCTCATTATCATTGGAAATAGCATTACTAGGTTAATTAGTTTAAATGAGTAATAACGTGATACTCGATTAAATGTTAAATTTGATTATTGTTTTTTGTCATTCCATAATTGGCTTTGCATATTCGAGTTCCAATAACTAGGTTCGTATAGACGAC
Source organism: Lathyrus tuberosus (assembly GCA_022829125.1). Classification (NCBI taxonomy): domain Eukaryota; kingdom Viridiplantae; phylum Streptophyta; class Magnoliopsida; order Fabales; family Fabaceae; genus Lathyrus; species Lathyrus tuberosus. The sequence goes on from JALAZF010000518.1 coordinate 3,912,287, forward strand.
ATTTGTCGATCCATACCAAAACCTTCCGCGCGCACTCTTTTTCAAATAATTTTAAAACCCAGATTTTATTTGGTGATTTTAGGTTGGGTGTCTATTCATCCCCCCAAATGATATCACACACTCAAAATAAATATTTAAAAGAATTATAGAATTATATTGTCTTTGTGAAATCGAATTTCTATAACTCAAAACCCATAAGATCTTAATGTATTGTTTGATGGAAGAAGAATCTCGATTTTTTTTCAAGTGACCTCTAGTGAAATCGACCTTTAGAAAGCAAAAAAGTGAGTTTTTAAAATATAAAAAAATGGATTAATAATCAGGATTGAAACTAGATAAAAAAATCAGCGAAATCTTCAATATAGTGAATCCAAATCCATTACTTGATACAATTTATCATGAAAGAAAAGAAACTCTAAAAAAATTTAAAATTATAACTTTTTATTTGATTGCACATATAGAGAGATGGGGGAAAGGAAATATAATTTTTATAGACCCTGTCAAAAATACTTTAATTAGCTTTACTATACTTAGACTAGTTTAATAATAGATTAGTTAGCTTGGTTTAGTAAAACTAGTAAGAAACCCGTGCTATCGCACGGGTCCCATCTGGATTCACATCACATGTCTACCAAACAATCATTTGTAAATTTTGAATTCATTCTTCAATTCGTTAACATTGACATAGTTACAAATATATGCTACTAATATGCACCAACTTTTAATCATTTATTCGTACTTACAATAAATCGTACAACCGATTCTCTAACTTCAATTATATAAAACAACATCAAGAGAAATATTTAAAAGATGGACATTAAAATTAACACTCTACAACTGGTATCTCATAGATACGTTTACATCTACCCGTGAATCCAGATGAGTTAATTTTAAAACTTCAGATTTGAATAAAATCATTTTTCCAATCAAAATAACATTACTTTCGAGATATTAGTCAATTTTTCCAAACCTAAAATTTATAACTGCTTCTCGTCAGATATCAATTTTAAATCCTTATTATTATATCATATTTACAATTTTTACAAACCTTCAATATATGACAGCAACCCGTCAAATTACAGTTATGAATGAATATTTACACTCCATGGTATCTTGAAAATAAAAGTAAATTGATACGTTTAATAATATTAAATCTGTTTGATTTTGTCTACCAAACTATCATTTGTAAAGTTTGAATTCATTCTTCAATTGGTTAACATTCACATAGTTACAAATATATACTAATAATATGCGCCAACTTTTGACTGTAGCAACATAAATGTTTAAAAGATTGACATTAAAATGAACAGTCTACAACATAACCTTTCATAGATACGTTTACATCTACCCGTGAATCTAGATGAGTTAACAAACCTCAGTTGAATCCATATGAGTTAATTTTAAAACTACAAATTTGAATAAAATCATTTTTCCAATTCAAATAACATTACTTTTTAGATATTAAGCCTGTTTTATTTTTTCTTGAAACAAAAATTATATTCTATTTATTTGATGAATTCATGAATATGTGTAACTTTAGTTGGTATCATATACATATGTGAATGAAATTATTTTTCCAATTCAAATAACATTACCTTTTAAAAATCATAAAATCTTAATTAGTAAAATAAGGAAAAAGACTGATGTGTGCTAGGGCAAAGCGAGGGCGAGGAGGACGGGGGCAACCACGGTTGGTGCCGCCGTCACCGGAGGTTCTCATTCCGACGGCACCTGTTAGTCCGGTAAATCAAAACGAGAGGAAAGATATCCGTGATAATGTTGAGATTGAATGAGTGGTTGAAGATTACGAAGAGGAAGAAGACGAAACCCTAAAACACTTAGAGATCCCTTAGATCCAAGCTGATTCTGAGATCAAAGAGGAGCGCAAACTGTGGATTGATGTGGTAAGTGATAATCAAAATCCATCGAAAGGTCTCACTCTTGAATACATAGCCCCTTCGAAAGTCAATGGTGAGATTGAAGTTGGAATTCAGGAAGAAGATATTGAATCTGAAGTAAAATTCTGGAGTTCAGCGCTGATCTTATATGCTGTAGGAGAAGATTTAAGCATGAATTCAGTCAAAAAATTCATGGAGAAGATGTGGAATTTTGTTAAACTACCTGATATGTTTTTCAATGACGAGGGTTATTTCATTCTGCGATTCCATTCATTTGCTGAAAGAGATGTAGTTCTACATAAAGGTCCTTACACAATTCGCAACATTCATATCCTATTGATGGAGTGGAAACCTGACTTTAATATGCAACAGGACATGTTGAGAACCATTCCCCTATGGGTGAAGCTACCCCAGCTTCCTCTACACCTATGGGGGGCAAAGAGCTTAAACACAATTGGGAGTGTAATTGGAGTTCCACTGATGACAGATGAGTGTACGACCAGCAAGATTAGAGTGTCTTATGCCCGCATACTTGTCGAAGTTGATATCACCAAGGAATTGGTAAAGGAAATACCCATCAAGGATTGCTCCGGAAGAAGAGTTATACAGAAGGTGGAATATGAATAGAGACCAAAATATTGTGATAGGTGCAAGAAATTAGGCCACCAATGCAAAGATAAAGTTAACCAAATAGACAAACAATGGAGAATCAAGCAAAAACCATCAGAACAAGAGAAGAAAAAAGAGCTTAAGGAAATGGTGACAAATGATAATGCTAGCACAAGTGAAGTTCTAACACCAAAGGAGAACCCTATGAATCAACAACAACCTGACTCCAACTGGACCACGGTGAACAAAGCACCAAGAGATAGAGGTAAGAGGATAAATGTTAGTGGAAATATACCAGAAGTAAATTGTATGAATGGATTTGATGCACTTAGGGTTTTGAATGATCCTAGTGAGTCCCATGATAGGGGCCTATGATTATCTCATGGAACATTAGGGGGTTGAATAAAATTGGTAAGCTTAGAGAGATCAACTCCTGTCTCTACAAGCTTAGACCAGTCATTTTGATTCTTATTGAAACTAGAGTTAAGAAAGAAAATGCTGACAGTGTGAGAAATAAACTTAAGATACATGATAGCTACATTGACAACTACCAGAACCATTATAATGGGAGAATCTGGATTTCTTGGGATGAAAGCAAAATCACCATTCAGAAAGTGAAGAGTTCTGATCAATTCATACATTGTGGTGTTTATGATACACAAGGAAGATTCAAATATTGGATGACTGTAATTTATGCTCATAACCAGGTGGACAACAGGAAAATTTTATGGAATAATTTGAGTCAGCTGCATAACAGGCAACAGGGACCTTGGTGTGTGCTAGGTGACTTCAACAATGTCACTAGAGCAAATGACAGAATAGGGGGAAGACTTGTGACTGAGAAGGAATACAAGGATCTAACTGACATGATGACCAGGACTAGGCTCAGTGAAATGGATAGCTCAGGGGATTATTATATATGGAGTAATAAGCATGTGAATGGTACCATCTACTCAAGAATTGACATACTTATTGGTAACTCAGCCTGGTTTCATAACCATATAGACAAGATGTTGAAGGTAATCCCTCCCAATGTATCTGATCATGCTATGCTGTGTGTGGATGATAATATCCAACCTATGAAGAGAAATAGTAGATTCAGATTCAATAATTATATGGTGAACATGATTAGCTATGATGAGGTGGTTAAGAACAGCTGGAATAAACATATGCATGGTAGCCCTATGAATGTGTTATGGAGGAAATTAAAGAGACTCCAAAGAGACTTGATTATCTTCAATAAACAGAACTGCAATGTCAGATACCAACTGGAGAATGCTAGGAAGGAATTGGATACTGCTCAAATAAACCTTATGCAGAATAGAATGAACAAAAATCCGATTGAGAAAGTTAGACAATGCACCACTCAAGTGATGTATTGGAATGACTTTGAAGAGAAAATGCTAGCACAAAGGGTAAAGATTGACTGGCTTAGGTTGGGAGATGGTAATAACTCATATTTTCATGCTACTATAAAGGCAAAACATCACAATAAAGCTATGAACACTCTGTGTAAGGTTGATGGAACAATCATTGAAGATCACAAAGAGATTCAGAATGAGGTTATGGAGTACTACAGGGGTTTGATGGGCACTAAAGCTAACACTACAAAAGCTATTGATATTGAAGCCATGGGAAAAGGGGACCAAATCTCCAGGGAGGATGGAGATTATCTTATAGCTCAGGTTACAGAAAAAGAAATAATAGCTGCTCTGAAGGACATAGGGGATATGAAATCACCAGGCATTGATGGATTTGGAGCTAAATTCTTCAAAGCTAGTTGGGATACTATAAGAAGGGATTTTGTTGAAGCTGTCCAAGAATTTTTTGACAAAGGTATTATGATGAAAGGATTCAACTGTACTGTAGTAACCCTTATTCCAAAAAGTGAGTCTGCTAGTTATGTGAAGGATTATAGACCAATAGCTGGCTGCACAACTTTTTACAAGGTTATCTCTAAAATAATGACAAACAGACTTGGTAGTATTTTACAAAAAGTGATCAATCCAAGCCAGGCTGCCTTTATCCCTGGTCAGGTCATACACAACCATATTCTTTTGGCTTTTGAATTAATGAGAGAATATGATAGAAGAGGAGGGACACCAAGATGTATGCTTCAACTGGATCTTCAAAAAGCTTATGACATGATAGATTGGGAAGCTATGGAGATTATTCTGAATGAGATAGGAATGCCACACAGATTCACAGCTTGGTTAATGCAAGTTATTACCACTGTCAGCTATAGGTTCAACATTAATGGTGATTTGTCTGATATACTACATGCTAAGAGGGGAATCAGGCAGGGGGACCCTATATCCCCTTTGGTTTTTGTGATTATAATGGAGTATATGAATAGAATCATGGCTAAGATGCAAACCAGTTCAAATTTTAATCATCATAGCAAATGTGAAAAGCTTGGACTGACTCATTTATCTTTTGCAGATGATATATTATTGTTCAGTAGGGGTGACAAAGTTTCTATTCAGATGATTCTTGGAGCATTCTAACAGTTCTCAGAGTCCACTGGTTTTAGTATAAACCCTAATAAGTGCAGAATGTTTTGTGGTGGTATGACAGAAGATATAATTGAGGAGATAAAATTGCAAACTGGTTTTGAACAGGGTCAACTGCCCATAAGATACCTTGGAGTCCCTTTGTCTGGAAGAAGACTTAATGTGAATCACTATCTTCCACTGGTGGACAAAATCACTGCTAAAATAAAGCATTGGACAGCAAGATTACTTAGTGCAGCAGGTAGAGTTCAGTTAGTAAAGAGTGTCTCCCAGGCCATTGCTCATTATTGGATGAGTTGTTTCCCTCTCCCAAAAATGGTTCTTCACAAGATAGATGCTATATGTCGGTCCTTTATCTGGACTGGCAAAGAAGGTATAAGTAGAAAAAGTCCTATCTCTTGGAAAAAGATGTGCAGCCCTGTAAAAAATGGAGGATTGAACATCATAAATCTAGAGATTTGGAACAGTGTTGCTATGTTGAAATGTCTTTGGAGTGTCTGCCTAAAGAGTGATAACCTATGGGTCAAGTGGGTCCATAGTTATTTTCTAAAAGGCCATTATGTTCTTACTTGTAATGATAATGATAACAGGTGCACTTGGATTCTGAAGAACATCATCCAGCAGAGAATGTTGATTAGTGATATACAAAACCTGTGGGATGATATGATTAGTAAGAAGAAGTTCCAAATGAAGAAGGTTTATTTGCTGCTAAACAACAACAACACTTCAGTACCTTGGCATTCTCTGATGTATCATAATTTGGCAAGACCAAGGGTTGTGCAAACTATGTGGATGGCTTGTCATAATCGACTTGCCACAAAAGTTAGATTGAAAAAGATTGGTTTGGGACTCGATGATAAATGCAGCTTATGTAAAGACAAAGAGGAAACTATGGAACATTTGTTATTTGAGTGTGCAGATACTAGAAGTATTTGGGATTATTTTCTTGACTAGTTAGAGATCCAACACAGTCCGAGGAATTGGGGGGGCGAACTGCCTTGGTTAGTGATGAATACAAAAGGAAAAGGATGGAAGAAAGACTTCTTGAAGCTAACTGCTACTAAAGTTGTTTATGGTATATGGAACTATAGAAATAGAACTATCTTTGAAGGGCAATGTGATAAAGATAATGTCATTAGAAATATAAAAGAGTGTATAGTTTTTAGAGGGTGGCAAAAGACTAAGTATAGGAGTCACTTAGCAAAAATGCTTGTGTAACTAGTCTTTTGGTTTGGTTTTTTTGTGTCTTTGTGATTCGGCTGGACCGTTTGGGTCGCCTTTTGGTCTATGTATTGTTTTTTTTAGATATATAAATATTCTTTATTTAAAAAAAAAACATTACCTTTTAAATATTAGTCAATTTTTCAAAACCTAAAATTTATACCAACTCCCCGTCAAATTTCAGTTCTATTATATCATATTTACAATTTTTACACAAACCTACAATATATGACAGCTCCCCGTCAAATTTCAGTTCTAAATGAATATCTACACTCCATGACATCTTGAAACTTCAGTTCTAAATAAATATTTTATCTATCTTTTTGTCTAGGAGAATTTCATAATAGAAATTTATCTCTACAAAATTTTTAAACTTTTGTAAATTTTAAAAAATATATTTAGTATATTTTTGTTAAAAATATTATTAAACCTATTTTAAATATATTTTGGTATCACTTTTTATCATATTTAATTATATTTAATTCTAAAAATTTATTAAACCTATTTTAGATATTAGCCCATTTTTCCAAACCTAAAAATATATGACAGCGCCCGTCAAATGCTTAAAAGTTTCTACGTTTAATATTTATTATTATCATTATAATAATTACAATTAATGTATATTATTTTCTACGTTTTTATAAAGAGAAAAAACTTACTTTTGATGCGGTGATAAAATTTTATGTTAGGTATACTATCTAAATAAAATGATAATACATAATTGTAGAAATGTAAAAAGAATGATAAATTTATCTTTTTCATAACAAATTTTTTTATTTTTCTATCATAATTGTCTCATGTTCTTTTATCATACAAAAATATTTATAACATTTTTTAGTATAAATGATAACATTTTATCATAAAATAAAAACTAACATTTTTTGATAACTTGAAATTTTAATATAATTTATTATAATTTAATAGTAGTTTTAATTATAGTTAATATATTACTAAAATTTTAAATTTTTTTAACAATTTTCTATATCAATAAAATTTTTCTCATTATCATGATTTTTTTTTCTTGAATACTCCATTTAACATATTTTTTCATGAATATCATTTATCATTTTTGTTTATCACGATTACCATAATAAAGTTTTAGTTATTTTATTAATTTAAAAAAGTTACAAAATCTTTTAAAAATAAGTAGACTTTTTTCCGTTTATAAAAGCGCCTTGAACTTGTGTGACACTTTATAAAGCAATTTTTAATTTATTCATGTCAAAAACAATGGTTTTATTGTTTTAATACTTCAATTTTTATGTAAGAAAATTTGATTGGAGAGTGCCAATTTAAATTCATGACATTCTATTTTCACTTTTAATAAAAAAAATTGTTCATTAAACATATAGACCAAAAATATAATAATTCAAGAGTATTAAGAATGGTATTAAAAATATTTTAAAATATTTTTTTAGATGTGAAATTACAAATACTAATAAAGTATGTAATATAAAATTATAAATATAAAATGTTTAAATATAAAGTATGTAATATTCTTCTTATAAAATTATTAAATACAAATACTAATAAAGTATTTAATATAAAATTATAAATAAAAAGTGTTTGAATTGAAATCAAAACAAAAAAATGGAATATTCTTCTTATAAATCCTGCGGTTACATTTTTAAATTCTAATTTCACAATTAGATACCAAATTTTTCACTCAATAATTTTAAATTATTAATGTTCTATATCCATATGTTAATTTTTTTAAAATTTTAATTACACTATTCTTCAATTCATACTATTTAAATATTTTATATACCAGTGCGAGGCACGTGATAAAAATTTTTTTATGCTAAAAAAAATAATTTATAATTATTTACAGTTTACAAATGAAACTATGATAACTTAAAAATAAGTGGATAAGTTATTTAAATTATCATCTACCCGTGTAATGCACCGGCTAATATTATACAATTTGATTATTAATTCATTTTTTTTATAAATAGTTTAATATACTCATATAAATATTAGTTTTAAAATATAAAATTTTGATCTAGTGATAAATATAAGATGTTTTGAATATCCAATTATACTTTGAATTTATTAGTTCTTTTGAAGGAAGATAATTATAATATATTTGTAAAATATTTTATAACTTATAATAGAGAAAAATAAACTCAATGTAGTTGGAATAAGTATAAAAAAAAGTAAAAATATGAAGCTTGAAACCAAGTTTTGACTTCGAGATCAAAACAAAACTTGTTCCACAATCGACATTTTCCTTACATAGATCTGAGAAAATTAGATCAGGATATGGCATGTAATATCAATATATCTCCCATAATCATATTCTGAAACTATACACGTCGCACTACCATTTAGAACCTGCAAATGTTTCTTCAAGTAAGTTTATGATCGGAAGCAATTCAAAAATAACAGGAACAAATATGTATAACTAACTAAACACATTACTAACATTTGTTCTAACCTGCATAACTCTAATATAACAAATTAGTATAACATGCATGACTCTAATATGAGAGCAAAGCAATACATTATAATCAAGAAATGCAATTATAACAAATTCATAACCAAAGGGCCAGAAGTTGGCAATCGGTTACCTTATTTACTGTTTTGTTTAGAAACTCTACTACAGTTTCCATTGCTGCCTCCAACCCAACTTCATTACTCAATCTATAAAATAGAAAAGACCATTTTTAAGAAAAGTCATTCAAAATAACTTTTAAATCGAAGTAATTTCTAGATTTTCATTCTAAAAAAACTTTCAACAAAAAGATTAAAGTTTAAAAGTTAAAGGCAACAAAAAATATTATTTGAGCAATTTTTCTTACCTTTAATCAAGTCTCCAGATCTGTAAAAACCAAAACAACAATGACCCATCAAAAACCGAATCAGAAGGAAGAGAAAAGTTAGATTGAAAACAAAAATATAACGAATCTAAATCTTACAGAATCAAAATCAAACATTAAACCTAAGACACCATACCAATGCTTACACAGTGAGTATAAGAGATCCACCATATTTTCTAACCGATTTCATTCTCTCATTTGTCTTTGATTAAATCTTCATAAAAATCAACATGCAGTAAAAAAACAAACCATAAAATTATACATTTGAATCAACCAATATTAACTCTAGGTGTTCTTTGTTTGAAGAACTTGTAACGGTTCACATATGTTTGAAGAATCTGGTCACTACCCTGCGAGAGTCCCAAATCCGTTGCCGCAACCTGGTGGGTGCAAATCGTCGACGACCAAAATCTTCCACCTGCGATGCACCGCCCTCAAAATCTGGGGAAAAAAGAAAAACCACAACCACACAAAAAAATAATTATCAAAGAGAAAGTTTTTAGCAAAGGGGAAGATGAAAATCTGGAATTAAAAGGTGGAATATGGAGAAAAGATATCAAATAGGAAGAGTTATGGTTATTTAATTCATTGAATAGAAGAATATGCAGAGACATGCCTTTAAGTTTGATCAAATTCCCAAAGATATTTTGCAAAGACCAAGGTAGCTTGCACAGCTTCTAACGGGTTTAGGGTTTACCGTGAAAAAAAAGTGAGTTGCACAATATTTTAGATGATATTTTAGTATCCCATCCCATTTAGATTTAGATAATTATTATATTATTTTATTTTATTAAATAAATACAAAAAAATAGCTCATAAAAAAATAATTCAAAAATAGATCAGAAAAGTATTAGCATGACACATCAGCAGTCATTAATGCTAAATGCACCAAAATGCAACAAACTTCCAAAAGACAATTTAATCCCTAGAATTAGAAAAATTTTAACGTAAAATCAAAAGGGTATACATGATATTTCCAAGTACTATTCTTTTAATAGATAGATATTGATATTAGTTTAATATTAGTTCAATATATTATTTTCTCCTGGTACATATATGTATACAAGGCACATGCCACATCACTATTGAATAAGATATATTTCTCACTTTAGCAATAACACCAGAATAAGTTCCTTTTCTTTCTTCGATTCTCTTGTCAACATGGTATTAAAGCTCAAATGAGTTCTGGTAGCCATTGCCGCACTTCATGAAAACTGTTATTTCCCATTTTTTTTCTTGTTAAATCTAGCTACTTCTTCTTCTTAATTCAACATTCCTCTTTCTGAAGTTTCATTAATGGCACTCTAGAACCACACAGATTTTTCCCCCAATTGTGTAAATCCTTATTACCTGAATCCTAACAAAAATTTGACGTTGGTTCTTGTTTCACCTTCTTTAACCACCAAGAACTACTACACTTGGTCTCGTTCGATACATATCACATTGATTTCGAAGAACAAACATAGGTTCATTTATGGTTGTCTTCCAATACCTCTCATTTTTTATTCGATGTACGCACCATAGATGGTATTAGTATTCGATCACTATATGAACGTATCGCTAGATCGGTACTCTGGATTGATAATGTTGTCGGTGTTTGGAAGAACCTGCGTGTTTATTTTTCTCAAAGCGATATTTTTCGCATTTCCAGTCTGCAAGAGGATTTGCGTCGATTTCGTTAAGGAACACTCGATGTATCTAACTACTTCACCCAATTGAAGATTTACTGGGACGAATTGGAGAATTATCGTCCTCTCCTTTATTATAAGTGTTCATTTACATGTTCTTATGGTACAATTGATTCTGTTAGGGCGTATCGTAAACAAGATTTTTGCTATTCGCTTTCTTAAAGGCCTGAATGAACAGTTCTTGCATTCTAAATCCCAAATCATGATGATGAATCCCCTCCCTGGTATTTATTATGCTTTTTCACTAGTTCTGCAACAAGAACGTGAGATGCTGAGTTCCAATCCTACTGCTAATTCTGAGATTATTTATGAGACTGCCATAGTTATGTAAGTTAGCTCTATCCAGAGCAATTCTTATGGTAAATGTAAATGGGGATCCTACAAAGAAAATGGACAATGTCTTTCAAAAGGGGGAATTGGGTTTGCAGTCACTGTGGTAAAACCAATCACATTGTTGACAATTGCTTTGAGAAGAATGGTTACCCTCCTGGTTACAAAACAAACAGAATCAAGAATTCATCATCTCAGGCCAACAATACATCTAAAACTTCTGCTTTGGAATCAGTTCAACAGAGTCCTTCTGCATAATCCATGTTTCAATTCACTAAGGAGATATATCAAGGCATTCTTGAAGGTCTTCAACAGTCAAAACTTGATTCCCAACTAAAGGCCAATTTTGTAAACACTATTCCCTTTGCTTTGCATTCTCCTTCATCTTCCCAAACTGGTATCATTCTAGTTTATGGATATTAGACACGGGTGCCACTGACCACACTACCTTTGATATTTCTTTCCTCACTACATATCAAAACATTGTTCCTGTTTCTATTTCCTTACCAAATGGGTCACAAGTTTTAGCTTTTATTTCTGGTAATGTGGCTATATCATCATCCATTACCATACATCATGTTCTTTATTTCCCTTGTTTTCAGGTCAATTTGATATTTGTCACCAAACTTGCTAGTACAAATAAATGTCATTTGAGTTTCGCCACTAACTTGTGTACAATTTTGCAAAACCATTCATTGGAAACGATTGACACAACTAAACTTCAAAGGGGACTATATGTGATAAATACCGTTGATACTATTTCTTCATGTAATTCAATTTCTTCTAATTCTTTTGACTTATGGCATTCCATATTAGGCCATGTTTCTAATTCTGGTATGCAAGTTATTTCTAAACAGTCTCCATATATAGCTTGTAATAATAATATGGCACCTTGTGATAATTAGCATTTTTCTAAATAAAAGAAGCTTCCCTTTCCTAATAGTATTACTACTTCCTTGTCTCCCTTTGAAATTTTACATGCTGATGTATGGGGTTCTTTTTCCACTACTTCAATTCTAGGACATAAATACTTTCTTACCTTAGTTGACGATTACTCTAGGTTCACCAGGATGATTTTTCAAAAAAAAAACTAAAACTAAAACCTGCATGATTAACTTTGTTGCTTATCTAGAAAATTAGTTTAATACTTCCTTGAAATGCCTTGGATCCGATAATGGAACTGAATATGCCTTAATTGATTTCTTTCTATATAAGGGATTATTCATCAAAAGTCTTGTATTGAGACCCCTCAATAGAATGACATGGTTGAGCGTAAACATCAGCATATCTTGAATGTAGCTAGATCACTATTTTTTCATTCCAATGTCCCTCTTACTTTGTGGAATTTTTATGTTCAACATGTTGTACATGTCATAAATAGAATCACTAGTCCATTACTTTAATCTAATACTCCTTATGAATTATTATTCAAATTACCACCCATCTTTCTTCACCTTAAGATTTTTGGTTGTTTATCATATGCTACAACCATACAAGCACATCGTACTAAGTTTGATCCTAGAGCCAGAAAGTGTATTTTTATTGGATACAAACATGGTACTAAGGGTTACATACTTTATGATCTTCATTCTCATAACATTTTTCTTTCACGAAATGTTGTTTTCTATGAGCATGTATTTCCTTTCAAGTATGTCCTTGGCCCTACTTTATTACACGATTCCCCAACATTTCCCATTTATGATGATCCCTTGGATATTTCTTATAACCCCTGTGGCGACACCTTTCCTTTGTCCACTGGTCCCTTGGGAAGTACCCAATTTCACCCTGTCATCACATCACCTTTAGCTTCAAATCAGTCTACTTTACTTTCTTCTAAATCTATTCCACAGCAGCAGGTCAGACTACTTTACCTTCTTTTGACTCTGCTCCTACAACAACAGGTCAGTTTGCTGCCTTAGGCCCTCACTTATCCCTACCTTGGACCCTAGTACATCATTGTTAGATGTCAAACATGCTATATATTTGTATCTGATCCTTGGCATTTTTCAACACTTTTCTATGTTTAATTGTTGATTTTTGGAGTTAATTATTGTTGTTCTTCATGCATTGTATTTATACCTTTGGTGCTTGTAATGTGTGTGTTATTGTGCAGAAAAGTACACTAATTAATCAAGAAATTGAGACACAAAGAGATGAAACAAGCTGCCAAAGAATGAGGAAAACAACAGGGTGTTCGCTTTGCGAACTCTAGCGAAGGTGCCAGCGAAGGTTCGCTTTACGAACAACAGCGAGTCTCCCAGCGAATAGCTCCAGAATGTCATGGATGGAAAAGAATCTAAAGTTTGCTTTGCGAACTCCCAGTGAATGTTCGCTGGTTTGCTCGCTGTGCGAAGGACCTGGCGAATGGAGGCAGTGGAAAAAGGACCCTAAATTCGCTTTGCGAATGTGCTGGCGAATGATTCGTTGTGCGAATGAATTGTTCGCAGTGCGAACCTGCGACATCAGCTTGGGGCGGTTTAACTCTCAGAGGCACTTAAGGTGCCATTTTCTCTCATTCGCTAGGCGAATGATTCATTTGCAGTGCGAATTCTGCAGAATTCAAGTGTTGTATAAATAGATTTTCACTTTTCTTGAAAGGGGACTTTTTTTACTTTTTTCACACAAAAACATAGTTTTATGTATTTTGATCATCTAAGAGGGAATTTTCACCTAGAGAAGCTGAAGTCATATCCATTCTCAATTATTCGACGTGGATGTTCATTCATCTCCTTTTGAAACTTGTCATCCAGGCTACCATGAGAATGAATAGCTAAACACTCTTGTGTTAAGGTTAGATGTAGTTGATCTTGATCATATGTATTTCTTTCGATCTTTTGTATATGAACAAGGTTATTGATCAATATAGATGAAGTTATTTTCTCTTAATGATTTATGTGTAGTTTGTATTGCTCTAGACATAGATTTTCCAAATCATGACCTAATAATTTCATCTCTTAAAAACCAAACTCTAGACATAGATTTGGGATTTGTTATTCGCTTTGTGTTGATATTAACGATTGTTGTTTCGATTGTTAGCGTGAGACATCATCTAACGGTCTAAACAATGATACTCACGACTTTGCTTTAGACATAAACTTAGTCGAGAGGATACGCGGTTGTATTGGTCAGAAACTAAGTTCATATGCTTGAATAATCGAATATGTGTGAAAAGGATTAGCGAAACCTAACCTTGACATGCTTTCCTAAAAACCTTACAAACTCTTTGCCATAAATTTACTCTTTGCTACCAATTAATGTTAACCAAAATCAAGCACCATTTGAAACTCTTTAACTTAAAACATTGTGACTATTGAACGGCAAGCATCTAATATCGCACAATCCCTGTGGAGATGATAAAAACACCCCTTAATACTGTAATAAACAAAATGACGCCGTTGCCGGGGATTGTTCATTGATATTACAAGCATTGCAATAGCTGTTTTATTTTAAGCTTGTTAACTTTTTCTCGAACTTGTTAATTTGTTTTGTTTAGTGTGCAGACTTTGTTTTGTGCGAGGGAAACTACTGGCGGACCAACTTCTGTTCGATCCTGAGATTGAAAGAACCTCTCATAGAATCAATAGCAGAACGAGACGAAGGAGGCAACTAGCTAGACAAAGGCAAGAACAAGAGGGGAGTTCGACTTCTATACCACCACCATTTCCACAGTTACTTCCAGCTATGGAACATCCACCAACACCACCACCAACCGCTTCTAGACCATGTACCAACAGTCCAAGACATAATGCACAGTTTGCTCGCAATGTGCAGAACGGTCGTCATTCAGAAATGAAGACTGGTATTCTCCAGCTTCTATATCAGAGTCCTTTTACTGGTATGGATCATGAGGATCCTTTTACACATCTGACAAAGTTCTATGAGATTGCGGGAGCAACTGGTGCGCCCGAAGCTGAAAAGGAATCTCTATTTAAGAGACTATTCCCGCATTCCCTCATTGGGAAGGCCAAGGAATGGTATCTTGATCAGTCAACGGCAATAATAACTGATTAGAATTCACTTGAAGAAAAAGTTTTGGAGCAATTTTTCCCACATAATCGTTTCATGGAGGCAAAGACCGCAATAACAGTGTTCACGCAAGGTGCCAACGAATCTCTCAACGAAGCGTGGGAGAGATTCAAATCTATGTTGAGGAAATGCAAGGGGCATGGCTTTGATGAATTGTCTCAAATTTATATTTTTCGGAATGGACTTCAACTAGTGCATAAAACCTTGAGGGTGATCTAGTTGAAAATGAGAAGGAAAAAAGTAAGGGTGATGAAAAAAGAAAGAGAGAAGAAAAATTGAAAAAAACTAGGAAGGGGAAAGAACCGTTGAATAATATTCCGATCCAACATTTACCATACCCTCATGTTCCTACAAAGAAAGATAGTGCGAGGCACTACGCTCGGTTTATGGATATTTTCAAACAATTACAAATAAACATTCCATTTTCCGAAGCTTTGGAGCAAATGCCGAAATATGCGAAATTTATGAAGGATATTCTCACAAAAAAGAAGAGGCATATGGATCAAGAGACCATCATGGTGGATGCTAGTTGTAGCGTTATCATTCAACGTACTCTCCCGAGGAAAGAATGTGATCCGGGATGAGTCACCTTGCCGGTTACTATAGGAAATATCTATGTGGGCAACAGATTGATTGATTTGGGCTCTAGTATCAATTTGATACCTTTGTCGATTATGAAATGGTTAAGACACATGGAATTGAGGTCCACTTAAATGACATTGCAACTTGCCGACAAATCCACTACCCGTCCTCACGGTGTAGCGGAAGATGTATTGGTTAAAGTGGACAAATTCTTATTTCCTATTGACTTCGTGGTAATTGAAATGAAGGAAGATGAAGACGCTCCATTGATTCTTGGGAGACAGTTTATGAAAACTGCTAGAATGGCAATTGATATGGACGACGGTCTTATGAAGGTTAGAGTCCAAGATGAGGAGGTTTGCTTCAATCTATTTGAGGCCATGAAACACAAGAATGACAAAGGTGACTGTTTCAGAATAGATGCAACGGAAGAAGTGGTTATGGATGTTACGAAACAAGTTCATGTAGTGTCCCCTTTGCAAAAAGCTCTTGATGATTCCTTTGAATTATTCTTCGATGAAAAGGAAAGAGCACTTAAAGAGTGTTTAAAGGAACTTGAATCTTTGGAGGAGTTGCAGCTTTGGGAATGTGAAGAGGAAGTGCTAAAAAAAGAGGTGAGTGATGCGAAATCTCAACTTGAATTGAAGGTGTTGCCTTCAAATTTGAAATATGCTTTCCTGGATGACGATGGTAATAAACCTGTTATCATAAGCAACATTTTATCTGATAATGAGGAAAACCGATTAATTCAAGTTTTGAGGAAAAATCAAGAAGCAATGGGATGGACTCTTTCCGATCTTAAAGGCATAAGTCCCTCTTATTGTATGCATCGCATATTCATGGAAAAGGATTTCAAAACGATCGCTCAACCGCAACGCCGTTTAAATCCAACGATGAAAGAAGTAGTAAGAAAAGAAGTTGTCAAACTCCTGGAAACCGGTATGATTTACCCGATTTCTGATAGCCCTTGGGTAAGTCTGGTCCATGTTGTGCCAAAAAGAGGAGGAATGATCGTGATCCGTAATGAAAAAAATGAGTTGATCCCGACAAAAACGGTGACGGGGTGGAGGATGTGTATAGACTATAGGAGGCTAAACACCGCGACACAGAAAGATCATTTTCCACTTCCTTTTATGGACCAAATGTTAGAAAGATTGTCGGGCCAACAATTCTATTACTTCTTGGATGGTTATTCCGGGTATAACCAAATTTCAGTGGACCCGGATGACCATGAGAAAACGGTATTCACTTGTCCTTTCGGATTTTTTGCCTACCGAAAGATGTCGTTTGGTCTATGCAACGCACCGACGACGTTTCAACATTGTGTGCAAGCTATTTTCTCCGATCTTATTGAAAAGACGGTGGAGGTTTTTATGGACGACTTCTCCGTTTTCAGAGCATCTTTTGATCTTAGTTTGAGAAATTTAAAGGTTGTGCTTGAACGGTGTGTTGAGACGAATTTGGTATTAAACTGGGAGAAGTGCAATTTTATGGTTACGGAGGGAATAGTGTTGGGCCACAAAGTCTCCTCCAAAGATCTTGAGGTTGATCAAGCCAAAATTGAAGTGATTGAAAAGTTGCCTCCTCCAACTAATGTCAAAGCCATTCGAAGTTTTCTCGGACATGCGGGATTCTATCGGAGGTTCATCAAGGACTTTGTGAAGATAGCAAAGCCATTGAGCAATTTGCTCAACAAAGATAAGTTTTTTGACTTTGATGAATCTTGCATGTTTGCTTTTAATGTTTTAAAGAAAATTTTTACTACCTCACCCATAATCATCGCACCTAATTGGAAATTGAATTTTGAACTAATGTGTGATGCAAGTGATTATGCGGTGGGTGCAGTTTTGGGTCAGCGAAAAACAAAAATTTTTCATGCTATACATTATGCGAGCAAAGTTTTAAACGAAGCTCAAATTAACTACGCAACAACTGAAAAAGAGTTGCTTGTGATAGTGTATGCATTGGAAAAATTTCGTTCCTATTTGATTGGGTCGCGAGTTATCGTTTACACGGATCACACGACGATTAAGTATTTGCTCACCAAGCCCGACTCTAAACAAAGGCTAATTCGTTGGATCCTCTTGTTGCAAGAATTTGATCTAGAAATTCGTGACAAGAAAGGATCCGAGAATTGGGTGGCGGGTCACTTATCCCGCCTTGTAAACGTTGAAGTGACCAAAAAGGAATGTGAGGTCAAAGAGGAGTTTCCGGATGAAAAATTGTTTAGGGTGCAAGTTAGACCATGGTTCGTCGACATGGCTAACCACAAAGCCGCCGGATTAATACCGGATGGTCTAACTCACCATCAAAAAAAGAAATTTTTGTCGGACGCCAAGTCTTTTGTTTGGGATGAACCATGTTTGTTTAAACTTGGTGTCGACAACCTCTTGAGAAGATGTGTGTCAGTAGATGAAGCCACGGAAATACTTTGGCATTGTCACAACTCTCCGTATAGAGGACATTTTAACGGGTTAAGAACGGTAACGAAAGTCCTTCAATCGGGCTTTTATTGGCCTTCTTTATTCAAAGATGCGCATGCGCATGCCCAAAGTTGTGACAAATGTCAGAGAAGTGGTGGAATTTCAAAGCGGCATGAAATGCCTTTACAAAATATATTGGAAATTGAAGTATTTGATTGTTGGGGAATTGACTTTGTTGGACCTTTTCCATCTTCATTTTCTAACGAGTACATTTTGGTCGCTGTTGATTATGTTTCCAAATGGATAGAGGCAATAGCATGTGCTAAGGCCGATGGAAAAACCGTTATAAATTTTTTGAAAAGAAACATTTTTGCTCGATTTGGTACTCTGCGAGTGTTGATAAGTGACGGAGGATCCCATTTTTGCAACACTCAGCTTGAAAAAGCTTTGGAGCAATATGGTGTTAAGCACAAAGTTGTAACACCATATCATCCTCAGGCTAATGGGCAAGCGGAGGTATCGAACCGAGAAATAAAACGAATTTTAGAAAAAATAGTTTCATCCTCAAGGAAGGATTGGGTAAATAAGCTTGATGATGCTTTGTGGGCTTATCGGATAGCTTTTAAAGCTCCGATCGGTCTCACGCCGTTTAAATTGGTTTATGGTAAGAATTGTCATCTTCCGGTAGAGTTGGAACATAAGGCGTTTTGGGCCTTGAAATTTTTGAACTTTGATCCAACTCTAAGCGGTGACAGAAGAAAAATGCAATTGCATGAATTAGATGAATTGCGCCTCCAGGCGTATGATTCCAATAAGCTGTACAAAGAGCGTGTCAAAACTTACCATGACAGGAAAATTGTGATCAAGCAGTTTGAAGTGGGACAACTGGTCCTACTTTTCAATTCTCGATTGAAATTGTTCCCAGGTAAATTGAGGTCTAAGTGGTCGGGTCCATTTCGGGTTCGGGAAATCAAGTCATATGGGGCAATTGTGATTGAAGACACAATGTCAAAGGAGAATTGGACTGTTAATGGTCAAAGGTTGAAAGTTTATCTAGGTGGTGATTTCGAGCGGAATCCCTCCGTTGTGCCGTTTTGCGATCCTTGAGGTTGCGTTGGACCGTCGAGCTTAGCCGACGTTAAACAAGCGCTTGTTGAGAGGCACCCTAACATTGTAAGTATTAATCGCTTTACTTGTTGTTTTAATGATGTTGAAAAAAAAATGAAGTGGCAGCAGGGCAAAAAAAAAATTGCAAAATCTGTTATGTTCGCTGGTGTTCGCTTTGCGAGCCTGGGGCAAGCCTTCGCCAGCCAGTTCGCATTGCGAACCTAGCGAGACATGGAGAGTCTGCTGCTGCCACCTCAGGAAAAAAAAAAGAGAAAGTTTTTTTGTTATTATTTGGGTGGGCCAACACTTGGGCCCAATACCCATTTTGCTTGCTGATAATTGGAGGGGAAAAAAAATCCTACTCCCACTTTTGTCACTCTCTTTCACACATCACAACATACTCTCTCTAGAAGAAAAATTTCTCACGTGCTCTTGTGTCAGATTTCACAACACTTTCTCCAATTCCATTATTAAGTTCAGGTTTGCCTCTCTTTTCCTTGCTACTCTCTGTTGAATATGGTTAGGTTTGTGATTTACATTAGAGACATTTGTAAGCTTAGGGTTTGATTTCTGTTTTATGGTTTGAGGTCATTGCATGTTAAATTTTCTGAAAGCTTTAGAATAGGAATTATAAAAGATAAATGGAGCTCTGAAGTTTGGAAGCAATGCTGTTATTTTTTGCATTTTTCGCGTGTTCGCTGTTCTGTTCGCTGTGCGAACTTGGACGAGTATTCGCCAGACCTTCGCAAAGCGAATCTGGGGCGAATGTTCGCCAGCCTTCGCAGTGCGAACATTGGAGTGAACATATCAGAATTATGATTTTTTATTTATTTATGTAGTTTCAGTTCTGATTTTGGTTGGCTTCTAAATTCTCCTGACCTGTCTTGGTGCTTTGGATTGTTTTGTTTGTTGATGTGTGCAGATGGGTCCAAAAACTAACCCAGCTAAAAAGCAAAAGTCATCCACATCGCAACAAGTGCCGATCCGATTCGATGAAGCTCGATTTAAAGGTGCCACGCAAGCTGCGAGATATCTGACATTGGAAAAAAGAACGATTCTAGCTGAAAAGAGGTTCAATTTAAGTGAACAAGGGAGTTATCAAGCGGTGGCTGCTCTCTGGGAAGCAAAAAAATGGAATCGGCTGATAACGCCGGTCGGTAGTTATAATGTGGAAATTGTCCGGGAGTTCTACGCAAATGCCCTCCCGGATGATGGCGACCTGTTTAGTTGGATGCCTCAAGTTGGGGGAAAAACTGTGAGGTTTGACCGTAGGATCATAAGTACTGTTCTTGGGAGCCCTCTGCCGTTACGAGCCAGTGAGATTGATGATTACCATAGGGATCTTCACCTTCACCAAGATATCCCTCAAATGACCAGAGATCTTTTGCGCCCGGGAAAGAGTGTTGAACTCAACCCATCTGGGGTTGCGATTAGGTACAGGAGGGAGGACATGCAGCCCTTAGCCCAGCTCATATTGCTTTTGGTGGTAACCAATATCAAACCAAAATCGTATTCCTCAACCATCACTATTCCTTTAGCTCACCTAGTCCATAGTATCTTGATAAATGTGCAGATTGATGTGGCGCGTATAATTGTCGATGAGATAAGGGCAATTATGGAGAGCGGCTTAGGAGGTAATGCTTCTAGGAAGAATACCCCTCTCGCATTCCCTTGTCTTATCATGTCATTGTGTACGGAGGCTGGGGTAGATTTGCCTGCGCGACGCCAGGTTACGATACCGTCGGCTATAGATGATCGATATGTCGACAAATTCTACAAGCCTAAGGGGGCTAGGGGTGAGTCGTCTGGTGCTAGTGCTGAGACCGGCACAAGTGGTGGAGATACTTCTGGGTCACACAATTTTTATCCTTATCAGCAAGAAATCTGCCAGTATAACTGGGACTGGATAGCGGCTTCTCAGCGCGCCTTGTTGGACTTACATGATTCTATGCAGGTACTCCAGCTTCAGATTCGAGATCCCGCCGCAGAGCATTCTATGATGTCGAGGGAGCAGTTCCTCACACACGCTGGTTGGCCTGAGGCCAGGCCAGTATTCGGAGGGGGCGAGGATGCGGCTAGTCCTGCTGGTGATGATGTTGATGAGGAGGGAGATGGTGATGATGTGGAGGTATCTGGCTCTGAGGAGGGGGAGGAAGACCGGGAGACCGAGGTGTATGCTACAGAGTCCGAGGAGGACTGATTTCTTTTGATGATGATGATTTTGTACTTCCTTTGTGCTACAAAGTGAAGTTTTATTATGTTTTATGTATTTTGTTATATTTCAATTAGTATTGATGTACTTTATCCACTGTGTTGGATTATTTTGGATTTTGGGATGTATTTGTACCCTTGGTGGTATCTTGTTTTAACTTTGTAGGTGTGTTTACACCATTACATTTCTATTTATTATTAGTAGTAATATTTGATGTTTTCAGTAAAAAAGTTCTGTTTTTATTTTACTAATATTTTGGTTTTAATTATTATATTAAGTGTTGAGTTCTTCAGTTTACGAATGCTCAGCACTTAATTGGTTGGTATGCTTTTATGTTAAGAGTTGAATTCTTCAGTTTACGAATGTCCAGCTTTTAAAATTGTTTATATGTTTTATGTTGGTATGCTTGTGAATATTTAATGTTTCCTTCTTTTGTTGATGAAGCTTGGGGAATTTTAGGTTGGTGATTCTTGATCTTAAAAGAAGATTCCTCCAAGATAGGATGGTTATGATAGTACTTTAAGCATGTTGTTGTGGCAAGGTACATAGTTACCTAGTTCTATAATTTAGAATGTATTAGAACTTTGTTGTCTTGGTACAAATGAAAATGTTGTTTCTTGTTACAACTCTATTTGAATGCTTGTGTCATTTAGGTCCAAAAATCACAAAAGTGGAAACCTCCAGGTTATACTACATGCTTTGGATTGATGATAAATTTTGTTTTATACTTTTAATTCATGCTTTATCTTGTGATGTATGTGATTTTATGGAAGTCTTAGAAATGATCAAGGCACTTGTTGATATTGAGCACAACCATTTCCATACAGTAATTTACCCGTGAGTAGCGAGAACTTGTTAGCCCCTTTGTGCCCAAATTTGTTAGATCTCTTTTAGCGATGAACTATGTGTTGTACATATTTTAAAAATCGAGTTCATCATTGAATTTTTGAGAGCTTCTAAAATATTTTCTTCTTGATCCTTGGAACTTTTGTTTTAATTGACTTCCTTGCCTTAAAAAGCAAGGAACATTCACGTAAGGTTGAGTCGAAAATAAGTTGGGGAGAATGAAAAAGAAGATCGGTGAATTACTCAAAATTTTGAAAACATTTAAGCAAGCATGAAAAGAAAAGAGTATGTGAATATTTGTGTACAAAAGAGAAAAAGAATGCTTGCTTGAATGAGAAGAAAAAAAAGGGTCCAATAAGTGTGCAAGGAAGTTTGAGAAGGTGAGATAAAGGAAAAAATTGGTGAATGAAGTTGAGATGTTGTGAATACCTTGTTTAGTGAATGTTCTTTTGCATCGGCAATTTCGTTTCAATGGCCATTAGAAATGTCCCTTTATTGTTTACACAACCAAGCTGCAACCTTGAAGTCCTTAGTGATCTTTTGCTTCCATGATTTCTTTTGTGATCATTTAGATATTGTATGAATTGCTTAGTATGTGCATCATTTGTCATTTGAGTGAAATTTTTCCGTGATTGTATGCGCGTTTTCCTTCAATCCTTTTTCGAAGAGGAGTGTTAGAATGACATGTGCATGTTGAGTTAGTTGTCTCTTGAAACATCGTTTGAAAGTTGTTTAAAAGTCAAGTTCTTTTACATTTTAGATTCTAGGATTGTGTAATTGTACTTTGTTGCAATTCTTGTTTATTTGAGTCGTTTTTCTTGTCTTGGGTTGAATTAAATGCTCGAGCAAATCCTCTTCTGTCAATGAGAGGCATACTTTGCTTGAGGACAAGCAAAGATTTAGTTGGGGAGAGTTTGTTAGATGTCAAACATGCTATATATTTGTATTTGATCCTTGGCATTTTTCAACACTTTTCTATGTTTAATTGTTGATTTTTGGAGTTAATTGTTGTTGTTCTTCATGCATTGTATTTATACCTTTGGTGCTTGTAATGTGTGTGTTATTGTGCAGAAAAGTGCACTAATTGATCAAGGAGTTGAGACACAAAGAGATGAAACAAGCTGCCAAAGAATGAGGAAAACAATAGGGTGTTCGCTTTGTGAACTCTGGCGAAGTTGCCAGTGAAGGTTCGCTTTGTGAACAGCAGCGAGTCTCCCAGCGAATAGCTCCAGAATGTCATGGATGGAAAAGAACCTAAAGTTCGCTTTGCGAACTCCCAGCGAATGTTCACTGGTTTGCTCGCTGTGCGAAGGACCTGGCGAATGGAGGCAGTGGAAAAAGGACCCTAAATTCGTTTTGCGAATGTGCTGGCGAATGATTCGCTGTGCGAATGAATTGTTCGCAGTGCGAACCCGCGACATCAGCTTGGGGCGGTTTAACTCTCAGAGGCACTTAAGGTGCCATTATCTCTCATTCGCTAGGCGAATGATTCATTCGTAGAGCGAATTCTGCAGAATTCAAGTGTTGTATAAATAAAATTTCACTTTTCTTGAAAGGGGACTTTTTTTACTTTTTTCACGCAAAAACATAGTTTTCTGTATTTTGATCATCCAAGAGGGAATTTTCACCTAGAGAAGCTGAAGTCACATCCATTCTTGATTATTCAACGTGGATGTTCATTCATCTCCTTTTGAAACTTGTCATCCAGGCTACCATGAGAATGAGTAGCTAAACACTCTTGTGTTAAGGTTAGATGTAGTTGATCTTGATCATATGTGTTTCTTTCGATCTTTTGTATATGAATAAGGTTATTGATCAATATAGATGAAGTTATTTGCTCTTAATGATTTATGTGTGGTTTGTATTGCTCTAGACATTGATTTTGCAAATCATGACCTAATAATTTCATCTCTTAAAAACCAAACTCTAGACATAGATTTGGGATTTGTTATTCGCTTTGTGTTAATCTTAACGATTGTTGTTTTGATTATTAACGTGAGACATCATCTAACGGTCTAAACAATGATACTCACGACTTTGCTTTAGACATAAACTTAGTCGAGAGAATACGCGGTTGTATTGGTCGAAAACTAAGTTCATATGCTTGATTAATCGAATATGTGTGAAAAGGATTAGCGAAACCTAACCTTGACTTGCTTTTCTAAAAACCTTACAAACTCTTTGCCACAAATTTACTCTTTGCTACCAATTAATGTTAACCAAAATCAAGCACCATTTGAAACTCTTTAACTTAAAACATTGTGACTATTGAACGGAAAGCATCTAATATCGCACAATCCCTGTGGAGAAAATAAAAACACCCCCCTAATATTGTAATAAACAGTCACCTATCCATACCTTTACAATTAAACCTAATTCAACTTTCAATTCAGCAGATCAAATATCACTCCAACCTGTTTTAATTCCTCTAAGTTTTGCGACATATATATCACTTTCCACTAGAGTGTCTAACCGTATAAAAAGACCTTCAAGATATTTACACAAATATCACTGTAATACCTTATCTAGCTATACCAAGCAGGTTTCTACTAATATATCCATCCTTTTTCTTTTGTTCTATCTTATAATGCTTGTTCTCCTAATTACAAATTATTTTATTGTTCTATTTCTTATAACATTGAGCCTAAAACCTACAACCAAGCCTCCAAGTTTGACTATTGGAAGAAGGCCATGGTTGCTGAGATCACAGCTCTTAAAGTAAATAATACTTGGACAATTATGGATCTTCCGTGTGGTAAGGTTCCAATAGGTTGAAAATGGGTGTATAAAATCAAGTGCCATGTTAATGGTGCCATAGAAAAAGGTACAAAGCAAGGCTTATGGCCAAAGGTTACACTCAGATTGAGGGAGTGGATTATTTTGATACTTTTTCCCCAATAGTTAAGATGACCACTGTGTGTGTTTTACTTGTTGTTGATGTTATTAAAGGTTGGCATATTGAGCAATTGGATGTCAACAATGTTTTTGTTTGCATGGTGACTTACATGAGGAGGTTTATATGTCCCTTCCTCTTGGCTATGATATCAATCCTTCCAAGATTTTCTAACTGAACAAGTGTTAGCTCCTAATTTTGATGCCTGATAGTGGATTAAGAGTTTTATTCTAAGAAATGGGACTTATGAAGTTTTAGGAGACTTCGACAGGAATGGTACTTCTAGAAGATTTAGTCGAAGACGTCTTCATGCCAGAGGGAAGCATTTTAGGGACTTAGAAATATTTCTAACAATTTGGAGATGTTCTTCGACAGAAGGTTGAGGGGTGACGTTCGATTCAAGGATTCAAATTTAAATAATTGAGGGAACTTTGTCCTTATCCATTTGAGAGAAAGAGACACGTGGTGAACATCTAAAGAATGAAGACATGCAAAATGACATGTGTTTCATTCTGATTAGTAGGCCGTTAGTGGGTAGTTATTTTTTACCATTATAAATAGCAAGTCTTAGTATTAGGATTTGGGGTGTTAAAGTTGTACAAATTTCTCAAAATTACTCAAAGTATCCATGTGTAGCGAGAAAAGAGTTTATGAAGAAATGTATGTGTTATGTAACACCATTTTTCTTATTCAATGCAATCCAATTAATTTTCTTTCAGAAGTTTACCTTCTTTCTTTTATTTCGTTAAGTTACTTTCCAATGCACTTTTAAGTATTTCCTCGTATTTCTTTTCTTTTAAGTATTGTCGAAATGCCTTTGTTTCCACATATGAACGCAGTCGAAGTGTTCAACATTATTCTCATATCTTTTTAAATCATTTTATCACATGTCCTAGGATCTAGTATGGTCGATCCTGCAAGTTACTCATTTTTCTTATAAAATTGATAGACCAGAGGATGTTTACTATTTTTTCCAATAAACAAATTGGCACGCCCAGTGGGACAAGTGCTAAAAGAATTTCTTGTGTTTTCAAAATAAACTTATAATTCTGCATTTTGATTATCTTTTCTTTGTCGAAAACTTCGTTGTATGTTATTAAGAAGTGGAAAAGTAGCCACCACAAATGAAGATAGACCAAGGAGGAGATATACAAGGAAAATGGCAAGTACTAATCACCCAAATAGTTTGAATCCTTAAACTACGTCCAGTATCAATGTAGACCAGTCCTAGGGTCTTAGACTGGAGGATCAACGGTTTCGGCGCCCGTATCTGAAGCCATACCATCTATGGCAAGTTCGATCCTTACACATCCAATCGCTCATACTCAGCCTATTCTGAGTTATGTTGGATCAAGGGGTCCACCAAGGACTCCCCCACCAGTGGGAAATGCTAACTTCCAACCATTTTCCCCCTGGATTTTCTATGCCTTTGCCTAGTCGAGACTCGCCTTATGGGATGCCAACTTCGATGATGGCGAATTTACATAATGCTCCTCCAGTATTTACAGAACCCATAGTGAGTTCACCTTTACAAGGGTCAGGATCCGGGGTTAACATAGGTCGAAATAACCAATCCTTAGAAATGGGATATTTAACCCAAATGTCAGGCTTGACGAATACTACTGCAGCATATTTAAGGCAAAAAATGGGTGAAAGTAACCATCAAATGGTCCAAATGATATCCCAAACTATGGGAGAAATCTTTCAGCCTCTAATCCAAAATACCACCCAAACTAATCAGCAAATGGCTGCGCAGATGACGCGCCTTGCAGATTTCTTTGGTGTACCTAACCCTCCTCGACACCCTCAGAGGGAGTTTATCGTAGGAAATTAAGGGGTAGTGTTTGAGGAGGACCCTACTATTAACCAGGGCCAACAAAACCCAGGAAATCTACCTCAGGTAATTTTAGTAAACCAGGGAGTAGTCGAACCCCCTAGGAATCAACCACAAATTCCTGTAGGAGAACCACCAGGGGTGGTTTTGGTAAATAGAAGTCAGGAGGCTTACAATGTTATACAACATGTTCAACGCAATGACGTGGCGGCAGATAATAATTTGGCAGCCATGGTCGAAAGGATTATGGCCTAAAATGGAGTCAACTTTGGCCTTCGAAGGCCAAATTATGCATCTCCACTGTCAGAATATATTCTCCAGTCGGAGTTACCCCCTAGAACGAAAGTCCCTAAGTTCACTAAGTTTTCTGGGGACACCACTGAGTCCACTATCGAACACGTGGCTAGATATGTGATAGAGGCTGGGGAAATTGCGAATAATGAGAATCTTAGGGTAAAATATTTCCCAAGTTCTTTGGCGAAGAATGCCTTCACGTGGTTCACAACTTTACCACCAAATTCGATTCACAGTTAGACCCAGTTGGAACGGTTATTTCATAAACAGTTCTATGTGGGACAAACTAAGATCAGTCTAAAGGAGTTGGCTAGTATAAAACAAAAATTCAATGAGCCAATAGATGACTACTTGAATAGATTCCAGCTGCTTAAGGTTAGATGCTTTACACAAGTGCCAGAACATGAGTTAGTCGAAATGACCGCAGAGGCCTCGATTATTCCATTAGGAAGAAATTGGATACCCAATATTTAAGGGATATGGCTCAATTGGCTGATAGGGTTCGACAACTAGAGCGCCAGAAGGAAGAGAAGGCCAGGGCAAATAAGAATAAAAGGGTAGCCTACGTCGAAGTCAATGATGAAGACAAAAAATATTATGATGACCCAGTAAGTTTCGACGAAGGCGAGATTAATCTTGCTGAGTTGAAACAAGGCCCACCTTATTCTTGTACGCTGTTGGCCCCTTCGAATGGAAAAAATCTTGTCGAACCAGAAAAAAATGATAAATTTCCTAAGAAAACTTACACTTTCGACGTTACTAAGTGTGACAAAATTTTTGATTTGTTAGTTAAGGATGGTCAAATGATAGTGCCTCCTGGTGCTAAAATGCCTCTTTTAGAACAAAGAAAAAAGAGAGGTTTTTGTAAGTATCATAATTTCTTGGGTCATAAGACTTCTCAATGTTTTCTTCTCAGGGATCTTGTCCAGAATGTTATCCAAGAAGGAAAGCTCAAGTTTGGTGAGAAATCTAAAAGCCAGATGAAGATTGATGTTGATCCCTTACATGTGGTTGATGCTCACTATGCAGAGCCAACAGAGGTTAACTTGATCGAGGTCGCTGAAGGTCTCGACAACAGTATCAACATGGTCGATGTCGCTGATGACTTCAACAATGAAGCAGTCATGGTCAGGATCACTGAAGGTCTCGACCAAGAAATCATAAAGAGTTTTGCTAGCAAGGTTGTCGAAAGTTTCACCAAAGACACGACTGATGGTGTCAACATATGGGTTATTGAAGACGCCGACGAAGGATTCACTAAGGATTCCCAGTGGATGATGATAACCAAAGAAACCGCTGATGGTTTCATTCAGATGGACAAGGCTGCTGAGGGCCTTCAAATGGAACTACATAAGCTTTATTTCACTGAGGATGTCAAAATAGAAATCAACATGGTGGAGATTTCGCAAGAGACACCCATGGAGGTCGATGATGAACGTCGACGGGAAGAATACAACAAGTTGGCCTTCCCAAGAGAGGAGGAGAATCTGATTGACTTTATACACATGTGTCAAAATAAGAGGTCAAAAGTCATGTTGTGTCCCAGATGTAGCGCTGTATTTGACAAGAAGGCAACGCAAAATCTCGAAGGAGTTCGAAAGGCCAAACAAAGGCGTGAGGAGAAATCTTTTCATGGCCAATGGGGTTTCGACCCAAGGAAGTCTGCTTCGAAGCAAGAAAAGCTAAAGACTAGAGTTTCAGGGGCAAGGCCCGCTACTTTTAAACCATTTGCAAAACTTTCCAATGGAAATTGGGTAAAACCGAATGAAAATAAGGAAAAGAGCTGACAGAAATGGCAGAGTTTTGATGTAGAAAGAAGTGCTTTGATGGCCTCAAAGAAACCAACTTACGTCTCAGAGAACTACAAAGGGAAAAACCCCATGTCTAGGTCCTAGTGGAGGAGGGAACAAAGACGAAGGAAAACCCAGAGAAAAGCAGAGGCGAAAGCAGAATCCAGCACCAACGTGCCAGTCGACAGGAAAGAGCCAAAGCCTGTCGAAAAAGCTCCTGCTGCTACACCAGAATAAGCAGGCAAGGAAGAGCATGATCGAAAGGTTGATGAGGATGAATTACTCACTGATAATTTTGATTCAGGAGCAGATCAGTCTCTCAACATTTTGGTCAACGTGGTATATGTTCTACCAAGGGAATTTGACCAGGTATGTGAGGTCGAAGATACGGCGGATAATATTGATATAGAAATGGCCACACATAGGCCAATTTCCTATTATGTGATGAATAACAGGTGTGTCGAAGAGCAAAATGCATTCTTCGAAAGACCCAGTGAAGCCATGAAGAGTCATCTGAAGTCTCTTTTCATCACTGGAAAGATTGAAGATGTACCAGTTAACAAAACTATGGTAGATTGCGGCCCAACGGTGAACTTGATGTCGCACATCATGTTGAGAAAGATAAGAAAGTTCGATACTGACACCAAACCCCACAACATGGTGTTATCCAATTATGAAGGCAAGGTTGGCAACACGTTGGGGGTAATCCAGGTTGATCTGACGGTAGGGACTGTCACAAGGTCAACCATGTTTATGGTTGTAGAGACAAAGGCCAACTACAACCTATTGTTGGGACGAGAATGGATCCACGAAAATGGAGTCGTGCCATCTTCGATGAACCAGAGAATCACCATTTGGCGAACAAATGGTATTGCTGAGAATATTGAAGTCGACCACAGCTATTTTTTGGCTTCGGCTAACCATGTCAATAGTCGAAACTTCGACGATAATTTGGCTAACATCTCTCCATGTAACCCAGCCAATTTTGGGTTCACTCCAGACGACAACGCGTATTGTTCACTGTACCTACATCCAACAAATGGGTTTCAGTTGGATTGATAAGTTGTAGGAGAAGATGACTTTGCTTATGAAGGGACATCCGGAGTTAACCCCACAGGGTGGGGAAGAGAATTCGACGATGATGCCTAAGTTTGAGACGCTCGAAAGGATTTAGGCTTACATAGCCGAAAATAAACTACAAGCAGCCCTGGAGGCCGAAGTTAAACATATGACTGTTGAAGCCAACAAAGAAGTAAATCAAGAAGGTCCTTGTAAGGACTTCGATCCAGAACCACCTGATAAGGTTCAGGACGAAATGCAAATCCAGATGCTCGAAGTCATTTACGATGACGAGCCTTTGGGTTTCGAGAAGGATCCGTTGGCTGCCAACATCAAAATGCTAGCGCAATATCCTTTGGAAGAAATTGACTTGGGAGAAAGGGCAACAAAAAGACCAATATATATCAGTGCAAATATCAGCCCACAACTCAAGGTCGAAGTGATCCATTTGTTAAAGGAGTTTAAAGACTGCTTTGCATGGGATTACGACGAGATGCCTGGTTTAAGCAGAGAGCTGGTCGAATTGAAGCTGCCAATTAAATCTGGAAATAAGCCAATAAAGCAAAATCCAAGGAGGTTCGCACCAGCAATTCTCTCGAAGATCAAGGAGGAAGTCGAAAGGCTTCTCCATTTCAAATTTATTCGAACAGCCGGGTATGTTGAATTGTTAGCAAACATTGTGTCTATTATTAAAAAGAATGGTGCTTTGAGGGTTTACATAGACTTTAGAGATCTAAATGATGCGACCCCAAAGGACGAATACTAAATGCCTGTGGCGGAAATGTTAGTCGACTCAGCCGCTGGCCGTGAATACCTTAGCATGCTCGACGGGTATTCTAGGTATAACCAAATATTCATTGCTGAAGAGGATGTCCCTAAAACGGAGTTTCGATGCCCTGGGCCTTAGGCACTAACGAATGGGTAGTTATGCCTTTTGGCCTAAAAAATGCTGGGGCAACATATCAAAGAGCAATGAATACAATCTTCCATGATTACATAGAGACTTTTATGCAAATTTACATTGATGATATTATTGTAAAGTCTGTTTCAGGGAAGAACATTGACCATCTTCGACAATCATTCGAAAGGATGCAAAGACATAGTCTCAAAACGAATCCTCTCAAATGTGCTTTTTGTGTGCAGGCGGAAGATTTCTTAGGCTTTGTGGTCCATAAGAAAGGAATCGAAATAAATCAGAATAAAACCAAGGCCATTATGGAGGCGAAAGCGCCATCAACAAAAAAGGAACTGCAGTCATTGTTGGGAAAAATCAATTTCTTAAGGAGATTTATCTCGAACCTCAGCGGGAAAACTCAAGCCTTTTCACCTCTACTTCGACTAAACAAGGAAGGATTCGAATGAGGGCAAGCTCAACAGGAAGCTTTCGACAAAATCAAAGAGTATTTGAGTCATCCTCCAATTCTAGCACCGCCGTGTAGAAATGGGAGCATGAGACTGTACATATCTGCATCGGACAAAACTTTAGGGAGCATGTTGGCTCAAGAGGATGAAAATGACGTCGAAAGGGCCATTTACTACCTTAGTAGGGTTTTAAACGATGCAGAAACTAGGTATAGCATAGTTGAAAAATTATGTTTATGCTTGTATTTTTCCTGTACAAAATTAAAGCATTATATAAAACCAGTTGACGTGTATGTTTCGTCTCATTTTGACATTATTAAACATATGTTGTCTAAACCTATTTTGCACAGTTGAATTGGTAAATGGGCATTGGCTTTAACAGAGTATTCCCTAACATGCATGCCTCTAAAGCCTGTTAAGGGACAAGTGGTAGCTGACTTCATTGTCGACCATTCTATAAACGAAAATGTGTCGAATTATCTTGAGCTTGAACCTTGGAAATTGTATTTCGACGGTTCTAGTTATAAAGATGGTACATGTGTAGAAGTCTTGGTCATTTCTCCTAATAGAATTCCAACAAATTTTAAGTATAAAGTCGAAGGTATTTGTTCGAATAATGAGGCTGAATATGAAGCCTTAATAGCCGGACTTGAAATATTGTTGGAATTGGGGGCAACTCGAGTCGAAATAATGGGAGACTCAGAGTTAGTCATAAAATAAATTACAAAGGAGTACAAATGTGTTAAAGAAAATCTCATTATGTACTTCGTAATAGCCAATCGATTACTGAAAAAGTTTGAAGTAATGAATATTCGACACATACCTCGATTGGAAAATCAAGTGGTAAATGACCTGGCTCAGATTGCTACTGGATATAAGGTTTTGAGGGAAAAATTAGAGGATACAATCGAAGTCAGAGGAAGAATTGTATCAGCCAGATTTTTCCCCATCAGATTTGGAAGCGACGGAGCTTAGATAGCTGATAAGGAAAACTTTGAAATTTTAGCAATGGATAGCTTAACAAATGAAGACTGGACAAAACCAATAGTTGAATATCTATAGAACCCAACGGCGTCCAATGATCGAAAAATCAGGTATCAAGCTTTAAGTTATGTTCGTTTGGGTAACGAATTGTTTAAAAAGACTCATGCGGGAGTATTGCTTAAGTGCCTTAGTGAGTCAGGAGCGTACTTAGCCCTTTCGGATGTTCATAGTGGAGCATGTGGGGCTCATCAGGTAGGCCACAAGATGAAATGGCTTTTATTCTGACAAGGAATGTATTAGCCTACTATGTTAAAGGAATGCATCGAATTCGCTAAGGGATGCCAAGAGTGCCAAGTGCATGTAGGTATACAACATGTCCCTGTGAGCGAATTGCACTCTATAGTCAAGCCATGGCCCTTTAGAGGTTGGGCTTTGGATCTGGTTGGTGAGATTCGACCAGCATCATCGAAAAATCAAAGGTACATTTTGGTGGGCATTGACTATTTTACGAAATGGATAGAAGCTGTGCCATTACTAAATGTTGACCAAGAGGAAGTGATCGAGTTTATTAAAAAACACATTATTTATAGGTTTGGAATCCCAGAAACCATTACAACAGATCAAGGATCAATGTTTACTGGTAAAAAAATGCAAGAATTTTCAAAAGAAATGGGTTTCAAACTCTTAACCTCTACACCTTATTACGCTCAGGCTAATGGTCAGGTCGAAGCAGCAAATAAAGTAGTGATTAGCCTAATTAAGAAGCATGTGGGAAAAAAGCCTAGAAATTGGCACAAAACTTTGGACCAAGTTCTTTGGGCATGTCGAACCTCCCCTAAAGAGGCGACTAATTCCACGCCTTTTCGATTGACCTTTGGCCATGATGCAGTATTACCAGTTGAAATCTATCTTCAGTCGGCGAGAATCCAGAGGCATCATGAGATCCCATCTGAGTCATATTGGAATATGATGTTAGATGAATTGGTGGACTTAGATGAGGAAAGGCTTAATGCTTTAGAGTTGTTGAAAAGGCAGAAGAAGAGAGTGGAACAGTCTTATAATAAGAAAGTTAAAGTTAAGACTTTTTTCGCCTGAAGAGTTAGTTTGGAAAGTAGTTTTGCCTATGGATCAAAATGATAGATCTTTGGGGAAATGGTCTCCTAAGTGGGAAGGCCCTTTTCAAATCATACAAGTTTTCTCGAATGGTGCTTATGAGATCGAATAGTTAGATCAAGACAAGAGAATCTTGAGGGTAAATGGAAAGTATTTAAAGAAATACAAGCCTGCACTCTGAAAAGTAAAAATAGCCAGAGAATAATCACGCATGCAAACCAATTGAAGCTAATATGGAAAAATAAAACATATTGCCAAGATGGCTAGATTCGTTACATTAAAAAAAAGTAAAGATAATTATTACATAACCCAAGGGATAATGATGAAGTTCGCATAAAAGAGTGGAATTAGAACGGTAGGTTGGCTTTCATAGTGGAGTACTTTGCCTTCAAGAGCTCTAGCCGCCTCTCACAGAGGGATTGGTTCGACCTCGTGGTCTCCAGTTCTGCTTTTAGTCTCTGAGCTTTATCAACAAAATCCAGACCTACCTTAAGCTCTTTCACCACCTGAGAGTTGTCAAACTTTTTGAACTCAGCGTTCTGCATTTTGGCTTTCGAAATTTTTGCTTGCAACTCTTTAATCTGTGCCTCCCAGGAGCTAAAACTTTGGTTATTGGCTTCGATTTGAGTCTTGTTCTGCTCTTGGGTTTGTTCCAAATCAGCCAGTCGACTGGTGGATTCTGAAGCAGCATCCCATGCGGCCGCGACTGAACCAGTTTGATTTTCAATATCTTTCGAGATTTGTTTGATTTTGGCAAAGTCATCAACAATCCGATCGATCATTGAAATCAGCTCCAAGATGATATTGGCAATTTCTGGAGAAGCAGCTAGAATGTCAACCTCCTTGAGAAGATTCTTCAAAGCAATTGGAGAAATGGGGTCAGACTCAATGAGTCGAAACAAGTCACCCTTAAAAACCTTTTCTTTGATCTTTAGCAATATTTGGCTAGAAGGATCAACACTGGATTGACCACCAGTGTAACGCCCTGTATAATATATATCTAGAATAATACCATACAAGTGTTTTATTTGGTACTAACACATCAAAAGTGCCTAATGACATAGTTCACATACTTGTCCATTTCTAAAACATAAATACAACACATGGCACAAGTCATGGAAACTAGCCAAAATAATAAAAACTAAGAATAATATACAATATCCTCAATTGTATACAACAAATACACAACGGAAATAAGCTCAACTAAGCTTCTCTTGAAACAACTAAGCATAGCTCCTCTTGTAAATCAAACTTGTACTCAATACCTGAAAATAATCAACAATAGTGGGATGAGATACATCAAATCTCAGTGAGTTCCCTATCTTATGGATTCTCTCGGCTTTACAGGGTTCTAGCCAAATCCTAACTCAAGTCAAGGGGAAGGGAAATGACCTTGAGTACACAAATTTACACTATATGGAAACACGTTATTGAGCTCGTTACTCAAAATATTCACTTATCGATAACCTTGTCAAGGCATCCCCTTTCTCCCGCCCTCTTCTACGTCTAGAAGTAGGAACGAGTCATGGACCCTCGTAGATTTCTTGGCATACGAAATGGATTCGGAAATAAGGGACACATTATCACCTTAAATCGTCACTTCACACGGCCCGTACACCGTCACAAGTCTCTTTACCCATAGGCTTCATTTGTACTATAACATTGGGAATCAAACCTACCAAGAAATCGTGCATTCATTACAGAGGAGCTCGTTACTCATGAAATGGCACATAATAGAATAATGGTTACGATTTCGTGATTTCACATACAATCATAATTGTATTCAACATTTCTAGGCCACATTAACCTTTAGGCCTCTTTTGCCTTTATCAATATAACATAATAAATACACGTGCTCCATACTAGCGTTCACTCTCTCCTAGACCAATACTCATCACGGATGCACCTTTCTACACCAAGTGCCCGAGCATCGCTATCTAGGTTATCTACTCTAGGCCAGAACTCGTCACGGATGCACCTTTCTACATCGAATGCACGAGCGTCGCCATACAAAGTTTCTATTAATTCCTAGCCATTACTAGGTTACACTATCTTAAACTATGCCATTTGTTTTGGGGTAAAGTTTACTCACTCTTCCTAATTCCTATTTTAAGCATGCATATTCTTTTAATCAAGTTTAACGTCAATTAGGCAAAGCATATTACAATTGCACATTTGAAATACATATAATAATTTCATCACAAGTTATACAAAAGCATGATACAATTGTATAATAGAATCACATATAATGATTCATCACATAAAAACAACACTTTCGGGTTCTCTCCGATTCATTTAATCGGGTATCGAAATCAATACTTTTCGTTTTTATCCCGTAGGATATTTTCACAGCTTTACATCGGCTATCATTATGCCTCGATCGGATTTACGATCCAAAAGATATGGTTTTCAACATATCACATAACATTGGTAGAGGGTCGTCGTGGCTTTCTAACGGTACCAAGAACGTCTCGATCCGAGTTACGGATCAAAAGTTATGGATTTCAGAAAAAATAGTTTTTGTTTTTGTTCCAGGTCGCGCTAAGCGGGCTCCACCCCACGCTAAGCGCGCTCCTCACTGCCTGGAGAGGTTGCAAATTCTTCAGACCGCGCTAAGCGCGCAACACCGCGCTAAGCGCGCTCTGTGTTATGCAGAAAAATATTCCTTTTGACAGCAGAAAATCCAATCCCCCAATTCCTTCTCCACTCCATACCCACAACCAACAGAGATATATTTTCATGTTTCCATCATATTTCCTCCATCAAACTTCATAAAACAACAATGTATAATTTCTACACCAAAACCCTAAGAATTTCTAATCAACACAACCAATCCAAAACTTCATAACAATATCAATAGATGTTTCTACACATGTTATAATCATACTACGCAATGTATAGCTCATTTTATCCGTTAGATTTCATTGATTTGCAAAATAAGCATTTTCTCACAAAACCTAACTTAAGCTAAAATCATCTCTAACTCTAGAACTTAAAGCTTCTATCTAGAACCCACTTGGTAATCGAAGAGGAGTTTGAAGAAGATGATGAATCGATGAAGAGATGATGAAGATCCAAGCTCTTCTTCTTCCACTTTCTCCACTTTCTCTCTTTTTCTTCCTTTTTCTCTTCTTCTTCTTACTATCTTCTTTTTCTTTCTCTTTCTTTTCTCTTTCCAAATATATATATATATATATATATATATATATATAAACCAATATTATATAATATAATCCAACAGGGTAAAATATCTCCAATTGATATTTTGTCATCTCAACCCAATGGATCAATTATTATAATTACCTTAAAATACTCCCTTAAACTAATAAATATCACTCTGACTTTTTAATAAAATAATTGATCTCTTCTGATATCCAATTGAGCACTTAATTAATACGGGGTATTACAACCAGACACAGAGGGCGAACTGAGGTTTTTCTCAGACGAACTTCCCCTGGAACCAAGTAAAACTTTCAAGTACTCACGGGGGTTGTTCTTTTTCAGAGCCTCTAATTCTTCTACAGAAAGGGTCATGGAGGCTTTGCTTGAATCCTTCGCAGTTGACAGGTTAGGGTTAGGAGTTGTTTCAGCAATTATCTCTTCATGAATGTCTTCTTCATCTTCTTCAACTTGGTCATTACCCTCTTCGACGTTTTCAGCATCATCCATAAACTCCTCAATAGGCATTGATTGGTTGGGGAACATGAAATGTTTACCTCCTACTTCCATAACATTATCTTGGATGGAATCTAAGGTTTCGACTCTTGGAGACCTATCATCAGCTTCGTCTTCGACTTGCACCTCAGGGTTTTCCATCCCCATATCAGCCCCAGTTGTTTTAGCCTGTGTGTCTTTATCTCGATCATATTCGTGATCGGATTCACTGGTGTGAGAAGCTTGAGTGGTAGTCTTGGGTGGAGAAGTTTCGTGTTGTTTCTCGACTACTTGGTTGATTTTGCTCAGTGAGCCCTTCTCAGAGTCCTTTGCTGAAGTAGGGTGATATGTTGGTTCACCTTCACTATTAAGGATTATTGGATTGGTTGATTCGGCGGGTGGTTGAGTCGAAACTCCTGCATCATCCTAAAAGATACAATCGAAGTTAATAGTCGAAGAGAGATACTAAGGATAATGAGGTATATATGTGAATCATTTTGGTACCTTAGGAGCTTCTGCCCTAGGGCTTGAGTTGTCACTTCCAGGCTGCTCTGCAGCCTTTTTCGACATCTCTTCAGGAGTTGGCTCCAAGATGGTTAATTTGGTAGGTTTTTTTTATCAAGACCTTCACACATTTCACTTGAGATTGAGCAATGGCTTCATTTATCTTTGGTTGCCTTTTCTTCTTCTTCAGAGGTTGTTCACCAATCGGAGATAAGTCTTCATCATCGGATTCGACTATCACCAATGCGTCGTCCTTGGCCTTCCTTTTCTGGGGAGTCGGGGGTTGCTTTCGAGCGCCCTGAAGAGGAAAACATTATAGAATATTGAACATAAAGTGACAAATTTAATAAGGGGTGTGAAAATACCTTTGTTGTTGATGATGTCTTGCTCCCTTCCTCTTCTTTCACTTCTGCAAGCTTTCTAACTGGTGGTTTCTTTGGAGGAATCTTCACGGCTAAAATAAATAGAAAATCAGTCATTATATGTGAAAATAAATAGACAAGGAAATGGTGGGTTGGAATCCTCCCGTTCCACGCCTTCATATATTTCAGATTCAATGCGAACATCTTCGATCCTAATATGAAGATGCCCTTTGAAACTGTCCAATGTATGTTTGGTCGGAACCACCCGCTGTGTTTTCGGTTTTGATTGCTGGCGAAGGATTTTGATAGAATCCCCACAGACGAACCAGTCTGGTATTGGAGGGGCAAGGGCCACTCCAAAATCAGCACTTGGCAGTCGAGGGAATTTGGGAGGAAACATATTGAAAGTTGTTTCGTATCGTTTCTCAGGAGGAACGTACGAATCTTTAAGTTCTCCATTTTCTTTAAAAAAAAAAATTCCTTCAGAGTAACAGCTGCGTCGCGGACGGTTCGACCAAGATCATCTGGTCAATAAACAGTTTCAAAGTATTTTTGGAAGGCTTGGATTTCTTTAATGTGCGTCAAAGTACCTTTCTTCACTTTATCCTACACAGAGAGGAAAGCCTTGTTAATGTGGTATGCAAATGCATCCACGTCGAAAAATTCCTCGGCATAGTAAGCCTTCCATCAGTCATCGAATTGTTGAGTACAAACGAAGCTTGGTTCAAAAGCTACTGGAAAAAGATGTGTTCGACCAACATATCGTGCAATCTGCTTAATGGCCATTGCTTCACTATGATTGGCGTTGTAAAGAAGGAGAACACTTTTCTTGTCATAAATCGGTCGGGGTAAGACTTGAACCAAGCCAAATTATCGAGTGACAAGATTTGGTTGGTATATAATTAGTGTGACTTGGCTTTTGGAGAGGTTAAATCTGAGGGTTAAGACCCTAAGAGTTAAGAAGGCTTCCCAAGTCGCAATAGATTCTGCTGCTTGAGCCTTCGACGGCACTGGGAATGGCCTGGTAAACCACTCAGGACAACACTTCCTTACCACAAAATGAGCCATGTTGGGTGTAAAATCATAACGTTTGGCGAGCATCATGATAAAGTTGGTGAAAGCCTGTTGGACAGGTCGACCATC
Organism: Lathyrus tuberosus; assembly: GCA_022829125.1. Lineage (NCBI taxonomy): Eukaryota > Viridiplantae > Streptophyta > Magnoliopsida > Fabales > Fabaceae > Lathyrus > Lathyrus tuberosus. The sequence goes on from JALAZF010000518.1 coordinate 3,951,553, forward strand.
ATCAACAGGTGTCAGTTTCACCAAACGCGGGCCTTCTACTCTTCGATTCTTTATATCATTAGTATCTTCATTAATCTAATTCTTGTGGGGAAGGAAATCTTCGAACAAAGCATTCAATCACAGCTGAAGCAGCCAGAAGGGTCCAAAGAGGAGTATACTTCCCTTGTCACCTAGGCTTTTGAGTTGGGTGACTCCTTCGCTCATGGACTCATAGAGGCTAGCTAAGATTAATTCGCTCAAACACAAGTCATGGCCAGAGTGTAATTGGTTCGCCATGGTCAGAAACTTTCTAGCAACTTGTAGTGACTTCTAGTAGAAGACACAACGTGACATCCATAGAGCTAGGAAAGCTATATGTTCGACGTCCAACACTTCCTCTCTCCTCTTATCATGATAATGAGCTATGTGGATCGAATAAGTTGCCTTAGAGGTAGTAAAACCTATGTTATCCTCAACCATAAAGTCAGGGTCGTAAGTATTCCCAGTAGCCTTGAGCCCTGTGATAGCGGCTATGTCGAAAAGGGTGGGTGTCATCATGCCACATGGGAGATGAATAGTGTAGTGGGTGCTGTCCCAGAAGTATAAGGATGAAATAAGCATATTCGAGCAATAATCATGTCCTACTTTCGGCAACATAATCAGGTCATAAATACCCATTTTCTTCTAAACATCAGATTTATTTTTTCCAGCTTGTTCAACCACCCTAAATAATCAGAGGGATCCTTAAAGGTCAGGCTTACTCTAAAAACCCTAAAGTTATTCATGTATCTAATGTCAATTGCCTCCTTAGTTGGAGGATCATTTGGATTAGTAGGGTTTTCAATGCTAGCCTTAGGTTTCCTACATTGTCCTACAGATTTGTATTTATGGTAAGAAGGGAAGTATTCCTTAAGCCTAGCAGGATCTACAGTTAAATCATCTAAAAGACCAAATAAAGCCAATGGCTTGTCAGAAACGTTTAAAGGAATAAGTACCTGAGAAGCATAAATTCTCCTTTTCTCTTCATCAAGAGGTTCGGGTAGATATTGCTGGGTTCCCACCATGGTAGGTCCAGAAACGGAATCAAACAGAGCAAGTTGAGAAATATTTTTTGGAGCTCTCGCAGGTTTGCCAGCATCCTTGGTGACCTTGGTAGCATCTTTGGTGGAGCGTGTGGAGGAAGCCATTGTTGAAAAATGAAGAAGACTGAGTTTTGAGATGCAAGGGTTGCTGGGAAATTTGAGAGTAATAGAACGCAAAAGTGGTAACAATTGTTGGAAAAAGTATTTATAAGTTGGGAAGTGGAAATAGTTTGAAAAAATTGTTAAATGTTTGAAGTGATAGTGGGACACGTGTTTTCCCTACGATTCTTGATGAAGCGGTGGTAATAAGTGCCTACTTCCCCATGATCTCCTAGACCTTAGGAAAAGGTAATGATGATGGAGATTTTTGCGTGATTTGAAAATACATGTCAGAGGTAGCAATAATGGCTATGATGTCATAGGTCTGCTGAAAGGAAAGTGAACAGTTGGAACCACGAGCAAGCGTCGAAGCCATGCAAGGTTTGAATGAGGTGTCGAATGACATTCTCAAAAAATGTCTTTTTCTTCAATGATGTCGAAAACTACATTTTTTGGGGGCAATTTGTTAGCTCCTAATTTTGACGCCTGATAGTGGATTAAGAGTTTTATTCTAAGAAATGGGACTTATGAAGTTTTAGGAGACTTCGACAGGAATGGTACTTCTAGAAGATTTAGTCGAAGACGTCTTCATGCCAGAAGGAAGCATTTTAGGGACTTAGAAATATTTCTAAAAATTTGGAGATGTTCTTCGACAGAAGGTTGAGGGGTGACGTTCGATTCAAGGATTCAAATTTAAATAATTGAGGGAACTTTGTCCTTATCCATTTGAGAGAAAGAGACACGTGGTGAACATCTAAAGAATGAAGACATGCAAAATGCCATGTGTTTCATTCTTATTAGTAGGCCGTTAGTGGGTAGTTATTTTTTACCATTATAAATAGCAAGTCTTAGTATTAGGATTTGGGGTGTTAAAGTTGTACAAATTTCTCAAAATTACTCAAAGTATCCATGTGTAGCGAGAAAAGAGTTTCTGAAGAAATGTACGTGTTATGTAACACCATTTTTCTTATTCAACACAATCCAATTAATTTTCTTTCAGAAGTTTACCTTCTTTCTTTTATTTCGCTAAATTACTTTCCAATGCACTTTTCAGTATTTCCTCGTATTTCTTTTCTTTTAAGTATTGTCGAAATGCCTTTGTTTCCACATATGAACGCAGTCGAAGTGTTCAACATTATTCTCATATCTTTTTAAATCATTTTAGCACATGTCCTAGGATATAGTATGGTTGATCCTGCAAATTACTCATTTTTCTTATAAAATTGGTAGACCAGAGGTTGTTTACTATTTTTTCCAGTAAACAACAAGTCATTATCTTGGTTGAAAAAAGCCAGTCGTCAATGGTATTCCAAACTTTCAGCTGCTCTTATTTCTTTGGGTTATAAAGCATCTGAAGTTGACCATTATCTTTATGTTAAGTCTCATGGCATTTCCTTTATAGCATTATTAGTATATGTTGATGATTTTTTTTTTGGCATGTACCTTCATTGAAGAGATAAAATCTGTCAAATCCTTTCTTGATCAGTAGTTCAAGATCAAAGACTTTGGCCAACTTCAGTTGTTTCTTAGACTGAAAATTGCTAGGTCTTCCTCTGGTATATTTTTGAACCAGCAAAATTACAATCTTGAGCTTCTTAAAGACACTGTTTGTTTTTGTTCAAAGCCTGCCACCGTGTCGCTTGATCCTTACATAAAATTATATGCCATTGATGGTGTTCTCTTTGATGATTCATCTGGTTATAAAATACTCATTGGTAGGCTCCTTTATCTGACTCACACAAGGCAGAACATCTCTTTTGTTGTTCAACACCTTAGTCAAAATGTTTACAATCCCTTAGTGCCTCATTATCAAGCTGCTACCCACATTCTAAGATACTTGAAATCATGCCCTGCCAAAGGAGTTTTCTTATCTAGTCAAAGTCCTTTGCAACTTCATGGTTTTGTAGACTCTAACTGGGCTTGTTGTCCAAACACTAGGAGATCCATAACTAGCTATTATGTCCTATTAGGTACCTTACTCGTCTCTTGGAAGTCTAAGAAACAAATTATTATTTCTCGCTTGTCTACTGAGATAGAGTATCGTGCATTAACTTCTTTGACATGTGGGTTAAAATGGCTTCAATATCTTTTCCAAGATCTTAATATTACCTTTCCTCAGTTAGCTTCTGTTAATTGTGACAACAAATTTGCCATTTACCTTGCCCACAGACCAATCCTCCATGAACGCAGCAAACATATCGAGCTAGATTGTTATATTATCCAGGAGAAATTACAGTCAAAATTGATTCATCTGCTTTCTGTTCCTTCAAAGTCACAGTTTGCTGATGTGTTTACCAATCCCCTAGACTCTTCTGTTTTTTCTTCTATGTTGTCCATGTTGGTATTATGCTCCATACACCATCCAACTTGATGGGAGATATTAGCTTTACTATACTTAGACTAGTTTAATAATAGATTAGTTAGCTTGGTTTAGTAAAATATTAATTTAATATTAGTTCAGTATATTAATTTTTCCTGGTACATATATGTATATAAGGCACATGCCACATCACTATCGAATAAGATACATTTCTCACTTTTGCAATAACACCAAAATGAGTTCCTTTTCTTTCTTTGATTCTCTTATCAACATGGTATCAGAGCTTACATGAGTTCTAGTAGTCATTGCTGCACTTCGTGAAAATGGTTATTTCCCTTTTTTCTTGTTAAATCATGCATCTTCTTCTTCTTAATTCAACATTCCTATTTTTGAAGTTTCATCAATAACACTCCAGAACCACACAAATTTTTCCACCAACTCTCCAAATCTTTATTATCTACATTCTAACGAAAATCCGGCGTTGGTTATTGTTTCACCTTCTTTAACCACCAAGAACTACCACACTTGGTCTCGTTTGATGCACATCGCGCTAATTTCGAAGAACAAACATAGGTTCATTGATGGTTCTCTTCCCAAACCTCTCGTTTCTGATCCGATATACGCACGATGGGTTCGCTGCAACACTATGGTATTTGTATGGATTCACCTATCACTCTCTGAATCTATCGCTAGATTGGTACTTTAGATTGATAATGTTGTCGGCATTTGGGAGAACTTGTGTTTTCATTTTTCTCAAAACGATATTTTCCGCATTTTTGATTTCCAAGAGGATATGTTTCGATTTTGTCAAGGAACACTCTATGTATCTGATTACTTCACCCAATTGAAGGTTTACTGGGACGAATTAGAGAATTATCATCCTCTACCTTATTGTAAAATTGATTCTTTTAGGGCATATCAAGAACAAGATTTTGTTATTCACTTTCTTAAAGGTATGAATGAACAATTTTTGCATTCTAAATCCCAAATCATGATGATGAATCCCCTCCCTGATATTGATCATGATTTTTCACTGGTTTTGCAACAAGAACGTGAGATGTTGAGTTCCAATCCTACTAATAATTCTCATATTATTTTGGAGACTGCCATAGCTATGCAAGCTAGTTCTTCCCAGAGCAATTCTTATGGTAAAAGGGGATCCTACAAAGTAAAGGTACAATATCTTTTAAAAGGGGGAATCGAGTTTGCACTCACTGTGGTAAAACCAATCACATTGTTGACAATTTCTTTAAGAATATTGATTACCCTTCTGCTTACAGAACAAACAGATTCAAGAATTCATCATCTTAGGCCAACAATACATCTAAAACTTCTGCTTTGGATTCAATTCAACAGAGTCCTTCTGCATATTCCACGTTTTAATTCACTCAGGAGATGAATGAAGGAATCTTGAAGCACTTCAACAGTTAAAACTTGGTTCCCAACTAAAGGCTAATGTTGTAACCACTTCTCCCTTTACTTTGAATTCTCCTTCATATTTCCAAACTGGTAAGCATTCTAGTTTATTGATATTAGACACGGGTGCCACTGACCACATCATCTTTGATATTTCTTTCCTCACTACATATCAAAACATTGTCCTTGTTTCTATTTTCTTACCAAATAGATCACACGTTTTAGCTTCTATTTCTGGTAGTGTGGTTATATCATCATCCATTACCATACACCATGTTCTTTATATACCTTATTTTCAGGTCAATTTGATATATGTCATCAAACTTGCTAGTACAAATAGCTATCATTTGAGTTTCACCACTAACTTGTGTACAATTTTGCAGAACTATTCACTGAAACGATTAGTACAACTAAACTTCAAAGGGGACTATATGTGATAGATATTGTTGATACTATTTATTCATGTAATTCAATTTATTCTAATTCTTTTGAGTTATGGAATTCTAGATTAGGACGTGTTTCTGATTCTGGTATGCAAGCTATTTCCAAACTGTTTCCATATATACCTTGTAAAAATAATATGGCACCTTTTGATAGTTGTCATTTTCTAAATAAAAGAAGCTTCCATTTCCTAATAGTATCACTACTTCCTTATCTTCCTTTGAATTTTTGCATGTTGATGTATGTTGTCCTTTTTCCACTACTTCAATTCTAGGACACAAATACTTTCTTACCTTAGTTGGCGATTACTCTAGGTTCACTTGGGTGATTTTTCTCAAAAACAAAGGTGAAACTAAAACCTACACTGTTAACTTTGTTGCTTATCTAGAAAATCAGTTTACTACTTCCTTGAAATGCCTTAGATCCAATAATGGAACTGAATTTGCCTTAACTGATTTCTTTCTATCTAAATGGATTATTCATCAAAAGTCTTGTATTGAGACCCCTCAACAGAACGATATGGTTGAGCGTAAACATCATCATATATTAAATGTAGCTAGATCGCTATTTTTTCATTCTAATGTCCCTTTTACTCTGTGGAATTTATGTGTCCAACATGTTGTACATGTCATAAATAGAATCCCTAGTCCATTACTTTAATCTAAAACTCCTTATTAATTATTATTTAAATTACCACTCACCCTTCTTCACCTTAAGATTTTTGGTCGTTTATCATATGCTACAACCATACAAGCACACCGTACTAAGTTTGATCCTAGAGCCAAAAAATGTGTTTTTATTGGATACAAAGATGGTACTGAGGGTTACATACTTTATGAATTTCATCCTCACAACATTTTTTTTCATATAATACTATTTTCTACGAGCAAGTGTTTCCTTTCAAGTTTGTCCCTAGCCCTACTTTATCACACGATTCCCCAACATTTCCTCTTTATGATGATCCCTTTGATATTTCTCATAACCCTTGTGGGGACACCTTTCCTTTGTCCACTGGTCCCTTGGACAATACCCTTTTTTACCCTGTCATCACATCACCTTTAGTAGCAAGTCAGTATGCTTTACGTTCTTCTGAATCTGCTCCCACCCCAGCAGGTCAGCCTATTATACCTTCATCTGACTCTGCTCCCATAGCAGTTGGTCAGTCTGATTCCTTGGACTTTAGTCTCTCACGTATCCCTACCTTGGACCCTAGTCCATCATCTATCCATACCTTTATAGCTAATCCTAATTCAGCTTTCAATTTAGCAGATCAAACATCACCCCAACCCTTTTCAGCTCCTTTAAGTTCTAAGATATCTATATCTCATCCCACTAGGGTGTTTAACCATATAAAAATACCTCCAAACTATTTACACTACTATTACTGTAATATCTTATCTAGTTTACCAACCATGTTTCTACTAATATTGCCCATCCTCTTTCTTCTGTTATATCTTATAGTGCTTGTTCTCCTAATTACAAACTATTTTGTTGTTCTATTTCTTCTAACATTGAGCCTAAAACCTACAATCAAGTCTCCTAGTTTCACCGTTAGAAGAAGGTCATAGATGCTGAGATCATAGCTCTTGAGGTAAATAATACTTGGACTGTTATGGATCTTCCTTGTGGTAAGGTTCCAATAGGTTGCAAATGGGTGTATGAAATAGAGTACCATGCTAATGGTACTATAGAAAGGTACAAAGCAAGGCTTGTGGCCAAAGGTTACACTCAGATGGAAAGGGTGGATTATTTTGATACTTTTTCCCCAGTAACTAAGATGAACATTGTGCGTGTTTTACTTGCTATTGTTGTTGTTGAAGGTTGGCATATTGAGCAATTGGATATCAACGAATTTTTTTTGCATGGTTACTTACATGAGGAGGTTTATATGTCCATTCCTCCTGGCTATGATGTCAATCCTTTCAAGGTTTTTAAGATGAACAAGTCATTATATGAGTTGAAATAAGCCAGTCGTCAATGGTATTCCAAACTTTCAGTTGCTCTTATTTCTTTGGGTTATAAAGCATCTCAAGTTGATCGTTCTCTTTATGTCAAGTCTCATGGAACTTCCTTTACAACATTATTAGTATATGTTGATGATATTGTTTTGGCACACACCTCCACTTAAGAGATAAAGTCTGTCAAATCCTTTCTTAATTAGCAATTCATGATCAATGACTTTGGCAAACTTCGGTTCTTTCTTGGACTGGAAATTGCTAGGTCTTCCTCTGGTATATTTTTAACCAGCGAAAGTATACTCTTGAGCTTCTTAAAGACGCCGGGTTTCTTGGTTCTAAGCCTGCCACCGTGTCGCTTGATCCTCACACAAAATTATCTATCACTGATGGTGTTCCCTTTGATGATCCATCTGGTTATAAAAGACTCATTGGTATAGGCTCATTTATCTGACTCACACAAGGCCAAACATATCTTTTGTTGTTCAGCACCTTAGTCAACATGTTTCCAATCCCTTAGTGCCTCATTATCAAGCTGCTACATGCATTATAATATACTTGAAATCATGCCCTGCCAAGGGAGTTTTCTTATCTAGTCAAAGTCCTTTGCAACTTCATGGTTTTCCAGACTCTGATTGGGCTTGTTGTCCCAACACTAGGAGATCCATAACTGGTTACTGTGTCTTACAAGGTACCTCATTCATCTCTTGTAAGTCTAAGAAATAAAATATTGTTTCTCGTTCATCTACAAAGGCAGAGTATCATACATTAGCTTCCTTAATATATGAGTTACAATGGCTTCACTATATTTTCCAAGATCTTAATATTACCTTTCCTCAGTTTACTTTTGTTTATTGTGACAACAAATCTGCCATTTACCTTGCCCGCAATCCAACTCTCCATGAACGTAGTAAACATATCGAGTTGGATTGACATATTATCTGAGAGAAATTACAGTCAAAACTGATTCATTTATTTTTTGTTCCTTCAAAGTCACAATCAGTCGATATGTTTACCAAACCCCTACACTTTCATGCTTTTTTTCTATGTTGTCCAAGTTGAGATTGTGTTCCATACACCATCCAACTTGAGGGGAGATATTTGCATTACTTTACTTAGATTAGTTTAATAATATATTAGTTAACTTGGTTTAGTAAAATATTAGTTTAATATTAGTTTTGTATATTATTTTCTCCTGGTATAGATATGTATATAAGGCACATGCCACATCACTATTGAATAAGATACATTTCTCACTTTTGCAATAACACCAGAATGAGTTCATTTTCATTCTTCGATTCTCTTGTCAATAACTTTCAACCCAAAATTGAAGAAAATATATGAAGAAAAACTTTATATTAAAAGAAGACATTTATATCCACACTTTGAATTATGCATATTATTGTCCATATCACAATTTATTTACTATATATCCAATGTAAATAACTTGAAATTTTGTATTGTTATATACAACACACTTCTAATGTAGGCGAGTTTTGATTTACCTCCCTGTAATTTTTTTATTTCCCCTGTAATATATATATATATATATATATATATATATATATATATATATATATTACAGGGGGTAACTTTGACACTTAGGAGGCAAAAGACATAGAAGTTTAATATTTCAAAGGGAGAATTCAAATTTTTTTACCGGAGGTAAACCAAAACTCGCCTACATTGTAGAGAATGCTATATATTTAACCCAAAAAATTAACATCTTATTTAAACTTGGGAGTTTTTGTTTTTGGAGGTTAAATATCCTCGCAAATTATTAATAATGTGTAAAAAAATATGACTCAGGAATTTTTTTTCTTCTCAAGCAAAACCATCTCTCCATAAAAATCCACATATTAATTTCCACCATAACATAAACACACTATAATAAAAAAAATGATATAGTCAGAGAAAGTGTTACATATAGAGAGAACAAAGAGGTTCTTCTCCAAATTGTCATAGATAAATACCAGAGCACCGTGTTCTAGGTCGAGTCGGGTTTGATCTTCAAAGAAAATAAGATGAAATGGATTGCAAGTTCCGAAAATTTATGAACACACAAATTAAAAAAAATAAAAATCATTCAAAACCCAAGAATCAAAATCATTCAAACTAACAAACCCAAAAAAAAAAATAAAAAAATTGATTACCAAGAAGATTACACAAGTTAGCCAATTGATGGTAGTTAGGTGAGTGTAGAATTCGGGGAGAGAAGAGAAAGAAGGAGAAAGAAAAGAAAGAAAGTGAAAAAGAAAGGTGTCACTTATACATTTATTAGAGAATTAGTTAAAATTTATTATGAATAATAAAATGTAAAATATATTATAAATAAAAATGTGAAATATATTAAAAATGAAAATAAATACATTAAGAAAATTTAAAAATATCAAATAAAAAGTCATGTTATTAGACTTTAAAAAGGCAACTATACTACTCCCTTCGTTCCTTTTTAATTGTTATTTTTTGACTTTTTACATGTAACAAAAAACTAGTAATAATTATTGTTACTTTTTAAATTATAATTTTTTTTTGTTTATAATACCCCTAACTTTTAATTATTTTTATATATATTTTTTTTTTATCTCCATAATAAATTGATAAAGGTAATTTTGACAAAACTATAATCATTACTACTTTAAACTTTATAAAAGACAAATAAAAAGAAACATAAAATTTTCACAAAAGTAACTATTAAAAAGGAACTGAGAGAGTATCAAATAATAATAGTTAATATTTTTTTTTTAATTTACCAAAAGAAACTATTTAAGTTAATGACACGATTTTAAAAAACTATATTATAATATTTTTTAATTAAAAGAACAAAACAAAACAACAAATTAAATTAAGAGAAAATAGATGATATACATATATATAAATTAGTTTTATATTGTTATTCAATGACGATCCTACATTCCTTCAAATCAAATTAAAAAATTTAAAGTACTTATATGACATACATTACAAAACTTTTTTATTCGGTTAGTATATAACCATTAAACTCTTAAATGAATGCTTCTTGTTAATTGCCAAATAAATTATACATAAGCATACATGCATACATAAGTACATAGCATAAGCACATCGAATACGAAATGTATTTAAAGATATTAATGGCGGTTAACACTTTTCTCTATACGAAACGGACCCACATTTTTCACTTCCCTTTTTCTTCTCTCTTTTCCTTTTCTACTCTTACAACCACACACACAAAACAACACTCCTTTCACTCTAAATCCCACTCTTTCCCCTTCAGCCATTAACTAAAACTCACTCTCTTTTCTTCTTCTTCTTCCTCTTTCACATTTCAATTTCCCACCTCCACAACCGCATTCTGAATGCTTTAACCAAAATGGGTCACTTCCATTTGGCTTTGGGTTTCTCTCTTCTGCTCCTCCTCGCAAATGTCTCAGCTGCACCACCATTACCCTCCAACATCTCACCTGCAAGTAAGTCATTCATTCGTATATACCCAATTAATCTATCTTTTTCTTTTTTATATACACTCAAACTTTGTTTCTTTCTTTAGAGATTCTTAATGGGTTTATCTCAAATGCTGTTCCTGCTTTCACCAAATGGGTCTTCTCTCTCAAACCAACCACCAAAAAAGGTACAGATCTATCCATCCCAATCTATCATTTGTTTCAATCCATTGTTTTTTGGTTGTGATGTGCATTTGGAATGTTGAATGACAGCGATTCCTGCGAAGTCAATGATGAAATTTGAGAGTGGGTACAGTGTGGAAACTGTGTTTGATGGAAGCAAGCTTGGAATTGAGCCTTATGCTGTTGAGGTCTTGTCTAATGGGGAGCTTCTGGTTTTGGATTCGGCTAATAGTAACATTTATAAGATTTCATCTTCACTTTCTTTGTGTAAGTGTCACAATGTTGTAGCTTAATCTTATGATTATCTCACTAATTACTAACTACTTTTTTTGAATGATAATTGTTGTTGTTGTTGTTGTGAAATTTGCAGACAGCAGACCAAAATTAGTAGCGGGATCGGCGGAAGGTTATTCAGGACATGTTGATGGAAGATTAAGAGAGGCTAGGATGAACCATCCAAAGGGGATTACGGTTGATGATCGAGGAAATATCTATGTTGCAGATATTATGAATATGGCAATTAGGAAAATTAGTGATTCAGGTTAGCTTCGTGTTATACTTTGATTAATCTTATGGAAACAGCTTATGACATGTCTATAAGTTGTTTCCAACTTTTTTTCACAAGTTCTTCAGGATAGCTAAAGAAAACGGCTTATAGCTTATTATATATAAACAATTTGACATTATTTTATCTGTTATAGGAATAGCTTATACATAAGCCCTTATATGAGAAGCGCTTATGCTATAAGTGCTTAGTTAAACTGGTTATCCAAACATGGCATTGATTATAAAACTGTTCTACCTCTGACATTTAAGCTTTAGTTAGAACTTTTTATTGAATTAACATATCTGTTTTAAGGTGTCACAACAATTGCGGGAGGAAAATTAAGCCGTGGAGGTGGCCATGTGGATGGACCTAGTGAAGAGGCGAAATTCTCTAATGACTTTGATGTGGTTTATGTTGGAAGCAGTTGTTCCCTACTTGTTATTGACAGGGGAAACCAAGCCATTCGGGAGATCCAACTGCGCTTTGATGACTGTGCTTATCAATACGAAAGTGGATTTCCACTTGGTAAACTGAAGAATCAATTCCGAGCCTATCTTTTGAGTTTTTATTAGTTACAAATTAACAATGTGTTTGCCTTTCAATTTGTAGGAATTGCAATGCTTGTTGGAGCTGGCTTCTTTGGTTATATGCTGGCATTGCTGCAGCGTCGGCTAAGTACAATCGTTGCATCTCAAGATGTGGCTCATGTGAGTGTTTGTCTTGTTCTATGCTTTCTGATGCATTATATTATATCAAATAAGATGAATATAGTCTATGTAGCACTGAAACTTCAAATCAATGGTTTGTCTGGTGTCTGACACTGACACTAAACCACATTTGGTTACAGTTTTTAAAAATCATTACCGGTGTGCATGTGTGTCTCCTATGTCCGTGTCTGTGATTGATAGAAAAATTCAGCCAATAATTGTTTTTATGCTTATGTAGGCTGAGGGCCAAGTAATGCCCGGCAATTCACTGAGTCCGTACCAAAAGCCGATGAAATATGTCAGGCCTCCATTGATTCCATCTGAAGATGAATCTTATAAGCAAGAAGAAGGTCTCTTTGGATCCATTGGGAAGCTTCTTACCAATGCCGGGGCATCAGTAGTGGAAATAATGGGTTTCAAGAAAAAACCGCAAAGCTATGAATTTCAAAACCAACCCTTATTTCATCAACCTGAAAAGCAAGTAAACGGTTGGCCTGTGCAAGAAAGTTTTGTAATTCCAAACGAAGACGAGCCCCCTTCTATTGACCCGAGAACTCCAACCCCTAAGAAAACTTATCCTTTCATGTCCAAAGATGCTGAAAAAATGCAACAATTGTTGCAAGGTCGGCCTTTCTATAATGGATGGGACGGCGATCTTCAGCCGCAGCAGCAGCAGCAACAACAACAACAACAGAAACATCTCTATAGCGGATGGGAAGGCGATCTGCAGCAGCATCAACAACAACAAAAACATCTGTACAATGGATGGGATGGAGATCTTCAACAGCAACAACTGCAAAAACATCATTATCGTCATCAGTATCATTCATCTGTCTCTCACACTTACTATGAGCAAAGTCGCGAAGAAACCAATGAGATAGTATTTGGTGCAGTGCAGGAACAGGATGAGGAGTCTGCGGTTATCAAGCCTTTGGATTATGGCGATTCTCTCTATGATCACCACAATATGCGGTCTCGAATCAGTTCCATTGGTTATATCCAGAAGTACTGAGTATATATACAATAAAAATGTTTGTAGCAATGAATCTCCAATAGAGGAGGGTGAAATCAAGTACAGAAATTATAATGATTTCTTTTTAATAGTATGATCTCATCGCAGTAAGGAGAAGTTGGTCATCAGAAAATTGATTGTTTGTTCGGTTTTGCCAAATTTTCAGCTGGTCAATCGCTCTGGTGTGAAAACAAATTGAACATTGAGCAAATTTGAAGGGCAAGATCAAGAAATTTTGGCATGAAATTCTCTTCTGGTGACCATGTTTAAATATTTAGTAAATTATATACCATATAAAAACTAAAATGCTTCTTGGGAAATTTTTCTTCCTCCATTTAGAAGTATAATAACTATCATTACATTTATGTGATATGTACTTGTTATGTTGGTACTTAGTATCATTCAAACATCTATTGGTTGTTATAACTCTATTACCTCTTGGAGCATGTTAGTATTTCGTCATCACAAAATTGGCTTCTAAACTGTAAGGTGGGAATTTTCATCCATTTGTAACTATTATTATTTACATTATATTATTTTTTAATGTGGACCTCTTACTAGTTTTATTTACCTTTTGAATATATATTTCTTTTGCAATTAATTTCGACAAACTTGGTTGTTGAAAATTTTAGTTTAGTAAAGATAGTTAAAAGCTAGATTATTAATTGAATTTCTTGATGTGAATTCTTGAAGTTCTTCATCTAGAGGAAGAACTATAGCAGAAAAAAGAAGCAAATGGAAAAGCTAACAAACTCAATTGATTGAAATTGGAAATTGAATTGAATTCTACTTAGTTACAAGATGCTATAAATAGCATGTAAGCATTCTAACTATAACAACCAAGGCTAACAACCTGTATCAACCTGTGATAGCATGTCAAGTTATTTTGGCAAGTTACTTGGATTGCAAGATATATACAAGTTTAGAAGAAATTTTGAAAAAGATAAAATTTTTAAAACAAAGTTAAGTATCTATATATGTGTATGTGATGTATACACTTAATTTTATATTTGGTCTTATAAAAGATAAATAAACAGGCGGAACCAAAATTATTGGCGAGCTTTTTGCAGTTGTTTATGTTTTTTTTGTGAAGTTCTTTAATTTTCTATTGTTGTTCTGGACCGGTCGGAAGGCTCAATAACCGCGGTCCAGAGAATACACCAATCCCTCAAGTCATTTGTAATGTAAGAGTGTTATCTTGGGTTAAATCACAGGCGATCCAAATTCAAGATCCATCCAACGGATACCGACATTCTACGCTTAAAGATCATTGGGTGATTACAACCACTCTACTATATAAAGAGGAGGCCTACGATTTTCAGGGATAATTCAAATTTAAATTCCAATGACCACGAAGACCAATGGCTTAAGTACTGAATTTTGTCACTTCTATTACGAGATCATTCGTCGACGACCTAGGGTTATGGTTCTTACTCTAACACATTCGCGAGATCCATGTCACTTCTATTACGAGAATTCCGCATAAATTATAGAAAATAGATAAATATGGACAATACCGGTTTTCGCCAGCGCATTGCCTTATCGACGACAACTAATTTGTCTGTTTCGCATGACCAGAGTAGTCATCGCGCGCATTATAGAAGGATCGCACACGATGGTCCCTTTACAACTCTATCGTGTGCGCGATGCTGCACGTGATTATTCCAGTAGCTACGTATTTTTTCACCATTTTCACCAAAATTTCTACTAAGTCTCATTCTTTCATACTTGCCTCTTTTTCACTCATTCTTGAGGCATTCTTCATCATTATAACTCCTCTTTTACTCATTTTTCCTCGATTCTTCGATTAATTTTACGTAATGACAAACTGTCATCACAAACCCAAACTTGAATCGTTGCTTGTCCTCAATCAACCCACCTGCAACTACACATTTCAACACACAACGAGTCGCACAATAACCAATGAACATCACCATAATTTTAAAGTAACCTGATCAATATTGCGGTTTCCAATTTCTATTCGGCAATTTCGGAACACGTCTTCAACTATGACAAGTACTCAACCTATTTCTCGGCCCACTTAACTCATTCAATTGATAGGGTCAACACTCAATCAACATGCAAAATCAATTAAACTTAGCTTGATTACATTCTAATAGAGTAAATCATAGAAATCTCAACACACACACACACATCTAAAGGGTTTTTTCGGTTGTAACTTGGCCTATGTTAGGGTAGGATATATTTGGAAAAGTAGAGTTAAACCTTAGGAGTTAGATTCCTAGTTCTCCCTCATTCATCATACCTTGTTGTTGGTACTAGAGACTTGTGATCCTTCTTACAATGTTTTTTTTTTCTTTTTGTCATTTATTCATCATTTTTTTAAGAAGTGCTTTTTTCACTTCTTTTTCTCAACAAATTTTTAAATTATGGATCAAATTATCTAGTACCCCCACCCCCAAACTTAAAGCGTTTCTCACATCCAAGAGCAACCCCAAACTTAAACTTTTTCATATACTTGAAGAACAAAATTTCTACCTAACTCCAAAGAAAGGTTAGAATAAACATGATATTTCGAGTAATGTGTCTAATAGTTTAAGGTTACGTCACCGAACTAAAGGCTTAGGCTCAAAGTGTTTAGCAAAGGGTAGTCCTAAAACAAAGGATTGTTTACAAAGGCTCAGAGTTATAGAAAAATGCCTCAGTGTGTATTGATCAATCATGACAACTTAATCGAAAATAAATCAATCCAGTTAAGAGAACAATGCATGGATACACTCTATGAAATAAAAATGTACACAATGGAATTATTTAGGCTCAAACCTTACCCGATGAGGTATCTGTAGGTTGAGTACAAGTCGGTTGATTCTTTTATCTTCCATTACCCTCAAGTCCTCGGTTACCTTCCTTATGATCAAGTCACTTCTCTTATTTTTTTTCTTCTTTTATTAGATCATGTGTTCAATGTACAACTAACTTTGTAAATCTGGAAAAAAACAACAGCCACACGTAAGTCTATTGAGGACATGGGATTTTCTTCACCGGGCTCTTCTTTTGTAGCTAATTTTTCTTATGGTTGGTTTTGAAACAAAGAAAAGTAAAATGCTGCAAAAAAACTGATTAAAAATTGATGGGTTTCCTCCTATCCAACGTTTTTTTTACATCACTAGCTTGACGCTCAATCCTCGAAATACGTCAGACGCAAGGGATACCCTCACGCTGTGATAACTCCTTTTCCCATTCCTTTTTCAACTCCACCACCTTTTTCTCCCAATTCATAGCATGCCTCTAGATCCTCCCATGTTAGTGTCCAGTCATATGCATTAAGCACCGCCTTCTCCTTATTATATTTCAAAATAAATTCTTCGGTTTCCATATCTATCTTTGCCTTTTCTGTTGCCAAAAATGGTCTTCCAAGAATCACAGAACCTCCTGACTCATTTATCATGTCAATCACCACAAAATCTGTGGGGGAAGGTAAAACCATTGACATGAACTAGCACATCTTGTACAATACCAAGCGGTTGAGTTTCATATGAATCAGCCATAGTAAGCGTTATGTCGCTCGGCTTGATCTCACCTGTATCCATCTCTTTGAATTTTCTCAGCGGCATGACATTTATGCTTGATCCCAAGTCACATAAAGCATGTGGGATTTTTACCCCACCAATGGTGCATGCAATGTATAACACTCATTGATCATTGTTAGGTGTCAAGAAGTGTTTATTTTCATAATTTAATTTGATGCCTTTAAGCTCTTTTAATCGCTTTAATCGGGAAACAACTTATTAATTAAGCGATTCTTGTATTTTTGTGAATATTAGGTATTTTGATATGTTTGTGTATTTTTGTTGCAATTCAGGTGAAAAGATCGCAGCTCGAATCGCACGGAAACGCTAAATTTGGAAAAGCTGCATGTCGCAAATTAGGCCCCTGCACCGTCCGGCCCTGCTAAGGCGCAGGAAGGCCTCATCGCCCGGTGCTGCTAGGGCGCATGATCCCCTCCATTTTGTTCAACTTCCAGAATTGTTCCTTGCTTCGCCTCTGTAAGACTGCCCGACCGTGGACGCATCGCTCGGCGCTCTGATTTCTTCGCCCGGCGCTTGAAGATATTTTGGGAGGTCCACGTGACACTGTAGCTGTCACGTGGCCTCACTTTTAGCCACCGCCCGACACTTCTTTCTGGGCTGAAAATGTATATAGGCACATTTGGTAGATATTTTTGGGATCATCACTTTTCATTACCCTCTTTTGTAACCTAGAAACTTGTTTGAAGGAAAAAACTCCATTGTTACTCATTTTCTTAGTTTCAAAGCTTTTATGCTTCAATCCTTGAATCTTTGAAGATTGATACTCCAAAAGCTTTGCAACATTACTTGTTGACCAAGCTACCATGACAATGGGTAGCTAAGCAACTCTAGTGTCAAGATTAGTGGAGGTAATCCATCATTTGTGTATGTATTGATCTTGTATTAAGTTTGTGAACTTTGTTAAGGATAAATATAGAGAAAAACTTTGTTTATATGGTTTATCTTTTGTTTTGAATCATGATTGAGAGATATGTGTTAAAACTTGACCTAAGTTTCAATCCATCAATATTCATGAGGCTGGAGATAGTTTTGAATATTGATGTTCATAAATATTGTTCTTAATGTTATCATATTGATAGTTTGTGTGAGAGATCAACAAAGGATCAATATGATAAATCCCACAACAAGTGTCCGAGAGAAACTTGTTGAGAGGATATGTGAGTTTATTTATCGTTAGCAAGTTCACACGCTTTTTCGAGGATATACGTACGAAACGGATTGTCGGCTACTAATCTTGGCATGTTTTTACAAATCTTTAAAACCAATCCTTTTTACCGTGGAGTTCTTAAATTAGAATGCAAACGATCCGATTGAAAATTACCAAAATCTTTGTTACGATTAAAGTTTGAAACCCTTTTAACTATAGAACGGCGGAAATATACACAATCTTTGTGGATACGATAAAAATATCCCCCCTAATACTGTTTCAACAATCATTCATCTTTTGTGGCCTTTCCAATAGCTCTGTCGTTTCGGCATTTTCTGCCAGTTTAGCATATTATTAAAGCAACTTTTGTATTTCTTCTTTTAGCAATACCTGCATAAACTTAGCAAACTTTGGGATTAATTCAAAAATTTCATGAAAAAAAAAATACTTATCTGAAGTTGTTTCAACATCTTTTTGAATGTTTCAAACATCCCAACTTCATCTTCAGGTCCCTGTTTCTTCATAATAATAGGATAAAATGGTTTCATGTTACCGGGTAATGGTGGGTTTGATTCACTCAAATTTTTCTCCTTGGTTTCTTTCTCCGAAAACTTTCTAGCTATACCTTGCTCAAGTGCAACCTTCCCTTTTTCTTGGTTCACTTAAGGTTCTTGCTCCTTTATTTCCTTTTTTTTGAATTTTTCTAGTCTCATCCTACTTAGTCTTCATTCCTACACCGTGTTAGCTCCTAATTTCGATGCCTGATGTTGGGATAAGGGTCTTTCCCAAGAGAGAGAATATTTGAAGTATTTATGAGGCTTCGACATAAACGTGGTTATAAGGAAGCTCAGTCGAAAGTTCTTTTCCTGCTAAGAAGAGAAGACTTAAAAGACTTAGAAATATTCCTAAGAATTAGGAAGGGTTTCGACCGAGGATTAGGAGGTGTCGTTCGACGCGAAGGTTTGAAATTCAAATAGAGGAGGGAATTTTGATTTTGAAAGGAAGACGCGTGGAATGCATCTAAGGGGCGAAGGCATGTTGAATGCCATTTGTCTTCATTAGAAACGGTGACCGTTATTGACGGTTATTTCGACTGTATATAAATAGGGAGTCGTAGTGTTATATTTTCGGTGTGTGTTCAAAATTTGTACAAGTTACTCAAAAATACTCTAAGTACCCGTGTGAGAGAAAAGAATTATCGTTGAGAAAATGTACATTTGGAAAAACACCAGTTTCATTCTTTACATTTCAATGAAGTCTTAAGTTATTTATTTGCAATTCATTTTATATTTTCTGCAATTTCATTCCTGCATTTTTATTACGTTCTTTGTTATTTCTTTTTAAGAACAAAACTTTATCATTTTTATTCAAATCACATTAGTTTGTGAAAACAATGATGAACATAACAAACAAAGGTTTTAGTCTTCGCATGTATTGTCGAAATTACTAAAGCACATTGTCCTAGGATTTGTATGGTCGATCCTGCAAGTAAACTAATTTTCACAAATTAAACAAATTGGCACACCCAGTGGGACCTTGTGCTATAGACAATATAAAACCTTTGTTTTTACATTACTCTTACGAAAGCCTTCTTCGCTTCGTTGTATGAGACTAAGAAGTGGTAAGATAGCCATAAATAACGAAGAAAGACCTAGAAAAAGACGAGTAAGGAGAATGGCGAATCCAAATCTGCCAAACAATCAGAATTCCACAAATGATGGAGAACTAACCCCTATTCCTTTGACTGGGGGAAACACGGCCTCAATATCAATATCAGAGGCCATGCCATCAACAACGGGTTCGACACCAGCGCATTCAATTCCCCAGAATGCGCCCAGTTTCTCGGCTATAGGACCCTAATTCTCTAAAATGACCCCTCCTCCGCCATGCCAGGGAGTACGTACAGGCCCACACTAAATCGAGAACAACCATATGGAATGCCAACATCATTGATGGCAAGTTTACATAATGCGTCATCAGCATTTACAGAACCAACGATGAACGTAACTTCGCCTTTACAAGGGTCTGGTTCTGGTATAAACCATATGGGTAGGATTAGCCAACCTTTAGGAACGAGATATCAGACATATATGCCAAACATTACTAATAATTCCGCACAAGTAATAAGACAACAAATTGACGAAAGCAATCAAGATATGATTCAGACGCTAGCCCAACATATGGGGTTATATTTAACCCTTTGATTCAAAACACTACACAAACAAACCAGCTATTGGCAGCGCAAATGACGCGTATCGCCGATTTCTTAGGTGTCCCCCAACCTCCCCAAAGGGAACGTGTTATTCATAATCCAGGGGTAGCCGTCGGAGAACACCCTACCATAAATCAAAGACAACAAGATATTCCTTAGGCGAACGTGTTGAACCAAGAAGGAGTGGTCGAACAACCAAGAGTCGAAAATCCTATTCAACAAGAGCCAAGGGTAGTATTAGTTAATAGAAACCAAAATGCTGATAATATTATACAATAGATGAGTTGTAATGATATGCCAGTAGAAAACAATTTGGCGGCCATGGTCGAAAGGATTATGGTATGAAATGGAATGAACGTGGGCCTTCAGAGGTCCAGTTATACTCCCCCTTTATCTGAATATATCTTGCAGGCAGATTTACCCCAAGATAGAAAGTTCCCAAATTTACGAAATTTTTAGGGGATACTAGTGAATCGACTGTCGAACACGTGGCACGCTATTTGATTGAAGCAGGCAACATAGCGAATAATGAAAATCTGAAAATAAAATATTTCCCAAGTTCGCTAACAAAAAACGCTTTTACTTGGTTTACCACATTGCTTGCAAATTCGATACATACCTGGACCCAATTGGAGAGATTATTCCATGAACAATTCTACATGGGACAAACAAAGATAAGTTTGAAGGAATTGGCTAGCGTCAAGAGAAAGTTCTCGGAGCCAATTGATGACTACTTGAATAGGTTTAGATTACTCAAAGCAAGGTGTTTTACACAGGTTCCTGAACACGAGTTAGTTGAAATGGCCGCGGGAGGCCTCGACTACTCAATTAGAAAGAAATTAGATACCCAGTACCTAAGAGATATTGGCCAATTGGCTGATAGGGTTAGACAGGTCGAACGACTAAAAGCCGAAAAAAGATAGGGCTAATATGAATAAAAAGGAAAGGGTAGCCTATGTTGGAGTGTGTGAGGAAGATGACGAGGATGAATAATTGAATTTCGACGAACATGAGGTCGATTTGGCGGAATTAAAACAGGGTCCGCCATATGCTTGCAAAGTTTTGGCTCCGTCGAATGGGAAAAACCCAATCGAAGTGGAAAAGAACGACAAGTTCCCCAAAAGAACTTATACGTTCGACGTCATAAAGTGTGACGAAATATTTGATCTGTTAGTTAAAGATGGCCAAATGATAGTACCACCTGGTGCTAAAGCGCCTCCTTTAGAACAGCAGAAAAAGAGAGGTTTTTGCAAATACCATAATTTTTTGGGTCATAAAACGTCTCAATGTTTCCTTTTCAGGGATCTACTACAAAATACAATTAGAGACGGAAGGCTTAAGTTCGGGGACAAGTCGAAGCCCCAGATGAAGGTCGATTCCGACCCCTTACAAGTGGCGGAAGCCCACTACGCTGAGACATCCATGGTGAACATGGTTGAAGTTGCTGAAGACTTCGACAATAACATGAAAATCATCGAGGTTGCTGATGGCTTCGACAGTAATGTGAATATGGTGGAGGTTACTGAGAATCCCGCCGACGAAAGTAGCATGACCGAAGTTACTGATGACTTCGTGTTCCAGGTTGTGATGGTTAAGGTTACTGAAGACCTTGACGAAAAGATTATTGAGAATTACATTGCTGAGGCCACTGATGGCGTCAACAACGAAACTACTGAAGGTTTCGCCAAAATCAACAATGAAATCACTGAGGGTTTCGCCCAAATCAATAACGTGACCACTAATGGTTTAGTCCAGATTAACAAAGGAACTACTGAAGGCTCCTACAAACATGCTTCTGTGGGCCTCCTTCGCAGAACAATGGAGGATCCAAAGGAGAAAACTGTCGAATTCATCAGCCAACAGCTTGTCGAGAGTTCGCGCCCTAAGATGTCAACAAATGAAACCTCTGAGGTTTTCGATCGTGTCCGAAAAAAACACGAGGTCAATGAAGGCCTCAGTTTTAAATTGAAAAAATTGAGCATTGCCACAGAGACAACTGCCAATGTGAACATGGTAGAGGTGTCTCAGAAGGTTTCGATGCAAGTCGACGAAGAACGTCGACGTAAGGAATACCACAAGTTAGCATACCTTAAAGAGGAGGAGAACTTGGCAGATTTCATCCACAAATGCCAGAAAAAGAGATCTGAAGTAATGCTCTGTCCTCGTTGTAGTGTTGTCTTCGACAAAAAGACAGTACAGAACCTAGAAGGAGTGGAGATAGCAAAAAGAAGGGGAAATTGGAAGTCTTCTCAACCAGCAGAAGGAGAAAGATTCGACCCCAGGAGAGGAGACCAAAACAGGCAGAAGTTGGGAGGAAGGTATCCTAACACATTCAAGCCTTCGAATAAGGCTCTAAATGACAAATGGGTTAATCCAATCCGGCAAGCCCAAGGTCAAGGGAAGTGGAGAGACTTCGAAGTACAAAGGGGGTCTTCTTTATCATATAGGAAATAATTCCAAAAGTCTAAGAGGATGACTTACCCATCTAAAAACTACAAGGGTAAGAACCCTATGACGAAATCACAATGGAGAAGGTATCAACATCGAAAGAAATTAGAGATGGATGCTGCAGGGATGGCTAAGCCAAAAACCAGCAGTAATGTTCAAACTTCGAATCAGAAAGAGGAGTAGAAGGATAAAAATCCGTTAGTTGCTCCAAAACAAGTGTCCTCGAAGGAGGACGTAACTAGAGACGAGGAAATAATAGATGACTTTAACTCAGAGTCAAAAGCATCTTTCGACGTGATGTGTAACGTTGTGTCAGTACTCCCCAGGGAGTATGACCAGATAATGGAAGTCGAATATGAGGAAGAGACCTTGGAAGTCGAAACGGCCAGACACAAGCATGTTTGTTATTACATTATAAACAATGGATGCGTGGAAGAACAAAATGCATTTTTTGAAAGGCCAGATGATTCGATGAGGAGTCATTTAAAACCCCTGTTCATAAAAGGAAAGGTGGGCAATGTAGGGGTAAACAAGATTCTGGTTGATGGAGGAACGACGGTCAATTTGATGTCGCATTACATGCTTAAGAAGATTGGAAAGGATGATTCCGACACCAAACCTCATAACATGGTGTTGTCGAATTACGAGGGTAAAGTGGGAACAACCATGGGTGTAATACAAGTGGATCTGACAGTCAGAACCATCACAAGGCCGACAATGTTTATGGTAATTGCCTCAAAGGCAAATTACAACCTACTGTTAGGCAGGGAATGGATACACAACATATGTGTCGTCCCTTCGTCGATGCACCAAAGAATAACGAAATGGCGTGCTGACGGGATTATCGAGAATATAGAGGCTGACCAGAGTTACTTTTTGGCCGAAGTAAACCAGGTTGACATGCGAAGCTTTGACAAAAATTTGGCTCATATTGCTCCTTGTAATCCTGCAACGTTCGACATGACGCCAACCGACAACGCTTTCTGCTCATTATACCTTCATCCCACCCATGGGTTTCAGTGGGATAGAGAGGTAGTTGGCAAAGAAAATTATGTTTTTGGAACCTCACACATCCAGCCAACTGGCTGGGGCAGCGAATTTAGTGACAATGAGTGAGTCACTAGTTCTGGAGAAGATTGCGGCTTATATAGCCGAGAATAAACTCAAAGAGGCCTTAAAGGCCGAAGTAAAGTACATGGTTGTCGAAGCCAACGAGATTGAAGCAGATCAACAAGCTCCTGGAAAAGACTTTGATCGAAATCCACCTGACAAAGATCTGGGGGAGTTGCAAAACCAGAGGCTCGACGTGATTTATGATGATGAGACTTTGGGCTTTGAGAAGGATCCATTAGTAGCGGACATCAAGATGATGGCACAGGATCCACTCGAAGAAATTGACTTGGGGTCGGGGGCAGAAAAAAGACCAACTTACATCAGTGCAAAAGTCATCCCCCAACTTAAGGTCGAAGTAGTCCAGTTGCTGAAGGAATTTAAGGATTGTTTCGCATGGGACTATGACGAAATGCCTGGTCTGGATAGGAATTTGGTTGAATTAAAACTGTAACACCCCCAATCTATACCCCCCAATTAATAAAATCAGTAACAAAAATTCAAAATTTCATCAGAGTATACTTAAAACATTCACGGCATAGACCGAGGGGTCACATCAATTTGAAACAAATACACATAAACCTGCTCATAAAGATATGCAACATTCTCAGGTAGCAAATAACAAAGGAACTTAGTTCCTAACACCCACAATTCAGGTACAGAATAAAAGCGGAAAATCTGTACTGCATCTCATATATATACATCATACAAAGTGTATTTGTCATATACAAAGCCACACAAGTACAATCCAAAACATGTATATACATAATACAAATAATCACACTCGATCACTCCGACTACCCGGTGTCACATATCAGAGCCGACCAACAAAAGAATGAAGACCTAAGCTTCACAAAAAGACCTCCAGCAATCTAATCTGCAATGCCTCATAGAGCATTATAAAACAGCAGAAGGGTGAGAAAAACAATCACAATATAATTGCATATAATTATATAATAACACAAAATTACACACGTAAAATATTCTCACCACAACGTACAACAGAATCCAAACACAACACAACACAATACTTATCTCATTTATCGATCACCAATGCATATCAATCATACACAATGCCATTATCACCAACACCAATATATATATATATATATATATATATATATATATATATATATATATATATATATATATATCAACTCATCATTTCCAATCACACTTCCACACAAAATCAATCCATTCATGATTTATGCAAATGCACAGAGACCGACACAATGACTCTATGCAATGCATATGCGGTACCATCCATCCATCAATCTCAACACTAGTTCACTCAGGAACTATTGAACCATCGCTCGTTACTTAATGTAACTCCCCGTCGGGCATACGATGTTCCCCGTCGCTCACACCTCTTGGTATAAGGCACACGACGTTTATGGATCGCTCACACCTCTTTGTATAAGGCACACGACCCGATCGCTCACACCTCTTTGTATAAGGCATACGATCGTCTATAATCATCGCTTACACCTCTTTGTATAAGGCACACAATGTTATAGCGGATTCCCTCTGGAATCAATTCGTCGCTCACACCCACTAGGGCACACGACATCACAAGAATGCATATCATGATGCTCAGCATACAATGACTCATGACATTCAAATGCACACATATACACATTCCATAATCATGCATATATCATCAAATACCACACATTGCATTTTCTTGCCCTTAGGCCACAAATCATCATCACAACATGTATCACGTGCATTTTCATTCCACAACAGCACACAAGGCAAAATAATTCATATCACAAGCATGTTGCATAATAACACGTCAAATGCACATCATTAAAATGGTAAAAGTCAACAAACGACACAATCCCAAGTTACCGACATAATTTAATTGGCCAACAATCTCAAAACCATCATCATAAGAAAGTACATGTCAAAATCTTTCCAAACCATCAAACCACGCCTCAAACCGACTCACGGATCAAAAGTTATAAAGAAAACAAATTGGGAAAAGCTGTCATGTTCGCAGTGCGAAGCTCCTAGCGAGTCCTTCGCTTCTACATTCACAGTGCGAATGTCCCAGCGAACAGTGGCAGAAGCAAAATAGCCTAGAAAATTTCCAACGTTCACAGTGCAAACACCCAGCGAACATTCGCTGCCCCATTCGTAGTGCGAATCCTCCAGCGAACCGTGGCAGAAGCAAAAATAACACAACGTTCGCAGTGCGAACCTCACGCGAACGCTCACCACCCATTCGCTGGCCACTCGCAGTGCGAACCTGCGATTTCAGCAAAACCCAGCAGCACTATTGATCAACCCAAAACCCAAATTTTCACCACCAAAACCCATCCAAACCAACACATATCAATCAAAACATGACTCAATCATAGTAACAACTATTCTACGACATCTACACCGATTTTCAACCGCGAAAACATCGATTTCTCATCATTTTTCTCATTTCCAACCTAGAATTTAAACTATGGAAAGACAATAGAAATATGCAAACATACACATACATAATCATACACAAGCATAAGATAATCGAGTTTCACACCCTTACCCGATTTAATCGTGTTTAGAAAGTCGGTTGTATAGTATTCTTCTTTCCCAAGTTTCTCTCTTTTTCTTCTCTTCTTCTTTCTCTCTACTTTTCTTCTTCTCTTTTTCTTTCCTTTCTATTTTTCTCTCTTTCTATTTCTATTTCTATGAAAAAATATAATATCTACCCGACAAAAGACCAAAATACCCCTACACTCAAATATCTCACAAACGTTCCCAAAACGCGACAAAATATAATCACGATGAAAAATAACATATTTCCAAATAAAAGTCAGAAATAAAATAATATAATAATAAAATAATCAAAACGACTCAATTAAATAAAAATAACCAAAACTGAGGCGTTACAAAAACTGCCAATAAAGCCTAGGAGAAGACCTGTTAAGCAAACTCCAAGGAGATTCGCACCAGAGATCCTTTCAAAGATTAAAGAAGAAGTCGAAAGGCTCCTCAGATGCAAGTTCATCCGCACGACCAGGTATGTCGAATGGATTGCCAATATAGTCCCAGTAATAAAGAAAAATGGAAAGCTAAGGGTATGCATAGATTTTTGAGATTTGAATTTTGCTACCCCAAATGATGAATATCCTATGCCAGTGGCGGAAATGCTTGTCAATTCTGCCGCAGGCCATGAGTACCTTAGTATGCTTGATGGGTACTCTGGTTACAATCAAATTTTTATTGCTGAGGAAGATATTTCTAAAATAGAATTTCGATGCCCTGGAGCCATAGGCACCTACGAATGGGTGTTGGTGCCTTTTGGTTTAAAAAATGCCGAGGCAACGTACCAGCGAGCAATGAATTCGATCTTCCACGATTTCATTGAGACTTTCATGCAGATCTATATTGACGATATTGTTACTAAGTCTGTTTCAGGAAAAAGTCATATTGACCATCTTCGACGGTCCTTTGAAAGGATGAGGACGTTTAGTCTGAAGATGAATCCTCTTAAATGTGTGTTTTGTGTGCAGGCGGGAGATTTCCTAGGCTTTGTGGTCCACAAGAAAGGGATCAAAATAAATCAAAACAAGGCCAAGGCAATAATGGAGGCGAAAGCGCCATCTACAAATAAGGAATTGCAGTCTCTACTTGGCAAGATCAACTTTCTCATAAGGTTCATCTCCAACCTTAGTGGCAAGACGCAAGCCTTCTCCCCTCTACTTCGACTGAAAAAAAAGAAGACTTTGAGTGGAGGTAAGCCCAGCAGGATGCCTTCGACAAGATCAAAGAATACCTGACGCATCCTCTAATATTGATGTCACCTTGTAGAAGTAGGAGAATGAGGCTGTACATATTCGTGTCGGACAAGACATTAGGGAGCATGTTGGCTCAAGAGGATGAGAATGGTGTCGAAAGTGCCATTTATTACCTCAGTAGGGTCTCTAACGATGCGGAAACTAGATATAGTGTGGTCGAAAAATTGTGTTTATGTTTATACTTTTCATGTATGAAATTGAAGCACTATATAAAACTAGTCGATGTTTTCATTTCTTTTCATTTCGATGTTATTAAATATATGTTATCCAAACCAATTTTACACAGTCGAATTGGAAACTGGACGTTAGCATTAACTGAGTATTTTTTGACATACTTACCTCTAAAAGTTGTCAAAGGACAAGTGGTGGCTGATTTCATAGTCGACCACACTATAAATGAAAAGTCTTTGGACTACATTGAACTAGAACCATGGAAGTTATACTTCAACGGATCTAGTCATAAAATTGGAACTGGTGTAGGAGTTTTAATTATTTCTCCTAACAAAATTCCAACAAAATTCAAGTATAAAGTCGAAGGCCTGTGTTCAAATAATGATGCAGAATATGAGGCTTTAATAGCCGGACTTGAAATTTTATTGGAATTGGGGGCAACTCGAGTCGAAATAATGGGCGATTCAGAGTTATTCATAAAACAAAATAATAAAGGAGTACAAATCTGTCAAAGAAAATTTGATCATGTACTTTGTAATAGCCAATCGACTCTTGAAAATATTCGACATGGTAACAATTCGACATATACCTCGAATAGAGAACCAGGAGGCAAATGACTTAGCACAAATTACTTCTGGATACAGAATACCAAATGAAAGTTTGCAAAAATCCACTGAAGTCAAAAGCAGAGTCATGTCGACCAAATTATCACCATCAGACTTGGAAGTTACAAAGTTAGGGTACGCTGATAAGGAAAATTTTGAAATTTTGACTATGGATAGTTTGACATACAAAGATTGGAGGAAGCCAATTGTGGAGTATTTGCAAAATCCAACAGCATCCACAGAGCGTAAAACCAGGTATCGTGCTTTGAACTATGTCTTTTTGGGAAATGAGTTATTTAAAACGACTCCTGAAAGGGTCTTGCTTAAGTGCCTTAGTGAATCTGAAGCGTATTTAGCCCTTTCGACCATCCATGGTGGGGCATGTGGGGCACATCAGGTAGGCCACAAAATGAAATGACTCTTGTTTCGACAAGGCATGTACTGGCCTACCATGTTAAGAGACTGTATCGAATTCGCTAAAGGCTATCAAGAATGCCAAGTGCATGCATGTATACAACATGTTCCTGCAAGCAAATTACACTCCATAGTCAAACCATGGCCCTTTAGAGGTTGGGCTTTGGATTTGGTTGGCGAGATTCGACCAGCATCGTCTAAGAATCAAAAGTACATTTTGGTAGGTATTGATTACTTTACAAAGTGGATTGAGGCTATACTCTTACCAAATGTCGACCAAGAGGATGTGATCGGATTTATTAAGAAACACATCATCTATAGATTTGGGATCCCAGAAACTATTACAACGGATCAGGGATCTGTTTTTACTGGTCGAAAGATGCAAGAATTCGCTAATGAAATGGGTTTCAAGTTATTAACATCTACACCATATTATGCTCAGGCTAATGGTCAAGTGGAAGCAGCGAATAAGGTAGTGATTGGGTTGATTAAGAAACATGTGGGAAAGAAGCCAAGAAATTGGCATAAGACATTAGAACAGGTTCTCTGGGCATGTCGAACCTCTCCCAAAGACGCAACTAACACTACTTCTTTTCGTTTAACTTTTGGCCACAATGCAGTTTTATCTGTGGAAATCTACTTACAATCAACAAGGATCCAAAGTCATCATGGGATCCCTTCTGAATCCTATTGGAATATGATGTTAGATGAGTTAGTAGATTTGGATGAGGAAAGACTTAATGCCTTGGAGTTGTTAAAGAGGCAAAAGAAAAGGGTAGAGAAGTCTTACAATAAAAAGGTTAAAGTCAAGACTTTTTCTCCAGGAGAATTGGTTTGGAAAGTAATTTTGCCTATGGATCGAAAGGTTAGATCCTTAGGAAAATGGTCCCCTAAGTGGGAAGGTCCTTTTCAGATCATACAAGTATTTTCAAATGGTGCCTATGAGATCGAAGAAGTAGATGAAGATAAACGAGTCTTGAAAGTAAATGGTAAGTATTTGAAAAAATATAAACCTGTACTTCAAGAATTAAAAATTATCTATGAGTAATCGCAGAAAAATGGGTTGAAGCCAACAAGGTATAAAATTGCCAGAATGGCTCAATTCGTTACATAAAAGCCTCGAAGGGGTGAGAAATATTGTGCTAAAGACAAATAGATTAAAAAATGTAAATTAAAAAGGGAGTTTGCTCTTCATCTCGAGGTACTTAGACTTTTGGAGCTCGAGGCGTCTGTCACATGAGGTTTTGTCAAGTTTTAGCGCTGCAACTTCTCCTTCCAACTGTCGAGCTTTGTCGAGAAACTCCAGGGCATGCTTTAATTCTTTGACTACTTCAGATTCACCAGAGGCTTTCAGTTCAGTGTTACGTTGTTCAGCCTTGGAAATCTTGGCTTGCAGTTCTTTGATTTGTTTTTTCTAATTGGCGATATTTGTTTTATTGCTTTTAATCTCCTTAGTGTGTTGCTCCTTCGTCTGCTCCAATTCTTCCACCCTAGTTTTTGACTCAACAACAGCCATCCATGCAGCAGCCTCACTCCCAGATGTGGTTTCAAGTGCATTATTTAACTGAGGCAGTTGTTTTAGATCGGTGGTAACTTGATCAATCATGGTACTAAGTTCCAAAATGATGGTGGCAACTTCAAAGGAAACAATTTAGAGATCAACTTGCTTGAGAAGAGACTTCAATTAAAGAGAGGCAGTGGCATCAGATTCTAGAAGTTTGAAGAGGTTACCTTTGAAGACTTTCTCTTTGATCTTTAGAAGGGCCTCATTTGGAGGCTTACTAGAAAGTTGACCTCCAGAAGTCGTCGAAGCACTCACACTGCTATCAGAGGAACTCCCTCGTTTGCTGAGAACAATTTTTAGGTATTCACGAGGGTTGGTGCCCTTAAGACGATTAAGTTCTTCTTCAGAGTAAGCAAAAATTGTCTCTGTCAAAGGTTTAACACTTTAAGCAGTTACAGTAACCTTAGGAGCAGCAGTGTGTTCTCTTTGGGTTTGCTCTTAGGAAGATTTGCTTCTAGCCTTATCTTCGGCGACCCTACCATCTTCACCATCATCTTCTTGGTCATATTCATCATCATCATCATTATGATTACCTTCATCATCATCATCATCATTCCCGCCAGTTTCAGGATGGAACATTGAATGTTCTTCTTCTTCCTCTTCCATTTCATCCTCTTCGACAGCAGCATCTGGATCAGCATTATTTGGGTCTTTGTTGCCTGTAAGTTCGATCACTGGGGAACCACTATCATAAGATTTCTCACCCAGGGTATTGCCTTCATCCATAGCCGTTGTCTCTTTATTTACTTCTTCAGAAATGCCTTGGTCCTAATCCCCCTGCTCAGAGCCACTTGTCTGAGATTGTTGTGCAGACGAAGTTGGAACATCTTCCACAATAGGTTTGTTGGCTGGGGTAGGGAGAGTAGTTGGAGGAGGAGAGTTGGTTGTTGGTTGGGTCCAAGTACCTGTACGATCCTGAAATGACAAATAAACAAGGTTAGGATTGAAACAAAAAGAATGCCAGTAAAGTAAATAGTTTAAGGGAAAATTAAAATCACCTTGAGCTCTTCGACTCCAGGACTGGAGTTATTGCTTTCAAGTTGAGTTGAGCCTGCCTTCGATGCGCCTTGAGGAGAAGACTCCAAGTTCTTTCTAGCAGTAGATGCTTGAGAAACCTTTGTTGCCTTTACCTTAGGTTGGTTCGAAGTCTCAGTGATTCTAAGTTGCTTCTTCCTCTTCTTGGTTGGTTGATCATCAGGCGGAGATTGGTCCTCGTCGTCCGATTCGAGCACAATTTGGGCAGTAGCCCTCTTGGATTTTTTCTTTTGAGGGGTTAGAGGTGGTCTTCGAGAACTCTGAGGGAAAATCAAATATTAGAGGGCACAACCATACACAGTACAAGGAAAGTTAAGGAGTAAAAGTTACCCGTGTGGATGGTTCAGTCTCTTCTTCGACTGGTCTTTTGGTTGCAGGTTTCTTTGGTTTGACAGCTGCAGATAAACAAAATAATAACAAGTCAGTAAAGAACAGTCAAGTAAGGGAAATATAAACTTCGACAATCTTCATTCCACACCTTCATAGATTTTAGATTCGATGCGAACATCTTCGATATCGATATGAAGTGGTCCTTTGTAACTATCTAAGGTGTACTTAGTCGGAACCACCCGCTGAGCCTTCGGTTTCGACTGCTGACAAAGGGTCTTTATAGAATCCCCACAGACGAACCAGTCTGGAAATGGAGGGGCAAGGGCCACTCCAAAATCAGCAGATTGCAGTTGAGGGAATTTGGGAGGAAACATATTGAAAGCCATTTTGTAGCGTTTCTCAGGAGGAACGTACGAAGGGATCTTTAAGTTCTCCATTTTCTTTAAAAAAAATTCCTTCAGCGTAACAGTGGCCTCGCGGACGGTTCGACTAAGATCATCTGGACGATAAATAGTTTCGAAGAACTTTTGGAATGATTGGATTTCCTTGATATGCGTAGAATTATTTTTCTTGGTTTTCTCTTGCACAGAGAGAAAAGCTTCGTCAATCAGCTTTGTGAAGAAAGTAACATCAAAAAACTTCTCAGTGTAGTACTTCGACCACCACTGGTAAAATTCTGAGGTGCAGAAATAATTAGGCTCAAAATCAACTGGAGAGAGGAATGCTTTGTAGGCATAGCGAGTCATCTGTATTGTGGCCATCTCTTCAGTGTAGCAGGTGTGATGGAGAAGGAGATGTCATTTTTTCTCATACAAGCATTTGGAAGGGTTTGAACTAAACCAAACTGGCGAGCAACCAAATTAGGTTGGTAGGTGTTGCACCCCAAATTTTACCCTCATTTCCTGCTAATTGATGTTTGATTTATTTTTCTCTGCCCTTTAACTTAATATGCCTTTTATTTATTGTTGTTTTATTTAATATTTATTTTAATGTCTTATTTGCTTCTTTTATTTTCATTTAATGTTTATTTTAAATATTCTATTTGTCTTTATTTTAATTTCAACATGGCTTATTTCATTTTTTTATAGTTAAATTGTCTTACTTTCTTTAGTTAATTTAATTTAATCTCAATTTAATTTTGTTCAAATTTATTAGTTTAACTAATTAGGTTAATTGTTAGTTTAGCTTATTGTTTTAAGTTATTTAATTAGAATGTTAATTAATTGTTACTTATCATTATTATCTAACCTATTATTTCAAAAGAAAAAAAGAAAGTTTTATTCATTTTCCTAGCCAACTTGAGTGGTCCACCGTGTGCAATTTCTTAATTCATAATTGGAGGATTTCATTAACCAACACCCAATGAGGATCAGGCTTTTGTGTTGACTTTTCAACTCAAAGGTCCAACCATTGGAAAGCTGACATGTGGCATTGGAGAAGTGAGAAGAAGCCAACGTTTTCTTCTTCCTTGTCGTGACCTTGATTCGCAGAGAAGGATTCAAGAATTCTAAACTCAACTCTCGCTCAAATTCATATCCGTTTCAAATCACAAGCTTGGCGCCACAACTTCAACTTCGTTTTTCCCTAATGTTGCCCCTTCAAGCTCCATGGAATTTCAATCGCATATAGCAAGGACGAAGCTTTCCATTTTCATCATTTATTGTGCCACCTACGAGAGGAGCAGAGCAACATCACTCTCGCTTTCCCAAAGAACACATACATAGGCTAGCAACAAAAGAAAGGTGGGAAAATGCTACCTGTTTCAACCCTGTAATGCCTGTTGCGTTCTCAGAATGGAGGAGCGTTTGCCTCCTCAGAATTTCAATGTTTGAGTCTCATTTCAAAACCCTAGCCACTACTCTTGGAGGAGGGATTTGATCCTGACCCGGCCCATAAACATCAACCCATTACCATGCCTATATAAGGAGGATAGATATTCAGCTCTAATCATCAACAACGTCCTCACAAACACACAAATTTTCTAAGCCTTCAAGTGTTGCGAGCAAGAGAAACTTGGTGGTTGGAGTATCAAGTTCAGAAAGGAATTTTAGCAAGGTTGAAGGTGCAGTGGACATTCTCCACTTGGTAACTCTTCTCCCTTATCACCTTTATGATTTTCTCATCCTGAACATCATGCCTCTGCTCACACTTGAATTTGTGATTACATAATGATAATGATACCAATGTCGCAATATTGCTGAGCTGTTATGCTATGTCTTTATATGGTGAATCATTGTAATGTGGATTATGTCTTACTAGTTGGTTGTGTTTATATTGTTATGCTATTAGTTTCTAATCAAGTTTTGTGATTGTCACCATGTTATGATCAATACTTGTTTCTTGGTTACTGATATTTACTGTTAGAGTTTGTATGTTTCCATTTCTGATAACTAATATGTAGTGCCCTGATTGTATGTTCATACCCTGTTGCTTTTGTCTTATGAGTAAGGTGTGAATTTTGAACACATTCTGTTGAGCATGTTTATGTCAGTTTTTTTTTTTGAACCTTAACCTGAGATTCTAGTTCCTTATGTGTTAGTTCAAAATGTGTCGCTATATGTGTTTTGTTGCTACTCTTTGAGACATTTGGTTTGAGATGTCAATTTGTTTGTTTGTTTCCTTGCCTTGTTAAACTACACATTCTGACTCTAAGGGTTTAGGGATGCACTCTGGCTTTGTTGAACTGTTTTTCACTTGTTAAACTTGCTGAACTGGTTGCTCTTTTGACATTTTTGTTCACATGCTCACATGTAACTTTAGCATACCTTTGACTTTGTATTTCTGACTGAGTGGTTATCTCATGTTTTAAGTTGGACATTAGCACTGTTAACTTGTTGAAGTCTATGTTTTTTATGTTGATTGTGTGGTCTTGATGTCGCTTATAATCTGTTAATGCATCTGCTTTTTCTTGAGTGCTAAGTCTTTCTTTATGTCAAATTCATTCTCAGTTTTCAGCCATGTATCTCAATATTGCACATTTGGTCATCATAATATGTTGCATTATGCATACTATAACTGCCATTTAAAATCGAATATGCTTAGAAGATTTGATTCCATGCCATGCTACACTTGATTAGACTGTATGATATGTCTCAATTGATTATTGACTTGTTTCCAAAACTGTGAACATGATTACCTAAACCTTATACTCTTAGTATGTGTGCAAATTAAAACTCTGTCCATAAGTGTATGTATGCTTTCTTGTCCAAGATTGTCTTCATTTGGAAATTCTGTCTGTGTGATAAAATGAGGTACTATGTTGATCACTGTTATCCCTTAGTGCTATGTCACTTCATATTATATATGCCTGCTGATCATACACATTTACTGCCATGATAATTTAAATTATTTTTTCTGTCAAGCATGCCTATCATAGTTCCACCAAAGCTTTAGTATATGATATGCCTTTTACTGTCAGTATGTTTAGTGTTTTTCTATGTATGTGTAAACTTTTTTACTGCACTTAATGCTCTAGATACCTGATTCCTGTTCTGATGTGCCTAGGTACTATGACCTTTTGATTACCTTTTGCCTTAAATCAGAACTATGTTGTTCCATCCCTTTCAGTTTGTTTTTGAATCCTTCATATGTCAATACAACAAGAATATGCCCTTATCATGTCATGTTATAAACCCTTTACACTTGTTGAGATACTTCACCAATTTGTAATTGTCTTTGATTTGTTCACATGTTGTTGGACTGCCACTGCAATCACTTGACATGAACCTTACCACTGATCTCACAATCACACACCAATCACAAATGTGTTCTTATGCTGCTATTTTTTGGTTTAAATTAGGCACATTCATTTTGTCTTTCTTTAGTTTTTGGTAGTGATGCTTTGTACTGTCAGGCCTGATGTATGCTATATGTGTGTCAATTTGATTTGAATTTTGTCAATAAGTGTGTTATGTATGACTGCCTGGTTGAAACTTTCTCATTGATTGATCATTATCCAAGTTGTCATTCATACTAAAGCTAGGTTTTTTTTTCTTCTGTCTATGTTTAGGTATGTATGTCTAATATGCTTTTTTTTGGAATTTCATGTCAATATTACTTGGTCTAGCTGCTTTGCACATTAACTGTTTGTTTACTACGTCATATACTCTTGGCATGTTGATCATGAGTAACTATACGTTGGATTTAAGTTTGGTCAATACTGATTAGTTTTCTTGCTGCCATTATGTCATTTATGTTGCATTTAAGTTATGTGTGGCCATGCTTATATGCCTTGTCTCTAAATTCTCATATAACCTTGAGGTAGCATAAAAGTTTTTTGTGTGACATCTCCTCTCTTTTCTTAGTTTTCTTCTACTGATAATTATCAGGTTTTATGCTAGCCATATCATAATAACATTGCTGTCATGATAGATGTTTGGTTTCTAATAATTCACATGCTCATGCCTTTGTTTGTGATGCCTCCTTGCTGCAAAATAGATTCTTCTGATCACTTACCTCGTTTGTTTTTACACATGATTACATGCTCGAATGTGTCGTGGAAAATGTTGAATGTATGCTATGTCTTTTTACACTACCGGTTTTGGGGTTTTGACATACGTGGTGTGAAAGCAAGATATTCTCATATCACCACTATATGCTAGTTTAAGTTTGAGCAATTTGATTTCTCCTTAGACCTGTGGTAGATAGAAAACATCAGGGGTTGTGAGCAGAGTTTTGTTTGGTTTGTTTACTTTGTTAATTGGAATTATATGCGCGTAAAGGTTTTAATATTTATTGATTCAAGTTTATAACCGGACGTATCGCCACTCCAGTGGCAAGCCCCTTCTCCTTAAACACGCCTTGAACCCACAGGACTGGGGTTCGAATCCCCCTCGCCCCAGTCCTTTTGTTTTTTCTGATTTTCTTTGCCTTGTTTCATATATGTAGTTGTGTCTCTGTTATATATTAAAGCGCGAGCGTTAGCTTGGATGGTATTGCTTTTAGGCGGCAAGCGAGAGGTCCCGGGTTCAACCCCTAGGAGCCTCATTTCCTTATCTTTTTATCACTTGTTTTGTTTTCTTATTTTTATTTTTTTAGTTTATGTTTAAACTTTCAGCTTCCATAACTTATTCAATTTTTATCCTTTTCTCTTCCTTCTTTTTGCTAATTGCTCCTAATTAAATCTACTTTCTAGATATAAAAATAAATTGATAAAAACAATTATTTTTGAGACCTTTATATATGATTTAGATCATAAATGTTTAGTAGGGTTTCTTATTGCACTTTCTTATTCATCATGCCATGTTATGTCTATCATGTTTGATCATTATCTAATATATATATGATTCTCATTTTGCTTTGATATCATGATTTTATTTCATCTCATCTTATCCATGTCCTTTACATCATCGTACATGAATTATTAACTTGTTATCTTGTTAGTAACTTATAACTTTTATCCCCCCATTCCAAAAGAAGGTGAATATGGTGACTCATAAGTCATGACCTCCCACCTTAACCTAAGTAACCTCTTAGGAGAAAACTTCATTTCTTGGCCTCATCAGGGCCATAGAAATTACAACAAGATTTAGAGAGCCCTTAAACTCTACGATGAGCTTGTACTCATTTCCCTCTGAATATTGACCATAGTCGATAGTTCAGTAGAAGTAGAACTACGCATACTCTGATTCTCTTCCCGAGGATACGTAGGCGTAAGGTGCGATGCCTTATCGAGTATACTTAGATACTAATCCCTAGGGTTTCAAACCTTTAGCATAGAACCTTTAGCAAACATAAGATAACATTAACAAGAGGTTCCCGTAGAATACTACGGACGTTTAGGGTGCTAATACCTTCCCTAAGCGTAACCAACCCCCGAACCTTAGATCTTTCCCCTTTAGGTTTTTTTAACGATCCCGAACCTTTC
Organism: Lathyrus tuberosus; assembly: GCA_022829125.1. Taxonomy (NCBI): domain Eukaryota; kingdom Viridiplantae; phylum Streptophyta; class Magnoliopsida; order Fabales; family Fabaceae; genus Lathyrus; species Lathyrus tuberosus. Next base: position 3,988,960 of record JALAZF010000518.1, read on the forward strand.
CTTTGGATAAATCAAAGTCGGTTGTAAAAGAAATATGATGCAAGTTAATTAATATCTTGTTATCCGATTTTCACCGCAACAGAAATGGCGACTTCATTGGGGATGCTTAAAGGAATGTTAGACCTATTGCTGGTCCTTTCCTAAGAGGGTTAAGCCAATCTTGTTTTGTGTTATTCATGTTTGCTTATTTACTTGTATATGCTTGTATATGTCATACCTGCTTATATATTTGTATATCTGTTCTTGCTTGACTTTTTCTGTTTAATTTGGGTTGATATCTATGAGTGAGATAAATCCTATACCCGGATTTAGGCGTACACTTATTATAGGACGATGGTATTCAAGGAGGCTTTGAGGGAGTCGAATCCTGAAAGGTTGAATTGATAACACCATCACTTAGTTAAGGCCCTCTCGAGAGTCTAGTTATGTTGAACGAATTCGTTCGTGAAAGAGTGCTACTCTCGACCTAGGAGCCTGGGATATTGAGAACTGTAGTTACCAAACCAAATTTAAGCCTTTTAGATATAGTGCGGAGACCATGATGGAGTCTATTTATGAATTGGTTGTCACGTGATACTACACTCAGACGAGATCCTCTTGAGAATTTTATCGATTACCAAGTCATCTGGGAAATCCTTAAAGTCCGAAAGATGGATTGTAGACTCTGGAAACTTCTTAGAACCCCGTTCAGCAGGTGAAAACCCATAGTACACCTTTTGGGATGGGTAGACCAGACTCCATGCTTTGATCTCGAACCTTTGATCCTGTTGCATGCGTTTTTGCGTCATGTTTGCATCTTGTATATCATTTGCCTGTTTGCATGTTTCATTGCATGTGTCTGTTTGCTCAGTTCTTCATTTCCAGTTATCTCTATCTTCCAGAGATTGCTTGTGAGTCATCAAGCTGATTCCTCGACACCGATACCGAACTAGAGCTAACTACAGACGAAGGATGTCAGAGCAAGAGGTACACAATGCTGAGGTTCGAATGGAAATCGATGACCTTAAGTCAAGCGTGACCAAACTCACTGAGATGATTCAAGTTTTGATTGCTAGGGGAGAGCCACCCCAAAGGACTATCATCCAGGAAGTTTCAAGCGCTGATCCTCCACCAGTTCAGATGCCGCCTTCAACGTGGCCAGAGTTTGGTTTGCCACACAACTTTTCTCCACCTCTTGCATCTACTGCTATGGTTGGTCAGACTGCTATGCCTGTCTTTCAAGCTCCTGTTTTCGCCGAGGCCAGACCTGTAGTTCATGCCACTCCACAACCCGTTCGAGCATCTTTTGAGAATCCCCACTATGAGTACAATGCTACCAGTGCTCAGGGTGAAGAGTCTGAATTTTTTGTTGAACCTGAAGTCGTCCATGAGCGGTTCCAAACCTTGGACAAAATACTCAAAGCCATTGAGGGTAATGACTTCTTTAATATGCATGCAGACAACATGTGCTTAATGTCTGGCTTTATTATGCCCGTTAAGTTCAAGACTCCAGAATTCATGAAGTATAAGGGAAACTCTTGCCCAAGGGCTCATTTGGTCATGTACCTTCGCAAGATGACTGCGTATACTGATAATCAGAAGCTGTTTATCCACTGTTTTCAAGATAGCTTGAGTGGAGCCTCACTCAAATGGTATATGAATCTCGAGCAAAATTCCATTCACTGCTTCCAAGATCTCATAAATTCCTTCATGAAGCAATACAAGTATAACCTTGATATGGCCCCTGATCGCCGCCAGCTGCAAAATATGACTCAACATAAGAAGGAATCTTTTAAGGAGTATGCTCAGTGCTGGAGAGAGTTGGCTTCTCAAGTTGAACCTCCTTTGGGTGAGAAAGAACTAACTGGAATGTTCATGGATACATTGTCTCCCTTCTATTGGGAGAAGATGATTGGAAGTGTCTCCTCCAATTTCACTGACTTGGTTACTATCGGCCAAAGACTCGAGGAAGGTCTTAAGAAAGGAAAGGTATCCAAGGCTGCTGAATCTTTCAATGCTGTGAAGAAACCCTATGGGAACTTTCATAAGAGGAAAGAGGATCAGACCAATGCTGTAATGTTTGAAGTAAAAAGGCCTCGTCCCCAACCTCAATATAATATTCACCCTACTGTTGATGCCGTCACTCCTGTGGTTGCTGCTCTACGACAAGCTCAAGCTACCCAACGTCCACCTGCAGGACAGAACCAGTACTGTAATAGGGGTCAATTTGATCCTATTCCCATGACATACACCGAACTTTATCCAGGCATGGTGAAGAAAAGGTTTATTACCACAAGACCTTTGCCTCCTCCTCCAAATCCTCTTCCAGCCGGCTATAGGGTTGATCTCCATTATGAATACCATCAAGGTGGTGCAGGTCACGATTTGGAAAATTGTTATGCACTGAAGGCTAGAGTACAAGAGTTGGTGAGAAGCAAAATCCTCTCCTTTAAAGATAACCCTAATGTTCAGAATAACCCTCTGCCCGGACACGCCAAGTGAAGCTTCAGTCGACGCCAGCAGATTATTCTCCTAAAAGCCAGTGTTTCAGATAGGACAGCTCATCTTTGTTTCTGATTAGTCACTAGGCCTTTGTTTCTTATTGTTTGCATTTTTCTTTATAGTTGTTTGCCTTCAATTATGTTTATACTTTCACAATTAATGAAATGAGCATTTGCAACTTTTTTACTCAATTTATTATGACCACTACTTACATTTTATGCTCTCTTTTGCAAAATATTTTATCTCTTTTAGTGCAAAGACTGGAGGGAGGATGATGAAAATATTATCCCTAATTGATGTGGTGTGCCTTCAATTAAACCTTGCCGAGGATGTAAGGCATTGTTTTCATTCCCTAAGCATTGACGATAATCCATTGTTAACCACTGCGAGCCTAGAAATAGGAGTTTTCTTTCATCACACAAAATACCCTTAAGATCTTAACCTTGGGGCAGGGTAGTTCTCAGTTTAACTTAATTATGCATTCGAATACGAGCGCTTCATATAAGACGCCATTCAACTTTCAAATCAGGTGACTTCCTATTTTTGGAGATTTGAACGTATATCTTGAGTTAACTGAGCGTAGGATTTGAGCCTTTATCTTTTGTTTCATGAATCATGAACCAAACCACATTACAACCCTTGAAAGACCTAATTGAGGTGAAGTTGTTTTGAAAATCATACTACAGCGAGGTTGTGTAACCTGACTCCCAAGGATCTTTACAAATCATTTATCTTGCTTAAACTTTTCACTTTAATGTCTTGAACGACCATGTTCAGACCAGTGAATTCATTCGTTCTACATTTTTTCAAAATGATTTCAAAAGTTGCATGAACTTTGCATTTACCATGTTTGTACAAATACTTTTGTTTGCAATTTAGCTTTCTTCTTAAAGAATTTTCAAACATTGGAGAAACTTGGTCGGTTATCCAATCAGGGGGCAAGTTCCTGTCATCAGTTCAAGATTTGTAGTTTAATGGCAACTTCTCAGAATTGGTCTATCCTTAAAATCTTTCAAGACTCATACTGGGGCAAGCCTTCCCAGTGTACAGTAAAATTATCATCTTTCAAGACTCAGATTGGGGCAAGCTTTCTAAAAGCACCATGAAACGGTCATTTGCAGAAACATTCAAAGCTGAAGCAATTATTAGTTCATCTACAACAGTCAGCTAATCTGGGGCAGCTAACTTGAGGAATCCCTAAGCAGCTCTTCATTCTTCATATAAGGAACATTAACTTGATACAGTTTACCAAGTGTGGCAATGATGTGTTCAACGATAGTATCTCTAGTCCCCAGGCAAAATGGTAGTGATCTCCGTGTTGGGGAATCAGTTTTCCAGTCTTGTCTTTTCAAGAGTCGAGTTGTGTTGTCAGCATCGGTATTTGCATTTGATCATATGTATGCGTGCATGCCATGAGTGCTTCATCCTCATTTGCACTTCTCTCGAGGTCACGTCGTTGTCCGTGTCTTGCCTTACCAAAACTTTACCTGTCCTTTTCATTCAGTGCCATTCCTGAATGATGTCTTTTACCAGTCTTCTTTTATTCCAATGTTATTCCTGGGCCTTTATATTCTCTTTACATTCAGTATAGTGATTTGCTTTTACTTTCAGTGCTATTCCTGAAAGTTCTTTCCTTTTATCCAATGCTTTCTTGGACTACCCTTTTATCTCATTCTCATCTAATGATATTATGAGTCATATCTTTGTCTAAAGCCATTATTAGACATTGTGATTTGTACCTTTCATTCAAAGCTATTATTGGATGATCGGTTCCTACGCATTCAAGGCCATTCTTAAATGTGGTCTTATTCACCTTATCTAAAGTCATTGTTAGATATCGTGGTTTGCATATCTCATCCAAAGCCGTTATTGGATGATTGGTTCCTTTTCATCTGATGCCTTTCCAGATGTGTCTCTTTCTGATGTTTTTCAGATCGAGTCTTTGTACACCTTATCTAAAGCCGTTATTAGATATTGTGACCTTTACCCTTCATTCAAAGCTATTATTGGAAGATCGGTTTCTTTGCATTCAGTGCCATTCTTGAATGCAGTCCTTTGTTCACTTTATCTAAAGCCATTATTAGATATCGCGATTTGTACCCTTCATTCAAAGCCATTATTGGATGACTGATTTCTTTTGCCATATGTTGTTTATCTAGAGGTGTCTTTGCTTTTATTCAACCAATGATCAGATCTTCTTTCTGGGTTTCATGCCCTGAAAAATGTGGGTTTGCTTTGTCCCCAGTAGTCTATCTCCCTGGTTTTTTTCCCAGTAGAGATTGTTCTGTGGTCTTTTCCCCAGTGTTTCTTTAGAGTCTCCCCGGTGAGTCCCTTTCGTTGGTTGGCTTGTATCCCCAATGAGTTGTTTCTCATGGATACTGACCTGTTTCCTTCCCCAATGAAGCTCTCTGGTCTTTTTACTTCCTGTTTACCCCCTGGTGTCCCGTTGTGTCTGCATTTTTACATCTTCTTGGCATCATGTTTGTTGCATTGTATATGTGTGCATCTAGGGTAAAATTTTCGGTTATCTGTATTTAAATATCTCACACTGTTGATTACAGGAGGATCTTCATCTCTCATGTCATCAGGTGAAGATATTTAAATAGGGGCAACTGTTGCACCCCAAATTTTACCCTCATTTCCTGCTAATTTATGTTTGATTTATTTTTCTCTACCCTTTAACTTAATATGCCTTTTATTTATTGTTGTTTTATTTAATATTTATTTTAATGTCTTATTTGCTTCTTTTATTTTCATTTAATGTTTATTTTAAATATTCTATTTGTTTTTATTTTAATTTCAACATGGCTTATTTCATTTTTTTATAGTTAAATTGTCCTACTTTCTTTAGTTAATTTAATTTAATATTGTTCAAATTTATTAGTTTAACTAATTAGGTTAATTGTTGGTTTAGCTTATTGTTTTAAGTTATTTAATTAGAATGTTAATTAATTGTTACTTATCATTATTATCTAACCTATTATTTCAAAAGAAAAAAAAGAAAGTTTTATTCATTTTCCTAGCCAACTTAAGTGGTCCACCATGTGCAAGTTCTTAATTCATAATTGGAGGATTTCATTAACCAACAACCAATGAGGATCAGGCTTTTGTGTTGACTTTTCAACTCAAAGGTCCAACCATTGGAAAGCTGACATGTGGCATTGGAGAAGTGAGAAGAAGCCAACGTTTTCTTCTTCCTTGTCGTGACCTTGATTCGCAGAGAAGGATTCAAGAATTCCAAACTCAACTCTCGCTCAAATTCATATCTGTTTCAAATCACAAGCTTGGCGCCATAACTTCAACTTCGTTTTGCCCTAATGTTTCCCCTTCAAGCTCCATGGAATTTCAATCGCATAAAGCAAGGACGAAGCTTTCCATTTTCATCATTTGCTGTGCCACCTGCGAGAGGAGCAGAGCAACATCACTCTCGCTTTCCCAAAGAACACATACATAGGCTGGCAACAAAAGAAAGGTGAGAAAATGCTACCTGTTTCAACCCTGCAATGCCTGTTGCGTGCTCAGAATAGAGGAGCATTTGCCTCCTCAGAATTTCAATGTTTGAGTCTCATTTCAAAACCCTAGCCACTACTCTTGGAGGAGGGATTTGATCCTGACCCGGCCCATAAACATCAACCCATTACCATGTCTATATAAGGAGGATAGCTATTCTGCTCTAATCATCAACAACTTCCTCACAAACACACAAATTTTCTAAGCCTTCAAGTGTTGCGAGCAAGAAGAACTTGGTGGTTGGAGTATCAAGTTCAGAAAGGAATTTTAGCAAGGTTGAAGGTGCAGTGGACATTCTCCACTTGGTAACTCTTCTCCTTTATCACCTTTAAGATTTTCTCATCCTGAACATCATGCCTCTGCTCACACTTGAATTTGTGATTACATAATGATAATGATACCAATGTCGCAATATTGCTGAGCTGTTATGCTATGTCTTTATATGGTGAATCATTGTAATGTGGATTATGTCTTACTAGTTGGTTGTGTTTATATTGTTATGCTATTAGTTTCTAATCAATTTTTGTGATTGTCACCATGTTATGATCAATACTTGTTTCTTGGTTGCTGATATTTACTGTTAGAGTTTGTATGTTTCCATTTCTGATAACTAATATGTAGTGCCCTGGTTATATGTTCATACCCTGTTGCTCTTGTCTTATGAGTAAGGTGTGAATTTTGAACACATTCTGTTGAGCATGTTTATGTCAGTTTTTTTTTAACCTTAACCTGAGATTCTAGTTCCTTATGTGTTGGTTCAAAATGTGTCGCTATATGTGTTTTGTTGCTACTCTTTGAGACATTTGGTTTGAGATGTCAATTTGTTTGTTTGTTTCCTTGCCCTGTTAAACTACACATTCTGACTCTAAGGGTTTAGGGATGCACTCTGGCTTTGTTAAACTGTTTTGCACTTGTTAAACTTGTTGAACTGTTTGCTCTTTTGACATTTTTGTTCACATGCTCACATGTAACTTTAGCATACCTTTGACTTTGTATTTCTGACTGAGTGGTTATATCATGTTTTAAGTTGGACATTAACACTGTTAACTTGTTGAAGTCTATGTTTTTTATGTTGATTGTGTGGTCTTGATGTCGCTTATAATCTGTTAATGCATCTGCTTTTTCTTGAGTGCTAAGTCTTTCTTTATGTCAAATTCATCCTCAGTTTTCAGCCATGTATCTCAATATTGTACATTTGGTCATCATAATATGTTGCATTATGCATACTATAACTGCCATTTAAAATCGAATATGCTTAGAATATTTGATTTCATGCCATGCTACACTTAATTAGACTGTATGATATGTCTCAATTGATTATTGACTTGTTTCCAAAACTGTGAACATGATTGCCTAAACCTTATACTCTTAGTATGTGTGCAAATTAAAACTCTGTCCATAAGTGTATGTGAAATTCTGGTATAGACATGTGATGTTAAGTGCGATGTCACAACATCAATATCTGTTATATGAACAAGACAATAAAAGTATTAAAAAGCATAAACAACACACAAGGATTGTTCACCCAGTTCGGTCTAACAACCTACATCTGGGGGCATACCAAGCGAGGAAGGAAGTTCACTATTAGCAGTATCAAATTACAGACTCAACAAACCAGTTGACAATCTACCTAATTCAATCACTACCCAATGACCCTTCTACCTAAGTCCTCCCTAGGTAAGAGACTCCATCTCACTCCCAATCATCGCAATGATGTCTAGCAGTCAACAACTCCGCCACTGCATCAACGGCTTGTTTACCAACAACTTTTCTAACACAGAAAACTAGAAGACACACTTCCATGACTCATATTGGAGTTGCTTAACAGCTTCCTCTAAGAACAATACAGTACTCATTACCTACAGGTTTCTGAGTAATAACACGGTGACCATCTCACAACCCGAGTGGTTCACTTAGACAAAGCCCTAATGATCTACATCTTGGACCCGTCCCTATTCTAGATTACAAGCATTCTATTTATAGCTTTTTCCCAACTGGATTTGGGCCTTCAAACCAAATCGAATCTTCTGCTCCAAATCTGCAACAGATTCTATTCTTCAATAGATCTTCAATTAAATCTTCAATCAAATCTTCATAATTAACTCTTAATTGTTCTCCATATCTTTCTGCATTAAATTAGCAACAAACTAATGATTGCAACATAGTATATCTAGCTCATGATTTTTGCCTTCTATCTCTGATTCTTTTCAACAGAATATCTCATTATCACCAGAAATACTTGCAGCCCAAACAACATCACAACCTGATGTTTTAATGTTCTGGTATAGTGATGTCAAGACATCGCATGTGACATCACTCTTTAGCACTATAACTCTTTTACAAGACCAGAATGTTCACTAAACACATCAATAATGCTAGAAGCTCATGTTGCAACATCAACCATGACATCAGCATTGTTTTAACAAAATTTCAGCCAATTACAAGAACTTACAATCTCCCCATTTGGCTAATTTTGGCTAAAACACATATATAAACATTACAGCTCAAATTACAGCAGCAATTACAACCCTATACTACTGTTAGAAGTCATCTGATCCTAACAATAATCATCAGTAGCTACTGTGTACTGCATTCATGGAGAATCTTCTTGGCTAATTATAAATGATGTTAGAACATCATGCTTGACATAACATCACCACAGCACAGCACCTTCAGGCAGCACATCAGGACCTAGGTAGTAGACAGTCCTGAAGTCATTTGGTGCTCATGAGGAAGAAGATATCTGACACTCCCCCTCAACACAACACATTTCTTTTTCCTTCCAGGACAGACCCAGAACAAATGTAGAAGACTCCTCCAGAAAAGAAATGTTTGTCTATTCATCACAGACCAATGGTGGCATAAGATAATTCTGCCCACCTTCATTGATCAAACACTGGGTTTAATCCGTAGCATAAGATGAAACTTAAGAAGTGTCGTTCTGCCAACCTAGGTAACTCAGAACACAAGTCACAACTGTGTTCATAACTTAGGACACGAGTCACAAAGACTCAATCACCAACACCAGGATAGGATATCCTCTACAACATCTGGAATTGTAGACTCTAGACATAACATCTGCGCAAACCATTTAGCAACTCCCTTTCCTTTCTCCCCCTTTTTAGCCACAAATTGGCAAAGGAAGCCCTCACAGAACCAGACCCAAGTAGTGCTTACCCAAAAACGAACAAACACCATAGGACTTATGAAACAAGCACGCTCACTGGCTGAAGGAGAACAAAATAACCCCTATAAATAGCTGATCAGTTACATTGGAATAATCGAGCTTTGAATAGTCAAGGTTCTTGGTCATAGAAACGCTATATTAGGCACTAAAAACTCCATTCAAATTCAATGTTTATCATCCAAAACAGTCTTGACCACTTTTATTGTTTCCTACCATAAATTATGCCAAAACAGTTCCATGCACAGTCGAAGCCACGTGTTCCACTTTATCCTTACACCACCGTCCAAAATACCTCCTTGTTTGGCTCAAGAAAAAACATGTCCTATACCATGTTCTGACATCGTATCAGACATTGTCTGCTGCCTCCCAACATTAACACTCCAAGATACTTTGAAAGATTCCAATAACACAAGCACGACATCTATTGATCAACACAACACACAATCCTTTCTAGATTCCTTAAGAACAGCAGAGAAAAACACTTTTTCAACAAAAGATCAACTCCCCCTATCTAAGACAACCAGTGCACCTTTGCAAGGAGAACACCTTAAATGAATGGAAAACATAAGACTCATCTTCATGTCTTCAAGAGCGTACCCTCTGCTGAACGCATTCACTTAATGCTTAACAATCCAAATACCAAGAATCACATGATTCCTTCTTGATTGGTTATCTTCTCATGCCCCAAAACTCACATCTTGCCAAGCTGGTCAACTTCTCTCAGGAATGAACTTCTTGATCATAACGTTTGGAAAATTCATCCACAAGATCTGAGGCACAAATACACTGCTTTACTCTTTAAGTCAAGTCCTCTTTCTTTGAATTAAAACCACACACCTAGACAAGTGTGACATCTCCCATCAACACAAACCCCTACTGAGTTCTTCCAGAAATTGCAGAGAAAAGCAAATTCTCCCAGACATAAGCAAGGCTGCCCTTCAGACTCCTCCTCAGAAGCATGTGTGCATATGATTCAAACAATTAGCTTCACATGGCTAGAAATATTCATGTCCACACCAACATGTCATCCAACAGCCTAATGTCATAACATGTTATCCGACATTATACCCTCATAAGATTCAACCAATCTTCATAGTGTATGTACCTTTGCAACAAAATCCATAGACAAGTACTCCCTCAGTCATGGTTAACTAATGCTCTAGATGAAGATAAACATTTGAGCACACTTGCTGAGCACATGCATATTGGTACCATTGTGCCTTTATCCAAATGTAGGCATTCCCTATCATACTCTTCATCTTCAGACTTCCAATCAATCAATACCTGATCTACTTCAATCTTCTCTACATTCTCTATCCAAGGCAGACTTTCTACTTCATCATTCTCCCGTATGACTATGTAGACGCTCCTTAGGCATAATGTAGACACCAAGCTTCAAACCAGAACAATATCATCCTTCACCAAGGATATTCAACCAGATAATGTCCCAACACAAGATAGAACATTTACCACACACCAAGATATCATCACCATGTTTCTTGATATGCTACACCAACTGGACTTACTATTGCATAGTAATCCAAATAACTCGAGAATTAAACTCTCACCCACCTTTAAGAAGAATAATCTCCTTGAGTCTTCAACTTATCACCCTTCTGCCCAATAGTAACTTGTTCCAAGACTATCCTCAATAATAATCAGTTGCCACAATCTGGTTATCTTGATTCTTCGAATCCACTTCTGAGATCAACCAAATGCCACAGTTTGATCACCTCATTCATGAATCCTCACGTTGTCAGAACTCTCACAAAGATACCTTGATCCACCAAGGAAACTTGATCTTCAAGTTACATGATCCACTTTCTCAAAAGCAAACACACTTAGACTCCCTAAGCCATGGTCATGTAACATCTTCACCTTTCAGCAGCTCCCGCAAACTTCCATGAGAACGATCTTTTTGAAGCATCCTATTATTCATTCCTGTAGATCATCCTATCATTGGCTGATGTGCCACATCACCAGCTGAGACTCCTAATGTTAAGCTAGATGTCAGGACATTATGCCATCCAACTGTTGAATTCAGCTCTTCCTTCTACCACTCAAAAGAACCTACTCCCTTTGCAGAAACAAATTTCCATGCTCTCATAGACTTGATTCAACAATCAAGTTTGAGTATACAACCTTCATCCCGCTTAGAAACTCCAAAGACTTCAAGCCTACCGCATCTGAATCTTCAGAACATAAGTAGTCCAAGACTACCCCATAGCAACACTAAATAAAGTCACTTCCTTTAGTAGAGCCGTCAGTAGAAAGCCAGAGATAACTGCCACTTATCCTCGACCGTCACAACCAGAGCAAACACCATGCTCTAACCTGATCCAAGCTGTAACCATCATGATGTGATGTCTTCATATCTTTCAGCCTTAAAGCCAGCAACTTGTCTGACTTGAGATGTTGGATGTCATCAACATTCCATAATCAATCTGCCTCTCATAATCCAAACTCTTCCCAGACAATTTGGATGAAACTCCATAGACACCAATCAACCCCACCAGTTGATTCAACTCCCAAGTGCTTAACCCTTGAAAATACTTCCAAAACCTCCACATAGAGAAAAGTAAATTCTCAATCCTTCTGCAGTCCTGCACTTTTACCTCAGACATATACATAGTCTCCCGTCAATGTATATTGTCGTTAGTTGAATGCACGACCTCAACAATTGTCCAGCTATTTATCACAAGAAACACCATTTGATCTGGTCTGACATCCTTTTCCTGCAGACTTGAGGCACTAGTTGATCCTTCTTTTGCTAATCCACACCACTGATCACTTCAGATTAGGCAAGTGGCTTCACCTGATACTTCACCATGAGCACCCCTAACTTTCTTTGGCTGAGAAAGCAAAGACCTGAAATGATGTTTCAACATCAGTTCTGACATATCTCTTAATCAATGAGTAATAACTGCCATCCTTCTATAGACAATCTGCTACTTTGAATCCTTCAAGGCACAAAACAGAATGAGCTCAATTGACCACCGGCTGAATTACCCTGCTACTGCACACAAACATTTCATAGCTTCAGTGATCCTTCAAAACAGCTACAGTCTAATAGGTCTTTGACTTAGCATTTATGAAAAACTGCTAATGTGAAGCACGATGTCGAGACATTGACATATAAGCTCAGCTTCTTTCTTGATGAAACCACCAATAAGCTTAAGAGATGACTGATCAAGATCTTCACTCCCGCATGAAAGATTTGACAGTGATACTCTTATGCTTTGGCTCTACCCTCTTCTTTTACCATAAGAAATCATTGTTCCGGACAGACCGATCTTCAATGTTTGATTTGAACTGAAACATCCATGTCATAAGATCCATTCACCTTTTGATCACTCAATCCTCCAGAATCTTTGAAGCTGTCCTGCAGAGAAAATCCTGCTGAGGAGACCAAACCCTAATGGCTTTCCAAGAGAATCATTCATGGAATCTCACTACCAGAGATACAAAAATCAACCAGGGTACCATGCAGTGGAACTACTCCTCAACAACCTTCAGGCACTATCCAAAAATCCTTGCACACCACGTGCCAACAATATTCTATCATGAATAGTCCATCCTTCACTCAAAGGGATCACACAAACAACTATATGAGTTGACCAAGTCCATAACACAGCAAAACTATCTTCCTTGCTCATGAACCAGAAAGTAACTTCCCTAGATCTCATCCAGAAACAGACAGGATGCCTGCTCTGATACCAATTGAAATTCTGGTACAAACATGTGATGTTAAGTGCGATGTCACAACATCAATATCTGCTGTATGAACAAGACAATAAAAGTACTGAAAAGCATAAACATCAATATTTGTCTGTGTGATAAAATAAGGTACTATGTTGATCATTGTTATCCCTTAGTGCTATGTCACTTCATATTATATATGCCTACTGATCATACACATCTACTGCCATGATAATTTAAATTATTTTTTCTGTCAAGCATGCCTATCATAGTTCCACCAAAGCTTTAGTATATGATATGCCTTTTGCTGTCAGTATGTTTAGTGTTTTTCTATGTATGTGTAAACTTTTTTACTGCACTTAATGCTCTAGATACCTGATTCCTGTTCTGATGTGCATAGGTACTATGACCTTTTGATTACCTTTTGCCTTAAATCAGAACTATGTTGTTCCATCCCTTTCAGTTTGTTTTTGAATCCTTCATATGTCAATACAACAAGAATATGCCCTTATTGTCGTACCTCGAAAAATACGATCCTCGCGATGGACGCGGAAAAAACTATCCGAAACAGAGTCGCCACCGAACTTTATTTATCCCAAAAGAGGGAAAGGAAAATATCGAGAAAACCTTTGAAGGGAGATAAGAACACAGTCGTCGCAACCAAATTCGGGTTCGGGAGTCGGTTACGCAAGAGGGAATGTATTAGCACCTTTTACGGCCGTTGTACTCAACGGGAACCTCTTGATTCGATTCGTGAGATAGTTAGTTAGGTATGTTTGTTATCTTCTAAAGGATTTGCTTATAAAGGGAAAATGGGTGGTTTTTTATTAGTGTGCTCGGCAAGGATTGAGAACCCTTGTGCCTACGTATTCCCTCGTGCAAAGGGAAAGTCAGAGCATTCGTAGTTCGTGGCATTACGGTTGTTTGGTTTGTATTTTTTATGTAGGCGCCAATTGCCCACACACGAGTAAGTAAACTCGCACCCAAGCAATTGGGGAGAAAGGTAAAAGACTTGGCCCCCCTCACATCACCTTTTAAAAAGTTGTTGGAATATATTATTAAGTATGTTAAAGAGTTTGATTGAAAAATGATTTGATTTGAACGTGTTTTAGGGTTTCGGTCGCACGTGGGCGAGGAAAGGAGTTTTAGTCGTATTGGATGTTTTAGAGGTGACAATTGCCCACACACGAGTAAGAAAACTCGCACCCAAACAATTATGGAGAAGGGTCAAAGACTCGACCACCCTCACTTCACCTTTAGTAAAGTGTGTTTAAATAGGGATTAAGTGTTTTAATAATTTGATTTTATAAGGTTTGAACGTTTGTCGAGTTCGTGTGTTTTAAAGGCGTCAATTGTCCACACACGAGTAAGGAAACTCGCACCCAGACAATTGAAAAGAAAGACCAAAGACTTGGTCCCCCTCTTTTCCACCTTTATAAAAATGTATTTGAATATTGATTACATATCTTAATGTTTGATTAAAAAAAAGTTTAAAGGTGATCGGATAAAATGAGTTTTAAAGGTGTCAATTGCCCACACACGAGTAAGGAAACTCGCACCCGAACAATTGAAAAGAAAAACCAAAGACTTGGTCCCCCTCTTTTCCACCTTTTTGAAAATGTCTAAGTATTATTAAGTATGTTGATTTGATTTGAGAAAAGTACTTGACGTTGGATCGAGGTTTTGATTTATGAGAAGATTAAGAAATAAGGATGTCTTATGGTTTAAAGTGAAGGTTGGAAATACTTGATATATGGATCAAGTAAATGCTTAGGATTGGATTGATTGAATTTATTTGGAAAATACTTGACGTTGGATCAAGTTTGTTTTACTCTTATAAAAAGGGTTGATTTTAATCTTATGGAATTAATTAAGCCAAGATTAAAATATACCAATCACATACATGCATACAAATCAAAATAGAATAGGTAATCGTTGCATAAGGCCCAAGAGGATGCATTGTGAGGTCGATTGCGATCGTGAAAACGATCGACTTACAAGGTATGAAAATGGCTTGACATTGAGTCAAGGTATTAGTTTGAAAAAGATTTTTGGTTTGGACAAGTGTAATATGAATAGCATACGTATAATCAAGGTATGAAATAAATCCACAAGAGAAAATTATACAGACCATACAAAGATTGTAAATCAAACAAAGTGGGGCTAAATATAATCAAGAATGTTAGTTAGTTAGTATCCTAAATTCCTAAGATTAATCTAAGGAGGAGAAATCCTAAACTAAATACTAAGTTCTAGGGCATTTTAGAATAAAATTCTAATAACTAATTAGATTAAATCAAAATATTTAATAAAATTAATTATCAAGAATTAATTAATATTAAATAAAATAATTTAATAAAATTAAATAAGAATTAGGAATTAATTAGAAAAAGTATTTCTTAGATTTTTTTAGAATTAAAATTCAAACAATTAATTGAATTAAACTAAAATATTTAATAAAATTAACCCTTAAAGTTAATTATTATTAAGTAAAATGGTTTAATAAAATTAATTAGGAATTAACTAAAGAAAAGGATTTTAGAAATTAATTAACAAGTAATCTGTTTTTTTTTAAGAAACAAGTTAATAAAATATTTTTGAATTTTCTTATTATTAAAAGAGAAAATAAAAAAAAATAAAAAAAGGTTTTAAAAAGAAAAAGGATGGGCCAGCAACAAACAGTAAACAGGGGGTGTGATTAGAAATCACCCCAGGTCCACGTCAGTAGAGGCCCACGCTTGGGTATGAGGGTTCACCATGAACCTTCAGCAGATCTGGGGCGTTCATCAGGCATAGAGTCAAATGTTGACTCTTGATCCGAGGGTTTGGGGATGAGAGTGCACGGTAGGGTGGCATAGAGGGTGAAGCACGAAAAAACTGGGAAGGATCATCTTCCGGTGACAAGTGTCACGGTGGGGGACACTTGTCACCCCATCCAACAGCCACCACAAATGGCATAAATCAGATAAAAGACACGGTTTTGAAAAAAAAAGCTCACAATATAATTTCCTTCTCTCTCTCAAAACGTTCTCTCTCAACACCCTTTCCTTCTCTCCAAAAACACGTCGCCGGAAACCTAGCAACGGCCGGAGAAGCGGCGGCGCGCGGCGGCCGCCACCGTCTTCTCCGGCGACACCACCACCAACCTCAAAAAGTCCAACACTAATCCTACATCAAAAACTCTCCTCTCTTCAAATCTAAGCTCAGTTTTACCAAAAAAATCAACCAATCGACCAAATCGGAACTTTTCCCAAATAAACCCTAGAATGAACTAAAACCACCAAAATCAGATCAAATACAAGCAAACGGAAGAGGATTACGAAGCACAACCACATGGAGAATGGAGATTAAGCATCAAAAAGTACAAAGGAGGCGAAAGATACCTAGATCGGAGCGAATCCGATCGGAAGCTTTTTCCGGCGAAGGTGAGATTCTTAACTCCTTTTTCTCTTTTCCTTTACATTCTTCTTCTTCTCCCCCCTAACTCTTCTTACTGCTTGCGTTGTTGTTATGATTTAGTGAAGGAGTTTAGCTTTTAAAAAAACCTTGAGTAATTTCTTAAGATTTTTTTTAGCTTTGGTGAGTAGGGTCGATTTCTTGCGCCGTGTGTAGGGTTTTTTTCGTCCTCCCCTCTGATTCATTGCTCCTCTTTTTATATTGTGAGGATTAGGGTTTGGAAAGGTGGTGTCAACATTGCTGAGGGATCACGTTCATGGAATTGTGCAAGGTAATCTTTTTCAAACTCAGAACACATTTTTTCTAAAAACATGTTAATGCCTTGCTGAAACCTCTGCGATGCTTTTTTCTGATATTCACTGTTGCACTCTGCCTTGTCCTTTTTCCTTTTTGCGTTAGGGTTACAGTGCTGTGAATTTTTGCTGCTATGCATGTTTTACTGTTTTGGTCAGGTTGAATTTTGTATAGTCCCTATTTGCTTTGCTTTTGACTTTGGGTAAAGTGCAGATGTGTCATTGCCTTTTGACCGTGTGAACTTTGAAATTTATTTTGACTTGAATATGATAATTGTTTTGGGTTTTTGATGACATGAATTTGAGGTGTCTTTGAAACATGACGTGAAACTTGTTAGAATTTGAACGCCATAAGCTTGTGTTATTGGCTTATCCTGATATTTGCTTGAGGTTGATGTTAGGTACTTTTAGGATGCCCTCAAATTAGTTTATCCTTAAACTGTATTAATCTTTTGTTCAATGTTTCATGTGCATTATTCGGTTTGAGGACGTATTTGGCACAGAAGGAACCCTCTTGGAAAGACTTGAGAGTTATTTGGATGAGGTCGTGTTGAAGAACTTGGTCAGTTAGGATGAGTCGTGGCAGCTTGGAACATGGAGGCATCAAATTAAAGCTTGATGATGGCTTGATGGCAAGGTGAATCATCGTGAAGATTGACACGAGTTGAATCCTTGAGGTTTTGGAGTAAATTGAAATTTAGCTCATTAATAATTGTAAAAGCTTGTGGTATTGTTCACAATCTTTGCCTCTTGTGATTTCCTAGGCTTAAAATTTGTAGACATAAAACCTGTAACTTTCATTTATCATGTAATTCCTAAATACCTTGAATGTGATCCACCAATTTGAAAATCTTGTGTGATAATGTTGTATTTGTTATTTGGAGATGTGTGTGACAAGGCCTGGCAAGTGAGATGGGAAACTTTGAAGTTAGTCTCTCAGTCTTATACTTTGATGCAATCCTTTCTTTTAGACTTAAGCTCCGTGAATCATGAACTTTCATTTGGAATTTGTACCATTGCTTCATTTGTAACTATACTTGAATTCTTGTAATTTTGTAACAAACCTTAATTCCCAACTTCTTTCAATACATATTCCAATTTTGTACTTAGAGTACCCTTGGTTCTTCAAATGGCGTGAAACAACATGAAAACAAATCTAGTCAAGGCTTGAAAGGAAGCACCATTTGACCATGAATTAGAATTTGATACGAATCTAAACATGGTTTGTAACATCATGGCGTAAAACTTGACTAGGAAATTTCCTTGCAATAATGGGTCAAAACATGGCTTAAACTTGGGCATGATCTTCAATGGCACAAAACTAATTCAAACATGGTTGTGCGGTAAGGCTTAAATATGACTTAAAACCATCTTGAAACCACTTGAATAATAACTTGGAAATAAACTTGAAACAAGTTAAGCCAAGGTTTGGGAAATGAATGTAACAAGATCACCTTGAAGTATGGCTTGAGAATGAATGACCATATAATTTAAAAACCACTTGAAATCACTTGATCATGTCTTGACTAATTTACCATGAGAATGAGGACACATCTTTTCTCTTATCTCCACCTGAATTCAACACACTTGCAAGAAACTGTATACACAATAAGCACAAACAAGACCTCCATAACCCAAATGATCACTCTGAGAAAGATCATGAAGCAACAACATTCTTGGTATAAGAAAAATAAGAAGGTAGGGCAAATTTGGGGTATGACACTTATCATGTCATGTTATAAACCCTTTGCACTTGTTGAGATACTTCACCCATTTGTAATTGTCTTTGATTTGTTCACATGTTGTTGGACTGCCACTGCAATCACTTGACATGAACCTTACCACTGATCACACAATCACACACCAATCACAAATGTGTTCTTATGCTGCTATTTTTTGGTTTAAATTAGGCATGTTCATTTTGTCTTTCTTTAGTTTTTGGTAGTGATGCTTTGTACTGTCAGGCCTGATGTATGCTATATGTGTGTCAATTTGATTTGAATTTTGTCAATAAGTGTGTTATGTATGACTGCCTGGTTGAAACTTTCTCATTGATTGATCATTATCCAAGTTGTCATTCATACTAAAGCTAGGTTTTTTTTCTTCTGTCTATGTTTAGGTATGTATGTCTAATATGCTTTTTTTGGAATTTCATGTCAATATTACTTGGTCTAGCTGCTTTGCACATTAACTGTTTGTTTAATACGTCATATACTCTTGGCATGTTGATCATGAGTAACTATACGTTGGATTTGAGTTTGGTCAATACTGATTAGTTTTCTTGCTGCCATTATGTCATTTATGTTGCATTCAAGTTATGTGTGTCCATGCTTATATGCCTTGTCTCTAAATTCTCATATAACCTTGAGGTAGCATAAAAGTTTTTGGTGTGACATCTCCTCTCTTTTCTCAGTTTTCTTCTACTGATAATTATCAGGTTGTATGCTAGCCATATCATAATAACATTGCTATCATGATAGATGTTTGGTTTCTAATAATTCACATGCTCATGCCTTTGTTTATGATGCCTCCTTGCTGCAAAATAGATTCTTCTTATCACTTACCTCGTTTGTTTTTACACATGATTACATGCTCGAATGTGTCGTGGAAAATGTTGAATGTATGCTGTGTCTTTTTACACTACCGATTTTGGGGTTTTGACATACGTGGTGTGAAAGCAAGATATTCTCATATCACCACTATATGCTAGTTTAAGTTTGAGCAATTTGATTTCTCCTTAGACCTGTGGTAGATAGAAAACATCAGGGGTTGTGAGCAGCGTTTTGTTTGGTTTGTTTACTTTGTTAATTGGAATTATATGCGCGTGAAGGTTTTAATATTTATTGAGTCAAGTTTATAACCGGACGTATCGCCACCCTAGTGGCAAGCCCCTTCTCCTTAAACACGCCTTGAACCCACAGGACTGGGGTTCGAATCCCCCTCGCCCCAGTCCTTTTGTTTTTTCTGATTTTCTTTGCCTTGTTTCATATATGTAGTTGTGTCTCCGTTATATATTAAAGCGCGCACGTTAGCTTGGATGGTATTGCTTTTAGGCTACAAGCGAGAGGTCCTGGGTTCAACCCCTAGGAGCCTCATTTCCTTATCTTTTTATCACTTGTTTTGTTTTCTTATTTTTATTTTTTTAGTTTATGTTTAAACTTCCAGCTTTCATAACTTATTCAATTTTTATCCTTTTCTCTTCCTTCTTTTTGCTAATTGCTCCTAATTAAATCTACTTTCTAGATATAAAAATAAATTGACAAAAATATTTATTTTTGAGACCTTTATATATGATTTAGATCATAAATTTTTAGTAGGGCTTCTTATTGCACTTTCTTATTCATCATGCCATGTTATGTCTATCATGTTTGATCATTATCTAATATATATGATTCTCATTTTGCTTTGATATCATGATTTTATTTCATCTCATCTTATCCATGTCCTTTACATCATCATACATGAATTATTAACTTGTTATCTTGTTAGTAACTTATAACTTTTATCCCCCCATTCCAAAAGAAGGTGAATATGGTGACTCATAAGTCATGACCTCCCACCTTAACCTAAGTAGCCTCTTAGGAGAAAACTTCATTTCTTGGCCTCATCAGGGCCATAGAAATTACAACTAGATTTAGAGATTCCTTAAACTCTACAATGAGCTTGTACTCATTTCCCTCTGAATATTGACCATAGTCAATAGTTCAGTAGAAGTAGAACTACGCATACTCTGATTCTCTTCCCGAGGATACGTAGGCGTAAGGTGCGATGCCTTATCGAGTATACGTAGATACTAATCCCTAGGGTTTCAAACCTTTAGCATAGAACCTTTAACAAACATAAGATAACATTAACAAGAGGTTCCCTTAGAATACTACGGACGTTTAGGGTGCTAATACCTTCCCTAAGCGTAACCAACCCCCGAACCTTAGATCTTTCCCCTTTAGGTTTTTTTAACGATCCCGAACCTTTCCTTTGGATAAATAAAAGTCGGTTGTAAAAGAAATATGATGCAAGTTAATTAATAGCTTGTTATCCGATTTTTACCGCAACAGTAGGCAATCAAGGTGACTTGACCTCTTCCCAGATTAAGTCGAAGGGTCAGAAGTCGAGGAATCAGAAAAGCCTCCCAGATCAGCTTTGATTCTTCTTCTTGGGCTTTGTCAGAGGAAGGGAAAGGCATAATAAACCACTCAGGGCCATATTTCCTTTTAGCGAAAGGGGCCATATTTGAGGTAAACTCATGGCGCTTGGCGAAAATCTTGATAAAGCTAAGAAATGTTTACCTAAGTAGTTGACCCTCTTCTGTAGGAGTTAAATGAACTAAGCGGGTCCCTTTGACTCATTTCTCTTTGACCTCCTCGGCTTCCTCTTCGACCGATCCTTTGTTTGGGAAGCTGGCTTCAAAAGAAGCATTCAGCCAAAGTTGAAGTAGCTAGAAAGGCCCTGATAGTAACAACTTCCCTCCTGCAGCTAGCCCTTTGAGTTGAGCGACACATTCACTTAAGGACTCATAGAGTTGTCTTAGAATCATTTCACTCAGACAGACATCTCGACCATAGTGAAGTTGGGTGCAAGTGTGAGAAATTTTCTGGCTACTTGCAAGGATTTTGAGCAAAATACGCAATGCGACAGCCAAACCGTCAAAAAAGGCTATATGTTCTCGATCAGTGACTTCAGTTGTTTTGGGGTCGTAATAGTGCTTGATAAAGTTCGTGTAAGTAGGCTTACCAGATGCAAAACCTATCTGGTCCTCAGAGGCCAATTCTGGGTCATAAGGTTTCCCAGTTGGTTTCAGCCCAGTGATAGTGGCTACATCAAATAATGTTGGGGTCATCATCCTACAAGGGAGATGAAAGGTATAATGGGTGTTGTCCCAGAAGTAAAGTAAGGAGACTAGCATTATCAAACAGTACGCGGGTCCTATTTTTGACAGCATGATAAGGTCATAGATTCCTAAGTCCTTCCAGGATTGGGCTTTAACCTTCTCTATTTTGGTTAGCCATGTTCAAATAAAGGTGGGAATCTTTGAATGATGGAGTTGCCCTAAAGATTCTAGATCCATCATTCATGTACCGTAAATCTATGTTGTTGAGAGCTACAACATCAGGGACATCAGTTTCTACCTTAGACTTGTTAGTTTGCCCTATGGGTTTTGTCTTATGGTAGGAGGGGAAATAATTGTTAATCTTCTCATAATCAGTATCTAGAGCAGATAGAGGACCAGATAAAGCATACGGTTTACCAGAAACAGGAACAGGGATCAATACCTGAGATTCATAGATAGACCTCTTCTCCTTCTCAAGCGATTCAGGGATGCATTGCAGGTTCTTCACTATCTTGGGCCCAGCAAGCGTAGCGAAAGGAGGAAGTTGAGACTGGGTCTTTGGGTCTCTGGGTTTTTGGATTTTCCTGGAATCTTTGACGTTAGGGGTTGAAGATGTCATTGTTTGAAGAACAAGAAGTTTGATTGTTTTTCTGAGAAATGGGAAAGCTGAGAAGAAAACAAAGAGTTTGGATGCGTAAAAAGAAAAAATGGTTTAGGGAGAAACTATTTAAAAGCTACGGAAGATCAACAGACCTCAAATCAGCATTAAATAACTAATGTTGTAGTGGGACACGTGTCTCGTTAGGGATGATAGATGGGACGGTGGCAGTTACTGCCTATACCCCATCATCTCCTAGGTTTTAGGAGGTATGATATGGCTAGTGATTTGGTGCGCTTTGAGGAGATATTTTTCAGAGATTGTCATGATGACCATGATGTCATAGAGTGGTTTAGAAGAAACTGAACAGCTGGTGTCATACCCCAAATTTTGACCACTAATATTTCCCATCATTGTACAAATCATCATCACAATATGGATGAACCATCATGCCTCATCAAATGCCTCAAGGGTTATTGAGCATTCACTACAATCAAAACTAGGGTTTTAAGCCCTCTCAGAGCCTTAGACAAAGGATCAATCAAGGAATGACTTGATCTTCAACTTTTCTAGACTCTAGAATATCCACAATGGATCAAAAGGACTCCCACTTCAAGGATTAAGCACAAGGCTGCTCCCTTCTAGGTGGATCAAATCTCAAGATCGACAGTGTCACCAAATTAGGGTTTTGGTCGACCAGGGCCTCCAGATGGAAAATTTTCATCTGGGAACAAGCCAATGATCCAAAACATAACCTAATATACTCCATGGAACCTCATGGACCCAATCATCAAGTCAATTTGATCTCAGGGGATGCATACATCAAAAATCAGGAATTAGGGTTTCTTGACCTAATTCACCCCTAAGTTGACTTTTGGGACAAATCATGAGCCAAGACCTCAAGAGAGGATTTGAGGGTCTTCAACATACTATATTGATCCATTTGCAATAATGGATTAATCCAATAAGATTGAGCAACAAGTCTCAATTTCATCTGCACCACAATTAGGGTTTCGCGAGGAAAGTCAACTGTAACTTTGACTTTTGACCAGGACATGCTCCCAAACCCTAAGACATGATTCAATATACCCTATGACACCCATGGAACATGTCCATCAAGTTTGATTTAGGTCAAGGACATGATTTCCTGAAGAATTGCACAGTTTGGAATTCATCTGATAAAAAGTCAACTATGCACAAAAGTCAACTTTGACTTTTTGAGATTTTTCACCAAAATGGATTTTTAACCCTAAAATGATGTTAATGTATGATTTGAATCATCATTCATCAAGAAAAATCAAAGAAAGTGGGATAACTTGTAAAAGGGGTAACCATAAAAACTTAGAAAAATTTCTAAGTTATGGAAAAAGTGACACTAATGTGCCAACTTTGGAGGACCATAACTCCTAAACCACAAGGCCATTGTTCCCCATTCAAAGCTTGATTTTTAGATCACATTGCCCTCTACAAAAGCTTCATACTTACCTATGTCCAAATTCCTCGTGGATTTTGAGTTATGGAGTGATCAAAATTAAGAAAAGTCACTTTGTTCCAACACTTAGTGAAAATTTCACTAAGTCAGAATCTGCCTTTACTTTTTTCCAAATGTAGGGGGATTTTTCACTTGGATTCAAAAGAGATCAAAACCAAACATGTTCAAACAACTGTTGTATCATGTAAGGGCTTTCCAAAATGGCCAAGAACATTACCAAATTCAATTTGAGCTATGAGATATGACATTGGCAAGATGCCTTGCTGAAATCTGCCAAGGCAAGGCAGATTTTTGCACTTTTGGTCGATTTGCCAAAATCAGCCAATTCCAAGCGTTGTAATCACTTTGGACACATCTGAGGATTGAATCTAAAGGAGACAATCACTGAGCCAAGCCTCCAAAGTCTTTGGAACAAGAAATAGCATGTTGAACCTAGAATTGCCAAAATAGGGACAAAACTCCAATTTTGGATTGGAGCATTCAATGAAAGCATCAAGGTGGCATGGACTGAGCTCTTAATAACTGAATTCAGTCAAGACTTATCCAAGACCAAGGGAACCAGCAGCCTGTGCCCTAACCTCTAGTCAATGGCTAGAGGAGACTTGGATTTTCATTTCCCAACATTGGTCAAACCTACTCAGTAGTTGCCATTAACTATTCCTTGCAAAACAAACTTGATCTACTATAAATAGAGCTCAATTGTGATCAGTTTGAGTACACCAAAGCCATCAAACAGATGCTTTCCTCAAAATCTCTTCTTTCACTCCAATTTTGCCTTCTAAGGCAAGTCACTATCGGGTTTTGAGTTTGAGAGTTTTTCCAATCAAACCAATCACACACACACCTCATATACATCACATATGAGCTGATCAAACACTTAAACAACAACTGGAACATTGATTTCTCAGAATCACCAGTCAATTGCTCAAGGTTTTAACCAAGTTGCAGTTGAGATGCCATGAAGTGATCCAGCCAAGTTCAATCAAGTTCAAGCATTCAAACACACTCCATAGGGTGTAGGGAAGCTGTTCAGATCATCACAACTCATCTGTAACACCTCCAACACAAATCACGATCACCAGCTGCAAGT
The DNA here is from genome assembly GCA_022829125.1 of Lathyrus tuberosus. Classification (NCBI taxonomy): domain Eukaryota; kingdom Viridiplantae; phylum Streptophyta; class Magnoliopsida; order Fabales; family Fabaceae; genus Lathyrus; species Lathyrus tuberosus. Next base: position 4,013,594 of record JALAZF010000518.1, read on the forward strand.
GGTAAGCATGAGCTCTTCTAACTCTATGATCCATGCAATTTTTGCTGCACAATAATTTGGCCATATGTTCATAATCATGCATGGAATGTTTCCCCTCAATTAATTGCATTGTTTGAATCGTGTATCAAAAATCCCAGCCTTCATGTAGAATCTAGGGTTCTTGAGGATTGTTCATGATTTCTTGTTTTATGTTTAATTTAAATGAAATTAATTGTCATAGACATGATCGTGAGGTTGAAACGAGTTGATTGGTATGTGGATTGCATGATATGATTAAGTATTCAGTGAGATTGGATAGAAAATGTAAATCTGGGAAACTCAGAACACGCGCGTGTTCTTGGCGCCATTTTCCAACATTTGAATATTTGAATTTTGTGATTTTTATTTAATTGATTCAAAAATTAATTGCTCTCTGAGTTTTAATGATTTTGAGTTGATTCTTTTTTTAATAATTCACAAAAATGTTAAAATATTTTATTTTCCCAAAAAATACCAAAAATATTATTTATTTCATATAATTGATATTTTTGCAAAGAATTAATATTTTAATTGTTTTTGACATTTAAAATATTTTTTTCCTCTTGATTTTGTAAAGATTAATGACTTCTAATTATTTTTTAGGTTAATACTTGATTTTTGAAGCATTAATCCAAGATCATAATTTGTTTCCCACGTGTTAAACAATTTTTGATCATTTTAATTGAATTTTTATTCAATTAAAATACATTTTGGAAATAAATTAGGGTTTTTGATTAATTCAACCCTCACAAATCATTTTCAAACACTTTTGGGCCTCTATTAGAGTGTAAGACCCAACCCACTTGTACAGAAACATTTTAGGGCCTCACTTATTGTATAAGTCCCTCTGTACATTTTTAAATTCGGCACGATCGTCGCCAGTTTAAAAATAAACCATCTGGGCCTCTCCTTGAGCTATAAGCCTCATTCAAAACTTTTGGGCCTCTATTAGAGTGTAAGACCCAACCCCCTTTTAACCAAAAACAACTTTGGGCCTCAGATATTGTATAAGCCCCTTTGCGTTAAAAGAAAATCTCGGCGCGATCGCCATTTTAAACGAAAAATCATCTGGGCCTACCCTCGTGTTATAAGCCTCACTCTTTTTCTTTAAAACTTTTTGGGCCTCTTGAGAGAGTGTAAGACCCAAATCCCTTTGTACAGAAAACAATTTTTGGACCACAGTCACTTGTATAAGTCCCTCTGTACAAATTCAAACAGTGAGCTCACTGATAAAACCCTGGGTCTCTCCTTGAGCTGTAAGCCCCAAATCTTTCTTTTTCAAAGCACTTTCTCCTTTGATTTTGAATATACTGTTGTTTTCAATCTTTCTTTGTTGAACAACTAACCAAACAGCATGGAAGCTCTACAACCGAGTAAGTGTTTATATGCTTTCATTTACCGCTTTCATATACATATAACTGTATTGTGGGGCTGTTTCGCTGTAAGTCTTCTTTCATAAACTCATATCAACTGTGTAATAATAGTATAGATATTTAGAGTTTCCCCGGCAACTACGTCTAGCATTAAGCTCGTTGATCACTCTTAAATAGTCAAAACTAGATCCCCATAGGATTACCAGACACAGTCTTCCCTCCTCTTGGGGTTAAACAATATGGAGATATGAAAGGCAGCATTCTCTGTGAACCCTTTCATAGACTGTCACTCGTAGAAGTTGTCAAAGAAACTCTACTACCCAGAGATGATCTCTTCTCCATGAATTGCATCTCTTGAGTTTCTTCCAAAATCTCAGACTTTCCTGGCTTGATCTATTCCTCGTGAATGGCCTGTCTTGAATTTCCCGGGGTTTGGGGACCCACAGGCTTCTTAAAAGCACTTGTCAAGAAACTCTATTCCTCAGAGATGATCTTTTCTCCGTGAATGGCATCTCTTGAGTTTCTTCCAAATTCTTGAACTTTCCTAGCTTGATCTATTCCTCGTGAATAGCCTGTCTTGAATTTCTCGGGGTTTAGGGGACCCATCGGCTTCTTAAAAGCATCGGCCTCCTCTTGGGCATTGTTCAAGGACCCGCAGGCTTCCTAAAAGCATCCCCGCCTCCTCTTGGGCATTGTACAAGGACCTGTCGACTTCTTAGAAGTATTCACAGCCTCCTCTTAGGCTTCGTATAATGATTCTTCCTTCAGGAATGATAACCTTCTCTTGGGCTTCATACAAGGACCACTCGGCTTCTTAAAAGTTTCCAGCCTCCTCTTGGGCTTCTTACAAATTGTCCCAACGACCTCCTAGAGGTATAGGAACAGAACTTAGTCATCTTCATAGAACAGTCATTTCCAAGAGTCTACTACTATTTCTCAAAGCATAGTACAAAAGATGAAACTCTAGACACGGACAGTCTAACATCCTTGAGTCTCAAAGACATTCTCAAGTGACCCCTTCAAAAATAGGAAGGAACCCCGTGGACTCGGACAACCTCAATACCCTTTGGATTTCCCACTTCCTTAAAAAACAGGAAATATCCCTGATCCTCGAATCAAAATCCCTAAGGGAAAACATTACTCATATAAGAACTGATTTTCTCTTTAAATCAACATATTGGACCTGTCACTCAACTGAAACAGTAACCATAGCCTCCTCTTGGGTTTGTACAATGATTTTCCCCAGCGGAGCTAACAATTTTAGCCTCCATCTCGGGCTTCGTATGAGATACCAGAGACTCCCTCGTTGAGTCAATCACCCCTTTCGCCTCGATCTCATGCTTTGTACGAGATACAAAAACTCTCTTGTTGAGTCAAATAGCCTCTATCTCGGGCTTTATACGAGATACCAAAAGATTCCCTCGTTGAGTCAAAACCTTTTAGCCTCTCTCTCGGGCTTTGTACGAGACACATATTAGCCTCCTCTTAGGCTTTGTATAAGAAAACCACTAGTTGATCCAATCAACCTTTTAGCATCAAAGTTGTGCCTCGTCCACAGTACACAAACATCAACAACTCCTTCCCCTTCATCTAACTGCTGTAAGCGGCAAACCTCTGGATCATCTACATCCATGCCACTGTCCATCATTTTAGCATGAGAAATTCCTAAGGAAAGATAGCATTGCTCTACACTGAGTTAAAGTCTTCTCCTTTAGGTTGGAAATCCCCTATAAAGGAAATTATGGCATTGCCGGATTCACACATCCCGGTTAAAGTAATTCTCCCTTATAAACGGTTGTGACAAACAAACCCCTCTTTAGAGATGACAAATTCTCTATAAAGTTGAGACTTTTCAGCTTCACATCTTGGGCTTTGAACAAGATACAAACTACCTTTCGCTTCACGTCTTGGGCTTTGAACAAGACACCAAAACAACCATTTCCTCCCATAGAATAGGAGGAACTACGTACGCTCTGATTTCCCTGTTTCGGTAAACGGGAATACGTAGGCATAAGATTGAAAGAAAAGATCTTAGCGAGCACACTAAACACTAAACAAAATCCCATACTTCCACACATCCGTCCTAACCTCCCACCAATCGACCGAACACCATTTTTAAAAAAATACACCCAATAGAGACCCTGAATCTTTGTAGCATCTGTAAACCAACAGTTTTGACTGTTTAACCTCAGTTTACAAGCAGGGTTAATTTGAGACATCTATTTCCCTTCCTTCATCAGCTTTAATAGGATAAAAAATGAATCGAGCTGTAGATACCAAAGACCGGTAGTGCTTCGCAACCACGTCCAAAACCGCTCGCTACAGAAAAATGGCGACTCTGCTGGGGAGCTGTCATTAGGATCTATCTCACCTTTGTAGCGAGATCTTGTTCTCTTCCCATCTCTTAGGTGGAAACTTTAAAAGTGGCGCCCACCGTAGGGGCTCTTCTAACCACAGATTGGGACTTCCACCGGGGAACCCATTTTCTGTCAGGAACATAAGATTCGTAGCTTTTTAAAAGGTCTAGGACATTAAGACAAATATATATACTGCTTTTCCTAATTGATATATGTGTTTATTTTTCTACTAATGGGAATGCGTGTGATGCCGCATGTGGAAAGATTGAGTATACACTTAAGATAAGTGATGGCGACGAGGTCGACCATCAACCTCAGTGGAGGCTTCCCAATGCAACCCATTCCCTCTCATAGGCAATGGGCCGATTGTGACGTCTGAGAAGCTGAGGAGCCAACCCTTTTGTAGTGCAGAAACTAAAAAGCTTCAGGTTACTCTCAACAAAGTTCAACGGGAGAAGAGGTCTTGGAAGAACAAGTATCGTACCCTCAACGTGGAGTGCATCAAAATACAGCAACTACTGAAAGATAAGGATGCTCTGATCGAGATTTTGGAGCAACATGCTGTAGAAAATCAGGATGACCAAAGGAATTTGCTCGCTCCTTTCACCTGGCAAAGGAATGACAACCCGACAACGGCTCAAGAGCCCCGGTCAAAGAAAAGGAAGATACCAGAATCAGCACCCGAGTTCTCTCAGGACCCATTAGCTTAGGTTTCTTTTTCTGCACTTTGTAATCTACTGTATTTTTGTTTCCGCAATCCTTTGAATTTCAATAAAAAGGGGTTTCCCCACTGTTTGATATTTGCAATCTAATTGTCGAAGTTTATTTTGATTAAACCAAAAAAACAATTAATATAATCATTGCATTCATCATTCTCACATCGCGTATTCTTCTTACTTACGAATCTCACGTTTGTATCTCGGTTCTAGAGTCAAACTGTCTCATTCGTATAATACTTGGGCCAATCGTCAGAAAAATATGGATGATCTTGAGGAAGAGAACAGAGAGTGAAAGAAGAGATCGACGCTCTGAGAGAGGATATGAGAAAGTTTCGTAACGACATGCAAGCCATGGCAGAAGCTCAGCTACAAAGGACTGTGATCTCAGAGATCACCTCAGCGCCCATAGTGGAGAAGTTTGATCCTAGATATCAGATACCAAAAGATAGTCCCTGGGGCATGCCTATTAACTATATCCCAGAAGGATATGTTCCGCCGATCACTGAAGATCAGGGAATCATAACAGAAGCCGTTGGGCCTGAAGGTTACAAACTTCGGGAAAGCGAAGATACCAGGGGCATACTGAAGACTCCTGAAGGTTACAAACTTTGGGAAACGCCAAGATTCACTGTCGTAGTCACGGTACCACCCCCTGTGGTGCAAACTGTAACACCCCAATTCCCATCGCGAATAAATAATACATAAATAATATCAGAGTAACTAAAAATTTATTTTTCCGACAGAAACAAGGATTTCACATTTAAATAAATAAAACATCATCCCTGCTCAGAAATTTGATACATAGCATAAAATAGATTACCCTCAATTGGGAAACTTTTCCATATAAAGGTAATACCAAATATATTCAACAATTATATACATAAATAACATAATCGTTTCCCCGACTCCCGTGCTACGTATCAGAGCAGACACTAAGACCGACAATAGAACGGAGGGCAAGTCTCCACAAAAGACCTCCAGCAACTCTAATCTGCAATGCCTCATAGAGCATCATAAAACAGCAGAAGGGTGAGAAATAACAACTACACCAAGATTGCATAATAATATGCAAAAACATATAAATTCACATACATAGTTATTCTCACCACAAGCATCACATATGATACATATAACATACCACATATACTTAACATATTATATTCATTCTTCAATGCATCATTACAACGATACAATTCATATCACAATTCATCACACCTCATTCAATATACTTCGCAAGGCATATATATATATATATATATATATATATATATATATATATATATATATATACACACACACAAAACCAAGCATATTCATCACAATGCTTATCATTCAACATAAACACACATATTCATGTTTATCCATCCATGCACACCTGCACAATTCTACTCATTCCACATCAACATATACATCATGCATAATTCACCAATCCAATCAAGACCTGACAATACCACCCATCACATAACTGGGAATGACAGCATAGTCATTCTACCCTAATACATACCTCACTAGGAACGACAACATAGTCATTCTACCCTAGTGCACCTCTCATTAGGAATGACAACATCATCATTCTACCCCAATGAATATCCCACTAGGAATGACAACATAGTCATTCTACCCTAGTGGACACCACACTAGGAACGACATCAACGTCATTCTACCCCAGTGCACACCTCATTAGGAATGACAACATAGTCATTCTACCCCAATGAGTATCCCACTAGGAATGACAACATAGTCATTCTACCCCAGTGGACACGACAACTCAATTGTACATCACTAGGAATGACATATAGTCATTCTACCCTAATGAGTACTCCACCATGAACGACATATAATCGTTCTACCCCAATGGACCCGACGACACACTCGCACATAATCAACTAAATCATGATTTTCCACATATAACCAATGCAATCATAATCAAGCATATATAATCAAATACTACACATTGCATATTCTTGCCCTTAGGCCACAATTCAACAACCACAACAATTACAACAACTTGTCACATGCTTCAACATCATCACATTCATGCATTGCAAAACAATTTAAACAATGCATTTCAAACCATAAAGGTCACCACACAACATACATTGAATTTCACATAAACAATGTATTTACCGCACAACAACAACATTATCACAACATCGCATCACAACACCTTATCACAACATCTCATCACATATACTCACGTCATATAACCGCACACAAGCTATACGTTACATATCAAAAGCATATAACATGATAACACATTATTCGCATACCAATACGACGGTAAAAATCCGACAAAACAACACTTTTTCAAAACCAAAACAAATATAATTCATCTACTGACCTCCAACCCATTTTTAATAGAAAGAACATTTCATAAGCTTTCTAACGCTTCGAACGGGGACCAAAACGGACTTACGGTTCAAAAGTTATGGCCAAAATACGAAAATACTGTTTTTGCTGTCCCAGGCAAATTCGCCTGGCGAATACCTGGCGAAACGGGCTCGCCAGCAACTCGCCTGGCGAATCTGGACGAACCATAATTTCTCAAAAACGCATTTGGGACCCAAAAATGATCCAAATCTTCAACCCACATGATAGTATTACCCCCAATGACCCAAAACAACATGTTAGAACACGTTTAGGCATACATTTCATCAATTCATCCGTGAAAACATCGATTTCTACAAATTACTCACAATTTCACCCAAATAGAAAAACCTATATTTTTCACCCAAACATTCAAACAACACATACATATACATATACAAGCATGATATAATTGAAACTTCTCACCCTTACCCGATTAATCCCGCTTGAAACGGAGAATCTTCGATTTTCCTCTTTTTCCTCTTCTCCCTTTTTCCTTCTCTTCTCTTCCTCTTCTTTCCCTTTTCTTTCTTTTCTTTTTCTTTCTCTCTCTTTTCTCTCTTATTTCTCTTTTTATAACAAAATATCTAACTACCCAAAATGACCATTTTACCCCTCAACTCAAATATCTCGCAAACGCTCTCTAAATGCGATAAAACATAAACAACGATGAAAAATAATATATTGCCAAATAAAAGTCAAGAATAAAATAATATAATAATAAAATAATATAAAAAGAAAATAATTAAATCGACTCGATTAAATAAAACTGACAAACACTGGGGCGTTACAATTCTACCCCACTTAGACATTTTCGTCCTCGAAAATCTAACCGATACGAACAACTCCGGATACGACTCTCGCATCCGACTCACAAACCAACAGGCCAACAAAAGGCACACCACGAATAACACAACTGACAAACCACCTTGCTAACTACCACAACGGCACGACAACGACGACAACTACAACGACAAGATGCGAAGCCCATACAATGCACTTGACGACAAACTCACAACTCAAAGAAAAGCCAAGATACCAACACACAGGTTCACTCTAGAACCGAAACACAACAAGATCATTACCCTACCCTAGGTAACACTCCCCTAATTCCCCACACAGGAATTAGCTACACACACTCGAACCATCACCATGGAAACGAGGCACAACACAAACAAGAACATAAAGTTCCATGACACCACAAGGTCTCAACCACATCAACAAAACCAGAACACCAACATCCTTGTCACACAACCATACTACAACAATGCTACGATTCACCAATCGAACATACAATCAAAACATCCATTTACATAGTAGCCCATGGATAACATTTAAACCTTTCACCTAACACTTCCATTCTGAAACATCCAATGGTCTCTTCACCCCTACATGTTCCCAATGTTCAACCTATGAACTCTTACAAGTCCCACACGCAAATACAAATTGTGCCACACCACGCATCCGCTGCGCACTCTGCCTACTCGTAACCATCAGAACAGACATGCATAACAACTTTCGACTAAACTTTTCAGGCACAACCTTAGCTTTTCCCGAAGGATAATCCAAGCCAAATTCATAACTCGTCACGAATTCCAACCCTCCTCGTTGTCTCATACTCTATTCCTTCAGACCAAACAAGTACTCTAAACTCTTGTGATTACCAAACACTTCGAGCCTAGAACCATAAAGATAATACCTCCAATTATTCTAACCACCATACAACCACGACCAAATCCAAAAGAGTATAGATCCTTTTATAAATCCTCAATTGTCATAAAGCATAAGCCACGACTTTACCCTCTTGCATTAACACCTGACTACACTCTTCAGAGACATATCATAATACCTCACAACGATTCATCAGGATCACGCAAAATCAAAACTAGAGCCGTAGACAACTTCTACTTCAGCTCACCAAAACGTTCTCGCAACGAACATCCAAAACAAACGACTCACCCTTTGCAAGTCAACTGAGATAACAGAAGTACGAACTTAGCACAAAACTTCGTCTCTTTTCAACACTTGTAATCCAATTCTCAAACACTCCACCTGTTCTTCCTCTGAGTTTACAACAGATCCGAATATCCTCAATCAAAGCCACTACGAACTTATCCAATTAAATATGGAAGATACGATTCATCTACTCCACAAACATTACAGACGCATTACTAACACCAAATAACATCACTGCACGTTGTAATGTCCAACCAAATTCCAAAAGATGTAAATTCTTAAAGCTTTTGCAAAACCTTGCACTGGGTAACTGGCTACTCACCCACAAGCTTAACCGAGTAATTAACAGCCTATTCCGATGATAATAAACATAACCAGTCACATCAAATCGATCAAAGCCTCAACTCATACAATTCACCATTCTTATCAAACATTCCAAACAATTGCAATTCCACTCAAACACAACCAACCCATTCCAGTAATCTGTTCATGAAAGTGGACACTTATCCTCAATCGTTACCTTAATCATCTGCTAGTAATCCATACACAATTTCTTCTTTTTAACAGTCCAAATTCCATAAATCCCCACGTGTAGCAACAACTATCCCAAAAGAACTCTGAAATACTACATCCACACTTAAGATTTTCTCAAAATTTCCATTAATGGTCTAAAATTCCAAAGACTCCAGACCTCACCAGAACTCTAAGTTCCGCTTTCCATAGTCTCAATACCGATACCATCATACGCATCATACTTGTTATTCCATTCAATCATCATTCCCTTTTTGTTACTAACAAAGCTGGAGCTCTCTAAGACAACACCTTAATGTTCCATTCAAAAACACATCCGAAAACCATGCACAACTGACGACCCATTACTGTGACTTCCTGCCAATTTCCAGAACACTATTATCACAAATATAACAAACACCTTAGTTTCATCGCCTAAGAGTTTTTCTACTTACTTAGCAGATCCAAACCTCAAATCTTCAACTTCGTCAAATTTAAGTTCACACTCTACTCTCTGAGAACCACCATTAACAATACCCAATCGGTCTCTCTCAATGAATTCCCACTGGACCAACAAACCAAAACCTCCAATCCGTCTCAGAAACAATAATTTCACTTTCCACAGCATAGAACACTTTCATAACTTCATATCGATATAAAGAACACTTAAATCGGACACCCGAGTCAAAAGATATGAATTTTTGAAGGAAAGTCAATTATTGGAAAACAGCCAGATTCGCCTGGCGAAACAAGATTTAACCTGGCGAATACCTCTTCGCCAGCCCTTTGCCTGGCGAACAAGCGGCGAATCCTGATTTTTCTGAAAACTCAAACTTCCAGTAGCTAACACATTTTTGTCTTTCCGTTTTCACCTGGCGACTTCTGATTTCGCCTGGCGAATCTCCCTTCGCCAGCACCTCGCCTGGCGAACTATTGGCGAAACCTAATCCGCCTGGCGAATCCCCAATTAGCCTGGCAAATCACACCAGAACCAGAATTTTCTGCTGCATTTCCATGGTTTCCACACCTCAAAATCCAACTTTTCCAAACCAACACATTTTCAAATTCCAAACAATTCATCACACGCACTATCAAGGCCGGAAAGACACATCTATCCCATCCAACATAATTCCCGTCTGCTATCAACAAGAGATTAAGGGTGATCAGTTCCTCAATTTGCCAATAGACAGTCGACAATCATGATGGGGCATAAACCATCTTTACCAAACTATAATAGCCTTCCTTGCATCCTGTGCACAAAACTACCTAAGGCACAAATCCTTAGTTGACATAAACCTTACCTCCGCATTCCCTCCGAAACCGGGAGCAACACTGTCCAAACAACACTTACAATCTTGCAATTCTCAACACACTGAGCCAATGCTCCACACCTGAAGCAACTTGGAGAAGTACCAGCTTCTCCCCCACTTATCTCATTCTCAATCCAGAAGACAAAGGATTAGAAAAACCAGAAAGTACTGACAGTGCTTCCACACATATCATGTACTAAGGGGAAAACAACGACGACAATATTCAACTGTCACACCAACTGACTCAACAACTTGGCCGGACGGACCGACCTGCTCTGATACCACTAATGTAACACCCCAATTCCCATCGCGAATAAATAATACATAAATAATATCAGAGTAACTAAAAATTTATTTTTCCGACAGAAACAAGGATGTCACATTTAAATAAATAAAACATCATCCCTGCTCAGAAATTTGATACATAGCATAAAATAGATTACCCTCAATTGGGAAACTTTTCCATATAAAGGTAATACCAAATATATTCAACAATTATATACATAAATAACATAATCGTTTCCCCGACTCCCGTGCTACGTATCAGAGCAGACACCAAGACCGACAACAGAACGGAGGGCTAGTCTCCACAAAAGACCTCCAGCAACTCTAATCTGCAATGCCTCATAGAGCATCATAAAACAGCAGAAGGGTGAGAAATAACAACTACACCAAGATTGCATAATAATATGCAAAAACATATAAATTCACATACATAGTTATTCTCACCACAAGCATCACATATGATACATATAACATACCACATATACTTAACATATTATATTCATTCTTCAATGCATCATTACAACGATACAATTCATATCACAATTCATCACACCTCATTCAATATACTTCGCAAGGCATATATATATATATATATATATATATATATATATATATATATATATATATACAAAACCAAGCATTTTCATCACAATGCTTATCATTCAACATAAACACACATATTCATGTTTATCCATCCATGCACACCTGCACAATTCTACTCATTCCACATCAACATATACATCATGCATAATTCACCAATCCAATCAAGACCCGACAATACCACGCATCACATAACTAGGAATGACAGCATAGTCATTCTACCCTAATACATACCTCACTAGGAACGACAACATAGTCATTCTACCTTAGTGCACCTCTCATTAGGAATGACAACATCATCATTCTACCCCAATGAATATTCCACTAGGAATGACAACATAGTTATTCTACCCTAGTGGACACCACACTAGGAACGACATCAACGTCATTCTACCCCAGTGCACACCTCATTAGGAATGACAACATAGTCATTCTACCCCAATGAGTATCCCACTAGGAATGACAACATAGTCATTCTACCCCAGTGGACACGACAACTCAATTGTACATCACTAGGAATGACATATAGTCATTCTACCCTAATGAGTACTCCACCAGGAACAACATATAATCGTTCTACCCCAATGGACCCGACGACACACTCGCACATAATCAACTAAATCATGATTTTCCACATATAACCAATGCAATCATAATCAAGCATATATAATCAAATACTACACATTGCATATTCTTGCCCTTAGGCCACAATTCAACAACCACAACAATTACAACAACTTGTCACATGCTTCAACATCATCACATTCATGCATTGCAAAACAATTCAAACAATGCATTTCAAACCATAAAGGTCACCACACAACATACATTGAATTTCACATAAACAATGTATTTACCGCACAACAACAACATTATCACAACATCGCATCACAACACCTTATCACAACATCTCATCACATATACTCACGTTATATAACCGCACACAAGCTATACGTTACATATCAAAAGCATATAACATGATAACACATTATTCGCATACCAATACGACGGTAAAAATCCGACAAAACAACACTTTTTCAAAACCACAACAAATATAATTCATCTACTGACCTCCAACCCATTTTTAATAGAAATAACATTTCATAAGCTTTCTAACGCTTCGAACGGGGACCAAAACGGACTTACGGTTCAAAAGTTATGGCCAAAATACGAAAATACTGTTTTTGCTGTCCCAGGCAAATTCGCCTGGCGAATACTTGGCGAAACGGGCTCGCCAGCAACTCGCCTGGCGAATCTGGACGAACCAGAATTTCTCAAAAACGCATTTGGGACCCAAAAATGATCCAAATCTTCAACCCACATGATAGTATTACCCTCAATGACACAAAACAACATGTTAGAACACGTTTAGGCATACATTTCATCAATTCATCCGTGAAAACATCGATTTCTACAAATTACTCACAATTTCACCCAAATAGAAAAACCTATATTTTTCACCCAAACATTCAAACAACACATACATATACATATACAAGCATGATATAATTGAAACTTCTCACCCTTACCCGATTAATCGCGCTTGAAACGGAGAATCTTCGATTTTCCTCTTTTTCCTCTTCTCCCTTTTTCCTTCTCTTCTCTTCCTCTTCTTTCCCTTTTCTTTCTTTTCTTTTTCTTTCTCTCTCTTTTCTCTCTTATTTCTCTTTTTATAACAAAATATCTAACTACCCAAAATGACCATTTTACCCCTCAACTCAAATATCTCGCAAACGCTCTCTAAATGCGATAAAATATAAACAACGATGAAAAATAATATATTGCCAAATAAAAGTCAAGAATAAAATAATATAATAATAAAATAATATAAAAATAAAATAATTAAATCGACTCGATTAAATAAAACTGACAAAAACTGGGGCGTTACAATTCTCCCCCACTTAGACATTTTCGTCCTCGAAAATCTAACCGATACGAACAACTCCGGATACGACTCTCGCATCCGACTAACAAACCAACAGGCCAACAAAAGGCACACCACGAATAACACAACTGACAAACCACCTTGCTAACTACCACAACAGCACGACAACGACGACAACTACAACGACAAGATGCAAAGCCCATACAATGCACTTGACGACAAACTCACAACTCAAAGAAAAGCCAAGATACCCACACACAGGTTCACTCTAGAACCGAAACACAACAAGATCGTTACCCTACCCTAGGTAACACTCCCCTAATTCCCCACACAGGAATTAGCTACACACACTTGAACCATCACCATGGAAACGAGGCACAACACAAATAAGAACATAAAGTTCCATGACACCACAAGGTCTCAACAACATCAACAAAACCAGAACACCAACATCCTTGTCACATAACCATACTACAACAATGCTACGATTCACCAATCGAACATACAATCAAAACATCTATTTACATAGTAGCCCATGGATAACATTTAAACCTTTCACCTAACACTTCCATTCTAAAACATCCAATGGTCTCTTCACCCCTACATGTTCCCAATGTTCAACCTATGAACTCTTACAAGTCCCACACGCAAATACAAATTGTGCCACACCACGCATCCGCTGCGCACTCTGCCTACTCGTAACCATCAGAACAGACATGCATAATAACTTTCGACTTAACTTTTCAGGCACAACCTTAGGTTATCCCGAAGGATAATCCAAGCTAAATTCATAACTCGTCACGAATTCCAACCCTCCTCGTTGTCTCATACTCTATTCCTTCAGACCAAACAAGTACTCTAAACTCTTGTGATTACCAAACACTTCGAGCTTAGAACCATAAAGATAATACCTCCAATTATTCTAACCACCATACAACCGCGACCAAATCCAAAAGAGTATAGATCCTTTTATAAATCCTCAATTGTCATAAAGCATAAGCCACGACTTTACCCTCTTGCATTAACACCTGACTACACTCTTCAGAGACACATCACAATACCTCACAACGATTCATCAGGATCACGCAGAATCAAAACTAGAGTCGTAGACAACTTCTACTTCAGCTCACCAAAACGTTCTCACAATGAACATCCAAAACAAACGACTCACCCTTTGCAAGTCAATTGAGATAACAGAAGTACGAACTTAGCACAAAACTTCGTCTCTTTTCAACACTTGTAATCCAATTCTCAAACACTCCACCTGTTCTTCCTCTGAGTTTACAACAGATCCGAATATCCTCAATCAAAGCCACTACGAACTTATCCAATTAAATATGGAAGATACGATTCATCTACTCCACAAACATTACAGACGCATTACTAACACCAAATAACATCACTGCACGTTGTAATGTCCAACCAAATTCCAAAAGATGTAAATTCTTAAAGCTTTTGCAAAACCTTGCACTGGGTAACTGGCTACTCACCCACAAGCTTAACCGAGTAATTAACAGCCTATTCCGATGATAATAAACATAACCAGTCACATCAAATCGATCAAAGCCTCAACTCATACAATTCACCATTCTTATCAAACATTCCAAACAATTGCAATTCCACTCAAACACAACCAACCCATTCCAGTAATCTGTTCATGAAAGTGGACACTTATCCTCAATCGTTACCTTAATCAACTGCTAGTAATCCATACACAATTTCTTCTTTTTAACAGTCCAAATTCCATAAATCCCCACGTGTAGCAACAACTATCCCAAAAGAACTCTCAAATACTACATCCACACTTAAGATTTTCTCAAAATTTCTATTAATGGTCTAAAATTCCAAAGACTCCAAACCTCACCAGAACTCTAAGTTCCGCTTTCCATAGTCTCAATACCGATACCATCATACGCATCATACTTGTTATTCCATTCAATCATCATTCCCTTTTTGTTACTAACAAAGTTGGAGCTCTCTAAGACAACACCTTAATGTTCCATTCAAAAACACATCCGAAAACCATGCACAACTGACGACCCATTACTGTGACTTCCTGCCAATTTCCAGAGCACTATTATCACAAATATAACAAACACCTTGGTTTCATCGCCTAAGAGTTTTTTTACTTACTTAGCAGATCCAAACCTCAAATCTTTAACTTCGTCAAATTTGAGTTCACACTCTACTCTCTGAGAACCACCATTAACGATACCCAATCGGTCTCTCTCAATGAATTCCCACTGGACCAACAAACCAAAACCTCCAATCCGTCTCAGAAACAATAATTTCACTTTCCACAACATAGAACACTTTCATAACCTCATATCGATATAAAGAACACTTAAATCGGACACCCGAGTCAAAAGATATGAATTTTTGAAGGAAAGTCAATTATTGGAAAACAGCCAGATTCGCCTGGCGAAACAAGATTTAACCTGGCGAATACCTCTTCGCCAGCCCTTCGCCTGGCGAACAAGCGGCGAATCCTGATTTTTCTGAAAACTCAAACTTCCAGTAGCTAACACATTTTTGTCTTTCCGTTTTCGCCTGGCGACTTCCAATTTCGCCTGGCGAATCTCCCTTCGCCAGCACCTCGCATGGAGAACTATTGGCGAAACCTAATCCGCCTGGAGAATCCCCAATTAGCCTGGCGAATCACACCAGAACCAGAATTTTCTGCTGCATTTCCATGGTTTCCACACCTCAAAATCCAACTTTTCCAAACCAACACATTTTCAAATTCCAAACAATTCATCACACGCACTATCAAGGCCGAAAAGACACATCTATCCCATCCAACATAATTCCCGTCTGCTATCAACAAGAGATTAAGGGTGATCAGTTCCTCAATTTGCCAATAGACAGTCGACAATCATGATGGGGCATAAACCATCTTTACCAAACTATAATAGCCTTCCTTGCATCCTGTGCACAAAACTACCTAAGGCACAAATCCTTAGTTGACATAAACCTTACCTCCGCATTCCCTCCGGAACCGGGAGCAACACTGTCCAAACAACACTTACAATCTTGCAATTCTCAACACACTGAGCCAATGCTCCACACCTGAAGCAACTTGGAGAAGTACCAGCTTCTCCCCCACTTATCTCATTCTCAATCCTGAAGACAAAGGATTAGAAAAACCAGAAAGTACTGACAGTGCTTCCACACATATCATGTACTAAGGGGAAAACAACGACGACAGTATTCAACTGTCACACCAACTGACTCAACAACTTGGCCGGACGGACCGACCTGCTCTGATACCACTAATGTAACACCCCAATTCCCATCGCGAATAAATAATACATAAATAATATCAGAGTAACTAAAAATTTATTTTTCCGACAGAAACAAGGATCTCACATTTAAATAAATAAAACATCATCCCTGCTCAGAAATTTGATACATAGCATAAAATAGATTACCCTCAATTGGGAAACTTTTCCATATAAAGGTAATACCAAATATATTCAACAATTATATACATAAATAACATAATCGTTTCCCCGACTCCCGTGCTACGTATCAGAGCAGACACCAAGACCGACAACAGAACGGAGGGCTAGTCTCCACAAAAGACCTCCAGCAACTCTAATCTGCAATGCCTCAAAGAGCATCATAAAACAGCAGAAGGGTGAGAAATAACAACTACACCAAGATTGCATAATAATATGCAAAAACATATAAATTCACATACATAGTTATTCTCACCACAAGCATCACATATGATACATATAACATACCACATATACTTAACATATTATATTCATTCTTCAATGCATCATTACAACGATACAATTCATATCACAATTCATCACACCTCATTCAATATACTTCGCAAGGCATATATATATATATATATATATATATATATATATATATATATATATATATATATATATATATATATATATATACACACACACATAACCAAGCATATTCATCACAATGCTTATCATTCAACATAAACACACATATTCATGTTTATCCATCCATGCACACCTGCACAATTCTACTCATTCCACATCAACATATACATCATGCATAATTCACCAATCCAATCAAGACCCGACAATACCACGCATCACATAACTGGGAATGACAGCATAGTCATTCTACCCTAATACATACCTCACTAGGAACGACAACATAGTCATTCTACCCTAGTGCACCTCTCATTAGGAATGACAACATCATCATTCTACCCCAATGAATATCCCACTAGGAATGACAACATAGTCATTCTACCCTAGTGGACACCACACTAGGAACGACATCAACGTCATTCTACCCCAGTGCACACCTCATTAGGAATGACAACATAGTCATTCTACCCCAATGAGTATCCCACTAGGAATGACAACATAGTCATTCTACCCTAGTGGACACGACAACTCAATTGTACATCACTAGGAATGACATATAGTCATTGTACCCTAATGAGTACTCCACCAGGAACGACATATAATCGTTCTACCCCAATGGACCCGACGACACACTCGCACATAATAAACTAAATCATGATTTTCCACATATAACCAATGCAATCATAATCAAGCATATATAATCAAATACTACACATTGCATATTCTTGCCCTTAGGCCACAATTCAACAACCACAACAATTACAACAACTTGTCACATGCTTCAACATCATCACATTCATGCATTGCAAAACAATTCAAACAGTGCATTTCAAACCATAAAGGTCACCACACAACATACATTGAATTTCACATAAACAATGTATTTACCGCACGACAACAACATTATCACAACATCGCATCACAACACCTTATCACAATATCTCATCACATATACTCACGTCATATAACCGCACACAAGCTATACATTACATATCAAAAGCATATAACATGATAACACATTATTCGCATACCAATACGACGGTAAAAATCCGACAAAACAACACTTTTTCAAAACCACAACAAATATAATTCATCTACTGACCTCCAACCCATTTTTAATAGAAAGAACATTTCATAAGCTTTCTAACGCTTCGAACAGGGACCAAAACGGACTTACGGTTCAAAAGTTATGGCCAAAATACGAAAATACTGTTTTTGCTGTCCCAGGCAAATTCGCCTGGCGAATACCTGGCGAAACGGGCTCGCCAGCAACTCGCCTGGCGAATCTGGACGAACCAGAATTTCTCAAAAACGCATTTGGGACCCAAAAATGATCCAAATCTTCAACCCACATGATAGTATTACCCCCAATGACCCAAAACAACATGTTAGAACACGTTTAGGCATACATTTCATCAATTCATCCGTGAAAACATCGATTTCTACAAATTACTCACAATTTCACCCAAATAGAAAAACCTATATTTTTCACCCAAACATTCAAACAACACATACATATACATATACAAGCATGATATAATTGAAACTTCTCACCCTTACCCGATTAATCGCGCTTGAAACGGAGAATCTTCGATTTTCCTCTTTTTCCTCTTCTCCCTTTTTCCTTCTCTTCTCTTCCTCTTCTTTCCCTTTTCTTTCTTTTCTTTTTCTTTCTCTCTCTTTTCTCTCTTATTTCTCTTTTTATAACAAAATATCTAACTACCCAAAATGACCATTTTACCCCTCAACTCAAATATCTCGCAAACACTCTCTAAATGCGATAAAACATAAACAACGATGAAAAATAATATATTGCCAAATAAAAGTCAAGAATAAAATAATATAATAATAAAATAATATAAAAAGAAAATAATTAAATCGACTCGATTAAATAAAACTGACAAAAACTGGGGCTTTACACAAACTGTCCCGGAAGGACAGATTCCACCGATCCCTTCTGATAAGAAGGAAACTATGTTCCATAGAATGGATGAATTCCAGGAACAGTTCTTGGAAATGCAGAAGGAACTACAAGCCATTCGCGGTCAGGATCTATTTGGAAAGGACGCCGCAGACCTTTGTCTGGTCCCCAATGTGAAAGTTCCGCACAAATTTCAAGTGCCCGACTTTGAAAAGTACAAGGGTAACTCTAGCCCTCAGAGCCATCTGGTGATGTACGCTCGGCGAATGTCAGCTCAGACGAAGAATCAGGACCTACTGATTCATTACTTCTAGGATAGTTTAACCGGTGCCGCACTCAAATGGTACATGGGTTTAAACCGTGCTACGATTAGCACTTTCAGAGATCTTAGTACTGCCTTCATCCAACAATACAAATACAATTTGGACATGGCACCGGACAGAGATCAACTCAGATCAATGTCACAAAAGGACAAGGAAACCTTTAAGGAGTACGCTCAGAGATGGCGCGAAATTGTCGCTCAAATTTGTCCATCTCTTGAGGAAAAAGAGATGACAAAGATCTTCTTAAAGACCTTAAGCTCATTTTACTATGACAGAATGGTTGCCAGTGCGCTCAGTGATTTCACCGAGATGGTAGGCATGGGAGTTCGTCTTGAGGAAGTCGTCCGAGAAGGACGTTTGGCAAAAGACGCTGGACCATCAAGCAGTACAAAACGATACAGTAGTGCTCTCCCTAAGAAAAAAGAGCAGGATATTGGGAATATCTCTCTTGGAAAGCAAAGGCGACGTTATCAACCAGTAGCAGTTGTAATTCCTGCTATCAGCCCTGTGCCTATTCCTACGTATCAACCTCAGGTTACGCAGAGCCAACCTAATCAGCAAAGTACACAACAACCTCTTCAGCAGGCTCGTCCTCAATATAATAACAACCGTACAACACGACCATCAGGGTTTGATCCTATACCCATGTTGTACGCAGAACTATTTCCGTTACTACTGGCTAAGGGGCACATCCAGACTAAGTCTCCTCTTACAGTACTGGAAAATCCGCCTTTTTGGTTTAAGGTGGATCAAACATGCCTTTATCATCAAGGAGGATCAGGGCATAATATAGAGAATTGTCTCAATTTCAAATCCGACGTGCAAAAGCTTGTTAGGAGCGGGCTCTTATCTTTCAAAAATACAAATCCCAATGTTCTCACAAACCCGCTGCCTCAACATGAGAAAGCTGCAGTCAATTTGATAGAGGGAGAGTCTAACAACGTTTATCAAATTCACGATGTACTCTTGTTGAAAACCAATTTGGTCAAGATGCATTGTAGACAGAGTGGGTACGACCATGTGCCACCTCATAATTATCACCAGTGTGATGTCTGCTCTAAAAACAATCAAGGATGTTTTGTGGTGCAAACAGCTCTACAGGGTCAGATAGATCTCGGATGGATCCAAGAGCACCGAGTTCGTGGAGTTAACATGGTCTATACGAACTCCAACGTCATTCAGAACCACGACATCTGTGCAATGAATGTCAACTTGGTGGCGATGCACTCAAGGCAAAGCCAGTATCATAATTTCCCACGACACGATTACAGTTCCTGTCTGACTTGCTCGATAAACAAACAGGGATGCTCTTTCATACAAGAGGCCCTCCAGCATCAGATGGATCTTGGATGGATCCAAGACTACCATGATAGGAACCCTTATCAGATCAACATAGTTCAGATCTTCGATATTCGCGTGATGAATACCAACCTGGTAGAGTTACACGCTGAGCAGGTCCGACTCGGATTCTTAATATCACACGACTATCAAAGCTATAAAGCAGGTTGCGAAAACGATCGAGGTTGTACCCTTGTCCAGGAGGCACTTCAGCACTTGTTAAATCACTGGTGGATGCCAATCTATATGGATGAAGATACTCAGCAGATTAGTATCAATAACAGGAATCCTACTCAACGTCAAATTCAGGATGTCCGGTCTGTGGAAGCTAACCTAGTGAGGTTACATTGTATTCAAAGTGGGCGTGGCCAGGTGCCACCACACAACTATGAACGTTGTAGTGTCTGTTCGGAAAGTAACCAAGGGTGTTACCTTGTGAGAGCAGCTCTTCAGGGTCAGGTGGATCGTGGAGAGATTCGCCCATATCCGGGTTCTGGACCCATCAACTGGACGCCGAACTACCTTGCTAATCAAGTCGAGGATGTTGTCACAATCTCTGGTCGTCACCAGACCAGGGATGTTTTTGCCATCATCCCTCTACTTGACGAATCTAGAGCTCCCAACTGGGAACGGATCGAGATTACTTATGATGGTCAGAAAAATCAGAAGGTTTCCATAGTCATCTATCTACCGGGACCACTACCGTATAAATCAACTAAGGTTATCCCTTACAAATATGGTGCAACGACAATTGAAAATGGAAAGGAAATTCCATTACCCTCCGTCGTGAATATTGCAGACATCAGTCGTGTAACACGGAGTGGTCGAATCTTCAACCGAGGAGTTGAAGAACCTAACAAGGAAAAGGAACTTCAGACAGAAGCTCCCAATCCATCTGTCGGTCAATCCAGTAATCCCGGCCTTTCGAAAAATAATGATGAGATGCTGAAGCTCATCCAAAGGAGTGAATATAACATTGTGGATCAACTGTTACAGACTCCTTCAAAGATCTCGGTATTATCATTGTTACTCAGTTTAAAAGCCCACAGGGAGGCTCTACAGAAAGTCTTGGAGCAAGCCTTTGTGGAACAGGATGTAACAATCAGACAGTTCGATAGCATTGTCTCTAACATCACTTCCTGCAATAATTTGGGATTTAGTGATGAGGAATTACCCGAAGAGGGTCGCCGTCATAACATGGCGCTCAACATTACAGTTAACTGCCAGGACGAAGCTTTAGCCAGCGTACTGGTAGACACAGGGTCAGCCCTGAATGTTATGCCGAAGTCCACTTTGATGCAATTATCATTCAAAGGCCCTCTGATGAGAATCAGCGAGGTCGTCGTCAAAGCGTTCGACGGATCCAGAAAAACAGTTATCGGCGAAGTTGATCTTCCCATAACTATCGGTCCTCACACTTTCCAAGTCACTTTCCAGGTCATGGACATCCAGGCAACATACAGTTGTTTATTAGGAAGACCTTGGATACATCAGGCTGGAGCGGTCACTTCCACCCTCCACCAAAAGCTAAAGTTCGTTCAGAACGATCGACTTGTCACAGTCTGTGGAGAATAGGCCTTGCTCGTGAGTAACTTATCATCATCTACTTGTGTAGAACCCGAGGAGGTTATTGGGACGCAGTTCCAAGCGCTGTCGGCCGGCAAGGACGATCAATCCCAAGGAGGAACCTCGATTTCCTCATACAAAGATGTTATCAAAGCGGTCGAGAGTACCGATACAACCGGATGGGGACAGCTTGTCATTCCTATTGACAATAAAACAAAGAAGGGTCTTGGTTTTTCTGTAAACTGTACCCGGACAGCTGCTAACGATGAAAGTCTTCATCCCATTCAGGATTTCTTCCACAATGGAGGTTTTCTTCACCCAGTCCCTCAAGCAGTCCATACTATTAATGAGGAGGATCCCTCTAACACAGAGGAAGAGTGGAAGTCCTATCTTAACAAGGACGGTTATATGTCTCAGGACGAAACACAAACTCCTTTTTTCTTTCCTACAGAGAGTCCGAGATTTATACCCAAGTCAGACATCGAAATGATATACGGGGATTGTGATCCGGAAGGATGCCGTGCTCCGCCAAATTCATTAGAGGAAGACACTCTGATGAAAGACAACTTTGACCACAATTACTATGGCCCGATGGATGGTCTGCCAATGTGGCAGCCTCATCCAGGAGACTTGGGGCCAGAAAGTCAGCCGAACAATGAAAATCAGCTGACCGTCATTGAACAAAATACTTGTGTCCCCACCATGTCATGGGATCAACACTCAAGTCATTCAGAAACTACTCAACACGACGATGAATTTGTAACATTTGCAGGACTTGAATTCATCAACTATGCTTTTCCTGAGGTCGACGTCATCGAGAGAGATGACTCCTCCAGTTCGAAAGAAGTGTGGGACACCTTGGGACAACCGAGTGGAAAGTACGACTATATGGTCAAATACACCGCTCCCGAAAGCTCTCGTATCAGGCTCGAAGATATCCAACCAACTGGATGGGGAGATACAGCTGAGAGCACAAATGATATGCAAAATATAACAGAGGAATTCTCCTACGACAACTCTGCCTGGGAGACAAATTCCAATGATCCCGCTCCACCAGAAATCAGCGTTATTTCTGAAGACAAATCAAGGAAGGTGCCAGACTTTGTGATTCACCGAGGAGTTCGCCGCCAATGGGTTGTTGTCGATGTTTCGAAGGTCGTTTGCCAATCTAAGTAATTGCCATCTTTAACCTTTCACCCTGCCCAGGTGAAACAGATGTTTTGATAGGGCTCACTTTCTGTAAATTTCCCTCTTCGCTTCGCCCAAAGCGACAGAGTTTTGTTTTATAGGGCTGTAGTTTCAAGGATCGACTTGTTTATTAATAAAATAACGTCGTTCTGTAATTTCCGCATTAATTGCTGTTTTCTCTTTTTGCTTTTTCAGAAAATGGTAATCCTAAAAAACAATTAAAAAAAAACAAGCAGTAAAATAAATACACTGCACACACTCGCATTTTCTCTATCTCTTCTAAACACGAATCATCACGTCATGCAGATTGCTTGTTTTAAACCCAGTTGAAATATACGATCCGATGCCTTCTCCCGACTTTGGGTTCCCGGTATTTGGGGCTGAAGAAGAAGTTGACAACGAAATTCCAGAAGAGATCTCTCGACTACTCAGACAGGAGGAAAGGTCCATTGAACCTCACAAAGAGTCGTTGGAAACGGTAAACTTGGGTTCAGAAGAAGAGAGAAAAGAAATCAGGATTGGGGCACTGCTCAGTCCAACTGCCAGAGAGGGTTTGATAAATCTTCTCAAAGAATTCCCCCATGTATTCGCTTGGTCCTATCAGGATATGCCAGGGTTGGATGCCAGGGTTTCTGCACTTTGAGACTTTCAAGCTCTTCATGAGAAAGACTAGTTGAACCAGTTGTTTGGGAAATCCTTTGAGTTTGGTCAGGAGTAGGCTGGTTGCTATGTTCTGAAGTTCGCCTAGCTTTCTGTTGCTTCGACAGATCTTCTTCGTCAGCAGTCTTCTCTTCAGGATCTCCTTTGACAGCAGTGCCTGCTTCAACATCATCATCGTTTTGTTGCTCAGCGTGTAATCCAGGATGAGAAGGAGAGTTGTTATCAGAATCAGCTCCCACAGTAGTGTCGAATGCTTCGACCGTTTGTCTCTCAAGTTCTTTGACGGGAGTGTCCTCCTCTCGAGCTACCTCCTCCTGGATTGTCTCAGGCTGTTTTTCGACGACCTTTGGCTTCTATCAAAAGAAAAATTTCTAAGTTAGAAATGAAATAAAATAAACGAGAAGGGTCGAGATTGAAATTTACCTTATAAGTCTCAGTTTTGGAGCTAGACTTTCCACTCCCCGTATCCTTCGGCTGATGTTTTGTAGCATGACTGCTAGAAGATTCCCTTTTAGAGGATTTGACAATGGATTTTTGTGAGGCAATTTTCTGCAGTCTTTTCTTCTTTTGAGGAGGGGGATTTGGAGATGGAGACTCATCACTGGACTCTTCGACAGGGATTATCTCTGGTATTTTCTTTCTTTTTTGGAACGTAGAGGTTTTTTGACTTACCTGATCATATAAATCAAAAATAGTGAGTGTCTTAAAGAAATAAAAGAATAGATCAAAAGAGGAAGAGATTTATACCTTAGTCGAAGGTGTCTGGGCGGCACTTTGTGGAGTTTCGACGGAAGATTTCTTGGCAGGCGCTTTCACAGCTGAAAAAAAAAAAGAAAAAGGGGAAAGTTAGGCAGTGAGAAATATGTGATAATAAAATGACAAAATTCGTGTTGTTGTTAACACCTTCAAGAATGGGATCTTCCACGCGAACGTGTTCTATTCCAATATGAAGGTGCCTTGGGTAGTTATCCAGATGATACTTAGTCGCCACCACGCGTTTAGCAGGTTTTTTATAACTTTCACGAAGAATTTTCATATGATTCCCACATGTGAACCAATCTGGAAATGGAGGACTTAAAGCCACACCAAATTCAGCAGATGGTAAAGGTGGAAATTTAGGAGGGTAATAGCTGAAAGCCAAGTCGTAACGCACTTCTGGTCGAATGTGTGGAGGCAGTTTCAACTTCTCCAACTTCTCCGTGAATTTTTCTTTTAAAGTAACCGCTGCTTCGCGTATGGTTCGACTAAGATCATCAGGTCTGTAAACGGTTTCAAAATATTTTTGAAATTTTTGTATTTCTTGGATGTGTCTTTGCGTACCTTTTTTAGTCCGTTCCTGCACAAGAGCAAAAGTATTCGTCAGATGAGTGATGAAAGCTTTTACGTCGAAAAATTTGGTAGCATAGTATTCCCTCCACCATGTGTCGAACTCAGGAGTGCAAAGGAATGATGGTTGAAAAACCACCGGTCGAATATCCAAAGATTCGTCAGTCAGCTTGTTCGACAATTCCCTGCTGGTGGCTTCGTCGTGGAAGGAGTTGTAGAAAATGATGGCCCCTTTTTTAGGGAAAAGAGGTCGAGGCATGATTTGAATTAGGCCAAATTGCCTGGCAACCAAGTTAGGTTGATAAACTATTAAGGCAATCTGGGGTTTCGTAGTATTGCGGTGGGAGAACAGGAGCCTAGGGGTCAAAAAGGATTCCCAGACATTTAGGAAGATGTTTTCATCATTTTTGGTTTGCAAGGGGAATTGTCGTGTAAACCATTCAGGTCCAATTGTTCTGTCAGCAAATGGAGCCATAGTCGAAGTAAAATGATGTCTCTCAGCAAACATCATTACGTAGCTAGTGAAGGCCCATCGAAGGCTAATTGCTTCATCAGTTGGTGTCAATTGCACCAATCTAGGTCATTCGACACTCCTGTTTTTGAATTCCTCTTCATTTATGTCATGCTTCGCAGGAATAAAGGCTTCGAAAGTGGCATTCAACCATAGTTGCAAGAGCCAAAAGGGGCCTGCCAAATTAAGCTTCCCTTTGTCCTTCAATGTCTTCAAAGAACGCACGCTTTCACTCAAGGACTCATACAGGTTCGCCAAGATTACCTCACTCAAGCATAATTTGATCCCAGCATGGAGTTGGTTCACCATAGTGATTAACCTCTTAGCCACTTGAAGTGAGCGGGAGCAAAAGACGAATTTGGTCAGCCACAAGGTTAGAAAAGCTATGTGATCTTTGTCAGAAACTTCTTGGTCATCTTCGCCATGGTAGTGAGACATAAAAAGGGAGTATGGGGCGAAACTAGTGTCGAAATCTATGGAGTCCTCGTTCAGGTGAGTGGGGTCGAAGTCAATGCCAACTGGACTAAGGCCAACTATGGCAGTTATGTCGAACAGCGTAGGGGTAACCATCCCGCAGGGGAGGTGGAAGGTGTTATACGTACTATCCCAAAAATAAAGGGAGGCTAGCAGCATGTTAGGGCAAACATTGGGTCCTACTCTTGATAATTGTATCAAGTCAAAAATTCCTATTTCTTTCCAAAAATTTTCTTTAACATTTTCAACTCTGTTCAACCAAGACAAGTAATCTGAAAGGTCTTTCGACCAAGGGCAAGTTCTAAAAATCCTAGTATGATTTAGATAGGTTAAATTTATTACTTCCTCATCTTTTTCATTTGAACCTTGAGGTTCAGTTTGTTCTACTGGTTTCTCTAAAGTGGGGGGTTTCACCCCAGCACCTATGGGTTTTGTGTGAGAATAAGTGGGAAAAAACTCTTGTAAACGCTCAGGTTTAATGTCTGGGTTAGGGAGTGGTCCTAACATGGCATAATGATTACCAGAAATAATAACAGGGATGAGTACCTGGGATTTAAAAATGCAGTCTTTTTCCCTCGCGTTTGGAGGCTCAGGAATGTATTGTTGATCCCCAATCAGTGTTGGTTCATCCAACCTATGCGCAGGAGGGATGATGGAAGGTTGCTCACTCTTGGAAGGTTTGCTGCTTGATGATTTTTGAAAAGCCATTGTTGAATCAGAAAGTTTTTTAGAAAGAAGATGAAGATTTGGAGTGATTGTGAAGAAGAAAAGTTCAAAAGCGTAAAAAAGAAAGAGAAATAGGGGTTTATGTATTTATAAGAGGAAATGATTTTTTGGGTTTAGTGGTGATCATGGAGGGCACGTGGCATCATCTTGACGGTGATGAAGAAAAGTGGAAGTTAAAAAGAGATGGCCATGACGTTAGGTTAAGTAATAATGGGCTAGAAGCTAGAACGTGGGCTAGAGTTGACGTTTTGAGAAAGTAAAATGATGAAATATGTTGGAACTTGAAATTGTGTAATTTAAAATTAGGATGACATGGCGTCAAAATATTGGTTGAACACCAAAGGATTATTTCTCCAGGATAGTCGAAATACCTTTGCTGGGGGGCAATTTGTATATGCGTATTTTCGACGCCATGAGTTCAACGCGTAAAAAGTTGTTTTCGACAATTGGAGGAACATGCCAAAAGAAGCACAACTGAAAGAGTATATCTACTTGGGAGATATTCTTCAACATTCTTCGACATTTCGACGGGGCAACGTTTCGACATTTCGTCAAGTAAAGATTTCTGCAAATGGAAAAAGTTTGGACAAGTATGAAGAACGTTGTGATAGTTCGACAATTCGACAAGTCTGAAAGGACGCGTTTGTTCGACATAACTTGAAGATTCAAATTCAAGAGAATTATAACGTTTGGCAGAAGACACGTGGAAGCACCTGGCGAAAGGGAGACATGCAGAAGGCCAGATGTCGAAGTTTTAGGATTTAGTCGTTAATAGCAGTTATTTTGTTTATCTATAAATAGGATAGTTGTTATTAGAATTCAGGGTGTGAAAAACTTGTACAAAACTTCCTGCAATTACTCAAAGTACCCGTGTGAGAGAAAAGAGTTATTTGGAAAAATGTACGTGTAAACACCATCTTTTAATTTCTTTATCAATCAAAGTCTTTTTACCAATTCCTTTACATTTACCAGCATCTTTATGTTTTCTTCGTCATTTTACTTCAAAGTTCTTTCTTCGCCATTTTACTTTAAAAGTTCTTTTCAAAATCATTTTCTTTTATCTCAGACTTTCATCTAGAGTTAGTTGAAATCTTTTATTCCAAAAGACTTAAATACATAAAACCAAGATATCACCCTTAACTTAAAATTATCACGTTGATCTAAGTTTTCGCCCGACGTCCTAGGATTTGTTTGGTTAATCCTGCAAGTAACCCAGATTTCACCATTCTGGTAAACCAGAGGTTGTTCGCCAAGATCAACAGCGAACAAATTGGCACACCTGGTGGGACCAGTGCAATATAGAACTTAAATAAATTTTAAAAATTAAGGCTTTTTCTTCATTGTATGATACTAAGAAGCGGTAAATTAGTCGTATCTGACGTAGAGAGACCCAAAAGAACTAGAGTAAGGAAAATGGCGAATCAGTCAAATAATCCTAATCCCAATCCAAATTCAAATGAAAATATTCCAGTTTCCAACCCTATACCTTCGACAGGGGGAAATGTGGATTCAAACCCTGTTCTGGAGGAGGTTATGCCTTCGTCAACAGGATCTATACCAGCGGTTTCGCTCTCCCAAAGTATGCCTAGTTCTTCCACAATGGGACATTCAAGGCCTTTGGGGACGCCTCCTCCGAGAGGACAAAATTTTAGGCCATTCCAGACAAATTTTTCCATGCCTATGTTCGGAAGAGAACAACCATATGGAATGCCAACGTCAGTAATGGCAAACTTGCAAAGTGCACCACCCTTGTATTCTGACGCCATGGTCCACATGTCTTCACCATTGCAAGGATCAGGATATGGTGGAAATATGAGTAGATTGAACCAATCCCGACCAAATTTCCATATACCAGCAATTACCAATAATTATGCGCAAGTAATTCGACAACAAATGGACGAAAGTAATCATGATATGGTCCAAATGTTGACTCAACAAATGGGAGCAGTGTTTAACCCTTTAATACAAAACACTACCCAAACCAACCAATTGTTGGCTGCGCAAATAACGCGCATTGCTAACTTTTTTGGTGTTCCTCAAACACGACAAAGAGAACAAGTGATTCAAAACCAAGTAGTAAATGTCGAAGAGGAACCCACGATAAATCAAAGGCCTTTAGAGAATCCTCAGGCAAACCCTAGAAACCAAGAGGCAGTGGTCGAACAGCCTCGTGTCGAAATCCCCGTTCAACAAGAACCTAGGAGGGTAATAGTCCAGAGAGGCCAAGATGCTGATGATGTGTTGCAACAGCGAATACGATATAATAACTTGCCTGTCGAAAATAAGATAACAGCCATGGTCGAAAGGATAATGGCCCAAAACGGTGTAAATATAGGTTTGCAAAGGCCTACTTATACTTCCCCATTGTCAGAACACATTCTGCAAGAGGAACTACCCCCAAGATGGAAAGTTCCTAAGTTTACTAAGTTTTCAGGAGATACTAGTGAATCTACTATAGAGCACGTAGCGCGTTATCTAATAGAAGCAGGAGAAATAGTCAATAATGAAAATTTGAAAATGAAGTACTTCCCAAGTTCCTTGACAAAAAATGCATTCACCTGGTTTACATCCTTGCCTGCGAACTCTATATTCACATGGACCCAATTAGAAAGATTGTTCCATGAACAATTTTATATGGGTCAGACTAAGATAAGTTTGAAGGAATTAGCCAGTGTTAAGAGGAAATTTTCAGAGCCTATAGATGATTACCTAAATAGGTTCAGGTTGCTTAAGGCAAGATGTTTCACACAAGTGCCAGAACGAGAGTTAGTCGAAATGGCTGCAGGGGGTCTAGATTATTCTATAAGGAAGAAATTAGACACTCAATATTTAAGAGATATGGCACAATTAGCAGATAGGGTAAGACAGATTGAAAGGCTAAAAGCTGAGAAATTCAGATCAAATAAAAATAAAAAGGAAAGAGTGGCCTATGTAGGAGTATGCCAGGATGATGATGGTGACGAAAATGAACTAATTTTGTTCGACGAACAAGAAATTGATCTAACTAAAGTCAGGCCCACCATACGCCTGTAAAGTACTAACTCCGTCGAATGGAAAAAATCCAGTCGAACCTGACAAGAATGATAAGTTTCCTAAACGAACTTATACGTTCGACGTCACCAAGTGTGACGAAATTTTTGATTTATTGGTCAAAGATGGTCAGTTAATAAAGCCACCAGACGCTAAAGAACCACCTGTCGAACAGCAGAAAAAGAGGGGTTTTTGTAAGTACCATAACTTTTTGGGTCATAAAACATCTCAATGTTTTCTTTTCAGGGATCTAGTTCAAAATGCTATCCGTGATGGAAGGCTGAAGTTTGGCGAGAAGCCAAAACAACAAATGGGGATTGATTCGAATCCCATGCAGGTTGTCGAAGCATACTATGCTGAACCATCCACTGTGAATATGGTGGAGATTGAAGTTGCTTCTGATGAAAGTTTCGAGATGATGGAGGCTATGGAAGGTTTCGACACCAGTGTCAACATGGTCGAGATTACTGAAGATCTTGCAGGCCAGAACGAAGTCGAAGGTACTAAAGCGTTCGACAACGATAATGAAGTCAAAGTCACTGAAGATCTTGACAACAAAAACATAGTTGAAGTCACTGAGGACTTCGACGATGAAGGTAAGGTCGAAGTTACTGAAAGCTTTGACAATCAGAAATTGAAGAAAACTACAGAGGGTTCCGACGAAAAAAACGATGACTGTGTTGCTGAAGACGTGGTGGTTCGACTAGGAGAAATCTGGGATTGCTTGGGACAGCCAAGTTGAAAATTCGACTACCTGGTGAAGTACACTATTCCTGCAACTTATCACACCGACATCAGTGAAATCCAACCAACTGGTTGGGGAAGTGATTTTGATGACGATGGTGATTCCCCTATCGCCAAGGAAGAAGTTACTGAGGACTTCGTTGCTGAAAACAAGGTTACTGAAGGCCTTGATCTTGACAACACGAAGGAGGCCGATGTTGCAAATTACTGCATCAACATCATGGGACCTTTCGACAAGGAAGTCACAGAAATGAAAGAAAAAGTTGTACATGGCCGTGGGAAATCTGGGACTTATGGGATCCTACGAAGAATAAAGGAGGATCCTAAAGAAAAGTCAAGCAAGTGTTGCTGCAAGCATGCTCCTAGGAACATATCCTGGTGTTGCTGCCCAGAAGGGAAGTTCGACCTAACGAAAAAGAAGGACAGAGTCGAAGAGGAAAAGCTCATTGAAAAGATGAACAGACTAACCATTGTTGACAAGCAAAATGTGGGAATTAATATGGTAGAAGTTTCGTAGAAAACTCAGGCAGCAGTAGATGAAGATCAACGTCGAGAGGAGTACCAAAAGCTGGCGTACCCCAAAGAAGATGAGAGTTTGGTCGAATTCATCAAAAGGTGCCAGAGAAGGAAGAGTGACGTGATGCTATGCCCTCGTTGCAGTTCCATTTTTGACAGAAAGGCTGCCACCAACTTGGAGGCAATAGATCAAGCAAGAAGGAAGGCGAATGGGGAAGCGACAAGATATGATCCAAGAAGGAGTGAGCACCACCAATAGAGGCACGGAGACAGACACTATGGCACTTACAAGCTATCAAATAAAGTGATAGATGATAAATGGGTTCAACCCATCAGAGATGCCCAAGGCCAGAAGAAGTGGAAGAATTTCGATGTGCAGAGAGGCACTTCAATGGAAAACAAGAAGGAGTTGGAGAAATATAAACCTAGGCCATATCCTTCAGAGAATTATAAAGGGAAGAACCCCATGTCGAGATCCCAGTGGAGGAGGTTCCAGAGGCAAAAGAGGGTTGAGAAAGAAGTTGCTGAAAAAGGTATGATGAGAAAAGTGGCTGGAAACAAGGACGAAGCAGAATGTAGCAGCAACGCTCAAATGGTAAACAAGAAGAAGCCTCTCCAGCAAATCAAACCAAACAGCGTGGCAGCGCAAAGTGTGCCCAAAGAAAAGAAGTTGGAGGATGACGAGATGACAGATGATTTCAAGTCAGATTCGGAGGCATCCTTCGACGTTGTCTGTAATGTGGTCTCGGTCCTTCCCAGAGACTATGATAGGATCATGGAAGTCGAAGATGAAGAGGATGAGATGGAAGAGGAAACGATGGTGCACAAGCCCGTGTGTTACTACGTAATGAATAATGGTTGTGTCGAAGAGCAAAATGCTTTCTTTGAAAGACCAGACGATTCCATGAAGGCGCACTTGAAGCCTTTGTTTATCAAAGGAAAGATTGAGAGTGTTGGTGTGAACAAGATCCTAGTGGATGGTGGTGCCGCTGTGAATTTAATGCCCCATTTCATGCTGAAAAAGATTGGCAAAGATTACTCGGATGCAAAGCCCCACAACATGGTTCTGTCGAATTACGAAGGAAAGGTAGGAACAACCATGGGAGTTATTAAAGTGGATCTGACAGTTGGTACTATAACAAGGCCAATAATGTTTATAGTTATTGCTTCTAGGGCAAACTACAACTTGCTGTTGGGAAGAGAATGGATCCATGGTATAGGTGTTGTTCCCTCGTCGATGCACCAGAGAATAGTTATTTGGAGGCCAGATGGAATCGTCGAGAACATAGAAGCAGACCAAAGTTACTTCATGTCCGAAGTAAACAATGTAAGCGATCGAAGTTTCGACAAAAACTTAGCCCACATACCTCCTTGCAGTCCGGCGAAATTCGACTTGAAGGCAACGGACAACGCGTACTATTCCATGTATCTCCATCCTACACATGGTTTTCAGTGGGATAAGGAAGTCATTGGTGACTCCAACTACATGTGGGGGACTACCAACGTAGCACCAACAGGAGGGGGGAATGAGTTCGGCAATGATGATGAGTGAACAAGCAGTGCTCGACAAAATTACGGCTTACATAGCCGAAAACAAATTCAAAGCGGCTCTGGAGGCCGAAGTAAAATACATGGCTGTCGAAGCCAATCATGAAGATTCAAATGAACAATGTCTTCAAAAAGACGTTGAGGAAAATAATGATAACAACCAAATAGACGAATGGCAACACCAGAAACTTGACGCCATTTATGACGACGAACCTTTGGGGTTCGAAAAAGATCCAGTGTCGAACAATTTGAAGATGGTGGTGCAGGATCCTTTAGAAGAAATCAACTTGGGACTGGGGGCAGAAAAAAGACCAACCTACATAAGTGCAAGGATGGATCCTCAGTTCAGAGTCGAAATAATCCAGTTGTTGAGGGAGTTCAAAGATTGCTTTGCATGGGATTATGACGAAATGCCTGGTTTGGATAGAAGTTTGGTCGAATTGAAGCTGTCAATCATAGAAGGGAAGAAGCCAATCAAGCAAACTCCAAGGCGCTTTGCACCAGAAGTTCTGTCGAAAATAAAAGAAGAGGTCGAAAGACTTCTAAAATGCAACTTCATCCGCACTACCAGGTATGTTGATTGGATTGCAAATATAGTTCCGGTTATTAAGAAAAATGGCAAACTTAGGGTATGCGTTGATTTTAGAGATTTAAATTCTGCTACCCCAAAGGACGAATATCCTATGCCAGTAGCAGAAATGCTTATAGATTCTGCAGCAGGTCACGAGTATCTAAGCATGTTGGATGGATACTCTGGCTATAACCAAATTTTTATTGCTGAAGAAGATGTTTCTAAGACAGCTTTTCATTGTCCTGGAGCAATTGGAACTTATGAATGGGTAGTGATGCCTTTTGGTTTAAAGAATGCTGGAGCCACTTACCAAAGGGCTATGAATTCAATTTTCCATGATTTTATTGAGACGTTTATGCAGATTTACATTGATGATATTGTAATCAAGTCTGTTTCAGGAAAAGATCATATAGACTATCTTCGACAATCCTTTGAGAGGATGAGAAAGTTTGGTCTAAAGATGAATCCCCTTAAATGTGCTTTTGGTGTGCAGGCGGGTGATTTTTTAGGTTTTGTGGTCCACAAGAAAGGGATCGAAATAAATGAAAACAAAGCCAAAGCTATAATGGAAGCGAAAGCGCCATCAACGAAAAAGGGATTGCAATCTCTACTGGGGAAGATCAATTTTCTAAGAAGATTCATCTCCAACCTCAGTGGAAAAACACAACCCTTTTCTCCTCTACTTCGACTAAAGAAAGAAGAATTCGCATGGGGGCAAGAGCAACAAGTGGCTTTCGACAAAATCAAAGAGTACTTGGCTAGTCCTCCAATCTTGATGTCCCCTTGTAGGAAAAGAAGCATGAGATTGTATATCTCTACATCAGACAAGACATTAGGAAGTATGTTGTGTCAAGAGGATGAGAATGGCGTCGAAAGGGCCATCTATTATCTCAGCAGAGTCTTAAATGATGCTGAAACTAGATATAGTGCTATAGAAAAACTATGTTTATGTGTATATTTCTCTTGTATGAAATTGAAGCATTATATAAAGCCCGTTGATGTATATGTATCTTCTCATTTCGACGTAATAAAACATATGTTGTCTAAGTCTATTTTGCATAGTCGAATTGGAAAGTGGGCTTTGGCTCTAACAGAATACTCCTTAAAATATTTGCCTTTAAAGGCTATGAAAGGACAGGTGGTGGCTGATTTTATAGCTGACCACTCTATAGTCGAAACTATAGAGTACGTCGAATTAGCACCATGGAAACTGTATTTCGACGGTTCCAGACATAAGAATGGACTTGGTATTGGGATGATGATTATTTCTCCTGACAAAATTCCAACAAAGTTCAAGTACAAAGTAGAAGGGCTATGTTCGAACAATGAAGTCGAATATGAAGCTTTGATTGCTGGACTTGAAATCTTGTTGGAATTGGGGGCAACAAGAGTCGAAATAATGGGTGACTCTGAGTTGGTAATAAAGCAGTTGACTAAGGAGTACAAATGTGTGAAAGAGAATCTAATAATGTACTTCGTGATAGCAAATAGACTTCTCAAGAAGTTCGACAATGTGGTTTTTAGGCACATTCCCAGGATGGAGAATCAAGAGGCAAATGATCTTGCTCAACTGGCATCAGGATACAAAGTGTCGGAGGAGAATTTAGAAAAAGCCATTAAAGTCAGAGGAAGAATCATATCTGTAGGTTTGTCCCCATCAGATTTAGAGACAATAAAATTGGGATATGGTGACGAAGAGAATTATGAGATTTGCAACATAGATGATGCAGGAGTCGAAGACTGGAGAAAACCCATCAAAGAATATTTGCAAGATCCAAATCAAAAAGTCGAACAAAAGGTAAAATATAGAGCTTTGAGTTATGTACTTTTTGGCAATGAATTGTTCAAGAAGACTGCGGAAGGAGTCTTGTTGAAATGCTTAGGCGAAAATGAAGCATACATAGCATTGTCAAATGTGCATAGTGGAGCGTGTGGCGCACACCAAGCAGACCACAAAATGAAGTGGTTATTGTTTTGACAAGGAATGTATTGGCCAACAATGCTAAAGGATTGTGTCGAATTTGCAAAAGGGTGTCAAGAGTGCCAAGTACATGCAGGCATACCACATGTTCCTGCAAGTGAGTTACATTCGATTGTAAAACCTTGGCCGTTCAGAGGTTGGGCGTTAGATTTAATTGGTGAAATTCGACCAGCTTCTTCAAAAGGGCAAAGGTACATTTTAGTAGGAGTAGATTATTTTACTAAGTGGATTGAAGCCATACCATTGGTGAATGTAGATCAAGAAGCAGTTATGGATTTTATCCAAAAGCATATAATCTATAGATTTGGGATACCGGAAACAATAACAACGGATCAAGAATCTGTGTTTACTGGTCGAAAGATGCAGAAGTTTGCACAAGATACAGGTTTTAAGCTCCTTACTTCGACACCTTATTATGCTCAGGCTAATGGACAAGTCGAAGCAGCTAACAAGGTAGTGATAAATTTGATCAAAAAGCATGTAGGTGGAAAGCCAAAAAATTGGCATAATACCTTAGATCAAATTTTATGGGCTTGTTGAACATCTCCTAAAGAAGCAACCAATTCGACTCCATTTAAATTAACTTATGGGCATGATGCAGTTTTGCCAGTCGAATTGTATTTGGAATCAGTTAGGGTTCAAAGGCATCATCAGATCCCATCAGCGACATACTGGAGTATGATGATGGATGAATTGGTTGATTTAGACGAAGAAAGGCTACGTGCCTTAGATCTCATAAAGAGACAAAAAGAGAGAGTCGAAAAGTTCTACAATAGAAAAGTAAAATTTAAGACTTTTTCAATTGGTGATTATGTGTGGAAGGTAATTCTTCCTATGGATCGAAAAGACAGAGTTATGGGAAAATGGTCTCCCAAATGGGAAGGACCTTTCAAAGTTTTGAAAATATTTTCTAACGGCGCATATGAGGTCGAAGAGATAGGGAAAGACGAAAGGATATTAAAAATAAATGGCAAATATTTGAAAAGGTATAAACCAATATTGCAGGAAATAAAGATAGCAGTCGAATAAAATGGAAATTGAAAGTAAATATTGTGCTGCCAAACAGATGGCGTTAAATCATTACAAATAAAGCCTCAAAGGGCTAGAAATTGACAGGCAAATTCGACTAAAGCTGAAGGTTTGCAAACTGTGCCTTCAAAGCGGTAAATTTGTCTTTCTGAAATTGAAGTCGACGATCACAGAGGTTCCTGTGAATATGGGCAACTTCAATCTCTTGGTTGATCTTTTGAGCGATCTCTGCGTGTTGAATGTCAACCTTCAACTCTTCATCAATCTCGCTTTGCCTAGGCTGCTGGATAGAAGCTATGAGTTCCTCCTCTTTGGAAATTTTCTCTTGGAGAACTACTATTTGTTTCTTCCATGTTTGAATATGGTTATGGCAAGTAGCAATCTTCTTGACAGAGGCTTCAGAAAGCTCTTGTAGTTTCGAAACCTTATTTGTCGAAACAGAAACAGAGTTCCATTCAGCAGCTTGTTGGTCCATTTTTTTAGAGATTTGTTGACATAAGTCCCTTCGACGGTGAAGATCTGCACTGGATAAGTCAATCACAGTTGTCAGCTCTATCACAAAATTGCAGACTTCGACAGAAGCATCCAAGACGTTAACTTGCTTCAACAGTTTCTTCAACTCCATTGGAGCAGTGGCATTTTCCTCTAGAACTTGGAACAAGTCAACATCAAGGATCTTCTCCTTGATCTGGGTCATGATATTGGGTAGAGACTGCACTTCAGAAGTGGCTCCAGAAGTAGTCGAACTGCTGTAGGAAGAGTCTTTGAAGTTGAATCTGGTGCTAAGTATGGCTTTCAGGTAGTCCAGGGGTTTCTGCACTTTGAGACTTTCAAGCTCTTCATGAGAAAGACTAGTCGAACCAGTTGTTTGGGAAATCCTTTGAGTTTGGTCAGGAGTAGGCTGGTTGCTATGTTCTGAAGTTCGCCTAGCTTCCTGTTGCTTCGACAGATCTTCTTCGTCAGCAGTCTTCTCTTCAGGATCTCCTTTGACAGCAGTGCCTGCTTCAACATCATCATCTTTTTGTTGCTCAGCGTGTAATCCAGGATGAGAAGGAGAGTTGTTATCAGAATCAGCTCCCACAGTAGTGTCGAATGCTTCGACCGTTTGTCTCTCAAGTTCTTTGACGGGAGTGTCCTCCTCTCGAGCTACCTCCTCCTGGATTGTCTCAGGCTGTTTTTCGACGACCTTTGGCTTCTATCAAAAGAAAATTTTCTAAGTTAGAAATGAAATAAAATAAACGAGAAGGGTCGAGATTGAAATTTACCTTAGAAGTCTCAGTTTTGGAGCTAGACTTTCCACTCCCCGTATCCTTCGGCTGATGTTTTGTAGCAGGACTGCTAGAAGATTCCCTTTTAGAGGATTTGACAATGGATTTTTGTGAGGCAATTTTCTGCAGTCTTTTCTTCTTTTGAGGAGGGGGATTTGGAGATGGAGACTCATCACTGGACTCTTCGACAGGGATTATCTCTGGTATTTTCTTTCTTTTTTGGAATGTAGAGGTTTTTTGACTTACCTGATCATATAAATCAAAAATAGTGAGTGTCTTAAAGAAATAAAAGAATAGATCAAAAGAGGAAGAGATTTATACCTTAGTCGAAGGTGTCTGGGCGGCACTTTGTGGAGTTTCGACGGAAGATTTCTTGGCAGGCGCTTTCACAGCTGAAAAAAAAAAAGAAAAAGGGGAAAGTTAGGCAGTGAGAAATATGTGATAATAAAATGACAAAATTCATGTTGTTGTTAACACCTTCAAGAATGGGATCTTCCACGCGAACGTGTTATATTCCAATATGAAGGTGCCTTGGGTAGTTATCCAGATGATACTTAGTCGCCACCACGCGTTTAGCAGGTTTTTTATAACTTTCACGAAGAATTTTCATATGATTCCCACATGTGAACCAATCTGGAAATGGAGGACTTAAAGCCACACCAAATTCAGCAGATGGTAAAGGTGGAAATTTAGGAGGGTAATAGCTGAAAGCCAAGTCGTAACGCACTTCTGGTCGAATGTGTGGAGGCAGTTTCAACTTCTCCAACTTCTCCGTGAATTTTTCTTTTAAAGTAACCGCTGCTTCGCGTATGGTTCGACTAAGATCATCAGGTCTGTAAACGGTTTCAAAATATTTTTGAAATTTTTGTATTTCTTGGATGTGTCTTTGCGTACCTTTTTTAGTCCGTTCCTGCACAAGAGCAAAAGCATTCGTCAGATGAGTGATGAAAGCTTTTACGTCGAAAAATTTGGTAGCATAGTATTCCCTCCACCATGTGTCGAACTCAGGAGTGCAAAGGAATGATGGTTGAAAAACCACCGGTCGAATATCCAAAGATTCGTCAGTCAGCTTGTTCGACAATTCCCTGCTGGTGGCTTCGTCGTGGAAGGAGTTGTAGAAAATGATGGCCCCTTTTTTAGGGAAAAGAGGTCGAGGCATGATTTGAATTAGGCCAAATTGCCTGGCAACCAAGTTAGGTTGATAAACTATTAAGGCAATCTGGGGTTTCGTAGTATT
Source organism: Lathyrus tuberosus (assembly GCA_022829125.1). Taxonomy (NCBI): domain Eukaryota; kingdom Viridiplantae; phylum Streptophyta; class Magnoliopsida; order Fabales; family Fabaceae; genus Lathyrus; species Lathyrus tuberosus. Next base: position 4,052,803 of record JALAZF010000518.1, read on the forward strand.
GCGGTGGGAGAACAGGAGCCTAAGGGTCAAAAAGGATTCCCAGACATTTAGGAAGATGTTTTCATCTTTTTTGGTTTGCAAGGGGAATTGTCGTGTAAACCATTCAGGTCCAATTGTTCTGTCAGCAAATGGAGCCATAGTCGAAGTAAAATGATGTCTCTCAGCAAACATCATTACGTAGCTAGTGAAGGCCCATCGAAGGCTAATTGCTTCATCAGTTGGTGTCAATTGCACCAATCTAGGTCATTCGACACTCCTGTTTTTGAATTCCTCTTCATTTATGTCATGCTTCGCAGGAATAAAGGCTTCGAAAGTGGCATTCAGCCATAGTTGCAAGAGCCAAAAGGGGCCTGCCAAATTAAGCTTCCCTTTGTCCTTCAATGTCTTCAAAGAACGCACGCTTTCACTCAAGGACTCATACAGGTTCGCCAAGATTACCTCACTCAAGCATAATTTGATCCCAGCATGGAGTTGGTTCACCATAGTGATGAACCTCTTAGCCACTTGAAGTGAGCGGGAGCAAAAGACGAATTTGGTCAGCCACAAGGTTAGAAAAGCTATGTGATCTTTGTCAGAAACTTCTTGGTCATCTTCGCCATGGTAGTGAGACATAAAAAGGGAGTATGGGGCGAAACTAGTGTCGAAATCTATGGAGTCCTCGTTCAGGTGAGTGGGGTCGAAGTCAATGCCAACTGGACTAAGGCCAACTATGGCAGTTATGTCGAACAGCGTAGGGGTAACCATCCCGCAGGGGAGGTGGAAGGTGTTATACGTACTATCCCAAAAATAAAGGGAGGCTAGCAGCATGTTAGGGCAAACATTGGGTCCTACTCTTGATAATTGTATCAAGTCAAAAATTCCTATTTCTTTCCAAAAATTTTCTTTAACATTTTCAACTCTGTTCAACCAAGACAAGTAATCTGAAAGGTCTTTCGACCAAGGGCAAGTTCTAAAAATCCTAGTATGATTTAGATAGGTTAAATTTATTACTTCCTCATCTTTTTCATTTGAACCTTGAGGTTCAGTTTGTTCTACTGGTTTCTCTAAAGTGGGGGGTTTCACCCCAGCACCTATGGGTTTTGTGTGAGAATAAGTGGGAAAAAACTCTTGTAAACGCTCAGGTTTAATGTCTGGGTTAGGGAGTGGTCCTAACATGGCATAATGATTACCAGAAATAATAACAGGGATGAGTACCTGGGATTTAAAAATGCAGTCTTTTTCCCTCGCGTTTGGAGGCTCAGGAATGTATTGTTGATCCCCAATCAGTGTTGGTTCATCCAACCTATGCGCAGGAGGGATGATGGAAGGTTGCTCACTCTTGGAAGGTTTGCTGCTTGATGATTTTTGAAAAGCCATTGTTGAATCAGAAAGTTTTTTAGAAAGAAGATGAAGATTTGGAGTGATTGTGAAGAAGAAAAGTTCAAAAGCGTAAAAAAGAAAGAGAAATAGGGGTTTATGTATTTATAAGAGGAAATGATTTTTTGGGTTTAGTGGTGATCATGGAGGGCACGTGGCATCATCTTGACGGTGATGAAGAAAAGTGGAAGTTAAAAAGAGATGGCCATGACGTTAGGTTAAGTAATAATGGGCTAGAAGCTAGAACGTGGGCTAGAGTTGACGTTTTGAGAAAGTAAAATGATGAAATATGTTGGAACTTGAAATTGTGTAATTTAAAATTAGGATGACATGGCATCAAAATATTGGTTGAACACCAAAGGATTATTTCTCCAGGATAGTCGAAATACCTTTGCTGGGGGGCAATTTGTATATGCGTATTTTCGACGCCATGAGTTCAACGCGTAAAAAGTTGTTTTCGACAATTGGAGGAACATGCCAAAAGAAGCACAACTGAAAGAGTATATCTACTTGGGAGATATTCTTCAACATTCTTCGACATTTCGACGGGGCAACGTTTCGACATTTCGTCAAGTAAAGATTTCTGCAAATGGAAAAAGTTTGGACAAGTATGAAGAACGTTGTGATAGTTCGACAATTCGACAAGTCTGAAAGGACGCGTTTGTTCGACATAACTTGAAGATTCAAATTCAAGAGAATTATAACGTTTGGCAGAAGACGCGTGGAAGCACCTGGCGAAAGGGAGACATGCAGAAGGCCAGATGTCGAAGTTTTAGGATTTAGTCGTTAATAGCAGTTATTTTGTTTATCTATAAATAGGATAGTTGTTATTAGAATTCAGGGTGTGAAAAACTTGTACAAAACTTCCTGCAATTACTCAAAGTACCCGTGTGAGAGAAAAGAGTTATTTGGAAAAATGTACGTGTAAACACCATCTTTTAATTTCTTTATCAATCAAAGTCTTTTTACCAATTCCTTTACATTTACCAGCATCTTTATGTTTTCTTCGTCATTTTACTTCAAAGTTCTTTCTTCGCCATTTTACTTTAAAAGTTCTTTTCAAAATCATTTTCTTTTATCTCAGACTTTCATCTAGAGTTAGTTGAAATCTTTTATTCCAAAAGACTTAAATACATAAAACCAAGATATCACCCTTAACTTAAAATTATCACGTTGATCTAAGTTTTCGCCCGACGTCCTAGGATTTGTTTGGTTAATCCTGCAAGTAACCCAGATTTCACCATTCTGATAAACCAGAGGTTGTTCGCCAAGATCAACAGCGAACAGTGCGCCGATTTTCAAATTACTCAAAAAGAACCAGGATTGCATTTGGTCAGAAGATTGCCAAACTGCCTTCGACAGTATTAAGAAATACCTATTGAATCCGCCGATTCTATCACCTCCAGTGGAAGGAATACCACTGATCATCTACCTCACAGTCCTAGAGGACTCAATGGGATGTGTACTTGGCCAACAAGACGAAACTAAAAGGAAGGAGTCTGCCATTTACTATCTAAGTAAGAAGTTCACCGACTGCGAGACTCGGTACACGATGCTTGAGAAAACTTGTTGTGCTTTGACTTGGGCAGCCAAACGTCTTCGCCAATACATGATTCGTCACACTACTTGGTTAATCTCCGAAATGGATCCAATCAAGTATGTCTTCGAAAAGCCTGCTCTCACGGGAAGAATCACCCGTTGGCAGATGTTATTATCAGAATATGACATAGAGTACCACGCTCAGAAAGTCGTTAAGGGGAGTGTTTTAGCTGATCATTTGGCTCATCAACCGATTGACGATCAAGAACCAATCGGGTTTGACTTCCCAGACGAAGATGTCATGTATCTAAAAATGAAAGATTGCGATGAACTGTTACCCAGTGAAGGGCCAAAACCAGGTTCCCAATGGGGACTTATCTTTGACGGATCAGTTAATCATTATGGAAACGGAATTGGGGCAATCATTGTTACCCCTCAGGGTACCCACATTCCTTTCACTGCCAGACTTACGTTCAAATGTACGAACAACGAGGCCGAATACGAAGCTTGTGTTATGGGTCTCGAAGAAGCGATTGATTTAAGGATCAAAAACTTGGACGTATACGGCGATTCAGCCTTGGTTATCAATCAGATAAAAGGAGATTGGAACACATACCAATCAGGACTGATTCCTTACAAAGACTATGCAAGAAGGTTGTTACCCTTCTTTAACAGAGTCGAGTTTCATCACGTCCCTCGTAGAGAGAATCACATGGCTGATGCCTTAGCCACTCTCTCTTCTATGATTAGTGTAGGTCAATGGAATGACCTACCTAAGATCGACATAATGCGCCTTGAAAGACCCGCTTACATCTTCACGATTGAAGCAGTCATAGACGACAAACCTTGGTATCACGATATCAAATGCTTCCTTCAGAAACAACAGTACCCACCTGGGGCACTAAGGAAGGACAGAAAAACCCTCAGAAGACTGGCTGGAAACTTCTTCTTGAGCGGTGATACACTCTATAAGAGGAATTTTGACTTGGTCTTGCTCCGATGCATAGACAAACCAGAAGCAGACTTGCTTATGAAAGAAATTCATGAAGGATCCTTTGGCACTCATGCCAACGGACACACAATGGCGAGAAAAATCCTAAGAGCAGGGTATTACTGGTTGACCATGGAATCCGACTGCTACAAGTACATGAGGAGGTGTCACAAGTGTCAGATATACTCCGACAAAATTCATGTACCGCCATCACATCTCAAAGTTCTTTCTTCCCCGTGGCCTTTTTCCATATGGGGAATCGACATGATTGGCTTGATCGAACCTAAGGCTTCAAACGGACATCGGTTCATCCTGGTAGCCATTGACTATTTCACCAAGTGGGTCGAAGCAGCGTCGTACGCTAATGTAACCCGACAAGTGGTGGTCCGATTTATCAAAAACAATATCATCTGCCGTTATGGTGTTCCAAGCCAGATCATTACTGATAATGGATCTAACTTGAACAACAAGATGATGAAGGAGTTGTGCGTTGAGTTCAAGATCGAACACCATAACTCATCTCCCTACCGACTTAAGATGAAGGGAGCGGTAGAAGCGGCTAACAAGAACATCAAGAGGATCATTCAAAAGATGGTTGTAACCTATAAAGATTGGCACGAGATGCTACCCTTTGCTCTTCATGGTTATCGAACATCTGTTCGCACTTCAACAGGGGCAACCCATTTCTCTCTAGTATATGGCATGGAGGCAGTTCTCCCCATAGAAGTAGAGATCCCATCAATCCGGTTATTGATGGAAGCTAAGCTTTCAGAAGCTGAATGGTGTCAAAGTCAACACGACGAATTAAACCTGATCGAAGAGAAACCAATCACGGCGCTACGCCACGGTCAGTTGTATCAGCAGAGAATGAAGAAGGTGTTCAACAAAAAGGTCCGACCTCGCATCTTCAGAAAAGAAGACCTCGTGCTCAAGAAGATACAATCGTTTCTCACTGACTCTCGGGGCAAATGGACCCCAAATTATGATGGCCCCTATGTGGTCACGAAAGCCTTCTCAGGCGGTGCCTTGAGACTTGCAACCATGGACTGAGAGGAATTTGCCTACCCCACAAATGTTGATGTAGTCAAGAAATACTTCGCCTAAACTAAACTAAAAAAAAAACGTCTCGGTGGATTGAAAACCCGAAAGGGCGGTCCAGGCAAAAGTTAGAGACATGGAAAAAATCATCCCGATGGGTTGGAAACATCAAAGTACAATCCAGGCAAAAATTAGGGATAATGGCAAGTAACTATGTTCAACCGAGGTGAATCCCTCAGCAACAGTTACACCATCCATCGGAGGAAAACTCCAGTCACGGTCATCTTCGACAGAAGCTCAGGATGTCCTGAATTTAAAGTTGGTAGAAGGATAGTGGTCGTTATGTTTCAACGTAGCCCTTTTCCCTGTAAATTACCATTTTCAAACTTTGTATATACTCTTTGGAATCACGCGTTTGGCTGATCTCCATCTTATCAATAAAATTTGAGCCCTTGTGCTTTTGTTTGTAATTCTTATTTGTTTTAGCTTTACAGAATGACGTTTTAACATGATTAGCGATTCTTGAAATGAAACAAAAATGAATTTACTTGTTAAAACTTTTTATGCTTTTAAATTAAAGATGGCAATTGTTTTTTACTATTGGGCATCGGAAGAACGTCGATTGCGTCTCCAAAGACGTTTGAATTTCAAAGCGCAAAATCAAAGTACTCCTTCTAGACGTATGAGATGCGGCTTTCCCATCTGATACCCTCGGCCGAGTTCTTATCTCCTAAGCCCGATCAACGGTATTCCCCGCAGGGACTATCTCTCCTAAGCAAGGTAGAATTGCTACTTTTTTTATCAACTTTACTTCTTCGCCCCGCGATGGCCAAGTATCCAGTCATGTTCACTCGTCAGTCTGTATGTCGCGTCAGTTTTGTCAGCATATATACATACATCATGCATTTGATTTGCATTCATATTCATATTGCATCACTATCACTCTAGTCGGTCTTGTCCCCTAGTGATAACAGTCTTCTCAATCGAGTTGTCAGTTCTTGCCTCGTCAGGAAATGCTGCGTTTGAACAATCTCGCCTCCAGTGTATCTCTGGATTATAGTCAGCACTCGACCACTTTGATAACTTGAACCTCTGAAAATCCAGAGAAGCTTTCTACAAATGTCACTCTTCGCCATTGAAGATGATCTCCTTGCTTTCCCGAATTAAAGAAAAATCCCCAGAGAAAGCCTCCTAAGCAGAGATTTGGCATTACAGCTGCCTTTCTCCGAAAGACCGCTGATGAAAAGGTCATCGGCACCTCAAATTGGATCCCATCATATGGCATTTCTCCGGGAAGATTCCGAGCAAAGTATGATGTAAGACCCCAAACGAAGGCAGTCTTTCAGAAGACTCGTCTTCCCCAGTATAAACAAATGGCGTCTCCAACAGAGAAGTTTGTACACATCTACAGCTCAGACGACTGGGTTCCCCAACAAGTCTGACGTCATTTTTTCCCCTCAAATGGCATCTCCCCAGGAAAATCTGGCGAGAAGTTTGAGGAAAGCCGCTACAAATAGCGTCCCTTGTCAATAAAGTTTATTGACAAAAGAAACTGAGACCAGTTCCTTGGTAGGAAACCAGGATCGAGGGGAAGTTTGTATCAGAAACTTAGACCAGTTCCTTGGTAGGAAACCAGGATCGAGGGGAAGTTTGTATCAGAAACTTAGACCAGTTCCTTGGTAGGAAACCATGATCGAGGGGAAGTTTAAATCAGAAACTTAGACCAGTTCCTTGGTAGGAAACCAGAATCGAGGGGAAGTTTAAATCAGAAACTGGGACCAGTTCCTTGGTAGGAAACCAGGATCGAGGGGAAGTTTAAATCAGAAACTCAGACCAGTTCCTTGGTAGGAAACCAGGATCGAGGGGAAGTTTACCTTTTCTAAGCATCATTGCTTAGCAAAAGAAGATGAATGCGATCTGGCATTCATAGCCATCAAAATTTCGGGTATTCCGATATTTAATCCTCTTGCACCCTGAATGCCCGAATACCTTCGTCATTCACACCTTCGGGTCCAAGAAGATTAAATAGGGGCATCTGTCATACCCCAAATTTTGAGCACTAAGATTTCCCATCATTGTGCAAATCATCATCACAATATGAATGAACCATCATGCCTCAAGGGTTGTTGAGCATTCACTACAATTAAAACTAGGCTTTTAAGCCCTCTCAGAGCCTTAGACAAAGGATCAATCAAGGAATGACTTGATATTCAACTTGTCTAGCCTCTAGAATATCCACAATGGATCAAAAGGACTCACACTTCAAGGATTAAGCACAAGGCTGCTCCTTTCTAGGTGGATCAAGTCTCAAGATCGACAGTGTCACCAAATTAGGGTTTTGGTCGACCAGGGCCTCCAGATGGAAATTTTTCATCTGGGAACAAGCCAATAAACCAAAACATAACCTAATACACTTCATGGAACCTCATGGACCCAATCATCAAGTCAATTTGATCTCAGGGGATGCATACATCAAAAATCAGGAATTAGGGTTTCTTGACCTAATTCACCCCTAAGTTGACTTTTGGGACAAATCATGAGCCAATACCTCAAGAGAGGATTTGAGGGTCTTCAACATACTATATTGATCCATTTGCAACAATGGATTAATCCAAGAAGCTTGAGCAACAAGTCTCAATTTCATCTGCACCACAATTAGGGTTTCGCGAGGAAAGTCAACTGTAACTTTGACTTTTGACCAGGACATGCTCCCAAACCCTAAGACATGATTCAATATACCCTATGACACCCATGGAACATCTCCATCAAGTTTGATTTAGGTCAAGGACATGATTTCCTGAATAATTGCACAGTTTAGAATTCATCTGATAAAAAGTCAACTGTGCACAAAAGTCAACTTTGACTTTTTGAGATTTTTCACCAAAATGGATTTTTAACCCTAAAATGATGTTAATGTATGATTTGAATCATCATTCATCAAGAAAAATCAAAGAAAGTGGGATAACTTGTAAAAGGGGTAACCATAAAAACTTAGAAAAATTTCTAAGTTATGGAAAAAGTGACACTAATGTGCCAACTTTGGAGGACCATAACTCCTAAACCACAAGGCCATTGTTCCCCATTCAAAGCTTGATTTGTAGAACACATTGCCCTCTACAAAAGCTTCATACTAACCTATGTCTAAATTCCTCATGGATTTTGAGTTATGGAGTGATCAAAATCAAGAAAAGTCACTTTGTTCCAACACTTAGTGAAAATTTCACTAAGTCAGCATCTGCCTTTACTTTTTTCCAAATGTAGGGGGATTTTTCACTTGGATTCAAAAGAGATCAAAACCAAACATGTTCAAACAGTTGTTGTATCATTTAAGGGCTTTCAAAAATGGCCAAGAACATTACCAAATTCAATTTGAGCTATAAGATATGACATTGGCAAGATGCCTTGCTGAAATTTGCCAAGGCAAGGCAAATTTTTGCACTTTTGGTCGATTTGCCAAAATCAGCCAATTCCAAGCCTTGTCATCACTTTGGACACATCTGAGGATTGAATCTAAAGGGGACAATCACTGAGCCAAGCCTCCAAAGTCTTTGGAACAAGAAATAACATGTTGAACCTAGAATTGCCAAAATAGGGACAAGACTCCAATTTTGGATTGGAGCATTCAATGGAAGCATCAAGGTGGCATGGACTGAGCTCTTAGCAACTAAATTCAGTCAAGACTTATCCAAGACCAAGGGAACCAGCAGCCTGTGCCCTAACCTCTAGTCAATGGCTAGAGGAGACTTGGATTTTCATTTGCCAACATTGACCAAACCTACTCAGCAGTTGCCATTCACTATTCCTTGCAAAACAAACTTGCTCTACTATAAATAGAGCTCAATTGTGATTAGTTTGAGTACACCAAAGCCATCAAACAGATGCTTTCCTCAAAATCTCTTCTTTCACTACAATTTTGCCTTCAAAGGCAAGTCACTATCGGGTTTTGAGTTTGAGAGCTTTTCCAATCAAACCAATCACACACACACCTCATATACATCATATATGAGCTGATCAAACACTTAAACAACAACTGGAACACTGATTTCTCAGAATCACCAGTCAATTGCTCAAGGTTTTAACCAAGTTGCAGTTGAGATGCCATGAAGTGATCCAGCCAACTTCAATCAAGTCCAAGCATTCAAACACACTCCATAGGGTGTGGGGAAGCTGTTCAGATCATCACAACTCATCTGTAACACCTCCAACACAAATCACGATCACCAGCTGCAAGTGGTAAGCATGAGCTCTTCTAACTCTATGATCCATGCAATTTTTGCTGCACAATAATTTGGCCATATGTTCATAATCATGCATGGAATATTTCCCCTCAATTAATTGCATTGTTTGAATTGTGTATCAAAAATCTCAGCCTTCATGCAGAATCTAGGGTTCTTGAGGATTGTTCATGATTTCTTGTTTTATGTTTAATTTAAATGAAATTAATTGTCATAGCCATGATCGTGAGGTTGAAACGAGTTGATTGGTATGTGGATTGCATGATATGATTAAGTATTCAGTGAGATTGGATAGAAAATGCAAATCTGGGAAACTCAGAACACGCGCGTGTTCTTGCCCTTGTTCTTGGCGCCATTTTCCAACATTTGAATATTTGAATTTTGTGATTTTTATTTAATTGATTCAAAAATTAATTTCTCTCTGAGTTTTAATGATTTTGAGTTTATTCTTTTTTTAATAATTCACAAAAATGTTAAAATATTTTATTTTCCCAAAAAATCCCAAAAATATTATTTATTTCATATAATTGATATTTTTGCAAAGAATTAATATTTTAATTGTTTTTGACATTTAAAATATTTTTTTCCTCTTGATTTTGTAAAGATTAATGACTTCTAATTATTTTGTAGGTTAATACTTGATTTTTGAAGCATTAATCCAAGATCATAATTTGTTTCCCACATGTTAAACAATTTTTGATCATTTTAATTGAATTTTTATTCAATTGAAATACATTTTGGAAATAAATTAGGGTTTTTGATTAATTCAACCCTCACAAATCATTTTCAAACACTTTTGGGCCTCTATTAGAGTGTAAGACCCAACCCACTTGTACAGAAACATTTTAGGGCCTCACTTATTGTATAAGTCCCTCTGTACATTTTTAAATTCGGCACGATCGTCGCCAGTTTAAAAATAAACCATCTGGGTCTCTCCTTGAGCTTTAAGCCCCATTCAAAACTTTTAGGTCTCTATTAGAGTGTAAGACTCAACCCCCTTTTAACCAAAAACAACTTTGGGCCTCAGATATTGTATAAGCCCCTTTGCGTTAAAAGAAAATCTCGGCGCGATCGCCATTTTAAACGAAAAATCATCTGGGGCTACCCTCGTGTTATAAGCCTCACTCTTTTTCTTTAAAACTTTTTGGGCCTCTTGAGAGAGTGTAAGACCCAAATCCCTTTGTACAGAAAACAATTTTTGGGCCACAGTCACTTGTATAAGTCCCTCTGTACAAATTCAAACAGTGCGCTCACTGATAAAACCCTGGGTCTCTCCTTGAGCTGTAAGCCCCAAATCTTTCTTTTTCAAAGCACTTTCTCCTTTGATTTTGAATATACTGTTGTTTTCAATCTTTCTTTGTTGAACAACTAACCAAACAACATGGAAGCTCTATAATCGAGTAAGTGTTTATATGCTTTCATTTACCGCTTTCATATACATATAACTCTATTGTGGGGCTGTTTCGCTGTAAGTCTTCTTTCATAAACTCATATCAACTGTGTAATAATAGTATAGATATTTAGAGTTTCCCCGGCAACTACGTCTAGCATTAAGCCCGTTGATCACTCTTAAATAGTCAAAACTAGATCCCCATAGGATTACCAGACACAGTCTTCCCTCCTCTTGGGGTTAAACAATATGGAGGTATGAAAGGCAGCATTCTCTGTGAACCCTTTCATAGACTGTCACTCGTAAAAGTTGTCAAAGAAACTTTACTCCCCAGAGATGATCTCTTCTCCGTGAATTGCATCTCTTGAGTTTCTTCCAAATTCTCAGACTTTCCTGGCTTGATCTATTCCTCGTGAATGGCCTGTCTTGAATTTCCTGGGGTTTGGGGACCCACAGGCTTCTTAAAAGCACTTGTCAAGAAACTCTATTCCCCAGAGATGATCTTTTCTCCGTGAATGGCATCTCTTGAGTTTCTTCCAAATTCTCGAACTTTCCTGGCTTGATCTATTCCTCGTGAATAGCCTGTCTTGAATTTCTCGGGGTTTGGAGACCCATCGGCTTCTTAAAAGCATCGCCCTCCTCTTAGGCATTATTCAAGGACCCGCAGGCTTCCTAAAAGCATCCCCGCCTCCTCTTGGGCGTTGTACAAGGACCCGTCGGCTTCTTAGAAGTATTCACAGCCTCCTCTTAGGCTTCGTATAATGATTATTCCTTCGGGAATGATAGCCTTCTCTTGGGCTTCATACAAGGACCACTCGGCTTCTTAAAAGTTTCTAGCCTCCTCTTGGGCTTCGTACAAATTGTCCCGACGACCTCCTAGAGGTATAGGAACAAAACTTAGTTATCTTCATAGAACAGTCCTTTCCAAGAGTCTACTACTGTTTCTCAAAGCATAGTACAAAAGATGAAACTCTAGACATGGACAGTCTAACATCCTTGAGTCTCAAAGACATTCTCAAGTGACCCCTTCAAAAATAGGAAGGAACCTCGTGGACTCGGACAACCTCAATACCCTTTGGATTTTCCACTTCCTTAAAGAACAGGAAATATCCCTGATTCTCGAATCAAAATCCCTGAGTGCAAACATTACTCATATAAGAACTGATTTTCTCTTTAAATCAGCATACTGGACCTGTCACTCAACTGAAACAGTAACCATAGCCTCCTCTTGGGTTTTGTACAATGATTCTCCCCAACGGAGCTAACAATTTTAGCCTCCATCTCGGGCTTCGTATGAGATACCAGAGACTCTATCGTTGAGTCAATCACCCATTTCGCCTCCATCTCAGGCTTTGTACGAGATACAAAAACTCTATTGTTGAGTCAAATAGCCTCCATCTCGGGCTTTATACGAGATACCAAAAGATTCCCTCGTTGAGTCAAAACCTTTTAGCCTCTCTCTCGGGCTTTGTACGAGACACATATTAGCCACCTCTTAGGCTTTGTATAAGAAAACCACTGGTTGATCCAATCAACCTTTTAGCATCAAAGTTGTGCCTCGTCCACAATACACAAACATCAACAACTCCTTCCCCTTCATCTAATTGCTGTAAGAGGCAAGCCTCTGGATCATCTACATCCATGCCACTGTCCATCTTTTTAGCATGAGAAATTCCTAAGGAAAGATAGCATTGCTCTACACTGAGTTAAAGTCTTCTCCTTTAGGTTGGAAATCCCCTATAAAGGAAATTATGGCATTGCCGGATTCACATATCCCGGTTAAAGTAATTCTCCCTTATAAACGGTTGTGACAAACAAACCCCTCTTTAGAGATGACAAATTCTCTCTAAAGTTAAGACCTTTCAGCTTCACATCTTGGGCTTTGAACAAGATACAAACTACCTTTCGCTTCATGTCTTGGGCTTTGAACAAGACACCAAAACAACCATTTCCTCCCATAGAATATGAGGAACTACGAACGCTCTGATTTCCCTGTTTCGGTAAACGGGAATACGTAGGCATAAGATTGAAAGAAAAGATCTTAGCGAGCACACTAAACACTAAACAAAATCCCATACTTCCACACATCCATCCTAACCTCCCACCAATCGACCGAACACCACTTTTAAAAAAATACACCCAATAGAGACCCCGAATCTTTGTAGCATCTGTAAACCAACAGTTTTGACTGTTTAACCTCAGTTTGCAAGCAGGGTTAATTTGAGACATCTATTTCCCTTCCTTCATCAGCTTTAATAGGATAAAAAATGAATCGATCTGTAGATACCAAAGAGCGGCAGTGCTTCGCAACCACGTCCAAAACCGCTCGCTACAGTTGAAACGTGGTAGTTCTAATTGTATCAATATCATTGTAAGTGGGGATAAGGCGTCGAATGCTACTATAAAAAAATGACCTTTTTTCTCTAGCAATGTCGAAAAAGACATTTTTGGGGGGCAATTTTTTAGCTCCTAATTTCGACGCCTAATGTTGGGATAAAGGTCTTTCCCAAGAGAGAGAATATTTGAAGTATTTATGAGGCTTCGACAGAAACATGGTTATAAGGAAGCTCAGTCGAAAGTTATTTTCCTACTAAGAAGAGAAGACTTAAAAGACTTAGAAATATTTCTAAGAATTGGGAAAGGTTTCGACCGAGGATTAGGAGGTGTCGTTCGACGTGAAGGTTTGAAATTCAAATAAAGGAGGGAATTTTGATTTTGAAAAGAAGACGCGTGGAATACATCTAAGGGGTGAAGGCATGCTGCATGCCATTTGTCTTCATTAAAAACGGTGACTGTTATTGACGGTTATTTCGACTGTATATAAATAGGGAGTCGTAGTGTTAGATTCTGGTGTGTGTTCAAAATTTGTACAAGTTACTCAAAAATACTCAAAGTACCTGTGTGAGAGAAAAGAGTTATCGTTGAGAAAATGCACGTTTGGAAAAACATCAGTTTCATTCTTTACATTTCAATGAAGTCTTAAGTTATTTATTTGCAATTCATTTTATATTTTCTTCAATTTCATTCCTGCATTTTTAATACGTTCATTGTTATTTCTTTTTAAGAACAAAACTTTATCATTTTTATTCAAATCACATCAGTTTGTGAAAACAATGATGAACATAACAAATAAAGGTTTTAATCTTCACATGTATATATTGTCGAAATTACTAAAGCACATTGTCCTAGGATTTGTATGGTCGATCCTGCAAGTAAATTAATTTTCACAAATTAGGAGACCAGCGGTTGTTTGCTAATTTTCAAGGCAAACACACCGGTCCTAACCACCTTGTATGTTTCCTTCTTATGATTGTCTACGGTGTTACCTTAAAATCCTCCGCTCAAACTTGGGAAGGCTACAAGTTGTCTGGATAATTGCCTAATTTGCGTCTCCAAATTTTTGATGGAGGCATCATGGTTTCTACTCATGGTCTCATGGTTCTTACTCACCCGCTCAAGGCTAAGTTTAGTGGCTTTCATAAAGTTTTCCGAGGTTTCTTCCAACCATGAAGACTTCCTTTGGGAATTTTGAGCTTGTTGATTTTGTTGCATATTTTGGCCTCCACTTTAATTTTGATTGTTGCTTCAACGGAAATTCAGATGATCTCTCCACCCCGGATTGTAGGTATTCGAATAAGGATCGTTCCTCTGAAAATTAGTATATTTAACTTCAGCATCCGACCCTTCAAATGAGTACCTTCTGTTCTCATGTCCTCCGCCACAAAAATCACACTTAAGTGTTTGTGCCTGACTCACGTTAGCGTTATTCAAGCAGCTGCAAGCTGCTTGTTTAATAATTCAATTTAAGCTAATAAAGTCGTTTGAGTATCTACAGTTAATATACCTTTGGATCTACATACCATCTTAACCTTTACCATTCTATCACTTTTGGTGTGGTACTCATTCATGCACATCTTCTCAATTAGATCATTGACTTATGGCTCGGTCTTTTGTCTAATTGTGCCTCCCGCAGAAGCATCCAACAACATGCGTGTGTGAGATGTACTTTTGATAACTTGTAATTTTCCAGAAATGGAAAAAGGGATTAATACATGGGAAATCCAGATAATGGATTTTTCCTTCTCCATTGAAGTTTCATGAATGTAGCTTCGATTATTGATGAAGATAAGTTCTTCAAGATCGGAAGCAGATGAAGCTAGAAGTTATTTCTTCGTACTAGAGGAAACTATTGTTGTTAGAATTTGAGAAGAAGATTGTTATATTTAGGTTTGCAGAAAAATGAAAGGGTTTTTAGGATTTAAAGAAGAGGAAGTTGGGGAAAAAGAAAAGAGAAATTAATTGAGGTGTGTATATATATATATATATATATATATATATATATATATATATATATATATATATATATATCATATGAGAATGTCATTTTTATGTGAGAACATGAGAATGAATCGGAATCATTAGATTTAAAATAAATGGGTGAAATTATGTGTCATTTTTATTTTCTCTCTCCTCCATTATTAAAATAAATGAATTAAATTAAAATATTATATTTTTGACAATTAATATTCTCTCTCCTCTCACCGATTTATTTTAAATTTAATGGTTCAAATTTATTCTCATGTTCTCACATAAAAATTAAATTCTCGTAGGATGCGTGATATATATATATATATATATATATATATATATATATATATATATATATATATATATATATATATATATATATATATATCACGCATCCTACGAGAATGTCATTTTTATGTGAGAACATGAAAATGAATCTGAACCATTAGATTTAAAAATAAATGGTGAAGATTATGCGTGATTTTTTTCTCTCTCCTTCATTATTAAAATAAATGATGGAAGAGAGAGAGAAAAATGACACATAATCTCCACCATTTATTTTAAAATCTAATGATTCAGATTCATTCTCATGTTCTCACATAAAAATGACATTCTCATGTTCTCACAAGCTATATATGTGTGTGTGTGTGTGTGTATATATATATATATATATATATATATATATATAGCTTGTGAAGTGAAGCTTTTCAATTTCCCTCTTTTTTTTTAAAACCCACTTACGTTTAATTTTTCAGAATTAAGGTTTATTTTAAAAGTGGTAAATTCTTGTGGCCTAGGAAATTGAATGATGATGACATTTCACACACACATTCTGGACGTGATAGTTTAGTGAGAGTAGTCATGATGACGATGACGTCTGCATACATCTGTGAACAATGTCAAGATGTTACAAAAAACACCACATTTCTTCCATCTTATGAATGTGATCGAAAGTGACATTTTGGGGGTGGGGGCATCTCTTATTCTTAGAATTTTTTTAGTCTAGAACTTTTGACATGAAAGTGTGATACGTAGGCATGTAATCTTTAAGTATAAAATAACTTAGGTACAATTTCGACATGTGGATTACTTTGACTGAGGTGGTGAGTTCGACTCACCTACCAAGTGTCTTTGGACTTAGCGCATTCTTGAGTTCAAGGGCTAGACGCCCTGGAGACCCACGAAGTCTGATTTGGAGGAATCTCAGGAACAAATCCACGAGATTAAGATCGCTCTCTCTTCAAAACATGTCCATAATCTCTAAAAAGTTTGTAGTGATTTGACATATTCAACAAAAATGCAGGTAATGAAATAAATACATAAGTTAAAACACAAGCAATTCAATCACATTTCGACACCACTACAGAGTTCGATAGAAAAGCTCTTCGACAAAGGTAGTTAAAGTATGTAACAAAGATTTCAAAGGAAAGCAATGGTTTGGAAGCAGTTCAAAGGCCAAAGGCACATGGAATCATATTAGAAAGCATAAGTCCACGTAATGGGATACATGTTGAGTTCTAGGGTAATAAATGTTATCGACGGTTATGAAAATGTAGTATATAAGCAAATTTTATTCAAGTAACAATGGTTCATAATTTTTATCAGTAATCTCTATAGAACTCGAGTATCTAAGTTACTGAGAGAAAAGAGTTTGTGATAGAACATGTATGAATATACGTTTCTATTTTAATTCTTTAATAAGAGTATTTTTATTCAATTAATTTTATTGTTTCTTTGTTTTAATTTAGTTTTAAGTACAATTCTTCATAGTTCTTATTGGGAGTTCTTCCTAATTTACCTAACCTTTAAGTATTAATAACCAAGCACAAACATACTTTCTCAAACCTTTTGCACAAATCGTCCAAAGATTTTTTTTTTCCGAGTTTAATCTCTTAAGTAAAGGAAAACTTGTGATTTGATTTACAAAAAACAACGACAAACATGCTCATTCTCAACTCCACCCATATACATGGGCCTTTGCTAAGATGTTTCAATACTGGTGCGAGTATCGGGAGATGGGGCCATTCATCAGGCTTTTCTTTCATTTTTTCTGCGTGTCTCGAACTTCCAAGGATTCATTTACTGGACAAGGAATCATCTGTATCCGTCAGTCGACCATGATGTTCATCATCTATATGTACAATTGGAAAAGTCTAAAGGACCATTATGTTCTGGTGAGCCCTATGACTCTAGGGGCTCATTCTATTTTCTATGAAGCTCGTGAAGAGGCTCCCACTCCTGTTGGTGATTTTGCTTCCACTTCTCCCCAATGCAAAGAAAGGGTCGAGTAGAAGAATCATTAAAGGTAAGTAGGCTTTGACCTTCGTATGGCTTCAAATCTCATTTCATCAGACCGCGTTTGGCAGAAATTTCGAGGTAAAGAATATTGCAAGGGTTTCCGTTGTCTACAGAGATTCATGAAATAGAACGATTATGATTAACGATGGCGGCAGTAATGACCAATGGAAGGACAACTTTGGGAATTCCATCCACCTTCTCATGATCCACATATCCCAATACTGTTCTATCATCTCTTAGCTGCATGGATGAGGGTGTCGACTCACCAGGTCTTAGAAAAAGGGATCCTGTTGGTATGATTGAATCTTCGTCAATCATATATACGCTGAAAGTTAAACAAGAACTCGATTTTTGACACTTTGAGATTGCGTCCATCTGAATGTGATTGTCGAACTAGTTTGGAGTCGGATTACAAAAGATCTGATTGAATTAGACGATTGGTTAGATCTGAGATCTAACTTTAGAAACTTGTAGGAATCAATTATCGATTCCCATAGACAGTGTCATTGTTCTGTGCTGGAATCAAAACTTGTTGATGTAGCTTCACAGTGAGGTGACACACGTTGCTCCATACGGTGGTGCAAGGTGGATCTGCAGGGTTAACACTAAAACACCCAAATCATTTTTTGACTAATAGAAATGGAGTGAGTTACGAATCAGAAAAGTCATACATGTTTCTGTGTCAATAGTGATATAACTTTCGGTATTTGTCTCATTGAGACTCCCATGAATAAGTATCATGAACATATAGTGTTAATTCAAAAATATTAGAGATATCTTGCTTAAAAACACTATGTTCCAAACTATTCTCACTCTCTGTGGCGACAATCACTGTGTTGTTTTAAGGCCAAGCTCCATGCATATGATAAGGTTGATCTCTAAATTCATAACTTTCTTCTTTCTCTGAGACCGAGTAACATTATTACAACAAATGCTATACAAATTTTATTTTTAAGATTTTAATTTTATTTTATTTTATCCTTATAACTAATTAAAAAACTAATTTAAAATTATGATTATCAATGAGAATTGAGTGAAGAAAATGAGTTAAACTCCTATTATGTGGCAAATCAAAGTTCAAATTTAAATTAAAAAAGATATTATATATAATGTTCGACATGTTTCAAATAAGATTATCTTTAGTGAATAATAAATTTTACTTGTCATTATAATTCTTTCAAATTGTTTAAATTTGGTTCCTATTTGTTTAAAAAACATATACATTAATATATACATCATTATCTATGTCTCATATTTTTCATATTTTATAATTAAATCATTAAATTTAATTATTCATTGTAAATTTTTAAAAAGTTGTAAATCGATCTAGTTAAATTTCAAATTTTATGTAAAGTGGTCTTAAAAAATAAAAAAATTTGCTAGTCCCAATTTTTAATATTTTGAAATTGGTCCCTCAATCTTTTGAAATTCAAATTTGATCAAAGTATCATAAAATTTTCATTTTAGACAACTTTTCATCATATACTTATATTTTTATTTAGAATTTGTTAAAATTTATAAAAATAAAATGGAGATGTTAAGACTCTGTATGGTAAAAATAGCTTATAGTCGATAATTAGTAGCTGTTAGCTGATAGCTCGTAGCTGTTAGCTGACAGCTTATAGCTTATAGTTGATGGCTGTTAGCTGATAAGTTAATTTGAGTGTTTGGTAAATTAACTGTTACACTAGTTGATAATTATAAAATGACTTAAAAAGATATTTTTAATTAAGAAATTGGTGATTTCATTATCTTATTAGATTATATTATTAAATTAATTTTTATTCGATAAAAGTAAATGTATTAATAACAACATGCAAAACAATTTTAATATGTATGAAAAATTGAAGATGTCATCAAAATATATAAATTTGTATATAAGTTTTATGAGCTTTGCTATTTAGTATGGATATATTGACAACGAAAATGAATAAAAGAACCAGCAAACCATACATGAAGCATGAGTATTTCATAAAGCCATTTATGAAGATATAAAAGTAAAAGTAATCCTAATAACTACAATTCTTGGTCTAGTTAACTCATTCTTTCGTAAAATATGACTTTTTTTCTTCTAATTTTATAATGAATTTTAATAAAATATGTGAAATAATAACATTGTAATTTTGAATTTAGTTATATTAATCTAAAGGCTTAATATCCTTTTTGGTCCTCTAACTATAGGTCTGGGTCCAATTTGGTCATCTTTCTTTTAAAAGTTCCAAATTGGTCCCTTACGTTATCTAACTGAATCAAATTGGTCTTTTCCGTCAAATATTTGTAACGCCGTTAGAAATAAATGACGTGGCATCTGAGGTGGCGATTTTTGATGACGTGACATAGAATTTATTAATTTTTTTATTATTTATAATTTTTTTCATTATCCATGTCATTTTATTAGTAAATTATTAATTAATTTTTTTTATTAATTTTTTTTGTTGACCATATAGAATTAAATTTATACAAATTTTAAAAAATTTAATTTCTATTACTTGGGCTTGAAGCCCACGATTTTTACACTAGTAACCCAATAATAAAGATTTATTATTCTAATGTGAAGAAATGCTTTATAAACACTTGTTGAACAAGTAGAATTCTCGATGTGGGACAAATAAGATCCACCAAGACTATTGCATGCACCACCATTTCACAATTCAACCATAAACTAACTCATTTATTTAGCATCCAAATCCTTACTAACAATAGCATATCAACTTCCAAATTCAACAACCTGTGAATTCCATTGGATTCCTAAAGAATTTTAAAATAGTCTAACCGACTGTATAACAATTCAAATTCATTTAGTTTAGGTAGGTCATTCATCACATAACAGCCTGCATATTGATTTTCTAATGAAATTTTGAATAATAAGCTAACTTAAGGCCATCAGTTCATCAACCAAATGCAGGACCAGATCAGATCAAATAGCATTCATAACTAAGACATATCACAAAACAATTTCGTTCCCAGCATGAACTAAGTGCAGTTAACAACAGAACCTCACTCATGAGCATAACTGACTTTCTTACTTTCACTCAACAACCTGTGAACATGACTCTCTAATTAACAATGGCTTGACAAAGTTAACCACCAATTCATCCTAAATAATTAACTAAGTCCCTAATTACTAATCTAACAGTCATCATGAACCCAACATCAACTAACTAACCAAATTTATTAATGGGTGGATGTTCAAACTAATTTGACCAAGTTCATTAACTATTCTAATTGATATTCACCAGCATCACAATCTTGACTCCAATCCAAACAAATTCTAAGCTATCATAAAATAACACTAAACATTATTTATTCATGAAACTTATTAAACTTAGAATTTCCATGCATGCTGATATAATTAGTTACCTTTGTTTGAAACACCACCACTGTTGAAACACCACCACTGTTGTAACCACCACCACCATGGTGATGGATCTAAATCAAATAAAAAAATCAAGCGTTGCTCACATGGTGATGGTCTTTGGTTGTGATTTTTTAGGATGAAAAGTTGGAGGTAGAAGAGTTTCAATGGTGAGGAGTTTGAAATCAGAAAGTTTATTTCCTTTTCCTTGTTCGTGTTTTTGTTTCTACTGAAGCTTATTTTGGTTATGTGTGGGTGGAGATGGTTTATGAAAAGGGAAGCTTGTGTAGGTTTTTCTAATAACTCAAGTCCCACATTGAAATTGGAATAATAAAATTAAATGTTTATATAAAAGATTTGTTCACAATATAATAACAAATATTAACTATTGGGCTCCTACTCTAAATAACTTGGGCCCAAAAATTTTGTATTATAATGAGCAACAATTAATTTAAATTGATTTTCAAAATAAATAAATTAAAATAAATAAAAATATTTAATTATTAAATGTAATAATAAAAAATAATTATGCCACTTCAACTGTCACGTCACTTATTACTAACACCGTTATTAATATTTGACGGAACCCAAGTTTGGAAATTTTAAAAGAAAGAGGACCAAAATGGACTCAGACCTATAGTTAGAGGACCAAAAAGGGTATTAAGCCAAAATAACAACAAAAACAAGTTTATTGTCTAATATTTTACAATAAAACTGTAATAATATTCAGAATTTTCTTCACCTTAGTTGATTTCATTGATTTTCCTCCAATGTTTTACAAACTTGAGAATTATCAACACTATTTCTAAATTAATTATATAATTTATATTTAATAAATAAAAATAGCGTTTAATAAAGTAGAAAAAAAATAGTAAAAATCTTCTATAATATTCTTCAAAATCTCTCTAAATTCAATCTTTTAAAATCAAATTTTTAATAGTATATATATATATATATTTAAAATAATAAGGGTATAATTGAAATAAAAAGTCATAAGCTAAAAGGTACAAGCTCAAAAGCTATTTCAAATAGCTTTTGAAAAAAAAGATAAAAACTAGTTAAAAAGCTATAGAGTGTGTTTGGTAAGACCAGAAAAAGAGCTTTACGCTTTTAGCTTTTAACTTTTCAGCTCATTTTGATTAAAAAACTCTGTTTGGTGACTGCATTTTAGCTTATAACTTATAGCTGATGACTGGTAGCTGATAAGTTAATTTGAGTGTTTGGTAAATTAGTTTTCTTTTCCTGGTCTTACCAAACAGACTCTAAGGCTCTGTTTGATAAAAATAGCGGTTGAATGATAAGTTAGCTGATAGCTTATAGCTTATAACTGATAGCTGATGACTGATAGCTTATAACTTATAACTTATAACTGATGGCTGATAAGCTAATTGAACTGTTTGATAAAATTAGCGGTTTAATTATCTGATAAAATAAAATGATATAAAAGATATTTAATAATAATTATTTTATTTTAAATTATAATAAATTATAAAGGATAATGGTAGGTTTTAGTTAAAATAATAAGGGTAAAAGTGGAAGGAAAAATGATAAGCTATAAACTATAAGGTACAACGCTATTTAAAATAGCGTTTGGAAAATAAACTATAAGCTAATAAAATAAGCTATAAGCTCGTGATAAAAAGATTGTTACCAAACAGATCTTTTAGTGTCATACGAGCTTATAAGCTATAAGCTCAAAAAATATCTTGCCAAACAGAACCTAAATAAAAGAAAAGGAGATACTAGATTAAAAAATGTGAATTTAAATTTAAAAATACAAAATATTTTAAACTAAACAATATTTCAATTAAAAATATTAATTAAAAACAACACTCACTTATTCAATCTTAATAACAATAATTAATTAATATAGATAAATCAATAACATTAATAAGTTATCACAAAAATGTTGATCATATTAAACACGATGATTGAAAAAATAAAGTGAATAAAAAATAAAAATAAACTATAAAACATGATTGATGTTTTTTTTTTTTAAGAATTTGAGAAAATTTCAAAAATTTGAATGAGATTGTTGAATGATTAACTATAATGCATATTCTCAACTATTTTTTTTCATGTACATTCACTTTATGAAAAATCTATTAAAAGTTAATTAAATATCAAAAAATCTCAATGTTCTATAAAAAAAACTTAATTATTTTAATGGAATGTATCACAATAAATTTAATTATATATTTTAAAAAAAAATTGACTAATTCTTTTTTATTATTTAAAATTTTGAAGCATTGCTCAATATCAGCATAGGATTCTGAAACCAAAATGGATTTGTATATTTATAAATGAAGAAGATCTAATATGGAAGAGATGGTTAGAACATCAATATGGGACCCTTAAACATTGTTTTTGGTCCAAAGAATTGAAATGTACAAGATCTAAATGTTCATTATGGTGGAAGAACTTGATTAACAATAATGGAAATGAGATTGTCAATAGTTTCTTAAATCATGTGTCTTTTAAATTGGGGTCTGGCGTGGATATATCGTTTTGGTATACAAAATGGTGCAGTCAAGCTCTTTAGCAAGCATGTTCCCTCATTTATACCATGCTCAAGAATATTAATGTTGGAAATATGGGATTGTGGTGTCAAGCATGTGTGGTAGTGACATGTTCATATAAATATAATTTATTGAGGCATTCAAGATAATCTAGTAG
The DNA here is from genome assembly GCA_022829125.1 of Lathyrus tuberosus. Lineage (NCBI taxonomy): Eukaryota > Viridiplantae > Streptophyta > Magnoliopsida > Fabales > Fabaceae > Lathyrus > Lathyrus tuberosus. The sequence continues at coordinate 4,075,989 of JALAZF010000518.1, forward strand.
CGGAAGATTTAGCAAGACTGAACCAGTTATTAGATGAAGTGGTTCCATCTTCTAATGTGCTTGACCGTGTGGTTTGAATAAGTGTATATGTTGATTCTTTTTTTATCAGAGACTATTACGTGAAAATTATGCAGGGCCTTGAAGATGATCAGGTGAATGATACTACGAGGAAACCTTTGAAGTTCATGTGGGAAACAAAGTCCCGGACAAATTTAAAACTTTCTGTTGGCGTCTTCTCCAAAATAAACTCCCAACAAGACTGAATCTCCATGCTCGGAACGTCATTCATGATCCTCATGATCTGGTTTGTGTCTTTTGTTTTCAGTAGGAAGACGACGTAGATCACATATTCCGTGCAAAATATTTGGTCGAACATTTGTTCTTGGACTGATACCGATGTAGATGTGGATGAAAATCTTTTAGATCATTTTTTTAGGTCGAGGACGTATTGGTCGAGGTTGGTTGATTGTAGGCTGAACATTATTTGGATGACATTTTATTGTCAAATTTGAAATAAAATGAATGAGATTATTTTCGATGATGCTATAACTAAAGTGACTGAGCTGATTTTTAACATTAAAACTCTCTCTTGGTTTTGACTTAATATAAATTTTAATCCCAATCATACTAGAATTTTTATTTATTGATAAAAATCGTTTTTTTTATCTTAAACTTTTTCAATTCTAGATTATTTTGAGATCTCATTATATTTGAATTAGAATATCCAAGGACTCTTTGATCAAATACTACATCTTTACTTGTTAAAAAAAAAAAGCATTGATCAATATCTTTCTTTGTAATATTCCTGCTGAGGAACATATTTCCGTTAATATCAATTTCGCAAGGACATTATCATTATTACGAAACTATCCCTATTGATCTAGTTTATTCATTATTCGGTCCTTTTTTAATCACTAATTTCATTTTGTTTTTTATCTCGGAAAATTCAGAGGAAGAAACGTTAAAATTGTAAAAACATTACAAAAAAGCAGAAAGAAAAAGTGCGGTGGCGTTGAGTCGTTCCCCGAAATTCACACAACTCAGAGAGACTCACTACACAGTCTCTTCGTATCAGATCCGAATCTCTCATCCCTTTCTTTACCGTTTCTCCGATTCGGATCTCCGATTCCGACGACTCGGTTCATCGATTCATTCCCTCCGCAATTGGATCCGGTTAAGCTTCCCGGCGAACACAACCACCAATCATGAATCCTTTCTCTTCAGGGACGCGTTTGAGGTAAACAATTGAATCCTACTTTTTATTCTGTTCTATTGGAATCGGATCAGCGTCTGCAATGGCGTTAGATGGTTGTTGTTCTTCATGCTGCTGATTTTGTAGCTGAGTAGACCTTTGTGTTTCGGAATATCTTCAATTATTTCCGCATTTTTTCAATTAATTGAAATTTATGTCTCTATTTGAGTTCTAGCTTCTAGATTTTATTGTTTTTAAGCTAAATTAGTGATGTGTGTTGAAAATTTATTTGGTTTCTGGTCTTGACTTGCTTAGCTAGGTTATGATTTCTTATAGTATCTGGATCAGACCTTTAAATTGAAATGTCAGCTTAGTCTACGGATATATATTGACTGCAGTTATTCAACTATTGCATGTGTCATGGAACTTAAACTTAAGTTTAACATTTTACATCTTCAGAGGTTTTATATTTTGGATATTATAAGAAAAACCAAAGCAATTTTTTGCACTAGGTGGAGGCAACTATATGAATTATTCATTAATGATGCTACTATGGCAATTGTTTGGCTTTAGCATACAGACATGTTGTTCTAATATCGTTAAAAACTGACTATAACAACAACAACAACCAAGCCTTATCCCACTATGTAGGATCGACTACCATGTCATAGAGATTCAACAAAGTTTTACGTTGGCTGTCGACTGTCTAACACAAACATCTCCTTTTATCCGGGCTTGGGATCATTAAAAACGGACTCTTATGATAAAATTTGTGGTAGGGTTTGGAATCAAGAGAGTGCCTGACTTACACATTATAAGATAGATTATTATTTTCTCCGTCATAGGTAGATTGTCACTAATGTTGTCCCAATATAAGTATTAAGTACCACAACCAATCTGATAATTTTAAAGCATTGTATTATTGAATTGGAACTACAATTCTACTATAGAGTCACTGAATCAAGCAGGACTTTTATTTTCCGCATATTACTTTTTATTTCAAAATTATCTTTTGCTTGCCAAATCATATATGGTTAATATGTTTTCAGGTTTCTGGAAAGTTACAGATGATGAATGTTTGATATTGAGTTTCTTTTGGAATTTAACTATAATAATCATTTTTAACTTATCTGGTTCATATCCCAATATTTAGGGACATGATTCGGGCCATACGTGCTTGCAAGACTGCAGCAGAAGAGCGTGGTGTTGTAAGAAAAGAATGTGCAGCCATCCGTGCTTCAATAAATGAAAATGATCAAGATTACAGGCACCGAAATATGGCTAAGCTTATGTTCATCCACATGCTTGGATACCCGACACATTTTGGTCAAATGGAGTGCCTCAAGTTGATTGCATCTCCTGGATTTCCGGAGAAGAGAATAGGTTATCTTGGTCTCATGTTGCTTCTTGACGAAAGACAAGAAGTTCTAATGTTGGTCACCAATTCTTTGAAACAGTATCCTTTTCTTAATCAGATTTTCATTTGTTTTTTTATTCCCTGATTTTCCCGTTCCACTTTATAATGTGTTTTTGATATTGGTCTTCTAGTCTACTGAAACAAAATGAGGGGAAAGTGTTAATAATTGTTTGTATTGTAAAGCCTTAACCGAACTGCAGAGATCTTAATCACACAAATCAGTATATAGTGGGACTTGCACTTTGTGCTTTAGGAAACATTTGTTCAGCAGAAATGGCTCGTGATCTTGCACCAGAGGTTGAGAGATTGCTACAATTTCGTGACCCCAATATTCGGAAGAAGGTGAACTTTTCAATGTATTTCATGCATTTCATTAGATATTACAGTACAGATGTTTTTTTTTTTTGGTTTGTTATATATTGTGGGAGAAGTGGCCGTGGATGCTTCGTAGAGACAGTAACTTGTTACTTCTCTCCACTTATAGGGCTTAGTTTTTGAACTGCTGTACATCTAATAACCCATGTTATTTAATTTTCTTACTTACATCTAGCCACCAACAAATACTGGATTTTGGTTTTACTGGAATAAAATATCCCATAAAATCAGACTATGATCCTTATCCTTGTATAATAGCAAAGTTACTTGCATCCATCTTGGTGTGATTGCTAATTTTTTTATTTATTTTTTAAATTATCAAGAGAGAGTCAAGATTCATGGGACAGCACTCATCTACCCAACTATTTCCAATAGGAAAATAATGGAAAGACATGAACTGCCATAAATTTAAGGCTCCCAGTCAAACATGAATGCCTGTTCTATTTTGGTGTTATCTGGCTAATATATGATTTTCAATGCCTTTGAGAAGATAAATTTTCTATTTTATTTTGCTCAAGGGAGTAATTCTAATGCACATAAACTATAATGCTTTATTTTGAATTGCCCATTTAAAGAGTCTGCAGTTGCATTATATGACTGTGAACCGTGATAGCAAATAACCTTGCCCTTACCTTATGGTGGTTTGTGCCACAACTGTTTAATGTTCTTAGAATGCGTGGGTTAGACCTAATTCATCTCTACAAAACCGGCTTATAAGGTGAGGGCTGCCCAAGTTTTATAAACACTACACTTGCCATATCTCTAAGCTATGTGGAGCTAAATCCACTCCTTCAAACCCAACACAATACAGGTGTTGGAAGCTACAATAAGACAAGCCATATGCCGCAATTAGGCGACTAGGGGTGGACCGCAATGAAGATGGAATTTCCAACACACCCCCTCACACTCAGGTCTCACTGAGACCGAAGCGTGGACGACGTGGAAAGTCCAACAACATATATAGGATAGGCTCTGATACCATCTTAGAACATGTGGGTTGGGACTAACTCATCCCTACAAAACCGGTTTGTAAGATGAGGACTGCCCAAGCTTAATAAACACTACACGTGTCTTATCTCTAAGCAATATGAGACTAAATCCGTCCCTTCAAACCCAACACAATGCCGGTGTTGGTGCTTACAATGAAGGCAAGCCAAATGCGAAATTAGGCGACTAGGGGCGGACCGCAATGAAGGCAGAATTTCCAACGAACATAAAAAAAATTCTGATGCATAATAATCATCGTTGCATGATCATATAATAGCAAAAATGTTGGGAGTTATGTGATTGAATATGAAAAAAATTTGGTAGTTGTTGAAATCACCTTTATCTTTCTTCTTCGCGATTTTTGTTCTTTTTTGTTTAATGCTGTTTTCTTGTTCCATTTTATTTCATTTTGAATGGAAGTCTACTTATTAGCACACTTTTAAGAACTTGACATCCATCAAGCTGGTTGCATTGTCTAATATTAGTTGTCATATCATATCACTGTTTTTTTTTATATCCTTACTCCCATTTGCTAAATAATTGCATGTTATGTAATTTGATTTTTTGTTTTATTTAGGAAACCTTTTCCATTTAACTGCTTGAGTTATCATTTATAATTCTCATAAATTAACTATGCCCACTGTTATATAGGCAGCATTATGCTCTATAAGGATCATAAGGAAAGTTCCAGATTTGGCAGAAAATTTTATCAATCCTGCTACTTCCTTACTTAGGGAGAAACACCATGGAGTTTTGATCACTGGGGTTCAGCTTTGTACAGATCTGTGTAAAACTAGCACTGAAGCTCTTGAACATATTAGGAAGGTAGTTTTTCATCTTCTTTATAATTTATGTTGTCAATATCAGTGTATTTCTTCATAACCCACTTTAGATATTAATTAAAGTAAACTTGCCTACTATTAGAATAAGCATGGGAAGATATTCTGCGCTCTACAATATCAAATCATCTATATTTTTGTGTATTCTTCTTCTTTTTTGTCAGTTAAAGGCATCCATAAATTATTGAATTTGCTTTTTTGAAAATGTTATTGATAGAAAAAATAATATGAAACCATTCACGTGTCTTCATCTATTAGCGCGGGTATTTAGGTGGGCCTGTGCATTATCCACACTTCAAGTTCAATGGGCTCTTGTGTGATAGGGTGTGTTACCAATAACAATACAAAACTATTCATGTCTCTTCACCTACGCGGTATAGCTTTTGAGATAGATGGTTTATGACTGTTAAAGTTTATGGGGAAACTTTCCCCACCCCTCACATTTCTGAAAAACCACATATGATTTCAGAAGTGTGCTTTGGGATGACATAGTTTGTTTGAAAGTGTACTCCCAAACAACTCGAAATATGTTATTCTGCATGTTGACTTCTGAAATCATGTTGGGGTGTGGGAACGTTTGTCTCATAAATTTAATGTAGTTATTTTCTGGAATTTAGGATTAGTCAATTATTTGACCACTTAATATAATTTGAAATGCTTTTACTTTTTAGGCTTAATTGCAATTTTGGTCCCCCTATTTTCAATTTTTTTGAGATTTGATCCCCTTATTTTAAAATCCGGAATTTTTGTCCTTTTATTTTCAGTTTTTTTGAGTTTTGGTCCCCCTATTTTAAAATCTGAAATTTTTGTCCCTCTATTTTCAGTTTTTTTAAATTTTGGTCCCCTTATTTTTATTTTTTTAAACTTTTGGTCCCTTATTAAATTAGTTTCAAATTGGAAAGGAGACTAAAATTCAGAACAAAACTTAAAATAAGGGACCAAAATAAAAAAAAAATAAAAATAGAGGGACAAAATTTCGGATTTTAAATTAAGGGGACCAAAACTCAAAAAAACTAAAAATGGAGGGACAAAAATTCCGGATTTTAAAATAGGGGGATCAAAACTCAAAAAAATTGAAAATTGAGGGACTAAAATTGCAATTAAGCCTACTTTTTAATATAGTGTTTGAGGTACTCTCATGAGTCATGAGTTATTATTATCATTATTATTACTAACATTATTATTATTGTTATCATCATCATTATCATTATAAAACTCGTGATATCAGTGACTATCTTACCGTTTCAATGGGCTCAACACTAAAATTTAGTTTGCAAGCAAACCTGTCAGTATAAATAGCATATGTTTATAAACACTGAAAGAAAATAAAGAGGGTTCATATGTACGACTTTATGATGTTAAAGTTACTCTCATGGCATTTTTGTATGAGAAACACTGCAAATTGAGCTTTGACTGTAGGCCAGCTTTGGTTGTGACAAATATTCTTAACAATTATTACAGAAATGCACAGATGGTTTGGTCAGAACTCTCAGAGATCTTGCGAACAGTCCTTATTCCCCAGAGTATGATATTGCTGGCATCACAGACCCATTTCTCCACATTAGATTGCTTAAACTTTTGAGAGTGTTGGGTGAAGGTGATGTCGATGCTAGTGACTCTATGAATGACATACTTGCCCAGGTCAGTTATATGTACGTAGTTATTTTTATGACATAATATTATTATAATGTTTATGCTACAATGGTTGCTTAATTGTCATTTTGTATAGTTTTGCAGTGTAAATGACATTGTATGTTAAAAACCATATATGGTTTTAGGATATTTTCCCGCTTCCATGTGTTTTGGTTAAGGCAAACCTTGGTGTTAAAATCACAATTACAGGGTTTTAGGTAGAGAGATAGAGATAGAGATAGAGAGAGAGAGAAAATAAAGACTAAGGTTTATTCATATATGGTTTGACATGATTGATGACTATGGTTTTGATAAATGAAAGATATTAATACAAGACATGAAATCCTAATTTAATAGGAAAACAAATAATGATAATAACTAAGTACAAAAACTAATCCTAGGAGATAATATTAAGATATTCTAAAATAATGATCTAATCCTATGAGGTAATCTAAGATGCTCTAAATAAATATCAAGATATGATAAGTTATTTGCATATCTTTTACCTGTTCTCACTCAAGTTGTAATTCACTAAGCTGAAAGGTTGTTAGAAATGTATTCTTTGAAATAGAACAAAAATCGTAGGGCCAGATTGTTGCATTTGGATCTGGAACAAGAGTTAAGACCAAGTTGTAGCCTGGACAAAAGTTGGGTCTATACCACAATTGAGACAAAGTTAGTGCCAACTTGCATATGAGACAACTTGATATTGATGTTAGAATTAGTAGCTATGATCTATGTTAAGAGTCCCACATCGGATAATATATGGCCTGAACATGTCTTTATAAGTATAAAAGCTGGGTTTTGTAGGGTTGAGTTAGGCCCAACCACATTTCTTAACATGGTATCAGAGCCTCGTTTAAGATCCAGTGAGCCACTTGCTATCAGGTTTCTGCTATTGGGCCACCCACCATTTATTTCCACGCTCCAGATGTCCAGTCCTGGGCATGAGGGGTTGTGTTAAGAGTCCCACAGCGGACAATATATGGCTTAAAGATGTCTTTATAAGTTGGGGGCAATCCTCACCCTAAAAGCCGATTTTGTAGGGTTGAGTTAGGCCCAACCACATTTTTTAACAATCTATGTTTTGAGTTACTACATGAGTTCAATTCTAACACCATTGTATATAGGTTGTATATAGATTTTGGATATAGCCTCTAGGTTTATTAATTTGAAGTGGTTTCCTAAAGTGTTATACTGATATGCATGATGCAGTGACAATGATTTTTAAGCCTAAAATTAAAGTAAAATAATGTTGATGGTGTAAGCATACCGTGAAAGAATATGGTTAAAGTTACAATTTTTTTTAATCTTTTTATTTTCCTCTTGTGTGTATGTTCATGTGTGTGGAATTCCTGTATCAATAGTAACTGTTGAAATTGAAATCCTGTCGAGAAGCTGGATTTTCTTAATCTCCAGATCCAATGTTAGACTTATGTTTACATCTTATTCTTTGAATAATTATGGGGAGTGTTTCAAGGAAAAAGAGGAGCACTTGGCGAGCTTGTGTCTAGTTGTAGGGTTGAGTTAGGCCCAACCACATTTCTTAACAATCTATGTTTTGAGTTACTACACGAGTTCAATTCTAACACCATTGTATATAGGTTCTAGATTTTGTATATAGCTTCTAGGTTTATTAATTTGAAGTGGTTTCCTAAAGTGTTATACTGATATGCATGATGCGGTGACAATGATTTTTAAGCCTAAAATTAAAGTAAAATAATGTTGATAGTGTAAGCATACTGTGAAAGAATATGGTTAAAGTTACGATTTTTTTTAATCTTTTTATTTTCCTCTTGTGTGTATGTTCATGTGTGTGGGATTCCTGTATCTTAATCTCCAGATCCAATGTTAGACTTATGTTTATATCTTATTCTTTGAATAATTACGGGGAGTGTTTCAAGGAAAAGGAGGAGCACTTGGAGAGCTTGTGTCTAGTTGTACATTACTCAATACATGAGGTTTTATTTTTGCCAGGGATTACTCAAATGTTTGTTTACGCTGTAACCTGCTCCTATATATTAAATTTAAATGATCCTTTAAGTGGTATCTCTTTTTCTGTTTGTTCATGAGATGTGAGCTCATCCATGTAACCTGAGGGACAAAATCTTAATTCCTTTGGGGGCTATTGTAAAATAGTCATTAGTGCCACTTTAGTCAATCATCATTACCCTTTTTCACATTTTTTTAAATATAAAACTCATCCCAATTGGAGTCTATCCTAAATTCCTAATTTCCCCTTCCTAATTTTCCCCTAATAATAATATGAACATATTAAATTCAAATTCGAACTGATTATTCCGTAATATCTTCTCATTGAATTCAATTTTCATCCCCGATTTCTGATAATCTCTATCATTTTATCACTAAATAACCCAAATTAGTATAATATATGCTGAGAAACTATCCAAAATCTCAAGTCTTGATCCATATAAGTTCTTAAAGTTATATGTAAATATATTAAAATTTGAATTGGAAAATATGTGAATTGCGTGGGGCTAGTAACTAGTTATTATATGTATGATTTACTTCTATTAGAAACTCCAATAATCCAATTCACGAATTAAATTGTCTTCATGAATTGCAACACTTATTGCAGTCATAAAGATTTATATCATTCTATCAATATTCTTTGGATTTTTTTATTACTTATCAAATCTATACAATTCAGGTAAAAAGGTGTCAATGTTTTTAATGTGCTGTTGCTTATTAGTGGCCATCTTTTCTAAATTTAAGGTTAATAATTATAAATTTGCTCTGTTTTAGGTGGCTACAAAAACCGAGTCAAATAAAGTTGCAGGGAATGCCATTTTATATGAGTGTGTTCAAACAATAATGAGCATTGAAGATAACGGTGGCTTACGCGTACTTGCCATCAATATCCTCGGAAGATTCTTGTCAAACCGTGACAACAATATCAGGTCTACTTCTGGTCATTACTTTTCTGTGATAAGTTACTGAAAAACTTGAGTAAGACTAACACCAGTACATTGAGTGTTCTGTTCACCTTTCAAGGTTATGATTTATGAAAAGCAAAAAGAAACAAATTTTAAGCACTGTAAGAAGTCTAAGATATTTCATCAAACCATGGAACGATTCCTGATTGCAATCCAACGAATTAATATTTGATACAAGAATCTAGGCTGTGTTCTTGATCAGTCAGATTGATAGTTGGCCCCTTAGAACAATCTCTTGTTTTGTTCCGACCTTCAACCATAGTTCCTACGGAAAGTGAGTGGGAACCACCTTTTTGTTTTGAGTTAGGGGCATTGAGATTATTTGTTCTATGGCCCTAAACCAGTATTTTGACTACTGGATATAGAGTAGTCAATTTTAACGTTAGTCCTTAAGATTACAACTTCAGATCAGGGACACTTATTTGAATTGGCACATAAATGATCCTGATATCTATTACTGACCATTATGACATGCTTGTAGAAATTGTATTTTATTACTTAACAAAGAATTTTATTATAGATTACAAGGCTATAGATATAATATGCACAAATGGCCTTATGGCCCAATACCTACTACTCTTCACAATGTTTCCCGCTTTGCTGAATGTCTTTTTATAGGTGGGTGGTGTATTGGATTATAAACTTTTGTAAGCATGTGTTTTTATGATTGTTGTGTGCACGTGTGTTTGAAACAGAATCTTGAACAATGCCTATAAATTATTACCGCGTGTCTGTGACCGATGGGTGCGGTATACAAAGTAATGGATTGATGTATTTGCATTCTCTGTTGCCTATTTATAATGAGCGGATGCTTCTTGAGAGAAGGTATATTTAGTTGGGCAGTCATACATTGGAGCAATCCAATTATTACCATACCAACTTCACTAGTTTTTTCACTCCAACTCATACCAACTTTGCAGTTAGAGAAGCGAAAAACAAAATTTGTCTATAAAACAAGTTGTGTGCCTGTTCAATTTTTTATTTTATTTTAGAACATTTTATCAACTGACAAATTGATTTCACATATATTTTATTTCGGTACTTTTTATCAGCTGACAAACTTTTGTTGAATTTCATTTTGTGCTTTGTGGATATCATACTTCATTATTGTAGTGAATCATAACCCTCCTATCCTCTTCCTTCAGATACGTGGCATTAAACATGCTTATGAAGGCTGTAACTGCTGATGCTCAGGCAGTACAGAGGCACCGTGTGACAATTCTAGAATGTGTAAAGGTATTTGATTTATTTTCTTTGTTATTACTTCTTATCAAATGTCAAATATGAGTTTTTGTAACTAGAGAAGTTAATCATTGGATTCTTTGCTTCAGGATTTAGATGCTTCAATTCGGAAAAGAGCCCTTGAACTTGTATATGTTCTGGTAAATGAAACTAATGTGAAACCATTAGTGAAAGAGCTTGTAGATTATCTGGAAGTCAGTGATCTTGATTTCAGAGGGGATCTTACTACCAAAATTTGCTCTATAGTTGCAAAGTGAGTCACCCTTTCGAGTATAATTTGTCTTTTTTAAGAAAAGGGGGGGGGGGGGGGGGGGGGGATGTTAGGGTAGCCACACACTTTATTTAATTCATTTATTTTTCATATCCAGTAATTTCTGGGGCCACTTATGATATTCCATCAATATATGATGGTTTAATTCCTCACAGGAATGTGTTTTAGTATCATTAATTCTTTTAGAAGTCATATAACTCTTTGTTGTGTTAGTAAACATACAAACTGTGCTGGTCTTTCAATTTTTGCATTTTGGATATTTCTGTTCCTTAGTTTTCCCTCTTCTCTTCCTATTTAATAAAAATAAAACAATCCATTTGGCTTATTTCACATAGTCCACATCTTAGTCACCCCTTTTCAGTTTAGAACAATTTCTGCAAGTACCAATCATAAATGTCATGAGTTTGACTATCCGTTTTCATCATTGTTGCTTCAGGTTTTTGAACAATTTCTGTAAGTACCAGTCATAAATGTCATGAGTTTGACTATGAGTTTTCATTATTGTTGTTTCAGATTTTAAAACAATTTCTGTAAGTACCAATCATAAATGTCATGAGTTTGACTATCAGTTTTCATTATTGTTGCTTCAGGTTTTCGCTCGAGAAGATCTGGTACATTGATCAGATGCTAAAGGTTCTGTCTGAGGTATAAAAAATGATATTCTATAGCAGTGTATTATTTATTTGCCACACACATGCTGGTATCAATGATTTTTATTATCATTTTATATAATTTTATATTCAGGTCTATATATGATTCCGTGCCTCGATCTACATGTTTGCACCAGAATTATACTGCTTCTTTGTCAGTCACAAAATATTCACATGATAAATTTGGTGGTGTGTATTATGTATGATATTGCCGAGGTGTGCCCTGGTGGACAGTAACATTACTGCCTTGGGAACTGGTGTTCACACTTTTTAGTCACTAACATTCTCTGCCTGCGAGCAGAGTTATCAATCCCATATAGCGGAGGGAGCAGCCGACCCCAAAAATGGGATAGCGGATAGCGGGATGTCCGCTATTTGACTATTTTTTGGATTATTTATATGAATAATCTATAAAACATATATTTAATGTAAAATTAAACAAATAACACTACCCATAAAAAAAAATAGAGAGACAGAGTAAGTAAAAGTAATAGAAGAAGAGGAATAAATTTATTAAAATACTAACTTAAAAGAAAAAACAGAGGAGAAATAGCGCAAGTAAAAGAGGAAAAAAATTTAAAAAAAAAAAAAGAGGAAGTAGAATTTGAAAATAGTCAGAGTACGTAACAAAGAAGAAAGAAGAAGAAAGGAAAGAAGAGAAAAGAAAGGAGAAGAAAGAAGAAGAGAAGAAAACTTGAAAACTTAAGCGAAAGTGTGAGAAAAAGACTGATTACTCTGTTGTGTTCTGAGTTAGGGCAAATCGGAAAAATTCCTCAAAACTCCTCCAATGTTTCTTTTTTTCAAGGGTAATTATGGGTTTTCGCTTTTGAAACTGATGAAATCCGCTCGGGCCAAGAAGCGCTCCGCTCCTGCTATTCGCTAAACCTCAAATAGCGTCCGCTATCTCAAACTGGGATGATAACTCTGCTTGTGAGGGCAAGGCCGTGTAGTATATACATCCTACCCTCCTGGGATTTCTCAATGGTGGGAACTTTGTGCATTTGGAGGATGCTGTTTTATTTGTGATTACTGTTTGGTGCTTTTGGTCTCAATATTGAGCCATGCTTTTGTGTATTGAGTGCATGTAGTGATCTTTATCTTTTGTTAGTAGGCTGGAAATTTTGTAAACGATGAAGTGTGGTATGCCTTAATTGTTGTGATAAGCAATGCTTCCGAGCTTCATGGATATACAGTAAGAGCATTATACAGGGCATTTCAAACGTCTGCTGAACAGGTGCTCATTTCTGCTTTGACAAAATCTAGGCTCACTTTTGATTTGCTTTTGTGATGTTTATATGGTGACACCACCTAATACTTATTTTTTCAGGAGACTCTAGTTCGAGTTACAGTGTGGTGCATTGGGGAGTATGGCGACATGTTAGTCAATAATGTTGGAATGCTTGATATAGAAGATCCAATAACGGTGAGTGAATTGTTATGATTGATTGTTTTAAACACATGTACTATTGCTTCAAGTTGCTTGAATATGATCAATTGCATTACCTCAAGCAATATGTACTCTTGCTTCAAGTTGCTTGAATATGATCAATTGCATTACCTCAAGCAATATATTACTCCCTCCGTCTCAAAATGAAAGTCTTTTAAGGTTGTTGCACATAGATTAAGAAAAGTAATGATTGAAGAATTAAATGTAACAATTTTACAAAACTGCCCTTAGTTACTATTGTTTGTCATAAAGGTGTAATGTGATATAATATCTTGAAAGTTGTGTAGATAATATTTATTAGGGGTAAAGTTGGTAAGAATTAATTATTATTGTCTTGAAAACATAAAAAGACTCTTATTTTGGGACAAATTTTTTTTTGCTAGAAAGACTTTTATTTTGGGACAGAGGGAGTATATAGTTGATATGCAGATTGGTCTCAGAAGAGGTTCTAACAGTGTGCCCTTTTAACGGGGCTTCTTTTTGTATGGTTCATATTTTGATGGTTGATGATGAACAAATAGAAACAAAATCCATCAGTTTCACCTACTTGCTCATATACAATTCGTTTCCCATTTTTTGTTAGGAAGGAAATGAATTAAGTACTAAGATTTGTTTTACTTGTTTTATTAGTGTATTGAATGCACCCTCTGTCCGAAACTGCTCCATGTCATTTTCTATTTTAATGAATCTGGGCAAAATATGTGCTTGGTGCTTAAACCCTAAACATTCGGATTGTGACTTGCCTCTTTTAAAAAAAAATTATTGCTTATTGGAGTGTTTTATTTCAGAGGAATGAGTGTTTTATTCACATTATGGTTTTTATTCTTAATTGCTTTATCTACCAGGTGACTGAGTCAGATGCAGTGGATGTTGTAGAGATTGCTATAAAACGTCATGCATCAGATCTTACCACCAAAGCAATGGCTTTGGTTGCCTTATTAAAGCTCTCCTCGCGTTTCCCTTCTTGTTCAAAGTATGCTCGTCTTTTAAAATTATTTATTATCTATTTCATTATACCAGAAATTATTATTTGTTTAGAGCTAAATCTTTCCAAACTTAATTGTTAGATGAATGCTCCAGAGTGATTTCTAGTACACTCCCTTGCCTGTATTGTCAAATTTCCACCATGGCATTATAGCATGGCGGATTTTTTTGCCAGCCACTATAGGCCGCAACACCATGTTTATGGTGCAAACTTTTGGCTGGCTGCCACAATCCGTCACCCACTGCTGATAACACTGTCGTTCACATAATAGGTAGTGCATTGGCCTGCTTTACCTTGCGTCGAAATCCATAATTTATTTAGAATTATGGAAGTGGTAAGGATTGCATTCATGACTAGTTGGACAGAGCACAGGGGCATTGATACCTAGTCAAGAACCAACCTTCTAAGCAATTAAACTAATTGGTTAAAGCTCATGAATGTCAATACTTCTACAAGATTTGTATTTTCTTTTCCTGCATATTTATGTCAGAGGAATCTATAATGTAATATTCTAGTAGAAATTCATCTCACCATGTTCCCGATTTAAATCTTTTAATCCCTGTGCATGCGATATGATCTCTATGACAAATCAGGGGGATTTTTTCTGTCCAAAACCCTTTCTGCTTACTAGACATGGCAACCAATTGTTTGCCCAGCACAAGCTTATTTCTTCTTGTATTTTGACATGGGAATTTTATTCTCCTTTGAATATGTATATAGGAGGATCGAGGAAATTATTGTACAGCTCAAAGGAAACCTTGAGCTAGAATTGCAGCAGAGAGCTATTGAATTCAATTCGGTTATTGCTAAACATCAAAATATTAGGTGAGTTTAATTAAGTTGCATATTCTATTATATTGAGAGCTTGGTTTCTGGTACACTCTAATAAGAGGGATTCTATTATGGGAAACTGTTATTGTGCAGATCAACTCTTGTAGAGAGGATGCCAGTTTTGGATGAGGCTACTTTCATAGGTAGGAGGGCTGGGTCTTTGCCAGGTGCCACTTCTACAGCAACTGCACCTTCCCTTAATCTCCCGAATGGGGTAGCCAAACCTGCAGCTCCTCTTGTAGATCTACTTGATCTAAGTTCAGATGATGTTCCAGTACCTAGCTCTTCTGGCAGCGATTTTCTTCATGACCTTCTCGGTGTCGATCTGTCACCAGCATCACAACAATCCGGTTGGTGTCTGTAGTGCATGTTATAGTTATTATAATGTCCAATAAACTAAACATTTTAGATTTCATGATTACCATCTTTGCTTACAAGTCATTGTTTATAACTTATTGGTAAAACTAGTACTGTTTTCATAAAGACAGTGAATTGTTTCATGAAGTCATCCCTAGTTTTTGAACCACTTAATATTTAGATTTTGTTGCCTGATGATTGCATTATTTGATCAATGTAGCCAACAAAAGCTAGTGGAATGAGGCTTTGTGGTGGTTGTTTGGTTTTGTTGAAGAAATGTGTAAAATTACTCAATTTCATAGCATGTCTGACTTTTATTGAATTTGTAGGTACGGTCCAAGCATCAAAAAGTGGCACAGATGTTCTTTTGGATCTTTTGTCTATTGGATCACCTTCTACCCAGGGCAGCTCATCTGCAGTAGACATCTTATCCTCAAATATTAGTAACAAAACATCCATTTCACCATTGGATGATCTCTCACCGCTTTCACTTTCTTCAAAAGCTACTTCAAATGCTGGTCCAATGATGGATTTATTGGGTGGTATTTCCTCTAGCCCGGCAGCAGGTTGTATTCTGTTTATAATTTGGGTATTATCATTATTTCAAATATAGTTGAAGTACTGATTCCTCCTCCTACTCTTATCTTGAATAGAAAACAATGGACCAGTCTATCCATCTATAACTGCTTTTGAGAGCAGCTCCTTGAGGTTGACATTCAGTTTCACAAAACAACCAGGAAATCCACAAACAACATCTATACAGGCTACCTTTATGAATTTGTCCTCAAATACGTATACAGATTTTGTTTTCCAGGCAGCTGTTCCTAAGGTATGCTTATCAATATGCTTTTGAGCTGTCTCCGTGTAATGCTAAGATCATCCTCATTAGTCATTACCATTAACTTTAATAGTGTGATTACTGTGATATGAATTTACTGCATTTCTATGTTCAAAATATTCTATGAACTAGAGGTGCAAGCGCGTGCTTTAAAATTTCTGCTGGCTACTGTCTTCTCATCACTCTATGCTTTTGACCTTAAACATTTTTTTACGTTTAATTGTAAAAATACCAAAACATTAGAAAAGAACTCGTCGCTGTTCTTTTCCTTAGAGATGGAATAAAAATGTTTGCAGCTGTAAATTATTTAATCTTTTCCTTTGTATTATCAGTCTAACCAGTTATCTGATTATTAGTGCTAAATAATTAAGCCTACCCGTTAATGTTTGATAATTAATCAGCTCTTTCACTGGTTTCTTTGCTGGATATTAATTTTTTTTGGAGTTGTTTGATACCTTCCATTATCTTGTACTTACAGATCTAATTATTTTGACTTTCAGTTTCTTCAATTGCATTTAGATCCAGCTAGTGGCAATACTCTCCCTGCCGCTGGAAATGGGTCCATCACGCAAACTTTGAAAGTTACTAATAGCCAACATGGAAAGGTAGATATCCTTTACTGGTATTGCTTCACTGTAAATATCTGTATTCTACCATGCACCTTGTATTATTTTGAACTCTATGTGATGTTGATCCCCCTTTTCCCTCGCATTTGTGTTTTGTGAGTATGTTGTGTGTGCGCATCACTGATTATTTTCGAATAAGTGTTTATTAGAGAAGACTTGATAGCTAGCAACTACTCTTTGCAGAAATCTCTTGTAATGCGCATAAGGATAGCATACAAGGTAAATGGCAAGGATACGCTGGAGGAAGGACAAATCAGTAATTTTCCTCGTGATTTATGAAGCCAAAAAATGATCCATGGTCATTAAGGTGACGCACCAAACCCATTGTTTTTGTTCGAATCCTGTAATACTAGCGCAATTTTCATGTTTGATTCCTTCAAATAAGGAAGGTACGGTTCTAGCAAATGGGATCACTTTATATCTCAAATTTGAAGTCTATTCGCAGGCTTCACATATATGCCTTTTTTTTTTTCTTATTTATAGGTGGTTTATGTATATTAGTACAAAATATTTGTGTATGAAAAAGGTCAATCAAATTTTGCCTCTCAAGGCACAAAGTTGTGTCCTGTTGAGAACTTGAGGTGCTTTCTAGCCTATTTCTCTGGAGATAGTCATTCGGTCTTGATTCTTACTGTCTAAAGTTAGTGTTGTTGAATGCAATTTGGCATGTTATATTTGATTTTATGTAACATTTTCCCCTCAAATATTACTGAAATGTCACAGTTAAAAAATTAGTTTTTTTTTCTTGATTTATGTCTTTTTAGTACTAAGGGAGGACTTTACATTATGATGTTAAAACTGTGAGGATTTGGTGCTCTCGCCTCTGATTCCAGAATATTTTTATCTTGTTTCCAATAATATTATAGACTGAAATCATCCTAATCCCTTTCAATGAAGAGATTTCTTAATGCATCCTATATATTACTAAAGTACCACGTGAAAATCTAAATGTTTATAAATTTCAGAGATACATCTTTGGATGCACTCCAAACACACAAGACCTATGCAATTCTGAGTGGCGCTCTAGGGATGTACTTTTTTTTTTATCTAGAGATATCTCTGAAATATGTTTGCAAATGCATCTTCGTAGCATACTGAAATAGAAATAGAAGTAGAAAATCAGAAGGTTGTATTTTGACAAAAAAAAATTTTGTCATAACATAAAATTAGCATTACATATGTGATGTTAACATAAAATCAGACATTACATTTCAATATACAGGTGGACGCTTCAACATTTTTCTAATATGTTAATTGTATTGTTCATTACAATTGAGAGGGAGAAAAATATGTTAAATGTGTTAATGGACGTTTTCTCGATTAGTCCATAAAAGCTTGTAAGACAAAGACTCAACACAGAAGAAAAGTTACAATCTAGTTTGAAATCCAACTTGACACAATCAGTATAACTCTACACTTACGGCCGATGTCTCATTAGTGAAATTATAATTTAAAAACCTAGAAACCTTTATAAAAATACCGAAAATTAGAAACGTTTGAATAACAAGACTTAAAGACTTAACTGATTAAAAGATACTTTACATAGAGTTTGACACAGTTAAGCCTAGTGGTATTGCCACGTAGATAAAACATAAAAGAAAAGTACATAAAGAAAATCAAAAGAAAGCGTAACAAAAAGGACCTCTTAAGTCTAACGGTACTAGCACTTATACTAATTGTACATAATATCACGTAATAGTAGAAATGTAATCGGCGTGTGGCAAAATGTTAACAACCCTTAATCTTGACGGTGTCGTAATCCAACTCCATATCACTCATTGACCTTTACTCTTGGAGTATCAGAATGTAAGAGGGAATCTAGTTCTTCGTCTGATCGTCATAGATTAATCCAAAGAGTCAGAACCCCACCCTTACCTTGGATTGAAGGTTGCTCTAAATCTCCGATCGACCTAGCTTAGCCTCTCTTCCTCTTCTCTGTAACTTCCACGTTCTTCTCCCAAAATCGAATTTTCCTCTTTTTCTACAACTCCCACTTCTTACTGCTACTTCTAATTCCTCATTATTTCTAAAAACCTAATAATATAACACTATTATTTTATTTGTCTTATTGGGCCTCATTACTACACCCCCACTAATAGTACTTCACTCACCATCTAAATAAGCCCAATAATATAATCTAGTATTATTTCTAATACTATAATTACCACTTAAGTTAGCTTAATTAATTAATTAACAACAACACAACTTAAATCGACATTTTATGATTAATTCAACTAAAACCGACATAGCAACTCAACACAACATTTTCGACAACCAACACAAATCAAACAAATAATACGAAGATATTTAATTAAATAATTAATTAAATAACCGGGCGTTACAACTCTCCCCCACTTTGAATATTTTCGTCCTCGAAAATTTACCTTGCTCAAACAACTCGGGATAGGATTCCCGCATCTTGCTTTCCAACTCCCACGTCATACTTTCTCCGGCAGCTCCTACCTAGACTACTTTTACCAACACAATCTCCTTGCCTCTTAGAGTCTTCACTTCACGATCCGCGATCCGTACAGACATCGTTTCCATAGTAAGATTATCCCGTACTTGCACATCATCCATATGAATTACATGAGATGGATCTGGAACATACTTCCGGAGTTGTGACACATGAGACACATCATGTAAATTCGAAAGATTAGGCGGTAAGGCCACTCTATAAGCAACATTTCCAACTCTGTCCGAAATCTGATACGGACCCATAAAATAAGGAGTAAGCTTCTTAGACTTCAATGCACGCCCAACACCTGTCACAGGTGTAACTCTCAAGAACACATGGTCACCTGCTTGAAATTCTAAATCTTTCCTTCGCTTGTCATGATAACTCTTCTGCCTACTTTGGGAAGATTTCATCTTTTCTCGGATTAACTTCACCTTCTCAGTAGTCTCTCGAACAATTTCAGGTCCAAGCACTACACTTTCTCCAAATTCATGCCAACATAAAGGAGTCCTACATCTCTGACTGTATAACGCTTCAATAGGTGTCATTCCAATACTGGAATGGTAACTGTTATTATAAGTGAACTCGATCAATGGAAGATAAGTATCCCACGAACCTCTCTGCTCAAGAACACAAGCTCTCAACAAATCCTCCAACGACTGAATAGCCCTCTCAGTTTGACCATCCGTCTGAGGGTGATACGCTGAACTCAACCTCAACTTAGAACCCAACACCTCTTGCAAACTCTTCCAAAAATCAGAAGTAAACCTCTGATCCCTATCCGACACAATACATAGAGGAACACCATGCAGCTTTACAATTACGCTAGTGTTGCGGTGAAAATCGGATAACAAGCTATCAATTAACTTGCATCATATTTCTTTTACAACCGACTTTGATTTATCCAAAGGAAAGGTTCAAGATCGTTTAAAAAAACCTAAAGGGGGGAGATCTAAGGTTCGGGGGTTGGTTACGCAAAGGGAAGGTGTTAGCACCCTAAACGTCCGTAGTACTCTACGGGAACCTCTTGTTAAATGTTATCTTATGTTTGCTAAAGGGTTCTATGCTAAAGGTTGAAAAGAAACCCTAGGTGTTAGTTACTAAGGGTACTCGATAAAGCATCGCACTTTACGCCTACGTATCCTCGGGAATAGAATCAGAGTATGCGTAGTTCTACTTCTACTGAATGATTGACTGTGGTCAATATTCAGAGGGGAAATGAGTACAAGCTCATTGCAGAGTTTAAGAACTTTCTAAATCTAGTTGTAATGGACCTATGTTGAAGTTTAGTCAGTAGGGGAAGTGATAAATTCGTTATGACGAATATCACTAAGAGTTGAGGAACTCTTCCTAAAGCTAGTTATGGTTTCTATGGCTCTGATGAAGCCAAGAAACAAGTTTTTCTCCCTAAGAGGTTACTCAGGTTAAGATGGGGGTCAATGACTTTAAGAGTCAACACTATTAACCTTCCTTTGGAATGTGGGGAAGAAAAGTTACATGATAAAGCATGATAAGGATAAGTAATGATACAAGGGAAAGCATGATATAAAAGTTAATACAAGCATAATAATAGCTTTATGCTTTACATATAAGATAAATGAAGATAATGAAAATAAGCATAAGATTAGCATTATGCTTAAATAAATAAAGGTAAGGTGAAGTAAAGTTAAGCATAAGATTTGCATTATGCTTTAAAACAAATAATGAAAAGTCAAAGATAAATCAATGACGTGTAAATAAATGTTGAGATAAAAAATTGGCCATACATGCAATTATTGGCCAAAGCATAGTTAGACAAGAAGTTAATCAAGAATAAAATTCAAGATTAAATGATGGTAATCATAAATTAATGACTAAATCAAACATTAAATAATTTAGAATTATCAAGGAAGGGTTATGAATAATCTAAACACTTAAATAAAATTCACATTACTAAATATTTCACTTAAATAAGCAATTAAGAAATAAAATTATTAAATAAAATTGAATAACATATTTTGGAGTTTTATAACAAAATATTTTTTGAAGATTTTTATATGTGAAAAATAGATTTACTTAGAATTAATTGGCAAAAAGAAAGGCATACAATGGATTAAAATGAATAAGATATGTTAATTTGAAAAATAATAAATATAAAGTAAGAAAACAACAAGTGCTAAAAAAGAGAAATGGCATATTCAGGACTTGAACCCACGCCACCCTGATTACAGCCTAGAACACTAACCATCAGGCCAACGCTCATGCTTTGTTAAGTAACGGGAACGTAAATATATATTTAAAAGCAGCGAAGTGAATTCAGAGAAAAAAATAAAAGGACTGGGCGGGGAATCGAACCCCAGTCCTAGAAGCGAAATGACAAGGCAAGTGCAAATATGCTACCGTTGGGACGACCGTTACATCCAATGTTAAACATGACTTAATGAATATATAAAATCAAACCAGCGCGCATATTTCAAAACAAATACAAACCAATACAGCCATGGCCTGCTCACAAAACCGATATTTAAACTATGCCATTAATCAGTAAACATTGTTAAACGAAATGTAATAGCTATGAATAATTCAATTCAGTCATGGAGTGCTATGCATATTAAACAACAGATTAAGACCTATTCCTAAAATCCAAGAAATAAGAACATGAGAAAACACAAACCAATACAGCCATGGTAGCAACAGAAAGTGATACAAGGATATGAATTAGTGCAGGTTATGTACCAGCTTAAACACA
This sequence comes from Lathyrus tuberosus, assembly GCA_022829125.1. Taxonomy (NCBI): domain Eukaryota; kingdom Viridiplantae; phylum Streptophyta; class Magnoliopsida; order Fabales; family Fabaceae; genus Lathyrus; species Lathyrus tuberosus. Next base: position 4,097,821 of record JALAZF010000518.1, read on the forward strand.
AAGTGAAACAAAGCCTTGGCATAGGAACAATCGGTTTCGTTTAAGAACTTGCCCTCTTAGTTTTGGACACAACACGAAGTAGAAGTTTACACAGTCTAATTTCATTTTAAAGCAAAGATTTTAATACACAGCCTAAGAAGAGATACAACAGAAGTATGTCCATCAAAACCCTCAGACATCATTTGACTCCAAACAACATATCAACCAATGTATCCATTACAGTTGAGGCAAAATAATATGGACTATAGCATTGCAACAGGCTTATGAGCACATCAGGTTCATGTCAACATATCGATTGCATCCTAACTCAAAACATGCTTATGTTCAAACCATAAAACATACTAACTCAAACAGTAGGTTATCAAAACTCAAACACATCACTTAACACAATAGAAGCAAAAATCATAAGAAGTAGAGCACATACACACCAGTCGACAACCATATACATAGCTTGCAAGTTCAAGTTAATAAGACAAACACAATAGTCAAAACATTCGCACATCTTAAAGGAAAAGGTGATAGGGCAAGGCAGTTAGTTCTTTAAAGATCAGGCATCACTATAGAGATATCCTAAAGAGTAGGGAACTAGGGACAAGTTCTAAATGATAACTTCAAGGCATATTAAGTAGAACATGGGCAGAATAAACTCAAATAGAATTGCATCATCCAACAGTCGTACAAGATATTCAAGCTTCACATTAACAGGTAGAGATCACATTGAACAGGGCATATGGACAGAATGAAAGCAACATAGCAATGTAATAGTTGGCAGACTAATCCATATAGATTGCATATACACAAACATGACAAATAGCACACTCTAAAGGCTACAGGACCTAGTGACAACAGAGGCATAAATTATAGGGGATGTTGAATCATTGTGACAAGAACACAAGCAGCAGTCAAGATTTCAATAAGGATGTCATGGTAACAGATCGAGTGTGTGGCATATCAGTTGAGCATAAAACTTGTGAAGTTTGACAAACATATGAATTGTAATGACAACAAGTTACTCAAAGAAAAAGTCGGGCCAGGCAAGTCAGTTATTCAAGTCAATTTGAAACAAATATTGTGCTTCGAACTTAGGTAACATGGAATATGTGATGAGGTACAGATTAGCAGAGGTGCATTGTGTACAAAGTGAATCAAAGAAGCAATAAACATCCATGTCAGGTTCAACAAATATTACACTAGAAACAGAAACAAGTGTATGATTTCAATAGAGCAACTAGGTCAAACACAACAGTTAACAAGCATACCAGAAAAAGTAAAGTTATAAATTCATTGGCCAAAGTGATGGTAGCATTAGCAATCAACAAAACTTAACAGAAGAAAAGGAACTTTAGCCGGTCATGAACACATGCACGTATTGAAAGAATTCAGAATAGGTCATCACATAATGAATATGAAATGTAACATATATTTGTCAAGGACTCAAGCAAACATGATTTGAGCATATAGCATTTGACAGGTCAACATTTGGATACATGAACATTGTGAAGAGCCAAAACACAAACATTTTATGTAACATGTATGACAGGGATGAGCATGATTAAGAAAAAACTAAATGAGCATATGAAATAGAAAGGAAACTGAAATGTTACCAACTGCAATCTTCTTCTCACAACTTCCCCACAAGTTTGAGGCTTCTGTGACTTCACTCGAGAATTAGAAAGTTTTGGTGCTTGAGTAAGAAAAATGTCGATGTCTGTAAACTGAAACTAAGCCTCTGTATATAGGCAAAGCATTGGGCCGGGCTCACTCCTCAAACACTTGGTGGGCATAGGTTTGTAACGGCTCTTTTGAAATTCAAGCTTGGTCAATTCCTTGGAGACAGATACGCTCCTCTTGCTGATGAAATGCAGACGTTGCAGGGTTGGATACATCAAACGAGTATTGTTCCTCTACCTCTCCTTTGCTGCAAGCCCATGTAGGTGTTGTTTTGGGAAAGTGAAAAAGACAAAACTCTGCTTGTTCTCAGGTGGCGCAGAATTGAGCTGAAAACGGAATGCCTTCCAAACCACTTTGCTCGGGTAAATCACGTTTGAGCTTGAAGAGGAAACTTTAGGGTAAATTGAAATTGGGTTTGCGTCGCGCCAAGCAATTTGGTGATTTTGAATTCAGATTGAATTTGCAAAAGGGATTGGAAGAAAAATTGATTTTCCTGCAAAATGAAAAAG